>JAUPFZ010000003.1:10005000-11205000 GCA_036937285.1 Euphydryas editha
CTAGGAACTTTTAAATACGGCGAAGTTGATGCATTGAACAGAATATAGTATAGAAGATGAAAAATATGAGTATCCCGGCGAAAAGGGATTTGGAGACACTTGAATTTTTTACGAAATTTGGGAACATGTTCATATTTACAAAGACCAAATTTTAATCTAATGCAAAGAGTTTGAAAACGCTCAAGTTTATTATTTTGATCCTCTTTTATGTCAAGATAACATTCATCAGAGAAACATAAGAAGATAAACTCCTCGAGCACAGCCTCAAGATGGCAATATATAATAGAGACACTGCTGCCATTGAGGATGTGCTCGCGTTGCTGGGCAGGGGTCGAGAAAGATAGTAGAAAAAGCTGGTGAATGATTAAAAATAGAAATAGGAATTACAACAAGCTATGTACACAAAAAAAAAAAATAATAATATCACCTCACCTCTATTACTATTTAAATAAATAAGTTTTTAAGCTCAGTGTCGGGCTCACGTCCATCTTAGAGATACTAAGATAATTTTAAGTACTCGCTGTCGAGCAAAACGCTTGCATGTATAACAATAACTTAATAATAAAAAAGGTACCAGCAATCGAGAGCCCGTGTATGTATGATATTTAATAATAATAATAAATAATAATAAAAACATGCATCAGCGTAATCGAGAAAGATAAGAGTGATTGTGCTAAAATAATTTTGGTAGGAATAGATGAAAAATTTCGCAATCTTCGAAAAGAGAACTGACAGCTGCAAACAGTTTTTTTTTACTTACCTTACTTATCTGTGAACCCCAGGACATATGTTGGTCAAATACAATTCCTAACTTTTTAGTTTTAATCTATTATATAAAAATAAGTCGGGTTTTCCTTCCTGACGCTTTAATACCAGAAAGCAGGAACCGATTTCCACGGTTTTGCATTAGTTGGAAAGGTCTCGGGCTACGTGAAATTTATAGCAAACAAAATTCATGAAAAATTTCAACAGAAAAGCAGGAAAACAAGGAAAATAATTTTTCACATACAGCGCCATCTCTGATACATAGCATGTACTACAAACCAATATGGTTTTGCATGGTGGTGGAGCAGATGGCGCCAGTACGTGGTGTGAGTATCCCTCACGAAAATGATATATCATTTGCAATACCCCGGGCGGAGCCGGGGCGGGCCGCTAGTATTTTATGGTATGTCGACACACACGAAGTGCACAGTGGGTATTTCAGAAAAGAAAATTCGTCAAATAAATTTAGGACTACTAATAATTAAAACTTGAGTCTTATTAGGATTAATTTGCAATCCAAAAGATTTTTACCACTTTGACATATCAAAACAGTTATTATTAACGAAATGTGGAGTGCAAGGTAGATCTACGATTTTAGTTTGGATGTAGATATGAAGGTCGTCCGCATACAAGTAATAGAGAAAGGTTATATGAGAAGAAATAGAATTCATAAATATGGAAAACAGGAGAAGAGACAACACGCCAACTTGAGGAACGCCAGCAACTCAGACCAATCAGAAAAAGAATCTTGAACTCTTATACGTTGCTGTCGCTCATGCAAGAAACCTGACAATTATAAATGTGAATGAAACCAGTCAATTACATTTGAAGATATATTAGGAGAATTGAAAACGGCAAGAAGGACAAAAAAGTCTACAGTGCTAAAAGCATTACTAAAATCCAATAATGTTAGCACCGTAACCTGTTGGTTATCTACTCCTAACCTGATGTCATCGAATGTTTGGACCAAAGCAGTAGTTGTACTATGTTCGGGACGAAAGCCAGATTGTAAAGGATTCAAAAGAATATTTCTAGTTAGGAATTTATCTAATTGATCATGGATAAGATGTTCAAGAAATTTTCATAGGAAAGGAAGAATATAAATAGGACGATAGTCGCCATATGATGAAGGATTAGTTTTTTAGGGAAAGGTATAATTTTAGCGTCTTTTCCGGTATCAAGATATTCACTAAAATTTAAAGATCAGTCAAAAGTGTTAGTAATAATAGGAATCACAATATCGAGGATCGGAAGGATTATTTTATGACTAATGGAATCAGAACCAATCGCATCAGATTTAATAGCTAAAATATTCTTCTTTATGTAACAAACCTTTGAATTGACTAAAAAATAATGCAAGAAATCAAGAGTTGATTTATCAGAAAGATCTTTTAGTGTTGGTCTTGATAGTAGTATCCAACGTTCAAAAATATTTAAAATGTTTATTTAATTGATTCAAATGAATATTGTAAGAAACTACGCTCTGAGCATCTTCCCAACTCATATTAACTTGAGAAATTGTTTACCAACCAACAAACCTTAGCCAATTCTACTTCTTCAGCTACAGGCTTACGAATATAGTGTCGTCGATTGTCTCTACATAACCTGTTGCAGTAATTTTGAACATTAATACTTATCTCATGTGGCATTGTTTGGATTGCATTTGTATCTTTTTTATTTGAGGCTTAAGCAATAGGGATTGTAAATATTTCATGCGAACTCATCGAATTGGTGCATGAACGTCGTACAGTTGTGAAAATAAAGAATTAAGGGCGGGGTAAGGGTTTCAGCGTAAAAAAAAAAACACTGTTTTTGTGATTTTTTATCTCCAATATCGTTTGAGCAATTTTATTCAAACCTTCTATACATTATTGAACATAGTTTTGACTATGTTCTGTAAATTTTTCATGCAAAAATATTAAACCATTAACCCGTGACAGAGCTTCCCCCAGGACGTCTTGAAAAAAAAAAACAATTTGCGGTGTTCACTGTAACTCGGCCGGAAATTATCTGAAAATGAAAAACCATAAAAATTTAGTCAAATTATAAACAAATCAAGAAAATCTCAAAAAAAGTGTTTTTTTAACGCTGAAACCCTTACCCCGCTCTTAAAAATTTGTATCTGTTCGTTAACAGTATTGGCATTCAACACGACACTCCAGTCAATATTGGCAGCATCTTTCTGCAGTCTGCTTATATCATATAATTACATGCCTTAATTCCAATCTATTTCTAATCAGACAAAATTACCTGTCACAAAGTATGGCTAAATTTTAACTTTAATTGTAGATGTCCCTATCACTTTTAACAATGTGAGAAGTAAAAGAGACAGAAATAAATTCATAATGTCTCGCTTACAATAATATTACTATTGATTCGCATTTAATATTTATAGTGATATCATTGGTACACGTGTGCACGATAACTGCGATTTGTTAGGTACAGATAATTACACATTCCATTTGTCGGTTTAATCCGGGTCTAATCGGATGGCATTTGATAAGGGTCTCCTTGCCGTGTTAGGTGCGATGTTCATTCCGATGTATGCGAGCCTTCACATTAAGCTTAACAAAAGAATATTTTCCATTTATGATTTGAGTATTTGTTTTAATTAGGATTTCGTATGGGACTTAAAAAAAAAACAACTGCAAATTTTAGTAGAAAAACATGTTTAATGCGTTATCTTTCTCCTATTCATTCCACTTCTAATATAAAGTGGAATGCCCCGATTGTGGTTTGGATCATTGTCGGTTTGAACTCTTGTCCATACACTGTTCATCACCCTATTAATTAGTATGAAATGCGGCCGTGAATTTGAAAACTTTAACCTTAAAGCTTTCAAATTCAACTACCTCAATTGAAGATAATTGGGAATTTTTCTAAAACCCGGGGAGTATTGTGTTTTTAACATTTTATTACACTATAATTAATAATTTTTCAACTTTACTTTTACTAAGGAAGCAAAGTGATAAATTAGGAATATTTGCTTTATAAAGTTGTCTAGCACTTTTGGTAATATATATGTATTATATTATAAACTCTTAGTCACATCATAGAACTAGAACTTAGTCTCCATGAAGCTAGGAAATCAGTCCCTTCATGTGAGAATATAAAAGAACGTCAAGATTCTTAATTCTCTCTATTCTCTTATTCTCAATTCGTCTGTTTTTTTTTGTATGTTTGTTACGCGATTACTCCATCAATTATGAATCGATTTTGATAATCCTTTTTTAATTAGTAAATCATACTTCAGACGTGGTCCTATTGAATTTTTTTCGGAATTAATTTAGCGCTTTGAAATAAAATCAACAATGTTTATTAATAAGAAAAAAAAAAACAACAGAAACAAAAACTAAAATTTAATGAAATATAATAATATAACTATAATAATAATACAATAATATAATTACTACTATTAATATTTTTTTATTCTTTAAACGATCATCCTTCTCATCCCTACTCTCTTCTAAACGGCACTGTCTCATTTGAGCAGCGCATTTAATAGGTCTACCCATATTATATACACACAAAATTCACTTATCACTAAAAATTGAAAAATACAAAAACCGACTAAAAGATTATACTTACATGTATAAAATTTAATTAAAAAGTAGAAAATAATATTTCAATTACTTCAAAACAAAGACCATTAAAGGACGATCAACGAAATTATCGATACTTATATACCTATTCACAATTTATGATCAGTTATTTTTGCAGTCTGTGCCAACCAAAGCAAACAGAAATTGAAGGAAAGCTAATAATTGTAAAGAAGTGCATAAAAATTTTTATGCACTCAGACACAATCGTCAACGTCGTGTACCGTCACCAAGGCACCGACTCAAAAAATAACTGATCATAAATTGTGAATAGGTTTATAAGTATCGATAATTTCGTTGATCTTCCTTTAATGATCTTTGTTTTAAAGTAATTACAATATTATTTTACGAAGCTGTGCCCTGACATGTACAAAAATTGATATTTTAAAGTATCCTTTATTAATTGAAACTAGATTTTTAATAATAGTAAAAAAAAAAGAACTTTTATTTTTCGTCCCAGTTGCGTTTCCGGCTTGTTATTTATTTATATTACTTAATAAGCATTTTATGTACCTACTATAATTGTAAAATTGAAATGTTAAGTTTTAATAGTATGTATTGTATAATTAAATGTAATAATAGACAATTAATGTTAATTTCGATATGATAGAAAGTAAATAAATTTAATAGCACGCCTCATAAAGGAAACGTTGAGGTGGGTTCTACTCTCACTTCACGACAAACAAGTGGTTTTTCAAAATGTCTCTATTTATCGTATATTGCACTTGTAAAATAATGTATCCACACATATTAAGCAAAAATACTATTCTTAACACTCATGATACTATTAATGCCATTACTGGTATTTAGACTAATTAAAAAACTGCTTAAAAAGTTCTGTCTTGGACGTCCGTGTGTCTGTACGTATGGATCCTGTATGTGGTCACGATAATGACCGAAAGCTTTCAACTATAGTATAGTTAGGAATATAACTCTATTTAATTTCACGGTCTAATTCGATGTCGTTTAATTGTTTGTAACAATTTTATTGTGAAACTAGCTGCTGCCCGCGACGTCATATAAAAATACCTACGATTATACCTTTTAAAATAACATTCATTTACCCGTTTCTTCTTTACATTTCTTATCTACAGAAAGTACAGTAACAGAGGGAGACTGTCTTTTGTAAAATTGACCTTCAAAAAGTGCTTATTTTTAGCCTGCTTTGAATAAATAACTTTATGGTGATTCTGCTGAATTAAGTCATAAGTTGTGACTGAAGCAGATGGAGAAAATAATGAATAAGGAATACAGAATAGGGTAAAAATATATATTTATAGGACTTCTCGATAAACAACATTAGTAGTTATATTATATTATTAGTAGTTTGGCTCTCCGCAGCCAAAATGTAAAGAGAGTCACGATTGGTGACGCGGGAGCAAGCGACGTACAGCTGCCCATGTGAGAAGCAGCTCGTCCTGAGGTCGACACCAGCTAACCTCAGTGTCTGCCCGTGCGACTTATTGATGGTCATCGCGAAGCAAACACTCACGGGGAACTGTACGCGCTTGAACTGGAACGGGAAGTTATGAGGTATGAGGGGAATGCGTGGTATAAATACTGCCTCGCCGACGCCACAACCCGTAAGAATTTCCGCCTCAATGGTGTGTCTGTGGAGCGAGATGACTTTAAGGCGGATCCCGTTACACAACTTCGGAGGAAATAGGTTCCGAAGAAGCATAAGCATTTCTTATCTTTATGATATATATGACATGCTTAATTTTTCTCTTTCTTCGTTATTTAGTTCAAATTGCTTACAGCAATAGCATAGCGTTTTCGAATTTAAATTTTGTTATACATCTATGCAGTTCTTTTTGAGTCCTGTTAGTTATTACATACAGGAAAAATCCCTGAATTTTATAAGACATAGATGAAGCAGCTTAAAACTTATATAAACACATTTTTTTAAATTGTCTTGCCCATCTTTGAAAAGAATTAACGATACAATTTTTATTAAAATGCACAACTCCATCTATGACTTTTAAAAACAACTATTAACCTCGCCAACATGATCAAATTTAAATTATTTATATCCAAAAAGGGTTTACACATGTAATTCGACTTGATGTTTTTGAAATCTCATAGATGGCGCTGCTCTAAAATTGTCTTGATACTACTTATACTAATTTCTTATATTACATTCATTCTTGCATTCATTATGTTTATCAGCCTAAGTCACTTATATTTCGTGATTTTTATAGTGTGAAGATAGCTTATACCATGGTTATTAACATAATAACAACATTCAAATATGCGTCGTTAGATTACACGTTGTTGCAGAATGCTTTGAAGAAATAAAGGTTCACTGCTCGGTCCCCGTAGGTGATAGCGTGATAATATGTAGCCTATATCATGACCCGACTTCTTAATAATATTCGTGCCAAATTTGAAGTAAATCCATGCAGTACTTTTTGAGTTTATCCTGGACATACATACAAACAGACAAACAGACAAAAATTCTAAAAACTATATTTTTGGCTTCGGTATCGATTGTAGATCACAGCCCAAGTATTCTTTTATAAAAATATTCAATGTACAGTTTTGACTTTCCTACCATTTTATTATATGTATAGATTATTACGCGTTATTATTACGCGTGTACTTTTAGATTTTCCAAACTATTTTAATTTATACATTTCCTATAATTCACATTGATAGCGGCTATTTTTCAAAATAATTTTAGTGTTTAACAGCTATTCGGCCACTTATTACATGTTTATACATAATAATTTTCGAAAATGCTATGTTTTAAATGCGTAAGTTAATAATACCTAATTAGTGCAGTAGTAAAGCAATGTTTTAGACAGACATCACAGATTTATGTCATGTGTATATGTAACTAAATAGAGTTCTTTAGTAATTTTATGCGGTAGTGTACTCATCGCTTGGCTCCCGCCGTTATTCCTTTTTCCAAATAATATCAATTGTTCTAAATAATGAAATAATATAATATCTATGAACGATTTTTTTTCTTTTATAGATTTTAGCTTTATTTTGTTAAATACAGCTTGCTTGTATATGACTGGCTCGACTTTAGTACTATAATCTTATAGATAATAATTAATCAGTGTAGCTAAAATGGCTACGTTTTGTAGAGCAAGTGAGAGGACCCGAAAAGAAAAAAAAAACCGATTGTTCGTCATTTATTTACATTATACTCCCTTCTATTCACCTTTATCTCTTATACTAAGTTGATATCGTACTACGTTCAATGGCTATGGCAATCATTCAACATCAGTTCCTGACTACTCATTTAATATTTAAATAAAAAATATGAAAATATTTTAAGTGAATAATCCTTCTCGAATGCAAGAATAATTGTTTAGTCCATTGAAATGTTACATTTTTTAAGCCTTACCTTGCGTTTTTTAGAGGACGCAATTTTATTTTTTTGATGTGTAGGGGGGTTCAGTGTAAAGCTAAAACCAAGTTTGTGGGGTCGCCACCCTTGTCCCACGGCCGCCATCTTGAAAATAGGGGTTGAAATGGTTTTTACGATATATCTCTTAAACTATTTATCTGATAAAAAAAATTCTTAATATTTTTTATTGAAAATTAAATTCTCTACAACTTTGGTCCAGTAACTTTTTGTCGTAGAACTATAAATAAAAATGTTATAAGCGAAAATGTTCAGAAATTCGAAAAAAAAATTTGAATTTTTCGATATAACTTTTTTTTTATCATTTTACGAAAAAATGATATTGGACCATTTTTGTAGATCGTTTTTTGAGGAACAACTTTTATATAAAACATTTTTTCATTAAGTCAATAGCTAAGGTTTTACAGCGCTCCGAAGTGAGTATTATTTTTCAGTACTCTTAACTATACCTACATATTATGTATATTATACGTGTGTACTAACAATGTGTCATCAGTTATTGTTTTTTTTTTTCTTTTTTTGTTATAATTTTTTTAATTATTAATTTTGCAATATTCAATAATAATAATAATAATTAATTATTAATATTTATTAGCGTTTGCGCTGCACGAAAAAACACCAGTCGATAGAAGTAAAATTTGATAAGAACACCATACCGACGTTATCACAAGAAAAATTTCTTGGTAATGAGAAGAACAAATCTAACTTTATTATACTTATTAAAAGTGTATTCTCGGAAGCAGGTTTCACTGTTGACCAAGCAGAATCAGATGCAGACACTCTTATCGTTCGCTCTGCTCTTGCTGCATCTCCATTATTCAATAATCAATACTGTTACTATTATAGCTGAAGATATTGATATACTGATATTGCTCACAGCACTTGGTAGAAAACAAGCAAATGTATTTTTTTTAAACCATCAAAAGGACGATCAGCAGAACAATTATATTGTGCTTCAGGTTTTATGTACGGAGATGTAATTACGGATAACTTGCTGTTTCTTCATGCTTTTTCAGGATGTGACACAACTTCAGCTCCTTACAATATCGGTAAAATGAAATTTGTGAAAACCCCGGAAAAACATTTAGAGTTTGCAAGTGGAACGGCTTTGTTTCTCAACAAGAGAGTTGACCCTGCTTTTCTCACTGTAATTGGTGAACGTTTTTCTATCTCTGTATACGGTGGTAATAAAGATGATAATTCTCTTGACAGCCTAAGATACAAACAATTCGCCAAGTCAGTGACAAAAAGTACATTTAACTTATCTTCACTTCCTCCAACACAAGACACAGCTCGTTTTCATACTTTCCGAGTCTACCATCAGGTCCATCGTGGCTTGGTAATAATATTGATCCTGAAGACTGGGGCTGGAAAAAATGTGGAAAATTATTGATGCCAGTGCAGAACTCTAAACCTCCAGCACCCCCCGAGCTTCTAAATTGATATTTTACAACTGCAAAGGAAACTGGAGCGATGTGGGGATGTCGAAAAGCAGGGCTGAAATGTTCTGCAGTGTACTTTCATTGTTCTAGAGAGACTTGCAGCAACGTAATGGGGCTCTCAGAATTAATAAATGAAGATGACTGTGATGATGAACCGCCGACATTAACACCCCTTCCTTCTCCAGTTCTTCCACTGATATTTAATTCAGAAAGCCGATCAGATGCTGAGCCGCAGCCTGGTCCATCGAAAAGACTGAGGACGGAGTAGTTCTAATATAGAAAATCACCGTGCATTATGCCTGTTGGGGATACCACGTAAAAAAAAAACGCGCCTCCAGACTCTACACATTGTTAGTACACACGTATAATATATGTAGGTATAGTTAAGAGTACTGAAAAATAATACTCACTTCGGAGCGCTGTAAAACCTTAGCTATTGACTTAATGAAAAAATGTTTTATATAAAAGTTATTCCTCAAAAAACGATCTATAAAAATAGTCCGATATCATTTTTTCGTAAAATGATAAAAAAAGGTTATAACTTTTTTATTTATAGTTCTACGACAAAAAGTTACTGGACCAAAGTTGTAGAGAATTTAATTTTCAACAAAAAATATTAAGAATTTTTTTTATCAGATAAATAGTTTAAGAGATATATCGTAAAAACCATTTCAACCCCTATTTTCAAGATGGCGGCCGTGGGACAAGAGTGGCGACCCCACAAACTTGGTTTTAGCTTTACACTGAACCCCCCTACACATCAAAAAAATAAAATTGCGTCCTCTAAAAAACGCAACCCCAAATGTAACTTTTCAATGGACTAGTTGTATTTCTTCGCTTTTGTTAAGATTATTTAATAAAAAAATTTATATAATTTTTTAACGTTTTCCAATGAAATGTTATTGTGTAGTTCGGAAATAACCGCGGCAAATCCGCAGAGATAATTGAAATGAAATAAATTGTTACATCCGAATGAATACAATTGTGGTCTTATATAAATTAATTTGTTATTAAATTGAATAGTTTATAAATATATAATTGTTGTATGTTTTATGTTTTCTTCTACTGTAGTTTTCATTTTATAATTAGCCAAATTTTGCCTTTTGTATTTATTTTATAATTATAATGTGCATAAATATTTGATACTTCTTTATGATTTCGCAAAAGAATCGCGGGTTAGGGATAATCGCGGATATGTACGTGTATATTTACGAGTAGTCATGTACGTTAAGAAAGTGTTAAAGATTTTATAGACGTAAGTCCACCCCAAACGCAATGCCACGCCATAAAAGGAATGATTAAGTGAAGTATATGTGTATGTATAAAATATATATGTATTTTCCATTTGACACACATGCAACACGTAGTTGATGAAGTCGACCATTCTGTATTATATTTTGATAAAAAAAGTCATTCTATATTCTTTACTGAACTTTAAAATATTTGGACAGTTCAAGGTTACAATAGAAGTTGGCAAGGGCAAACTTATCCCTAAAAAAGATCTCTTCTAGTCTACCCATGGTGATGACAGATGAAGTTAACGCGGGGCACAGTAGTGCAAAAGAAGAGAAAAAAAGCAGCCAAAATATATTGTATACTATATATATTCAACATAGGTATATACGATAAAATATAAATATACACCCATACACACCCATATATTGACATACACACACATATACATACATACCAACAAACATATACATACATACATATATCACAAATTCAAATTCTACGTCTTATAGATTGGGAATAACTTTGGTGAGAAGATGATGATGACCTTTCCTAGAAAGTCTACAATAATGTGCTTTCTTGAATGACTTTGGGAACTAATTCCAAAGGTTTGCAGCACGCACAGTAAAATAATTAAGTAAAAAAGTTGGTGTTATGTTTAGGGACTTCAAGCATTGTTGTGATACAAGACCGCCTAGAGCGAGTTAGGTAGGAAGTAATTTAAAACGGGACTTGAGCTAAGGAGGTGAATTTTGATCATGGAGTTTGTTGCAAAGAAAAGAAAGGATGTCACGGCGAAGGCGGATTGGGAACCACTTAAGTTGAGTACGAAAATAGGAGATGCGATCATATTTACGTAAGCCAAGGATAAAGCGCATTGCTAGATTTTGTAGTCGTTCTTATTTATTAAGTAGCTCCCATGTCACAACCAAATAGCATACATCTGCATCTATCTAAATAAATAAAATAAAAAATTTGTTTGATTGTTCTATACTTTTTACCCCATACCTAAGTGAACTGTTAGTTAATTAAAAAAGTAATATTAAATATTCAAAAATGTTTCAAATGCTACAAAATTACCACAAAAGACTATATATTATATGGTCACCATATACATACACATGCTCTACACTGTTCAACAAAAACTATTACACTTGGAAAAGCACCTGCTAGTTGTTTTGTTCTAAAAAGTTCTATAACTAACCTAACCTAATATAGCCTTGAGATAAGGCTATATTTTCTAAGTAAAATCAACAACTACAAAAATAGCTAAAAAGTCATCAAAATCATCATCATATCAGCCATTAGATGTTCTTTGCTGAACGTTGGCCTCCTTTATCGACTCACTCGGTCTATGTCGGCAACCTTTGTTTATTTGAAATACCAATGCAAAACCCTCTCCATAATTATATAGACCACGTCTCATACGTATATCATATCAATACACATTAATCGATTACTTCCGACTAAAAGCACTAAGGTATTAGAGATGAAAATATGTATATAGCCCTTTTGAAAACTGGCTTGTTTGTGAGGCTGGAAGTTATCAAATTTAGCCTGTCAGACGACTCATGATGATCCGAAATTCCTGATGATGATGATCCTAATAGCTTACAAACGTAGTTCAGAAGCAAAACATCTTAAAGAAGATCACCACCATGATTCCTTTTCAGGCCTCCAGCGTTATGCTTTCAAACAAGACGGTATTAAAGAGCTTATAAGTGACTAAAATACGGCTGTTCGACACGTTTTTGGAAGCTCTGACGTAATACCGTCCTCGCCTGGTACATTGTTGTCTTTAAGCTATCTCAGAGCCATACTAATCTCGTGCGAGCTAATGTCCGGGATTTTCTCGTTATACTGTTATTTAAGCTCAGCTCTCGGATCATCAACCGCCTTTGCCTACCTTCTCGTTAAAATCCCCCATAAAACATTGAAGTAGGTTTTATTTGTGTATATACTCCGATTTATGTTCTCATGCATACCCTCTACCTCATCACCTGCATGTGCTGAGGTCGGTAAGTATACGTGTATGACTTTCAGTGACTATCTCTGCGACACTCTGAATATAAAGTACGCAACCCTGCTCGACACACTTTCGATGGTTACAATATTGCTAATAAGTGACTGCGGACTATAAACCCGACACGTCCTTGGTAATGTTAGACAACCTCCCTGTAGTAAAGTAGGTTGCCGGTTGTTCGCACCATTATAGTTTTAGTTTTAGCCTCTTACGGCACCTCGACAAAAAAGAGGTTGGTACTATTCTTATCTGCTGGTCACTGCACCGCCAGAAAAAAATAACAAAGCAAATAATTTGAAATACAATTTAATAAAACATCCTAAATTAAAGTGAAATGTCTACAAATATATTTTGTGAACTCGTGGATTGGTGGTTAAAATACATAATACAAGTATACCTGCATCAAACTTATTATATAATACAGTCAGTATACGCGCCTCGTTTTTCGTTAATAGCTCACAAACTCTGTGATGCGCTGCGCCTTGGGTGAAGAAATATGGTAGTTAAAGATTTACTGTATAGTGTTAAATAATTCGGATTTTGAAAGTAATAAAAATAAATATAAACAGAAAAATAATATTTAATTTTGGGAATTTACGATAAAAGTAAAATTCTTGATATTATAACCGCGATGTTAAGATGTTACCCAATTTTAATGGTCAAAAGATATAGTATAGTTATTACATTATAACATAGTATTATATCTTATATCTTTAAACGAGCAATTCTTGTATATATATAATCTGAATCTCGGAAACGGCTCCAACGGTTTTCATGAAATTTAGTATGCAGGGGGTTTCGGGGGCGATAAATCGATCTAGCTAGGATTTATTTTCAGAAAATGTCGTTTTATCCCTTTTTTCAGGGAATTAAAAAATATCGTTAGAATATGAAGGTAAATTTCGCTGTCATTGTTAAGTTTGTAATAGCTCCGATGTGAACCGGGCGGATTCGAAATAAGAAGAACCCTAGTTTCGAATCCAGATTTCTCCAGAACTATTTTTTTTTCTTTTTGTTTTAAAGTTCCTTCTTTTGTGAGAAAAACTATTATTGGGAGCCCTTTACTAACTGGATGACCGAGCTTTGGTCGGTATTTTATTTTTTTATTTTTTTAATTCGTGTTTTTTGGAAACTATATTTACATACGAATTATGAACTGATGATATATGAATAATATTTTTCGATCTTACCGAAATAATAATAAAAAAATATGAACTGGTTATTTAAATAAGAAATCACGAGTGCAATTTTATTAAAAACTGCTAGAATATTAGAATATTATTAGACCTAAATGCTCTTTAAACCTAAATGCTCTTTAAACCTAATTTTGCTATAATCCACAAAGTTATAATAACTGAGGAATTATAATATCATACCTGGGTTCGAATCCCGATGCCTGAAGTCCCATTATTTTTTCTTTTTTTTTTTCAATTTCCCTCTTTTGTAAGAAAAACTATTATTGAGAGCCCTTTACTACCTGTATGACCGAGTTTTGCTCGGTATTTTTTTTTTTGTTTGTAAATCGTTTTTTTTTTTGGAAATTATATTTGGATACGATGTAACTGATGAAATATGAATAATATTTTTCGATCTTACTTATATAATAATATAGTATTTTGTGTCACAAGGGGATGAAAGTACTACTTTCTGTCCCTCATGTGAAATTGCCACCCAAGCCGAAGGCGAGGGCAGCAAACATACGTGAAAGGATGTAGTACTTTCGTCTCATGTTGCACATACTTTTTTTCCTACCTAGGACGAAAGTTCGGGTTTTGTCCCTGTGAAGCGGGGTCAGAAAGTGTAAATTTTGTCCTGCATCACTGGGACAAAAATCAAACTTTCGGCGGAGGTAGGAAAAAATATATAAACTGGTTATTTAAATAAAAAATCACGAGAGCAATTAACTGCAATAAAAGTATAATATATATATAATAAAGCATATATATAATAAAGCATAAAACTGCTAGAATATCATAAGAATACGAAGGTAAATATCGCCACTATCTATAAATTTATAATAGCTCAGGTAGGAATTCGGGCGGTCTCGAAAACGGAAGACCCCGGTTCGAGTCCAGGTGCCTCCAGATCAATTTTTTTTTCAAGTTTCTTCTTTTGTAAGATAAACTATTATTGAGAGCTCTTTTTTTATTTAAATGACCAGTTCCTATTGTATTATTATTATTATGTCGGTAAGATCGAAAATATTATTTATATTTCATCAGTATGTAATTCGTATTTAAATCTTATATCTTTAAACGAGCAATTCTGGTATATATATATATATAAGACACTAGTTGAATTGGCAAATCAAACAATGTGTTGCTCTGAAAATCAAAGGTTTTATTATACAATTTTTACATTATGATACAAACGATAATTATGATATATACAATTTACACATTATAATATAAAATAAAATATAAAAACCCTCAACCTACCTGAAAATCAAAGAAACGACATTTAAAGTTATATTTTACCAATTCTTCTAAATAAAATTAAAATTAAATATTTCTTTTATATCTCACTATTATAATGTCATAAATCTCTTCATAAAACAAAATATAAAATTACTGCTATAAAAGAAGGTGTCATACTACATATACAAACTTAAAGGAATAAGATTCCTTTACATCTCCCCCCCTAGATTAGGAAATTTCTTCCGACATCTCTCCATTGTCTTCTTCAGAAGGGACAGGAATCAGTTTAGTGATGTGAAATAAATTTGACTCCAATTTTCTATGACCTGTATTAACCTCATATATTGATTCTGATATTTTTTTATTTATTTTAAAAGGACCAATCCTTAATTCATCTAATTTTTTTCTATTTAGTTTGTGCCCATTTTCGACATATACCATTTCACCTTCATTAAATTTGTGATATGTTCTATATTTATCAAATATCATTTTGTTATATTCATGTGACTTAACAGATCGTTCAAATGCTATTTTCCTGTCTTTAATCCAGTCTTCTGCTCTTTTTTTTATTATTAGTTCATTTGGTATGAATAAAAGATCTATACCTTCCAACAGATATCTCGGAGTGAATCCTGTGACAGTATGTTCAGTGTTATTATATCTATCCACACAGTTATGAGCAATGGTAGTCCATGCTTTAGTATTTTGTTTTTCATTTATTTTGCATCTTATCTTGTTTATAATTGTTTGGTTTAATCTTTCATTAAGACCATTCGAAAATGGTGAATTTACTGCAGTGAAAATCAGGGTAATTGATTTCTCATTCAAAAAATCCTTAAATTCTTTTGAGTTCAGTCCAGGATATTGGTCAGTAAGTACCATGTCAATTTCGTTACAATTTGGAACTTTATTTATAAGCTTTATAAAATCTTTAGCACTCTGTGTCTTCGATGTTATTATGTATGCATATCGAGTAAAATGATCAACTAAAAGGTGCAAATATTTTTTTGTCGATCGAGAGCCGCCAAAACCTCCAATCGTGTCTATTGAGACAATTTCTAATGGTTTTGAGGCAGGACCTAACTGTGACATAGAACCGTATTTTATTAGTCCTCTTGTTTTATTCTTTAAACATACTTCACATTTCTTACATAAATCATTAATATTTTTTGTTAAATTCTTTGCTGTATAACATTTTCCTATTTTTTTTTGCATTTGTTTTATACCTATATGACACATATTTTCGTGAATATCTTTTAAAAAATTTATACTGAATTCCTCTGATAATATAATTTTTTCTTGGTTATTTACTCTCTTATAATATATTTTATCTCTATGTATTAAATTATGTTTATGTTTTTTAATATACTCATTTCTCTCTTGATCTGTTATTATATCATCTAATGTTATTAAATTTATTATTTTTAATTGTTCATCTATATCATTATTTGCTTCCAATACTGGATTTCTACTTAAGCAGTCCGCCTCTAAATTTTTCTTTCCTGGAGCATATTTTATTGTGAAATTATATTGTGACAGATAATATGTTAATTCTCCTAATTCTTCATCTGTTCTAGACTTAATATTTAAATTTTCCAAAGGTTTATGGTCCGAATATACAGTGAATTTTTTACCTATTAGCCAGTATTGCCAGTATTTTATTGCTTCTTTAATGGCTAAACATTCTAAATATATAGCTTTTTTCTTTTTTTGTACTTCATTTAATTTTTTTGAGAAATATGCTACAGGTTTTTCTTTCTTGTTTGGCTGTACTTGCTTTAAAACAGCTCCGATACCTTTTAATGATGCATCCGTGTATATATTTATTGGCAAATTCTGATCAAATATTTCTAATATTGGTTGTGAACATAGTAGCTGTTTTATTTTTTCAAAGGCTTCTTGACAGTCTGTTGACCAAATGAATTTTTGATTTTTTCTTAGTAAATTATGAAGTGGTTCTAAAATTATTGAGCTGTTTGGTATATATTCGCGGTAGAAATTAATTTTTCCTAAAAGTTGTCTTATATGTTTTTGAGTTTTTGGTGTTGGGAAATTCCTTATTGAGATTAAGTTATCTCTTACTGGTCTAACTGTATTTTCCTGTATTATATGCCCAAGATATTTTACCGAATTTGAGGCAAATGTACATTTTGTGAATTTTAATCTCAAACCCTCTTTTTTTATTGCTTCCAAAACCTGTGATATATGGTTTATATGCTCAGAATAAGATTTAGAATATATCAAAATGTCATCAATATAGTTTACTGTAAAATCTGTTAATTTATGCTTTCTTAGTATACTACTTAATATTCTTTGAAATATAGCTGAAGAGGTTTTCAAACCAAAAGGTAAGCATGTCCATTGATAATGACCTTCCTGTGTTACAAAAGCTGTCTTTTTTCTATCTTCAATTCGCAAGGGAATAGACCAGAATGCAGAGTTTATATCAAATGTTGAAAAGTATTTACAGTTTCTGGTTTTTATCACTAAATCCTCAATTAATGGAAACGGTTGAGCCTGGGGTACCACTATTTTATTTAAATCTCTGAAATCAATACATAATCTGGTTTTTTTATTGTCTTCTTTTTTGTAAGCTAAGGTTACCGGTGCTGCAAATGGACTGTATGATTCCTCTATCAGATCTCTTTCTAGTAATTTTCTTACTTGTTCTTCTATTTCTAACTTATCCTCTATTGAACATTTGTATGGCCTTTTACTACAGTATTTGTCCACTATCAAATCAATGCGTGCCTCATAGTCTTTTACTGTTCCAATGTCATATTTATCTTTTGCAAAGCTTGATTTATATTTATCAATCAGTTTATTTATTTCAGATTTTTGTTGATTATTTAAATGACTCAAATTCATTGTAAACTCTTCTTCTTTAACATGTTCATTAAAATTTATAAAATTGTTTCTTTTGTCTTCATTACCATTACATTTATTTTTATTATATAGTTCCTCCTTTGTGAAATTGTTTTGTGTTTTTTGAGTCACTTCCAAATTTTCGTTTTGAATCAAATTAAATTCTTTTATCATATCTAGTCCAATTAGGAAATCATATTTAAAATCTTTTCCATCTACAATATAAACATCAATTTTTTTTTCTATATCAAAAATTTTTATATTTATTGTTGTCAAACCTTTCGTATTTTTAACACCATTAATTGTTATTAAATTAGCATTGTTTTTCTCATTTTTTTCTTCTTTCTTTATTCTTAATAATTTTGAATTTATCAAAGAAACATTAGAGCCTGAATCATATATACCAAATATGTTAATTTTTTTTTCTAATGTTAGTTTGACTTTAATTAATGGTGTTATTATTCGTTTTTTTGCTCATTATCGCTCAATTCAACATCTAATATTGTATTATTTACATTCTTATTATAGTTTCTCTTGTTTTCAAAATTATCACGCTGTTTAAACCAGCACTCTTCTTCGTCATGGAAACGTATACCTTTATTTAATTTTTCACATATTTTGCAAGGTTTAATTTTATTAGCTTTTGCTTTATTATAAAATATATTTTTTTTACCATATTATAATCATTTTTGTTTATTGTCTGCTCGTGTTTACCAATTTCTTTATAAAGATTAGCAGTTGATATTATCGATTCCTTATCCATCTTGTACATTATATCATTGGGTAAACCCATTACTATAAGATTTATCATAGTCTGTGTATCTATTTCTTTATTTATTTCTAATAATAATCTTTCCTTTTTTGTGGCATATTCCAGTAATGAACCCCCTTGATATTTAAATCTAAATGCATATTTAACTTGTGACCAACCTCTATTTCCATATGTCTCACAGAAATTAGTTTTCCATATTATCCATTCTGTACTTACTGTATATTTTATTAACATACTGGTGTACCAATCTAAGCACTGTTTTTCAAGTAAATATTTTAAAATCTCAATTTTTTCTGCATCTCTTAGTATCTCAAAACGTGTACACTCTTTCTCAAATTCATTAATCCATTGATTGACATTTGATGTCTTTCCTGAAAATTTCTCTAGTAAAAATCTTTCTGCTATTTTTCCAAAATTTTTATTTTCTATTTCCGTACTATATTTATTACTCGATAACTTTATTTCATTATTAATTTCATCTAGATATTGGTCACCAAATTGTACATTTTCGCATTCATCCAAGTAGATTTTTTTTAATTCTTTAGTTAATGGAATCCATACTTTTCGTGTTTGATGTCTTTGTTTTAATGAATTTTTAATTTTAGTAAAAACATCTAAAGTTGTTATGCCAGTGTGTTTACTTGCAAGTTTTAGATCATCCGGAATATCAAATAAATGTCCATCAGGTGTCTCTATTGATGTTATGCAGATCACATTAGTTTTTTTATCTGATGCTGCTAATACTGCGAACGTGAACCGCAATTTTTCCATGTTTTTATTTATTTATATTTTTACTAAAAATGTCGTTTTATAAGACACTAGTTGAATTGGCAAATCAAACAATGTGTTGCTCTGAAAATCAAAGGTTTTATTATACAATTTTTACATTATGATACAAACGATAATTATGATATATACAATTTACACATTATAATATAAAATAAAATATAAAAACCCTCAACCTACCTGAAAATCAAAGAAACGACATTTAAAGTTATATTTTACCAATTCTTCTAAATAAAATTAAAATTAAATATTTCTTTTATATCTCACTATTATAATGTCATAAATCTCTTCATAAAACAAAATATAAAATTACTGCTATAAAAGAAGGTGTCATACTACATATACAAACTTAAAGGAATAAGATTCCTTTACATATATATCTAAATAAAAATATCTAAATCTCGGAAACGGCTCCAACGATTTTCATGAAATTTAGTATGCAGGGGGTTTCGGGCGCGATAAATCGATCCAGCTAGAATTTATTTTTAGAAAATGTCGTTTTATCCCTTTTTTCACGCAATTAAAATTCACTATTATTAATAAGTTTATAATAGCTCCGATCGGAAACGGGCGGATTCGAAATCAGAAGACCCGCATTCGAATCCAGGTGTCTACAGACCAGTTTTTTTCCTTTTTTTTTAGTTTGTTCTTTTGTGAGAAAAACTATTATTGAGAGCTCTTTTTATTTTTTATTTAAATAACCAGTTCCTATAGGAACTTCCTATTATTTTACTATTATGTCGGTAATATCGAAAATATTATTTATGTTTCATCAGTATGTAAGTAATGTATCTAAATATAATTTAACCGAGCAAAGCTCGGTCATCCAGGTACTAATATTTATAGCGTAATTATTTGTATAATTATTTTTTTATTTTATTAATTCTACTTCCTTCGGGATTTTCTTTATATTTTAGTAAAATTATGTAGTAATTTAATTGACATAACTTCTGCTTTATTGTTGTATACTTTGCCTTATACATTTATTATTCAGTAAATAAAAACAATCAACCAAATCAAAAAATATATGCGTCATGTAATAAGCTGTTCAACTAATCGGATCTCTACTGACAATTAGCTGATTTGTATTTATTTGTCGACTACAATTATTCATACTTACGGGAGAAATCATGATTCACGTCACTATAATACTACTGATGTGCTTGATCTTTTCTACTTTATTGCAATCGATTTTTAAAATTGCAAAAGCGTATGAATTTAAAAGAAGTATATTTCAATAACGATATAAAAATAAACGAAAAGCAATATAGACTATTTTGTATTATTAATAATCTAAATATTTTAATTAAGATGGTATTTTTGCGATATAATTAACATATTTAATTATTGGTTATATATGCTGTATTTAAACATACTCTGTAAAATACCTGTAATACATAGTTCTTGCGTTTTTGTTTCATTTAATATTTTTATTACTTGTAAATTTAATATAAAGGTTAGGCGAATTAAATAATACAGAGAAAGAGGGAGAGAGGTACTGCAAAATTATCATATTAAATATTAAAAATACAAAATAATTATTTCGAAATTTTACAATATTATACATATTTACAATGCAAAACTTAAACTATTTATTTACAGAGAGTTTTTGGTATAAATCATGTCGGCAGAGCATTGTACCAAGAATACTGGCAGCATTTCCGCGTTGAATCGCAATTCTCTGAGCAAAAAATGTACCTCCTGTCACCAGTGGAGGCTATGAGAGGTGGGGTCAATTCTTTAAGAATTTTTTTTTGCATTGCTACTTCAAGGTTCAAGTGTTCCGACTGCAAGCGGTACTAATCTAGATTTCTATTTTATGTTTTAATAATTATGATAATTTATAATAAATCCTAAGATTTAATAATTACATACGTCGTAAGTCAGAAAGGATCTGAATATTTTAACACCAATTACTCGGTATATTTTGAATTTAACCTTCACCAATTCTATACGTTGTGTTGTTTTATTTACTTGCACATGTATAGCTATCTTACGTCTTGCTCAAACTCAGTTTAAAACAGATGACGTAGTCAATCGTTTATTGTATAGTCTTACTTTCATCGTTCTTGATATGGATCAGTTTGACTGGTGAAAACTAGTTTGTTCTGGTTAGATCATAGTTCATTCTAGAATGTTGAGTTTTAAGTATTTGACTGTATGTAGTTATGTTTATGTAGTTAATAGTTTGTAGTAAATATGGTCAAATTTGTAAAGTGAATTTCAATCCTAAGCCTGCATTAATAGAGGAGATATTATTTAATCTCAATAAATTGAGTAATGGACATTTTTATTTAAATAAATAAATAAAAAATGTGTTTGTCAGCTCCGACGCGCGACTGGAGTTTACCCCCTAAGAACGATTCTCTAAATAGGCATAGATAATTCGTATCTGACACAGAAAACACTTATCGCCTCTTTTACAGTTTTTACGCTAAAAACTGTAAAACTATTTAGATTTCTGAGGAAATAAATTGTCCCTTATTAATTTGGCTTCATCATCAAAATTACGAATAATCTCGTCTTTGATAAGTTCAATGTCAGATTCATCTGAACTGATCGTGATTTTTACACATAATTATTTAAAAAAAAAATCAAGTCTAACATAAATAAATGCATTAATATTTCTTAGTTAAAAAGACTCGATAAGCGTGCTCTTAGGTAAAGGTCGTCACTAGTAGTGGGAGAGTGCGTGGTATGAAGCAACGGTCGGGCGTAGCGCAAACCCACCCCTTCCGCAATCTCCGATTCCTTGGAGCTCACGCGCGGACTAAACGTCTTAACGGCTCAAAAGTGAAAATAGATTGCGCACAAAAAACAAAAATCTCATAAAATTAAGCCCCGTTACTAAAATCCTGATATTTACCAACTTATGTTGGTAAATCTGAAAATTCACATGTAAAACCTAAAGAGAACCTAAAGATGTACAGATATTCGCAAATATTATGGTAGCGTATATTGATAAAATAAATACTTGCTGCTTACAGGGTCATCACTTAAGGTTCGACCGATTTGACTGATTTTTTAAATGTGCATTTCATTGTCGGATAGTGTATTATAATTTTCTTTTTTGAAAATCAACTGAATTTGATATAATTTGAACAATATAATTATGTTTGAAAGTTAAAACAGTAATATTCCATTAAATAGTCACATTGCAATATGTTTCTATAATACCAAAGGGGAAATGACTGACGTACAAGGAAATCACTAATCAGCTAGAAATAAAGATGTGGTATAAAATTAACATACACTGTTGTAGGCGTACTTCTCCTTTTCTTTATTAGTAAATTTCATCTTTGCTGAGTCGGAGCGGGTTAATAATAACAATCTTGTAGGTTAACATAAAAACAAATGTTCTAAAAAATGTAATAACATCTCTGAATAACATTTATTGAAGTTAAAAATATGGAAAGAGGATAAGAGAAAAAGGGCAAAATCACACCATTTTTTCGCGCGTAATATTTTTCGAGACCTTATTGAATAAATATACATAATTCTACGTTGATACTCTTCAAAGAGCTTTAGGTTTGTCGGCGCCCCGTGATATTTAATTGTGTTAATTAAAATTCTGTTGAAAATTAAAATAAACATTTTGTATTAAAAATTCATAAGAAAATAATTAATCCTTTTAAGAATTTTTAAGACTGTTACGTGATTTGATAATAAAAACCCATTAAGTTCATATTTTTATCTCACCTCTAATTAAAATATAATCGAAATTCGTATTTTTCGTCATTTCTGTTTTATTAAATCTCCAAAACCACTCAAATCAATATTCTAAGGACATTGAACCATATCGTCAAAAATATAGGTTCTCGGACACTTACATGGCTTACGGTGACAAAGCCTAAAGATAATATTTTAAAATAATACCTTTTTATAATTACAATTTTGACGATCCCGTTGGCATAATGGTCACCATGCCGGACTGCCAACCAGAGGGTCCCGGGTTCGATTCCCGGCACGGCCAACACCTTTGTGATGAGCAAATTTGTTGGCTGTCGGTCTGAGTGTTCAATATGTATCAGTTGTGCTAGCACCCATAACACAAACTATAAATAGTTTAGCCCCATGCTAACCAGCCGTGTGTGAAATGTGTCCTAATATTTATTTACTTGATTTATTATTATTTATTTGTATCTGTTTATGTTTACTCAGACTTTAAATATTTTAAAAAGTAGCCATGCCCGCAGCATCACCGAACATAAGCATTAATTCAGTATTTTTTTTGTGTATTTTCTGGGATAATATTTTAATGCATTAACTTACCTACTCTTCTCTCGTAGTTATCCCATGCCGTCGTTTAAATCACATTAAATTTCGATGAAATTAATCGATTTTAATGTAAGATATACAAGATATTACATGTTATATGTTTTAAAACTAAATTTAATAAAATTTTTGAAAATCGTATTTGATGATTACACTACAAAGAACATCTAAATACGAGTAGACACGAATTATGACACCTCGCTCCAAATACGATAGTGTCTTACTTTAGAATGTTATTCTTTGTGTGAAAATAAATCACGATTCAATTTTTTTTGACGTGATAACGTCTCGTAAATCGATGAATGCTGGCTGCACACACGAAGAAGTGTCACGCGTCGTGAGCGTGAGCGCAAAACAAGCGATAGAGAGGCACGATCGGCCTAAGCGTTCGGCTTGTGAATGAAAAAAAATAACGCAGATTGGAGGATCTTAAATATCACTCATGTATGTATATAAGTTGTAACAAAATTGTTAATAGCACATTTTTACTTGTAATTAATCTGTATAATTTAAGTAAAAAAATATTTGAATAATCGAGGGCAAATAAATGTTAATTTATCGAAAAAAATTGTAATTAATTGAATTAATTTTTTCTTTGTATCATAGAAATTAATGATAACTCGGTGATAATAATTCAATTCAATTCATAAAAGTATGATACATGCATAAAAGTATGAAGCTATATATATATATATATATATATATATATATATATATATATATATATTGCTTGTGCATTTATTATAATATTTGTTACTTGTTCTATTATCTTCTCTACTCGCCTTTTAAACGTAATTTTACTCAATTTCCGCTATTTCACATCTACAAACGTCCTAAGATTGGCTGGTAGAGAATGTTTTTATCATGAAGCCCGCTTTTTGTGCAAAAAATATATGTATTGTGCTATAAAGTATTAAAATAAAATAATGTAAAATTAATTTAATTAAGTTAAAAAAGAGAAAAAATAATTAATTATATTTAGATTGCTTTTATATATGTATTAATTTACTTGCTCTTCTCCCTCTCACGTCGTCAATCAAAATACAAAAAAAAAAAAAATATATAATAAATAATAATAAAAAAAATATAGCATTAAAGGGAAGATGGGAGAGTCGTGGCCTGTGTTCCTGAGTAGTGCTCCGGATCTCGGAAATTGCCTGTTGCAGAATCCCCCTCATTTGCTTTCCTTTTTGGAAGACTGCTTCTTTAGCGATCACGTTCACAGGTACTTCACTACGAACGCACTCCTATAGTGTTGCAACTGCGTTATGCTCTCTATATACGGGTTCAACTTCAGGAGCAGCCTCACATTGAAGTCGTTCGAGCTCAGCGGTGTTGAATATACCCTTTTATTGGATTTGACGAGCTCGATCTGCCAGGTTCTGTTCTGTGACAGTTAAATTCGGCTCAAGCAACAAGAACTCGCGATGCATTACTGTTCGGTAGCTAATCCAGTCCGGTTTCACCTCCCACAGCCCTATCATACGCACGCTTGACATTCTCGTTTATTTTTTGTGTCCATCTCATGCGACGCACCTCACCAGCGGTGGGTGACAAATTCTCAGTCCCTTGAGACTCAGTCGGCGCCAAGCCAACTGGTGGGAATGGTGGATACACCGACTAGTTATGTGGTGGTGCAAGTCGGCGGGGGTTACTGGCGCCCCGCATGTTGCCACGTCCAGCATCAGCTCAAGATAAGCCGTGATGCCGTCCAGGTAGCGGCTTTATGCGCTTTCCTTTCAGTGTCTCCATCCATATTTCTTTGAGTGCTAAATTACTCACTCGGAGAGGCATTTATACTCTCCGAGGTGGCTGCGTTTGTTTTAAGCAGCTTTCGTTTCCTTTAGTCACCTTTTACAACACCCTAGGCAGAGGATGGTTTGACTCTATTCTAGTCTGCTGGGAACCACATGGCTATAATCATCATTATTATTATCATGTCAGCCATTGGATATTCACTGCTGAACATAGACCTTCCCCAAAAATATCTAAAGCGACCAGTATAAAGCAGCTTCCATCTCGTGGATGGTCCGACACTACGCTTGCCGGTACGTAGTCTCCAATCGAAAACTTTTCTGCTCCGTTAGTTCTACGAGTACGAACTATGTGCCCTGCTCACTGTCACTTCAGCTTGCAAATTCACTGGGATATGTCTGCAACCTCTGTTTGTCTCCGCATCTCATCATTTCTGATTCTATCTCGCAAAGAAATGCCAAGCATAGCCCTCTCCAGCGTTCGCTGTTCCACTTGGAGCTTTTTTTAAAAGTCAGACAGTAGTATCTGACTAACACCGTAAGACTTTTATAATGTTTTTGAATGTCCGATATATCATAACAGTTTATAGTATTAAAATGTTTATTTTGTCAATAATCAGTTGAATATTATCATACTGTTAAAGGCATCTCAATGAAATAGAATAATAGTTAAGGCTTAAGAAGACATCCCTTTCTATTTAGAAGCTCTCTGCGTTCCCTAGCAACTTGAAAAGTAGTTGAAGGCTTCGTACTTACTTCTCTGATTCAAAATAATCCTGTCCAATCCAAATAAAGGACATAAATATTTCAGTTGGTTAAGGATTGTGAATTCTAACTGTATACACCTTTGATGATGTATTAGGCCTATGTGAAATGCACTAAATAGCTCTGTAACTACATATATCATCGAACGAAGCAAACTGTCCTGAGTTCAGTTCACTAACAATGCTGACTGAACTTAAGCCATAACAGCCTCGAGTCGAATCATAAAGATTCCACTTGAGTAACGTTCGTTTGAAAGCACTGGTTATACGGTTATACACATACATGGTTCACCACCTGATAAAATATTTATTTCCTACTATTATTTCAAACCTGAAGTAAATTTTTCACGTCAACAACGAAGTTGTAGCTTGAAAATTCAGTCTGACAAGCGTTTCAGTATTAGTAGTAGACAGTATTTAAATTGTCCTTGAGCAAAAAAGAATATGTAGTGAGTGAGACCTTACGTGACCTCTCTGCATCTTTGATATAAAGATACACTTTGATGAGTATTTTATACATTATCCATTTGTTGTCATGTTAATAAATTTTAATAATTTAGTACGTTTTCACAGCGGAAACACCAATGTGGCTTGTGCCGGTGGATCTTCGTATCGAGGTTTCCCGACCGAGGAGGACTCTATGTCGTTACTTATATCTGTCCCAAATTTACATTGATGTTAGGGACTTGTATGCAGAAAGTGCGAAATATTAATTTTTTTTTTATTGAAATGAGGTCGGTTGCTTATTTTAAGCACGCTAAAACAAAAAATCAGACATTTCTAAGTCCATTTACTAGACATATAATTATGTGTACATACTAGACATGGGCGTTTTCGGGTTTTAGATCAAACGGCTACGTACCCGATATTAAGTTTCCACATCGATATCGAAAACCGTTTTCAGATATCGATATCAGAGTAATGTTTTGCTATCAGTTGCGTAACGTAAACACAAACCGAAACAAACGCAAACAGTTGAACACTTAAACACAAGATTAAAACAGTTTAAATATAAATTATAACAAGTTTATATCTTATGTTTTGAAAAACTACGTCTTATGGTTATAAAATATAAAATATTATAGTAATATTATAGTATTATTATAATTTTTAATATTTTAATATAATTATTATATGGCATACTTCAATAAAACGTTTCACAAACTTTTTCTTAAATACACACACTATTTTATTACGGAACTAAATTATCATAACCATAAAATCTCGACTTTATTGCTTAACTTGTAGTTATATTTTACGATGTACACAGTTGCATTAAAACCGCTAAATAGGATCGAAAACCATATTCGCCTCATCTCTTTTATTCAGCATGAAGTTATCGTTATAAGAAAGAAATGCAGATAATATATGGTTTTAACTGTCGCGCCGCTCTTAGCCGTTGCGCACCCGTCACCGTTCTACCAGTTTCGGTTTCGTGTTCGCGCTCAAGTTTTCGTTGGTTATGTGAAAACAGCTATGTGTTTTGGTATATCGATATGATACGATATGGCGACACGTATTAGTTACGATATTAGTTACGTTTTGATATATCGGTCTCATGCCTAGTACATACATACTCGTATTTTATTATATAAATAAAAGAAACAGGATTTTTATTTTTTTTTTAAGTTTTAGTACTTTTACTAATTTATTTCTATTTATTGCTAAATACATCCTAACTAAAGTAACAAATATTTTGATATTTTATATTATTTTAACAGTTGTAGTATTAGTAGAGTTGAATAGAAAAAAAAAACATTAATGTAGCTTTATGTAGTCCGTTTTTTCGAAAAATATAATTAATTAGAATTTAATATAAAAAGTAACGCAACAATATACTCGTACATGAAAAATACTCGTAGCACGAGATTACTTTTCCGTAAATTGGCTTTTAAACTTTACAACACCTTTACACACCTCTAAATAATCATAAAACGATTATGACAGATCATAAAATAGCATTATTTTTTTTAAATTTGCTGTTTCGCGTTTTATAACTCAATATTCTAGAGTTAACGGTAATCGTAACAAATTTTATCGAAATATTTATATTTATGATCGACGTCTATGGTCGCTAAAAATATTCATCAAGTGTAAAACGATTTTTAATATTCATGTTATTATTAAAGGAATTGGATATGATTAATGTATTTGACTGTAATATTATTTATTATCAACTTTATTTTTATTCCAAAGGGACTTTTTACTTTAACCCAAATATTCTTGAATCTTCCTTTTTGCTAGGTTTCGCTCTCCATTCTAGTCTAGACCTTCCGTGTTACTAATTTTTAACCCTGTCGTCGTCGTTGTCATACAACCGATAGTCTTTTACATGCTGGATTCAGCCTCTTTCATAGATTTCTAACGCTCACAGTCCTACACTACCATAAACCAACGACTACAACTAGCGTCAGTCCAATTGGTGAGAAAATGTCGATGCTGATATTTTTGATACATGTTATATTATTACAATACACAATATTCAAGCATCTTGGGACTCCAACAATCATTGATTCGTTAATATAACTTTGTGACTTCTCATTCCCAATTCAGCTTCGCTATAAGTTGAGCTGTGTCGTCTACTTTGCCCTTCTTCTGCGAATACCCTAATTTCAGATTCGTTTACGTAAAAATACAGCAAGCATTGCTCTTTTTTTTTTTGAGTGTCTTTAATCTTAAAAATTGGGTATATCGTTATGTGGTTGGGAATGGAACAGAAATAGGGAAGCAGTCAGGGTCTGGGTCTGTGATTTATATTGGGTGTCCATCAGTGGTGTGGCAAAGATCTGTTAAGTATGAGCATGTAGTGCAAAATGTTAAGTTTATAATGATAAAATAATATAGCAATTAAACTTACTTTTTAAAGTTCTTATCAGCATATATTTAATATATAAAAAAATATTATATAAAAAAAAAATAAGAAAATATATCTTTCCTGTATTTTACGGAAGCGAAATGCTTAAATTAGCTAATTTTAATTCTTAATCTTGCTTTATGAGTTATGTCCGTGAGATGCCTACACTCATTTGATTATCTGTAGAGTTAGACTGGCTTGCTGTCGGCTGTTGTCGGACAATGGATTGTGGACGGATTTTCAAATTTAACCACATTGAAACGGCAATCCTGTCACCGTTTGCTATTTATTAGCAAAAATTCGTCAAGTTAAGTTAGTTTCGTTAAGTTAGTTAAGTTTTCGTTTCCATGTTCAAACGTTGAATTCTTGGACTCTAGAATCAATCTATCTTACTTAATCGACCTCTACGTCGTAATTTTTATAAGTATAAATATCTAATGAAAATTTTAATATTTAAACGTTCGAAAGAAATAATTCTCTGAGAGGCAAATGGACAGTATATTTTTTTAAAATTATTTAGTTTCCGTTGGGATCCTTAGTGCGTGGGACTCTAAAACGATATGTATAAAGTTATGATAACTAATTTCCATACAACAAATAAGTATGTAAATTGATAATCATCAATTTTAATGAATTGTTAATTTGTGTCTAATTTTAATCTGTTTCCGCAAAAGTATTAATATTTGATTTATTTTTAAGTTTTTTGAGACTAAAGATGTAAATTTAAATCACTTTTTTATCTAGTATTTTTAAAGTTGTTAAGTAAACAAGATTTATTTAGAGGAGATAGTAATGAATTGAAACAAATATATCAATTAAAAAGAGAAAAAACTTACGAGTAAGGAAATAACATTTGTAAAATTAAAATTAGCGATACCTAATTGTACTTTTGGTAAAGCTTGAAACGACGCAACCACATCGAGTTCCGACTTGTTTGATTTGTCTTGACGAATACTTTGTTTTTAGATATTTATCAGGGTCTGATCTGATGATGGAACTGGAAGGTGGTCATACGAAGTCAGTATGGAAATGACGCATCCCCATCGAGTCTCGGCTCATTTGATTTGTCTTGACGAGTAATTTGGTGCTAGACTGGATGGTAACAAAGGTCTGATGATGGAGCTGGAAGGTGGCCATACGAACTCAGTAATTAAGCGACACAACTGCATCGAGTTTGATTCGGCTTAATGGCTGTACTGTTTTTGATAGGTGGTGAGTGGTGGTGGTTTGGTGGACGAAAATATGCGACCCCATCATCATCTAAATATATATATATGATAAGAAAAATATCATTAAACAGGTAATTTAATACATTGCAACCTTTAACGATTGTAAACCATATTCGTCTACGTAACAATAATTCCATATCGTGAGTAGGTACATATCTATTAGACATTTTTATTAAACCCTTAAAATTTAGACCGTGTATTAAATCTTTGCGTTTTTATCACCAACCCAATTTTTTATAAATAAAAGCGTGTTACATTGTGATTGCAAAAGAAAAGTAATGAAGTTATATGTAATAATGCTAAATGTTTTTAATATTCTATAAAAAAAAAAAAAAGTTTTATTTTTTATTTTAATATTATTTTTAAATGTTTGGCACATGAGAAGGAGTACATCTATGTACCAACCTACTTAAATACCCTGTTACAAATAATTTTTTTTTTTGGAAAAAACCAGATTATGTGCCGTACACTTTTGGATTTTCTAAGGTATTTATTATTTTTCCTTAATATTTCTTTTGTTCATTAATTCGCTTAGTTGTTAAAACTCAGAACGACTTAGCAAAACCTCGGCTAACGTATTTACTTTCGTCCTTTTGACTTATGAAATTATTTGAAGTAATTAAGAACGATAAGCAAAACAATTCCGAAAACGAGTAACAACTTTAAAAGTCAAGTCGGTTACACGGTAGGAAGGTTCTGGGTAGTGAAAGAATACTCTTACATTTACATTAAAAGTTCTTTAGTAATCTTTGAAAAAAAAAAATCTCACTCACTCTGAGAAATGACAACTGTTCTGGTGTAGTGGTGGGGATAGTAACCTAAACACCGGTGGTCGCAGGTTCGCCGAGCGAGCTCGGGGCAGATATTTGTATTTATACAAATTTTGTTTATCTTCTTATGGGTCTCCTTACTATGCCCCTGAGAACACGTAAAGCTGTCGGTTGTTTTCGCAGACATCTGATAGCGATTGTGGTAAATTAGTCTCCAATCTTTCTCCAATATGGAGAATATCCTCTTGCCCATTAGTGGGACGTTTACAAGCTGATTCATTTTAGTTTATAAACTATTTAATCAATATAAATTAGGCTAAGCGTTTATGGCGTAGAAAACCTTTATAAAAGTACTTTTTGAAAATCTGCTCTAAGGGAATGCAACAGGTATTGAATGTTTTGATGTTGGAAGTATGAAATTAATTTTCAGGCTTTTGGCTTAAAAAAAAAAAAAAAACGAGTGCCGTCGTTTTTGAAAGTCACACTTCAAGAAAAAAGATGTGAAATTAAGAAAAAAAATTTTCTACTTGAGTCACTGCCTAGTTAATTATGTTAGGTATACACACCTAGTGCGCTCATATTATAAAATAACATAGTTATTTACATATTGTATACTTATGCAGCTTTAAACATAGTTAATTTCACTTGATATCTGATATTCAATAATTTTTAATTCCTACGCTAATGGTTATCGAAAAATTTTTATGATGTAATCCTTTTTGCTAGAATACGCTTAGCGCACTGGCAACAAAACCAGTGCGAGAACGTATACAATTTCTAATAACTTTTAATAGAGTTACGCTTTTGTTACAAAGCTTTTTAAGTACATTTATTATTTACAGTGTTGGTGCTATACAGTTTTATTTTTATGAACCGATTTTATAATACAATGATAAGTCAAAGCGGGCAAATCAAAGTTGTCGGTTAATGACTGGTTTAATTCTACTAAAATTAATAAATACACTAAAAGTTCGCATTAAGCGTCTATTTAAAAAACAATAATATATATGAGTATTTATATATCTGTCAGAAACATCCTCTAAACTTGTAAACAGCCCACGGCTGAGAAATTGGGCGTCCTCTTCCTATACGAAAAAGGTTGCAACCTAATCAGGTGCGCTGTTACAATGCTGGTTGGTGGATAATTTTCTAACTACCAGTAACGATCGTTATTAGGTGTTTATTATAGGAGGACCGACAGCTTAACGTACTCTCCGAGGAACGATACGGAGGCCTATAAGGACAAATAACTATACTTGAAACAACAATTAGAGTAAATACAAATAGCTTCTTGGAGCGGCACTTCGCATAACGACATTAGAACAGTGCCATAAAAATCAAGGATTAAAAATATTAGAACTTATTATCTATTTATTTTCGTCGCAGTATAAATTGGTTAATACGCATGTAGTTAAAGTAGAATTTATGTGTTTAATTAGAATTAATTTACTTTAGAATATAATACGGTGATGAAACGAGTAGCTGGACTAATATTATTGAAGTACGTTATTCGGGTAATCAAAAAGTGATTTTCTGATTATTAAAGTATTTTAACAGAAGAAAAAATCAAAAGAATAAGAAAGTCACATAGGATTATCATAGAACTTTAAATTAAAATATTAAATACTTATTATCAATTGAGGTAAGTAATTGTTACTTCCCGGGGACGAAACTACAAGGAGGCGGCGCGGCTGGCCGAGGTCGGACTCGACCTCGTGATCAGCCGCATAGAGAGTTTAGGGCTTCGTGTCAGGATTGACAAGACCGAAGCCCTGCTCTTCCGCGGGACCGGCCGCAAGGGACCTCCACCGGGGGCTACCCTTCAGATCGGAGAGGGGAGAGTCAGGATGAGCCCCCAAATGAAATATCTCGGGCTCATCCTGGACGGTGGGTGGACCTTCGGCCCACATTTCACGATGGTGGGACCGAAGGTCGTGAAGGCGGCGAGTGCGCTGGGCAGACTCCTCCCGAACCTCGGAGGACCCAGCACCGCCTGCAGGCAGCTGTACTCCGGAGTCTGCCGGAGTATGGCGACGTACGGTGCCCCGGTTTGGGCGGATCGCCTCACCGCGAAAAATAAGGCGGCGCTGCGCGCTCCGCAGCGAACAATCGCGGTGAGGGTGATTCGGGGGTACCGTACAGTATCGTGGGCTGCAGCTACTGCTCTAGCCGGCGACTCCCCGTGGGAGCTCGTGGCGGAGGTTCTTGCCGAAACCTACTCATACGTCTCGGGTAGGAGGGCTCTTGGTAAGAACCCCACGTTGGACGGGATCCTACGTGTGCGTCGGATAGGGCAGGAAGCGCTAATGCGGAGGTGGGGGGAGGACCTGGCGGTGCAGCCATATGGCACACGCGTAACGGCTGCCATTCGCCCGGTCCTTGAGCGGTGGATGCATCGGAAACGCAAACCTCACCTTCCGTCTGACACAGGTTCTCACCGGGCACGGTTGCTTTGGTGACTACCTGTGTCGGACGGCCCAAAGGGAGCCGACGACTGAGTGTCATGATTGTGGCGCAGCGGTGGACTTTGCCCAGCACACCCTCGAGGTGTGCCCGAGATGGGCGGTGCTGCGTCAAGGTCTGACGTCGGTCGTCGGAGGGGACTTGTCGCTCCCGAGCGTCATCACCGCGATGCTCGGCGACGACGAGTCCTGGAAGGCGATGGTCTCCTTCTGCGAGACAGTAATGTCCCAGAAGGAGGCCGACGAGCGGATGAGAGAGGAGGCCGCCGACGTGGCCTCTATTCGCGGGCGACGAATGGGGGTGCGTAGGAGGCGTTAGGCGTTAGGCGCCCCCGTGTCGGGCCGGGATGGAAACCCGGTCCTGCTAGACACGGCGTCGTCGGGACTGTTCAGAGGTTAGCCGGACAGTCCCCATGGAGGAGAAGTCTGGCCTTTTCGCCGAGGCCAGCCTGTCGCTCGAGGGATCCTGTTGCCTGCAGATCCGGGACCCTCCAATTAAAGCGGCTGAAGGCTCCCGCAGGGGTTTAGTACGGTATTGCACTCCCAAAGTGCCGAGTCCGACATAGGTCTAGGACTGCCGAACCGGGCGTCCTGGATATCATCCGTAAATGGATTCCCCTGCGTAAAAAAAAAGCAATTGTTACTCCCAGTTGGCAATCTGTATATTTACAAATTTAGATGACAAAAACCTCATACCTAGCTTTTCAAAACAGCTCATATAATCAGCTAGAAACAAGTGAACGACATTTGCTTAAAAATTTTTTGAACATCATCTTAATGTAATTCGTTTGAGTTTAGTATTTGCAGGTAATATTATATAACCAACTGTTTTATTGAATCTTAATATTCAAGTTATGAATTTCTTAATAAACAATGTAAGGAAAAGTCATATCTTGGAGAATTTAATCAACTTTATAAGAGTTAAAATTATTATACTTTGAGACAAAGACACGAGCTTGTATAAAACACGAGACATGTCTTCGAAATGTTAAAACAAAGGTTATGGCTGTTTAATATTCTAGTGAGATACTATACTATACTATCTTTATAAATATAATTATAGATACTTTATTTTGACAAAAAATATATAATTTATAAAATAAAAGTAACTGTGTTGGTTTGATTTTTCCCTTGTCGACGACACGACACGTCCACGACATGTCCCACGACAGTCGTCATGCGTGGTTCTTCAGGACTTTTTGATAATAAAATCCTTCTCAAGAACTCTTCAAAAGAAGTTCCCGCCTTTTTGTTTTTGTTTGTTTGTTTTTTTTTGTGTTTTTTTTTATATATTTTTTCCGCCTTTTTTGAGTAGCCGACGGCTTAGGGGAAGATTAAACAAGGAAGTTACAAGGAAGTGACCTTCTAGGATGTCTTAACTTAACTTTCTTACTTAAACTTAAAATTCACTGCCACCGACGCGCCTAACGTATTCAGACCACTCTGGACAATATTTCTCTACTGTTCTCTATCAATATGTCATGAATATCCTAGGTGTACTGTAAGAATTTTCGTAATATCTCAATAAATAAGCCAACTTTTTCATTCAAAGTTCAGTATACTGTCTTCAGGTTATAAATTATGCAGTTTTGAACCGGTCCGTAAAAATTTATTAACTTTTTGTATTATTGTATGCAAAGTTACTCCTGGATGCTTTGGATACACAAGGCGTGTTGCCTCATAATTAGTAATCATAGATTGCTATTGATTATATTGATTTCTTTCCGTCTGTATTGCTTTGTTCGTAAGTTTATCTAAACGATAGTAACTATTTTTAGCATTCGTAAATCGTGCAATCACAAATATTTTTCGGTGGATTTTTTATTTAAGATTGTTACTCGTCTATTCCTCAATAAGTAAAAGTCGAGCAAAAACACTCGTAGCTACTATTTATATTTCATTGTTTAAATTTCACAACTGAACTAATATCACTTAAAAAAAAAAAAAAAAAAAAAACCGCGAAATTGCATTGTTTTGCGTAAATTTGGCCCTCTGATGTGATACTTCTTGATAGACTGATTTCTACGTGATAATATATTGTATTGTATTGACACATCTTCGGTGTGTGTGGTGTGTGTGGTGGTCATCGTCGGTGACAATTTCCGCTAGTGGACGTTGCGCCAGGTCTAAGTTCTGTAGTAGTAGTAGTTTATCAAGTTGCTGGTTAGAGTTATAAAAAAAACCTTGTATTTAATTTAATATCTACTTTCTTCATTACGCCTGGTCTAGTTTTCAAGAATAGTATCGGAATCATTGCTAGAGATTTGTAGAATCTCTTGAACGATCTTTATCAGAAATGGTACCAGGTTGAATAGGTTTTTGTCATTGTTTTTGTTGGCCATTCATGTTGAGATAAAGAAACAATATCTATACTATACTAATATTATAAAGCTGAATAGTTTGTTTGTTTGTTTGTTTGTTTGTTTGAACGCGCTAATCTCAGGAACTACTGGTTCGAATTGAAAAATTATTTTGGTATTGGATAGGCTATATATCATCATTCTACGACCAATAGAAGGTGAGCATTAATAAGAAATATTACAAGAACGGGAAATAATATTCTATTTTGAGATCTTCCGTTGCGTGCGCTGCATAAAAGGTCAAAGAGACGCAAAAACCATGTTTGACGGAATGTTGAATTGAATTGAGAACGATGTTGACTTCTGTCTGTCTGTCCGTTTGTTTATCTGTGTAAATATATGTATCAGCGTTAATCTGCTGAACCGTTTACGAAACGAACCGTTAATGAAATTTGTTACGGATAGTCTGAAGCATGGGGAAGGATATGTCCTGCCCCATCTATGGACTACTATTTATTAATACACCACGGGGGTGAAGCCGCGGGTGGAAACTAGTTAAAATATATAATTTAAAAATACATAAATGAAAGAACGAATTGGCTAGGTCCTAGCAAACATGAGGCCCTGAGCGATTACTCCTTTTACCACCCCTTAAGGCTGTTCCCGATTGTATATAATTGGTTATTATTAAGAAAAAATATACATTATTAAAATTACTTTTATTACTTGTTCAAAACGGTATTTTATGTAAATAAAACCAAATGTAAATAGAAAATTTTTAAAAGACAAAAGTTGTCCAATTAAATCTTGTCTTTTCAATTACCTTTGTGTATTTGAATACAAATAATTTCCGAAAATTTGTTAAGATCTAAGATACATCATAAAGGAAAATGTATATTCATATGTTATTTCGTGGATTAAATTGAATGGTCTCAGGATACAAGGGGCAAGGTAAAAGTTAGCTTAATAAATACTAGGTCGGGGAAAATGTATTTTCGTATTTATTATATGTATTTATAATCCATAGAAACGGTGTAATAAGCATTTAGTCATAAGTTGTTTTCAAATTTATATTATTTTTATTTATATTGTATTGTATAATTGTTTCTTATTAAGGGTGGAGGTGTGATATATGTGACTAAGATTGTTATATAGTCTGTGGCAACAGTTTACTGGTTCTTTTAAGTACTGTATAAGTCAGTCTAAAAATAAACGTAAATACTGTGGACTCGCTGTTTTATTTATCATAAACAATATTAATATAATTTAATGTATAATTGAATGTACTGTAAAATTGGAGTTTTGTTTGAATCATGACTATTCACTGCAACGGATATTCAAATTTAAATTAATGGGTTTTTTTCATAATAAAAATTACCAAAAGTCGTATCAAATTATGGAAATTTATTTAAAACCAACAAACGTATTACTTAACACAATGTATAATTACAAAAGTAGTTATTTTACAAAGAAATATACTAAAATATTATAATAACTAAATTATCGTCAGACATAATAAAATCTGGGAGGGTAAGAGAACTTTATTTCGACAGTTGAATTAAATTATGATCGACATGCTAATAAAGTGAACTAGGATTCAATTCAGTAGAATATTCTAAAGTAAAAATACAGAGACCGCGACTGCTTTCAATCAAAAAGCGGTTATCGAAAATTTTCGACCACGATATGCTATTGATGTCGGTTTGTACTGCAATTGATTTGATTATTTCGCTCGGTTGTTGTTAACAAGCCATACTCGGTTATACTCAATTTCAATACCTCACGTTTTCAAATTTACATAATGTCACAGTAAGTTTTTTATATGCTATGAAATATATGGAATAGTGTTTAAGAATTATTCAGGATTTAGAAATATTACCGTCCTCAAAGCTGCAATTATTAATTAAAACGGAAGTAAATTTTGCGATTCATAAAAACAAAATTCACAGATTATATATATACGAGTAGATATTAAATCAAAATTTACTTTGCAAGCTTGCTTTTTAAAACACTTGTGAAGCTCCCACGGACATGATATGTTCATTTTGCTAAAAAGAGACGGCAACAAAGTGAAAAGCGACTTTTGAAATTAGTAAATTAACAGTTTTTTAGAATAGCATATTTATACCGGCGTCCTTTTATAAAGCTAAAAAAATAAATAATTAATTATAATTGTATTACTCTTTTACTTAATATTCTCTAAAATATTTTAGTTTATCAAAGTAACTGGTCCAGTGCAAGTAGAATTTACTTATGAAGAATTGTATATAACCAAAAAAGGCAAATATTTTTAATGAACCAAATAATTATATCGAGTAAATACATTGCTTGTATGAGGAAGCTCCGTAATTTTTTAAATAATATGGAAAATCCTAAAGTGCACGCCACATAATCTCATTTTTCGTTCAATCACAATTCTTTTGTTTTTTTTAAATAAATTCTATAATATACATATATATATATATATATATATATATATATATATATATATATATATATATATACAATGTGACAACCGTCAGTAGTAGTGAATTTTTTTCACGGCTGTCGGCTGTGATAGATAAACTTTTTATTTTTACAGTTGTATAGAACTCTAAAAATGTATTAACATTTTTACTGTGTGCAATAATTAAAATGAAGACTTCAAAGAAGACAATGTTAAAATGACCGGAGTAGTCAGAAATATCGCGTCGAGACATGAGTTTCCTGTATCAACGTTGATGCTAGTTCCAACAACTTTTGCTTTGTCGTAGTGTCGTAGACTCGAAGTGGAGCGAATAAACTTCGCATATGTTTGTATGTGTGTGTCGTATATACATATTGTGACAAACTTGGTCTTTATATTCGATTAATTGTGTATCCACAGATTAAGTTGTATAATCTATCATAAAATTATTGGCTTATTTTCTTACTAGGCTTTTCTTCGAGTTCTCTCAGATTTTAGTAAGGATTTCTAATAGCATATACAATTTAAACGAAATTGAACCAACCTGCATTAAAAAGAAAATAAAGACACTAAAAGCTAATATTTTTGTAGTATTCACTTAATTAATCCTATTAATATTATAAATGCGAAAGTTTGTTTGGATGCTTGTTACCCTTTAACGCAAAAACTACTGAATGGATTTAGATGAAACTTTACAGTAATATATCTAATATGTACATCAGAATAACACATAGGCTAGAATTTATAAAAAAATTGTATCATCGGCCACATTATAACATAGTTTCAAAATTATTACGCGAAAACGCGTAAGTGACGCCTATTCCACGGAGCTTACGACCTTTTTTGTGAGAAGTCAGCGCGGTGCGCAAGGCGGGGCTAGCGAGGTGAGCCTAGTGACGACATGCCATCGCCGAGTGCGCGACCCGAACGCGGGCAGACGTCATTGATAGTTGTGTTCGTTTTGAGTTTTTTCTTATAGTTAATTACATTCTCAAAGCGATTTATTACTTATAGTCTAGTCAATAAGTTCAAAAACGTGTTAAATAGAAATAAAGCTCCTAAAAATATGTGCCATAGCTCATTGGATTCGGAATGACGTCTAGAAAAATGTTTTTTAAGGGTATATTAGCACATAAAAAATTGCGATTGTTATTAACAAAAAAAGAAAAAAAAAACAAGGTATTTATTTTTTCGTTACTAACTTTTAAAATAATAATATTTAAGGAATTTTGAAAAAAGATCCTGAAAGAGGAGAAAATTTCCAATAAAAAAGTCCCAACTCCCGGAACTCTATCTATATTATTTATAAATTTTTTTTAACGCTGGAATTAGAGCTCCGCGAGGGCCGACCGGCATAGACGCGCCGCCTAAAAAGCCGGTATATCACCTAAAATATTTTTTTTTAAATATTAAATAACAATTTAAAAATTTGAATAAATTACAGTATAATCTAGACACTTGAACGAAAAAAACCTCGGTGAAAAAAAAATTTTTGTCGATTTTTCAAAAAGTTACACCATTGTTAATTAACTAATTTTTTTCCAATCTCTGTTTTTATAAATTACGGTATAAAAGTTTAAATAATTGGTCTAAAAATATTTCGCTTCGTGGAGCTCTTTTTGTTTAGGTACTTAATAAATTTATGCAAAATTTTTTTATTAAAGTTAATTATTTTGTTAATTATAATTTTTTTAAACTAACTAAAAATTAAATTTCTATAAAATGTTATCAAAAAAATTTTTTTTTGGTAATATATTATTATTGCTGTTTTCGCACTTGATATAGGTATTAATTAAAATTGGAAAAAAAAATTTTACGTCATTTTTTAAGAAATTTTTTATAAAAAAATAGACTATTTAGGGATTTTTAAAAAAAAAAAATTTTACTATCTTATAGCATAGGTGAAATGGTGATTTTTTTAACAAAAATTTTTTCTTAAATATATTTTTTTATATTTTATAATCGTTTTTTTTATATTTCAATTGTTTAAAAAATTAGTTAAGAAATTATTTTATTCTTAAAAATCATCATTTACCCTTTTCAATGGAATAACAGAGAATTTTTTTTTTTATAAATAATTTAATTGTTTATTAACTTAACAATTTGTTATTAACAAATAATATTAACCGTTATATTTTTTTTCGAATACTTCAAAAAATTACAAAAACAACCATATATAGAATTTTTTTTTGTATTTTTTACAATTATTTGTAAAAAAAATACAAAAAAATTTTTTTCTTAACTTTGTTATATATGGTTGTTTTTGTAATTTTTTGAAGTTTTCGAAAAAAAAATATAACGGTTAATATTATTTGTTAATAACAAATTGTTAAGTTAATAAATAATTAAATTATTTATAAAAAAAAAAAAAAAATTCTCTGTTATTCCATTGAAAAGGGTAAATGATGATTTTTAAGAATAAAATAATTTCTTAACTAATTTTTTAAACAATTGAAATATAAAAAAAACGATTATAAAATATAAAAAAAAATATTTAAGAAAAAATTTTTGTTAAAAAAATCACCATTTCACCTATGCTATAAGATAGTAAAAAATTTTTTTTAAAATCCCTAAATAGTCTATTTTTTTATAAAAAATTTCTTAAAAAATGACGTAAATTTTTTTTTTCCAATTTTAATTAATACCTTCAAGTGCGAAAACAGCAATAATAATATATTACCAAAAAAAATTATTTTTGATAACATTTTATAGAAATTTAATTTTTAGTTAGTTTAAAAAAATTATAATTAACAAAATAATTAACTTTAATAAAAAAAATTTGCATAACTTTATTAAGTACCTAAACAAAAAGAGCTCCACGAAGCGAAATATTTTTAGACCAATTATTTAAACTTTTATACCGTAATTTATAAAAACAGAGATTGGAAAAAATTAGTTAATTAACAATGGTGTAACTTTTTGAAAAATCGACAAAAATTTTTTTTTTCACCGAGGTTTTTTTCGTTCAAGTGTCTAGATTATACTGTAATTTATTCAAATTTTTAAATTGTTATTTAATATTTAAAAAAAATATTTTAGGTGATATACCGGCTTTTTAGGCGGCGCGTCTATGCCGGTCGGCCCTCGCGGAGCTCTAATTCCAGCGTAAAAAAAATTTATAAATAATATAGATAGAGTTCCGGGAGTTGGGACTTTTTTATTGGAAATTTTCTCCTCTTTCAGGATCTTTTTTCAAAATTCCTTAAATATTATTATTTTAAAAGTTAGTAACGAAAAACTAAATACCTTGTTTTTTTTTTCTTTTTTTGTTAATAACAATCGCAATTTTTTATGTGCTAATATACCCTTAAAAAACATTTTTCTAGACGTTATTCCGAATCCAATGAGCTATGGCACATATTTTTAGGAGCTTTATTTCTATTTAACACGTTTTTGAACTTATTGACTAGACTATTTTATTATTTTGTTAGATTTTAATTAGAAATATAGATTTTTTTTTTAAATTTCAATTGTATTAGAATTGTGTTTTTTTTTAAATCTCATAATAGGGTTGTAGTTTTAGTTATTTAGATATGGTTTTTATTTATTTTGGTTGTATTTGTATTATTCAATAAATTCAATAATAAGAATACTAATCCTTACCTGACATTATAAAAACGAAAGTAACATCTGTCTGTCTGTCCGTTTGTTTATCTGTGTAAATTTATGTTTCATGGCTTATCTGCATAGCCGTTTGTGATGAAATTTGATACGGATAGTCTGAAGCCTGGGGAAGGACATAGGCTACTTTTTATCAATACACCCACGCGAAGCCGCGGGTTGAAGCTAGTCGTTATACAGCATTGGATATCCACTTCTAAACATAGGCCACCTCCATAGACCTTCAGAGCGACACGTTCGAAGCAGATAAAATCCAACGGCTTCCAGCGACTCTCCTCAAGTCTTCATCCGTCTCGTGGACGGCCGTCGGATGCTGCACTTGCAGGTAGGTAGTCTCCACTTGAGACCTTCCTCCTTGAGAGACTTCATCAGGCAAGTCTGGTTCAGTTTAACATTAATATAAAATTATATAATGTATACACACACACACACACACATATATATATATATATATATATGTGTGTGTATATATTATGTATGTGTGTATGTATATGTAAATATATGTATTTATATATGTGTATGCTTATATATATTAAATTACTATTTTTTTATATGTGACTTAGTTTAAATGACAGTAATACTTTATGCATCAACTGCTTTCTGTCTAGAGAAATCCTATACTCATGGTTGCCTGTAAGAAATCGCTCTCAGTGATAAGGCCGCCATTGCACATTTTCTGTAATTTTTTTTCTTTCAATGTTATTATTCAATAAGGTGTGTAATAAAGTATTAAATAAAATAAAATAAAATAAAATAAAATAAAATAAAATAAAATAAAATAAAATAAAATAAAATAAAATAAAATAAAATAAAATAAAATAAAATAAAATAAAATAAAATAAAATAAAATAAAATAAAATAAAATAAAATAAAATAAAATAAAATAAAATAAAATAAAATAAAATAAAATAAAATAATATTAAATGTGCTCTTACCCAATATGATACTCCTATATATAATCACACTCAGTTTTCTCCCCATGGATCACGGATACATTATTGAATATTTGTCGCCTGGTGGCCATGAGGAATTCTCTCTCTCTTGAATCTCATTTCTTGTGGTATTTCCTCAAACTCGTTTAAACTATTTATTTACCAATTCATATAAACTTTATAATTACATTTGTATACATCCTAACTCATTTTAAGATGAATAAAAATAACTCCCTCTGTGGCTTGCTCATGCTACCACTTATGTTTAAAAAAAAAAAGAAATAACGTTGCGTTTAGATATAACGACTAGCTATACGTGTTTACATATTTATATATTTATTTTCACAACCAAGCTAGACAATTTAATTGAGGAGTGGTGTGTGTTTTTCCATTCACCGTTCAGTTGTAGTGGTGCGAGTAGTTACCTTAACACCGGTCGCCAGGTTTGATTCCCGCTCAGGGCACTATTTGTATTTGTACAAATATCTGTTTCCAGTCTAGGTGTATATCCTTGTGGGTTGCTCTACCGTGCCTCGAAGAGCATGTGAAGCCGTTGGTCCCGGTTGCTATCATATAAACTTGATAGCAATCATTACTCATGGTAGGGAAATTATCCGCTAGCCCGCAGTGGAGCAACGTGGTGGATTAAGCTCCAAAGCTTTTTCTAAATCGAGAAGAGGCCTTTGCCCAGCTGTGGGACGCTCACAGGCTGATTCAGTTCAGTAAATTTCAGTGTGTTTTCTAGTTTATATTATTATTTGCATATTGTTTCTTATCTTCCAGAACATTACTTATTTTTATGGCGTACTAGTCATGTTACTGTCAACATGTTTTAAAAAAATATATAACTACTAAATGTGAAAGCTTCTAGTTAGGCGTAGTTTAATGATAGATTTTTTTAACTGTTAACTAGTTGTTAGTTTTCTAAAGTTGAAAATAAAATAAAATAATACAAAATAAATAAAGCTGCTGTACCAGCTTTCTAAATGTATTGAAATTTTGTTATTGACGTTTCTACGATTAACAACGCGTAGGCTCAATGGTCACAGCCACATTTCTATGCGGTGATCATCAGATAAGGCTAGTTTCGACCTCTTTCTTATTGAGGTGTCATAAAAAGCGACTAAGGCCACATTGGTGCGAATAACTGTACACCAACCAGAACCAACAATAGATCACCATACGCTGCGGCAACACAATGCGTTCGACAACCGTCTGACAAGCGTGATAAGTATTAGCCAACCTCCCAGAGATGATGGAGGAGGCCTAAGTTTAGCAGTGGACATCCAACGGTTGATATAGTGTGTGGTTTGATGTGGTGGAGCTATCACACAACTTGCTGATGCACTCGCGGTCTTGGATTCGATTTCCACGTATGACAAATATTTGTATAGGCGATATAGATGTTTGTCGTGGTCTGGGTGTTTGTGATTTTGTTGTTCCCGTTTTTTATATATTAAGAGTAAAATGTCAATAATCGTTCGTTCTCGATCCGATCTCAGTCTGGTCATATGAGATCGTGACTAATCCAGCCGACAATCTTGAGATCGTTGACTGACTGGAATTAAGAATTCTTAACTTATAAAAACTTATTTTACATCTGATACTCAAATACTATTCGTTTATCACGAGGTTACCTCAAAAGTTAATTCGAGGTATTTAATAAAATATATTGTTTTTTTTTTATATTAGTTGGATAGGCAAACTGGCAAACGTTCCACCTGATGGTAAGTAGTTGACGTCGCCCATGAACAAAAACTAGTTTACCTGGAACTAGCCCAGGCAACTCATCTATGTGTTGCCTATCCAGAGACATAAGGTGTTAAAGTCTCGGTGTCAGTCATTACACTGCCTGTCTTGCCCTTCTCTCTTAAACACAGCAAAGCTGTTTCACGGGAGAAATAAGCAAGATGGTGGTACCCATGCAGCCGGGAGCGCGGCACAGCGCATCCCTCCCACCGGTATTAGATACTGTTTATTTAGATACTCGCCTAAAAATAATTAATTAATGTTATTTTCATACTAACTTTCGCTCTATGTTTAATATAATACAAAATTATCGCGGAGGCGCGAATGTAATTAATAATTAAAACAAAGTTACATATACGTGAAATTTTATCATAATTATACGTGCGCTGAGTAGGAAGATATTAGTGTATCTGGTCTTCCCCATGCTGTGCACCTGTCCAAGGATCGTTTGTATCAAACCCAGAAATATATAAGTATTTAATCCCTGTTGTTGACATAGAGCTCATAATATAGAGTACTTTTTTTGACAATTCCTTACAAAAATAAATGAAAAGAGCAACTGAAAAGAAAATATCTCCTATGAGTCATTAATTTCAGATATTTGACTCCATTTATAATTATGATTCCTATTCAGGTTTGATGAGTTAAAGCGTTATATTTCAAAGCCTATGTCACTTCTGAATAATGTCATCTTCTGATAGTGAAAACAAATGTGGTATTCAATAATCATATGCTTTTAAGGCAAAGAGCAACGGCTTCAATTAAAATGCTCGAACTAGTGTCAGGCGATCGTAAAGTGAACGCGCCTAATTAAGTCTGTCTGGATCACGATCCTTTCAGCATCACAATACCGCCAGTCCCATTGGACCAGTTTACCACACAAAAGCATGAATTGAACTAATGACGCGCAGATAATCAGCGCAAATCCCTTATTCATTGGTAAATTTTACTAGGATTTTTATGTTCGGAAAGGTATAGAGTATAAGGAAATATTAGAGGAAATCCTAAAAATAGCAACAATACAAACAACAGTAAAAACCTAGAATATTCTCGGACTGTATACCGTGTACATAAATAGTCAGCTAAAATATTCAATAATGCAATAATAAACATGTCCAATTATTTATAGTATTAAAAAGGAAGTTTTAAATAAAAATTGCTATTAATCAATTGATCCTAAGTTTTGGGATTAGTGATTTATTTTACAAAACCGAATATCTGCATTATAATAAATTTTAATATAATATTAAAATTATATCATGCTAAGGCATCTTTTAATTTAACCAATTATTAAAGTTTAAAGTTTAATTAAAGTTAAAAAGTTCCTTTAAAAGCTGTAATTTTAGTAGCTGTGCTGTAGCTGTATTTGTCTATTAATTTTAGAAGACCTACAATTACTTCGAAATCGGTAACAACGAAACCAGATCAGCAGCTCTTTCATGGCTTGAAAGCGTGAAAAATTTTTGCACATGCAATTTTTAAAAATTAAGATCTCTGTATGGCGTAACGGCCTTGCGTAGTTAGGTCATGCCATTGTTGCTGCAACGGAGACCTTTTTTGACGAATGTGTGGAGGACTCTGAACTTGTGTACGCAGACTGGAATGTCATTCGACGCTATAGGGGTACGCCATGCAAAGATATCCTGCTGGCCGCTATTGCGATGCATTGTTGACGGCGATCTTGAGACCAATGGTTCCAACCATGACCACCAAGACCTGTGGAAGAGTTTTTCTTGGCACAGCCGTAACCTGTACTGTATACATATATAAAGCCTAGTGTTAGTGATGACAAGTATCTGAGACGGTTTTTAAAAGTGGAGAGATTTGTACATAATTTAAAGAATTATTATGCTTAATAGAGATCTAAATTTAAATGGTTCCTCATTGTTATTACCCGACTGCGACAGAAGGAGGGTTATGTTTTTCGAGTGTATGTATATATGTATGTATGTATGTCCATTTCTTTGGCACGCGCTACAGCCCAAACGGCTGGACGATGGATTTGTCTAAATTGTAGTAGTGACATAGGCTATATAAATTTTCAAAATGGCGCCCGCAAATGGCGGAATGAGGGGGGGGGGGAGTTGAATTTTTTTTTCTTACTGTAGCAATATGGGTATCAAATGAAAGCTAGTAAATTGTTTTATTCTTTTTAGTTTATAATAAGAGTATTTTACGCAGTCGGGTTTTTTGATTTTTTAAATTATTTTATAGAATATAATTTTGTAACTAATAAGAGTGGCGGAATTTTAAATATTGTCCTTGTTCGAGAGAGCACTGATACTTTTCTGTTATACGGACCGGATAGAACCTACAAATATAGACAGCTCCAGAGAGACAGCTTTAGAAAAGTTGATCGCCAAGCATTATATGAAATGATTTCTGACATATCATGGTGAGAGCTTTATGACTTAGAAGACTGTGTTGAAGAATGTTTGTTTGACTTATTTTTAGGACATAGTTCATAGTTTATATTAACCCTTAAATGCACATTGTTGCCAATTGTCTACATTCATTTTCACGTAAATTTATTCAAAAACCTGAGTGTCTGCGTTTTCAAACACACGTTAATAACCATAGACAATAAATCATTATGGAAATTAAAAAGTTGAAATAACATTTCGTGGGTAGATTTATGCAATTTTTTTAATTTGAATGTGGTGGGTAATGAAGTTCAGTGTGTTACTAAAAGACATAGTTTCTATTATCGAGTTTCTAATAAAATTATTGATTTTTCTAATTAAAAAAAATTACTTCTAATTTGTTATTAGGTAAGCTATCATATTTATTATTGTATTTGAAAATTATATTAGATACAAGCTAGATTTTTGAAAAATACTGTATGTTGCCAAATGTCTACATTATGCGTTTGTTTCATAAGTTTTATAAGAGAGTGTTTTTGGTGTTTAGGCATTTAGCTTAGTTTGTTATGCTTTTTAGGATGTCTAGACTTTAGGATGTCTAGGTTAAAAGATGACGATATTGAGAATTTACATGCACAAATAGAAAATGGAGATATTTCTTAAGACGAAAAGGATATGGGTGATCTGAACAAAATTGATTATTACCCAGACCAGCAAGAATTTATAAATGAAATAGATGACAACAATGATGATGGAGAAGACAATGAAAATACTTCCTCGACCATGAAAGAGAAATCGTTGGACCCTTCAATAATCCAAGACCTTCGAATCATCAACCAAAAATCAAATCTTCTTGGTGTTGCAGTTTGGGGGCGACGAAGAAAGGAACTTATATAAAAAAGGGTAATTTGGAATACAGTAAAGAACGTATACGTTTTATAGGAAATACAGACCTTTCCCCTACGCTAGCGACACTTGAAACACCATTCCAATTTTTCCTGAATTTATAAATGAGGATATACTCACTGTTATTTTGGATCAAACTTTGTATATCACACAAAAAAAAAATGTCTCCAACTGTGCTCCTGTAACTGCTACTGAAATCCGTAAATTTCTAGGTATCATCATATTTATGTCAGTGTACTATAACCCAAATGTTAGATCCTATTGGGGTAAATATGGTTTCGATTATAACGCCCACGTGGGAGGAGTTGACGACATGAACAGTTTTTTGGGAAGGTACAGAATCCGAATCAAAAGTCACAAGTGGTAAATTTGATTATTTTATCACATGATTTATATGGCAGTAATCTATTATTGGGTACTGTATTAAAAAAAATCCAAATCTTACTTTAGGAGATTACCTGAACTTGCTTGCTCGATCTTAGATTACCTGACCTACTTAGATTATCAGTCTGAACTTGCAGAGATGGTATACTATAAAAAGTAAGATGCGAATAAAAGAGGAACACCTTCAACCAATAACATAGAAAAAGAGATCGAATCTAAAAAAACATCGAGATCTTACTAAACCTGTCCCTGTGAAAAAAGGTGCAGCACTAAAAATAGATGCAAACTTCCAGGTTGCAAAGGATTTTCACTGATTGAGTGCATCAAATGCATGGTTGCTTTGTGTCATAACAAAAATTGGAATTGCTTTGCCCAATATCATTCATAATAATAATAAGGAAATACCTATACCAAAGAATAAAAAAATAATATGAGTTTGTTTCATTTAAACTTACGTCTACAGTAATTTTAGCAATAAACGCATATTGTTGCCAAAAGTCTACATACTGTATTTTTCAAAATATATATTCCTTATCATTCACAGGATTTTTTAAATTATTTTTTACGCAATCTATGACAACTTTCCTACACTATACGATTTTTTTCAATTCAAAATAAAAAATCATGCATTTAAGGGTTAATACCAACCTAAAAATAGTTTAGTATAGCCAACCTTAGTTAAATGTATAAACATTGCCATATTCAACATTCATTTTACATTGAAAACTCTGTTTGACTTTGTTCAGAGAAGTATAAATTTTTATAATGCTTACTCGATCCGAAATCTCGAAAAATATTTATGAACTGTCATTTAGTATAACCTATCTGGTTAAAATGTTCCTTATCTGTGATTTTTTCCATATCCCTTTTTCAAGTGCCCTTTTCTTGACGTAGCTTAAATAACATGATATAACACTTATCTAAAATGAAACTTTTCCATTTTCGGTCTCATTAAATTACAGGACCTTTAGGCCTTGCTGAAAGTGTTTTAAACTTTTACTCAAAAAGGCCTTAATTTAAAATTTTGTAAATATTTTTTTTTGTCCTTTGTTTAATTAAAATGTTTAATATAATATTAGAAATTGTTTAACCTTTGTTAAATGTGTACAGTCTCAGGAGCAGTTCAGTGAAGGTGTGATCACAGACTACTAATTGTAAGAGAACAAGTTGGTGTGATGATAAAAGGGTAACGGTGACACCATGTCAAATTATTCTTTAAAACACTCCCCATACATAGTATAGATGGTAAAAATACACCGAGAACCAATCTTTTCTTAGACTTGATCATTGAAGTGTAAGGAAGTATTGGATCTTAACTGAAATAGCCGAAATAGCCTACCGCGAAGGTGCGACGCCCAAGTGCACGTCACACAGCAGAGAGTGCCCGAAGGGGTTGCCGCCTGCGGGCCACGAAACAACGTACGTGGTACCCGTGGTCCACCTTGTAAGGGTGGGTGAGGGCACACGGCGGGTTATTTTGATGGGTGAGGGTCCCACACTACCCCGTTGTCTCCCCGGATGACGGGGTGTGCGGTCAGGTACATTTTTCCTGTCAAAATAAGGTCGAGTATGAGGATCTCATTATTCTGATATTCAAGACAGTGTTCTAGAAACTCGGCACTATAATGATCCGATTGTAATCTGGTCTCTTCCACTTTTGCTTGAGAGATATTGGCTCGGCTATAGCATAAAAAGCATTACTTGATATTGCTGATTCAAAACATATAGTTTATATGCAGAATAAACAGTATATATTGAACCACTGACCCTTGGAGTACTTCAGGGTTAGTGGGCTTGGTTTCCGAGCTTACTTCATCAACAGCGACCTTTATGCTACACCCATTAAGATAGCTGATTACCCAGCTACATAATCCCTCTGTGATTTGTATCTATTTTGCTTTATTCATAAAAATAATGTATAAAATGATATTTTTTTTTCTAAAAAGTAGCCAAGATACTCACTTAAGATACTTGCTATATTCGCTCTGGCTAAATGAGGCATTCCGAACGCCTCAATCGTTCCATCTAGAGAAGTCGCCAAACGCAGAAATTGCTTCAAATGTCCAAAGGAAAATTTACCTATGCCATAATAGAAAAAAAATATTTTAAAATTCAGCACCATGATGATAAAATGAAAAATCATAAATATTTTGAGTCTGGAAGAAATAAGATATTTATTTTTTAACTGTTGGCAAAATATGACAAAACACGTTGCAAACGTTTGTAACATAGTGCCTATATTCATTAGTGATCATGGATATGTATAAACGTAACATAACAAATATAGGCTGGTCAACAGACGGATATGGAAATATTTGAGAGACGATATACGTGTCTTTAATACAAAGCGTATTAAAGATACCATAGAGTGTAATCACGACTTCAAGTCTTCTCAAGAGATTTCTTTTAATTATATATATTTTTTTCGTAATTTTGTTTTTATTGTAATTTGATTTTCAATGTTTTAGTAAAATGTGGAAAATTGACCAGTGAATGACTAATTTAATAGGTATTATTTTAAAATGATAAACTATATTGTATTTCCCAAATATATAATGAAATAAAATAGTATAATCATAACTGAATCAGCCTGTAAATGTCCCACTACTGGGCAAAGGCCTCTTCTCCATGTAGGAGAAGGTTTGGAGTTTAATCCATCACGCTGTTCCATTGAGGGTTGGCGGATAATTTCCCTAACATGAATAACGATCGTTACCAGGTATCTATGATAACAACTGGGACCGATGGTTTTACGTGCTTTCCCAGACACGGTGGGGAAACACACACGGACATAGACTGGACCGGAAAGAAATATTTTCACAAATATAAATCTCTGCCCCAATCAGGGATCGAACTTGCGACCACTGACGTTGAGACGACTACTTTCATAACTACACCAGAACGATCTTAGAATAAAATAAAAACAATAAAATAAATAATATTATGCTGTCAAGTTCCAAATATTCATAGTTAAATACTCTTTCTTCTTGCAATATACTACTGTCGATCAAATACATACCTACAATACTCGGAGCTGTTATTTAAAAATATTTATACATGGTACCGCTATACAAAGAGTGTGCTTCTAAATTTGAACTCGAATCTGTGTAATATTTTATTACGTATTTTTAAAGTTGAACTTAAGGCTTTTACTGCTCGAAAGAGATCAGTGTTTGTACGATTATGTTTTGGTTATGGTCCAAGATCCCAGTGCCCCCAGACCTACGTCATTTTAGCAAAGCTGAAATTTTGAGGATTTCTAGTCTACTATGTAGTTAAGATAGTATGCGTACTTACTAGTTCGAAAGCGGAGCCCTTTCACAGGTAGCGCGAACTAAAGGTATATAAAAACCTTACTCACCTACGTTAAAGTAGCAAGGCTCATATTTAAATATGTTTTTAAGAATATTATCAAAAACTGATATTTATTATTGCCAGACCATTTCCGTGGGCCATTACTTCCGCCAGACGTTATAAAGGTTACTTAAAAGTTAGGTAAACTACGTTATACTAGCAAGCCTACATTTTACATATACCACTCATGGTACTATTTCAAGATCCTTTGTAAGCAGCCAGACCAATCCGATGGGCCAATCATTCTCCCAGACGCCTTAATTCTGGCGTATGAATGCGAGTGAGAACACTACATGGTTTTATAAGACAGATAATTGAAATTATGGTTTTATTATTTATTCATCTTGATTAAAATTTTAAATAAATATAGTTATGATCATTCACTAATATTTAGATTTTTTTTTTATATTAGAGGGGGCAAACGGACAGTCGATTCACCTGGTGGTAAATAAAAACGACATCCATAGACACCCGCTACATCAGAGGATTAGCGGGTGCATTGCCGGCCTTCTAGGGAGGGGAGGGATGTTCAACCGGATCCTGGAGGGAAGGCAAGGGATGGGCTACCGGATCTCTCACAAACCGAACGAAACACGACGACAGTGCCGTCATTTCACGTCGGTGTTAAGTGAGAGCGAAGTACTTCCCCGGGCGCGCCGACCCATTCAGCTGCAAGCAGCATGACGCTACTTCGGTAAAATAGATGCAATAAATTAGAAACAATAGAAGTGTAAATAATTTTATGGTTATTTTTAGGGTTTTGTAGCCAAATGGCAAAAAAGGAACCCTTATGGATTCGTCATGTCTGTCTGTCTGTCCGTCCGTATGTCACATCCACTTTTTTCCGAAACTATAAGAACTATACTGTTGCAACTTGGTAAGTAGATGTATTCTGTGAACCGCATTAAGATTTGCACACAAAAATAGAAAAAATCAATAAATTGTGGGGGTTCCCCGTACTTAGAACTAAAACCCAAAAAAAAAATTTTCACCAAACTCATACGTGTGGGGTATCTATGGATAGATCTTCAAAAATGATATTGAGGTTTCTAATATCATTTTTTTTCTAAACTGAATAGCCGCTTGAGTGTCCAGGCAATGACCTTTTAGTTTACCAACTGCACAAAACTGCCCAAGAGCTCTCACGTTTTGTTACGTAATTTTCCACTGGCAATAATGTAATATACGTTAATTGACCTATAGTTGACAGGTGCACTTCGCGTACTAATGTGCCCGTGTCGAAAAAAAAGTTGACATAGGCAATATAGCCATGGCGACCATTATTTGACACGGGCGCTGGCGGTTATTGCTATAAGAGGTTATAAATATAACGGGTATTATTATAAGATTTTGTAAACTCTTGTCAACTAGTAGTTGACATGGGCAGTGGAGCGAATAGTTTGCGCGAGAGACACTTCCAAAGTCCACCTATAACTTCTAAAATAAGAAAATGATAAAACCAAAAAAAAATATATATATGATGTACATTATTTATTAAAATTTTTGTTGAAAATATTACAGTTTACAAATTATGATTTAAAAAATATTATCTATTATGTTACAAACTATTCATCTTCATTTTTCATTTCATTTCAACTGCTTGCATCGAAATTTCTCAATTTTTTCCGGTTGAATTATTCATTTACATTGACAACTGTATATTTATTAATAAAATGCTGAAATCGCGCAGCATCTACGTCAACTAAGGCTTTCTTTAAGGCGTCTGGGAGAATGATTGGCCCATCGGATTGGTCTGGCTGCTTACAAAGGATCTTGAAATAGTACCATGAGTGGTATATGTAAAATGTAGGCTTGCTAGTATAACGTAGTTTACCTAACTTTTAAGTAACCTTTATAACGTCTGGCGGAAGTAATGGCCCACGGAATTGGTCTGGCAATAATAAATATCAGTTTTTGATAATATTCTTAAAAACATATTTAAATATGAGCCTTGCTACTTTAACGTAGGTGAGTAAGGTTTTTAAATACCTTTAGTTCGCGCTACCTGTGAAAGGGCCCCGCTTTCGAACTAGTAAGTACGCATACTATCTTAACTACATAGTAGACTAGAAATCCTCAAAATTTCAGCTTTGCTAAAATGACGTAGGTCTGGCGGCACTGGGATCTTACTCTATTACGAAACAGAGAACATCTGCGATACAGAGAGAAAAGAAAGTAACGCTGGAAAGGAGATAACGAAACCAGATGATATATCTCCTATATATCTATTATCTCCTAACCGATCTCGAATTTAAAATTAATTTGACTTACATTATTATTTTTTAAGTACATTTGTCTTTACATACATTATCATTTTTAGTTTCTATAAATGTTATTATATATTATATAACCTGCTTGGAATGATTTATATTGAGAGGAGTCAGCGAAAAATTCGATAGTTTCTCTTTTAAAATTAATTTATTTTATATTAATTTGTTCATATGTTATAATTAATTACATTGTCATCCGGTTGGATCTATTTAGAATACCTTTGGATATGTTAAATTTATTAATTGAAATGAATTGTAAATTAGAATCATTTTACTTGTTCAAAAAAACTTATGCGCTCTCTGTTAATCATTTTAACGGAAATATACATTTCAAATTGTTGTGAGCACTTTAAATTCTTTTATTTATTTTATTGTTTTGTCGTTGCTATTATACCGACCCTAGTAATACATAATCTGTAAAAATATAAGTGTACCTACTACGCTTCAAAAGACATAGCCTTGGTGAGACAGCCGGACGGAGAGACGCACGTTGTCTCAATAAAATGAGTCGTAAAGTAATTGTAAATGTCTGAGTAAATTAAGTCTTATAATCTAACCAGCGGTTTCCGAGATTAGAGCGTTCAAACAAGTAAATAAAGAAACACGCATTAAGATATTAAACTATATATATTCACATAATTATTTACACAGGTATATTATTTAATATAAGTACTTGAAGCTTGTACATAAATTGCAAAGTAACGTATACGAATAAAAAAAATATGTTACCCATAATACTATTTGTGATATTAAGAAAAGCTAAGTCGGTCGGTAAGCTAGTCGTAATATGATTTCCTATCATAGACTCTGTCGTGCCTGTTATAGCCCACATTTTCAACGAATTCTTAATTTTCAATACCTTTCCTATCTCATAAATTTCCAACAGATGCTGAAAAGACACTCACATTCTTCCTTTTCCCAAGAAACCAAATTTTACATCATTTTCAGATTTTAACTCAATAGCAATCCATCTTTTTTGTCCAAAGTCTTAGAGCGTCTTGTTCATCAACAGCTTACATTATAACTTTCTTCGAATGATCTTTTAAATAATTATCAATCCGGTTTCCGTAAAAGTCGTAGTACGGCTCCGGCTCTTTTCAAAATCACTGATGACATTAGGCTTGCTATCGATACTCAAAATCTCTCATTGTCGACCTTGCTAGACGTGATTAATACTGTGGATTTTGATGTACAGCTAGCTGTTTTATGTTCTCTTAATATTAATCCATCGGTAATTGACTGGTTTCATAGTTACTTACGGCGTCGGCAGCGCTTGCGTGTCAAGGGTTCCTATTCAGAGAAGTCAAATGTAAATACAGGCTTTCCGCAAGGTAGGGTAAATTCAATAAATTTTAACATATCGTCTTTTTATCACTCTTGGAGATAAACTCAAATTTACTTAGATGCAAAACTAATCGATCTACCGACATTCATAAATATGTTAAGTAATGAGTAGAACTACTTTCATATTTGGATCATACGGACTAAATAATATTATCTATATACTAATACATGAAGCAAAAACTTTGTACCCCTATTTACGAAAATTACGCAGAGAATACGAGAGTATAAAATTTGGCACAGTTAAAGTTTATATAGAGAAGAAGTGCCGAATGCTTATATTTTTATAATAATGCTTAAAAATACATTAAATGAATAAAAAAAAAGAAAAAAAAATCTACACATTATCATGCTTTTGACACACACACATTTGTATATATACAAATATATAGTCTTTTTAATGTTTATTATCAAAGTCTTTGGTCAAACGAAGAGCCGAGAAGAGAATAATGTTAATTGGTCTATAATAATATTTGTCTATAATAATTACTGAATGTCAAAAATAATCATAATTATGGTAATTTCATAGTCATATTTTTTCTAATAGATATTTATCGTTGATAGGTAAATTAAATTATATTTGCGTTATTAAATTTTACGCGGAGCGGTCTTCGGAGGAGAGATATATCTTGATGCCTGAGAGTTGCCGTGTGTTCATTATTCTTCACGGAGTACCGGATTAGCGCCTCTCACAATGTTTGCTGTCAACTTCTTTATTAAGAGTAAAATGTTTTAGCGTCTTATTATTTACAACAAATTGTTTATTCAACTTTGCTGTTTATTAAAACACATTGATTGTTTCATTGTGTTGCATCTGTTTTACTCATTAGAGAGTTTGGTTTCAAATACTAGTAAATTTTATAGCAAGTAAACAGCAAGGGATGTTCAGATTTTCTAATCAAGTCGGCTAGATATGTCATCATCTCGATGCCGATATAAATATATATTATTTAAATAGAGACTTAAAGTACGTAAATTAAATCGGCTTTATATTGATTATCTGAACGGAGAAGCATAGTCTTTAAATTTTGAATTATTTTAAAAAAAACAGTAAAAACAAACATATTATTTTTTTAAAGTAAGTCAGTTAAATTTTTTTATTGTTTTAATATTTTACGCTTTTAATAAAAGTTCAAAATTCATCGAAACGGAATATACGAAAAATATAGTACCTGAATGTGTAATATAGCTTTATTATTTTATAAAAAAAGAAAATATGAACCGAATGGCAAACGCTATAATAACATAATTTATATTTTTTTATTAATTTGGTAATTATTCGGTATCGCGCCACCACCGATTTTGAGGCTGATTTTTTTTTAGAGGTTCGTTATGACTTCAGATCATCATAACTAGTATTGTTATGATGGCGCATGACCTTTTTTGGCGTAAAAAATAAAAAAATGTAAAAAAAATTTCGTACGAATAATTACTATTATCGAAAGATTTTTTTCTTTTATTGTTATGTTGTTAGAGGTTTTTTTTATAGATAGGTTGTTAGGTTTTTTTTTTTTTTTGGTTACAACCATAAAGGTATTTATACCTCTATAGTTACAACGCGTCGTCCCTAGTTAAAAAACTAGTTATTGATAAAAGCCTAGAAGTAACGCTCAAAAAAAAAAAGACCTAACAACCTATCAATAAAAATAACATAACATTAAAAACATATCTTTCGATAATCGTATAACAAAAAATTATTCGTACGAAAATTACTTAAAAATTTACTTACTTACTTAAAATTTTTTTTTGTCAAAAAAGTCATGCGCCATCACAAAAACACTAGTTATGATGTTTTGTAGTCATAAAGCCTCTAAAAAAAAATCAGCCCCATTATGGCTGTTGACGCGATACCGAATAAGTACGATAACTTTTTTTAAAAAAAATTTTTTTAGGTCAAAAAAGGTCATGCGCCATCACAAAAACACTAGTTATGATGATTTGTAGTCATAAAGCCTCTAAAAAAAAATCAGCCCCATTATAGCTGGTGACGCGATACCGAATATTATTTATACTCATTATAACAACACTAGTTATGATGTTTTGAAGTCATAACGCACCTCTAAAAAAAAATTAGCCTCAAAATCAGTGGTGGCGCGATACCGAATATTTACCATTAATTTTTATAAAAAACACACTATATAACTTTTAACTTAAAATCCATCGAACTAACACTTGACATATTTTAACATGAATCGAATTTTGTTTTAATTTTTAAGATACGTAAAGGAGGTTTTGTTCATTGCGTTGCCCAAGATGGAAATATGCCGATTCATAAATCTGAAAGTAAGAACTTAAAGTATATATTTGAAGGAGGTATTAAGGCTAGCACGGATTGGAGAATAAGCTTGAAAATAACTTTTCGTGAAACTGGGATCGTGCTGCATAATAATTGCTTTATTCCGTATATTTGGTTCTCAACATTTGAAGTTACAGTTCGTTCGGTGTATACGTATAATTTAAATTTATTATGAATATAAATGTGATAATATTTTATATTGTATGAAGCGAGTTGTGGGGATTATGTGCGAGGCATTAGGTCGTTTAGGTCTTTTGTGTACTACATTTGCTTCACAAACGGGACTAGGCAGTATTGTTATTTCGAAAGTATTGTCATTAGGCATAATTAGATGCCACCCCTCACAAGTTTAATACATAGCTCAAGTCGTAGTTATTTTGATTAACTAAAATAAACTAACGAATGATGTATATAGACTAAATAAACTTTCGGTTGCAGTGATGGTTTAAATGTAGGTATTTAATTTCAGTATGTATTCGAAATTAAACGGTAAACTTTCTAGTGTAGTTTTGCGAATAGTAGGTTCAAAGTCGTATGTCCTTGTTGGTCTGCCTCGGAGCCTATCGCGCCTCGGAGAGCACGTAAAGTTATTTTTCCAGGTTGTTATTACACATCTGAAAACGATCGTTACCTACTGATGGTAGGGATATTATCCGCAATATTATCCGCTTGCAGTGGGACAGTGTGGTGGATTAAACTCCAACCATTCTTTTACATGGAGAAGAGGCCTTTGCCCCGCAGTAGGATATTTACAGGCTGATTTAATTTAGTTAATTCAGTTCATAATTAAAAGTCTATATCGGATTTTATCGCGTTTATTTAAAACTTTACAGTTTAACAATATTTTAAATTATTTCCCGACGTTTCGGACCCTTTACAGCGTCCATGATCTCGGAGCCTCGAGATTATGTACGCTGTAAAGTTTTAAATAAACGCGATAAAATCCGATATAGACTTTTAATTATGAATAAAATTCGCGTAAATAAAAGAGAACAGTAATTCAGTACATTTGAAATTAAACTACTTGAAATTAATTTCATCCGAGATTAAAGCTACTGGTTCGTAACTTGATGTTTTATAGCCTTTCTCTGTATACTAATTTTGTAGTAGACTAACACGAGAAGATATTAAAACTTAGCAAAGTCCAGACAAACACACAAAAAGCTTTTTAATTTAGAATATTATATATTATAGACTAGCGGCCCGCCCCGGCTTCGCACGGGTATTTAACTAAAATTTTAAAAATTATAAATTTATATTTTTTATCACCTACACCTGCGTCGATACTCGAAAATATTTTATAACAGACGGATTGAGTTGCAAAATAAAATGTAATTTAAATCAAAAGCACTAAGGAGTATTGATATCAACTTCGAAGCAAATAACTTTCAATCCCCTTTTACGTTACCCCGTTAGAGGATGAATTTCGATAAAATACGAAACACGTCTTTAATCAATTCTTTCAAAGAATATTTATGCAAAATTTGAAGTAGATTGGACCAAGGAATCACGTTGTCCCATACAAACTTTGCCTCCCTCTTTCATCCCTTTAGAGGTAGAATTTCGTAAAATCCGTTCTTAGCTCACCTCTACTCGGCAAAAAGAATATTCCAACCAAATTTCAAGTCTCTGCGCCTTATAGTTTCAGAGATATCGTGATGAGTGACTATATCTATAGAAAGTCTCCTATATATATAGATTATTTATAAGTTAGTAGGTATATTATTGCAAAATAACTATCAAAAATGAGTTTTTTTTTTGTAAAGAAACTGCTAATGACTTGAAAGTATAAAAATCATCTTTTTGAGTTAGTTTCATCAGATATACCTACAATATATTTTCTTGTTTAATCAACATGAAACGATCGGATAAAGCTTTTACAGAGAAATTTCTCTCTATATTACGACTTGGACTGAACCTAAGTTCATTAAGAAAAGTCGAGTATACAAACGGAACTCTAAGGAAATACCAAAGAAATTCTCAAACAATGCGTATTTATTATAATATAAAGAAAATAAAAAACCTCATTATTTAAACGAACGACTTTGTGGCTTTGAATTCGACTGTATATATATATGTTTTTTCGATTTTAATTTTTTTTAAATAATATAAAAACACGTACTTATGTGTACATAAAAACGGAGATTATTGAAATCATTTTTACAGTGGGATAAGCTCTAATTATTGAATTATAATTTAAATGTACTTTTAAATTTATTTGAAGATGATTTACTGTGCTACCAATGTTTTTAATTTATGTAACTCAATCGTGTAATATTGCAGTTACTTTACAACAAAACGTTGTTGATCTATTCCACTTCGAGTTTTGGCTGCAGTAAATGTTGTTGAAACTAGCGTAAAGTTGATACAGGAAACTCGCATCTCAGTGCATTGAATTGATAATGTTGCCACATTCAACTACGCTTCGCTATTTTCACTCAATTTGTGTCTGCTGTGAATACTGGGAAAATCTTTAAGTTTATTTGTAATAAATTGTGGTGTTAAGTATCAATATTGATATAGGATATCTAAAGAGTATCTTTACTTATAGATTTTCTTAAGTTCTGATTTTATGTGTCACCAGTTAAATAATTTAATAGTAATATTTGAGATAGAAAAGTCATTATTTATTAAAGGAATGACTCTAAGACATTATAAGATAACTAAGCGGAGCTTAATGTAGGTGAAACTGCTGGACACGTAGTAATAGTAAGTATATATGTATATATCAGCCATAAAATACGATTATATATCGCTAATAAAAATTAAGTAAACATTATATGATGACATACGTATCTGAGACATGGTCTCTGACTATGGGCCTTTTAAACAAGCTCCAAGTCGCACAGCGTGCAATGGAAAGAGCTATGCTTGGTATTTCTCTGCGAGATCGAATCGGAAATTATGAGATCCGCAGACAAACGAAGGTTGCCGACATAGCCCAACGGATTTGCAATCTGAAGTGTCAGTGGGAAGGGCACATAGCTCGTAGAACTGACGGCCGATGGAGCAGAAAAGTTCTCGAGTGGAGACCACGTACCGACAAGCGCAACGGTGGACGGCCGTCCACGAGATGGAGAGACAACTTGAAGAGAGTCGCTGGAAGCCGTTGGATGGAGGCTGCTTTGAACCGGTTGCTCTGGAGGTCGATGGGGGAGGCCTACGTTCAGCAGTGGACATCCAATGGCTGATATGATGATGATGAAATATTATATGACATACACACAAGTCAGATTGTTATTAAGAGCCTACATCCAAAATAAAACTTCGTTCGTTGGGTGGAGCCTAGTATTATTGTCGCGAGAAACGAGGGGGGCCCTCGCCGCCGTTCGCTATCCGCGGTCAGTGTTCTTGTCAGTACGCGTAGCATATTGAAAACCGGCCAAGTGTGAGTCGGACTCGGAGCACGAAGGGTCCCGTACTATTATGTATAAAAACGGCAAAAAAATCATGTCTGTTGTATGGTTTTTATTTTAATTTAATTATTTATTTTTAAAGTGAATATATAACTAAATACTCTGTAAGTATTTCAAGCGTCAAACTATTGCCGTTATCAATATCGAGCTAAAACCAGTCCAGAAGGACGTGGAGGACAGACTCAGAACACGCAGGATCGCAGACGCACGATGGACTCTCCTTGCACTTGAAACGGTGCAAGTACTCGGAGAATCCACCGTAGTCAAAGGTTATTGTAATGACTGGCTCGTTGGTTCAGTTAGCAGTGACCTTGCTTTCCACTCCAGCATCGTGGGTTTGATTCTCAAAATGGGGCTAGGTGTAATATTTGTATGTTATGTATGTATATGTACATTTACTAAAAAATATATTTATATAAAACAGTCGGCTGCTGCCTAAACCATACGCATTAAGTTGGAGTCGCAAGTGGCAAGTGGATCGCACTAACTTAGGAGCAAACGACTGTGCGTGTATGTGATAACATAATAATGTTGAAATATATTTATTTATTTAATTTGAATGACGCTAGCTACAAAAGTAAGAGTAAATAAGTTAATGCATTAAAATGTTTCTCAAAAAAGGTAATATAAATAAAAATATAACGGACTAGCAAACCCGGCGAACTCCGTTTCGCCACCAGATGGCTTCGTTTTTTGTAACATTTCGTTAGGGGATTAAAAGATGAAGTAGTACATACTATGTATCAGAGATGGCGCTGTATGTGAAAAATGATTTTCCCTGTTTTCCTGCTTTTCTGTTGAAAAATTTCCTGAATTTTGTTTGCTATAAACCTCACGGAGCCCGAACAAATATTTGTATTAATAAAAAAATCTGCTCCGAGCAGAAGTCGAGCCCGCGTACGGCGGCGTTAAAGCTATTACTCGCACCACTACACCAGAACGTTTGTCAAAAATCAATGTAAAAAATATATATAAAATGAAAATGAATATTTAAGAAATTAGAATGTTTGGCGTAATATTGTACCTTCACTTACACAAGCACATAATTAATTTATGTGCGGGCGACGCCGTGGGCTTAGCATTTTTTTAATATAAATTTAAGTCTTAATTGAAGAATCTATTCGTGTTTTAATTATAATAAAGCATCGAGGAACGTATTACAGTTAAAAACCAATTTTTTTTTAACTGCATCTGAGAAATAACGATTTTTTTTTAATATGGAATCAAAAGAAAAACCTACTACAATAAAAATATAATAATTTTATCCTACTTAACCGATCGATCTCTTTTATCTAAGTGAACTGAAAATATTTCAATAAACACCTTTAGCAATGAAACAGACATTTCCCGGCGGGCTAGCGCAGAGGTCACATAAAATGGTTATTCTATTAGCGGTAACGGTTTCTATTCCCGCTCATGATATTTGTTTGTATAGGACATATAAATGTGATTTTTTGTGCTTTTGTGTGTACGTGTGTGTGTCCGAAACCTTGACATAAGATATAATTCTAATGGGGGCTGTAGAGTGTGAGGTGCTTACTTTTTTTTTGCATAAAATTTGTTCAATAATAGTTTTATGTATTAAAGCTTAAAGTAGAGCAAACAATAAACATGGAATAATAAAATGATTAAAATTTGCTTGATATTGATGAGTCTGAATTGAGTTTTGAATAACAATATAATTTTTTTTTCATTTTAAACGTTTAAAAATCTTTTGAACCACAAATCTAAATCAATGCAATAATTATTATATACATACCTATATGTAGGCTAGAATTTAATAATACTATAATAGAATCACTAACTATGTAGTAAGTGTTTTATAAATTTCTACAAACATAATTATTATTCTACGTAGGTTCTAAGTACTTGAAATACGCATATTCATACCCTAAGACCATCAAAATTAACATTATTTTACTATAATCTCCACCGAATGTTAATTATTATCAACCTTTGGTTCATACCTCGTAAGCTTAGGGATATAGAAGCAGTATCTCATTGGGTTTGTTAGCGAACTTTCGGGGTAAGTAATTTGCAACTGAGGGATTCAATTTAAGCATGGTATAAGATTTTAATGCTTTATTTAATCTTTGCTACTATAGGTATAATTAAGGTTCAGATATTTTTATTTTAAAACTACCTGACCTGTGTGATAATTTCGCACAATATTGTAGTCATTTAATTATTGAATATAACAAATTAATGAATTAATGAATTATTGGTAGTAATTTATTTAGTTCTTAGTAATTCGAAACGTTGACGCTTTATAGAATTAGGTATCTACATCGATATTTATTTGCGCGATAGATCAGAAACATGTGATATTAGTTAGAAAACCGATTTATAGATGGCGCCCCTTGTTTTTTTCTTGTAGTGTAGATATAGTTCAAAACAGTCAAGAGAAGACGCTCGTATCATTATGAAAAAGACAATTTTTAATTATTTTTATAGTGGGTCACCCCGGTGTATATATATGTATCTAAACTTTCCTCATGAATCACTCTATCTAGTGGTGGAAACCGCATTAAAATCAGTGCAGTACTTTTTAAGTTTATCGCTAACAGACAGACATACGCGTCTGAGGACTTTGTTTTATAATATGTAGTGGTAGTGATAAAATGAATATAGATGCAAAAGGCGATCGGGAAAATTTGTATTTTTTATTTAAATAACAAAAGAAAAATTACAGTACGACTTGCGGTCGTTTTCTGAAATTTAATTACTACATATAAATTTTTGATATAAACTTCATACTAATCATGTCAAAATTCTATTGCTTGCATTACAAATCACAGATAGATATCCATTTATTATTAGAACTTAACTAAAAATGAAATGGTCACCTTCAGGCTCCAACGTCAGATGGAGCTATTTGACATTATATGTTTCATAAGCACAAAATTTCTGCACATTAGGAGAAGCTGTACTAGGATAGCTGAAGGTGATTAAAAGCTTGTATAATCCTGAACAATTTAGAGGCTTGACTGTTTTATTATGATAAACAATTATTATTATATTTTCAATGCAAAAATTTACATCTCTCGCTATAGTAAAAAATGTTTTTATACATTAAAAAAATACTATATATATATATATATATATATATATATATATATATAGGAGACTTTCTATAGATATAGCCACTCATCACGATATCTCTGCAACTATGAGACCTAAAAACTTGAAATTTGGTAAGAATAGTCTTTTTGCCGAGTAGAGGTCAGCTAAGAACGGATTTTATGAAATTCTACTCTAAGGGGATGAAAAAGTGAGGTACAGTTTGTATGGGACAACGTGATTCCTTGGTCCAATCTACTTCAAATTTTGCATAAATATTATTTAACAGAATTGATTGAAGACGTGTTTCGTATTTTATCGAAATTCATTTCATTCATTCATTCATTTTAAATTACATTTTATTTTGACACATGTTTGACAACTCAATGCGTCTATTATATTATAATATTTTCCAGTATTGACGCAGGTGTAGGTGATATCTTTTTTGAGTGCTCCTGGTGGAACGGGCAAGACTTTATATTAAATGTACCGTGTGATCGCTTTATTGTAAAATAGTGTTTTATATAATATTTTTTACTTCAGTGTTGGTGTTGTTTTAAGTCAAGGGTTTTCAACTAAATGACTCATCAGCAAGGCATCTGTAGTTCTAAATGATACAGATATAGAAGACACCGAAGTGAACTTGGAAACATTTTTGAATTATACGGCATTGACACCCCAATTAGTACAGATTGGCACCACGGACTAATGTTGGAACAATATCAGAAAAAAATATGAATCATGTACCTACCTATTTAAATTTATCTTACACTAAAACTGAGAAAAGGAGATAAATGCTGTCTTGGACTATTATTAAATATAAATATATGTTTGATATACACACACGATGGTCTGTTCCTAAGGTAGGCAACTTAATGCCCGTGTTTCAGGTAACAGCCGGCTGATATACATTTTTTTATAAATATACATTTATATGTAAATAATATGTATAGAAATAAATACATATTACACCCATACTAGAGGCGGGAATCGAACCCACGATCCTGGAGCAGAAAGCAGGGTCACGCTCAACTGTGCCGAGTCAATCAAAATTTAAAAAATAATTACTTGCGTTCACTTCATTATTCCTTCTATCAATCAATTATTCAAATCTAACAGACAAAATCGTATTGACTTGTGGTGTAGTTATACCAACGATACAACGAACGAAGCATTGATGACCGTTCTGGTGTAGTGGTGCGATTAGTCGCCTCAACGCCTCGCCTTAATGCCGGTGGTCGCGGGTTCGATTCCTGCTCGGGGCAGATATTTGTATTTGTGTCAATATTTTTTTCAAGTCTGGTAGTAAGTTTTTGTGGGTTTCCCCACCGAGCCCCAGAGAGTACGTGAAGCCGTCGGTCCCGATTGTTATCATGAATACTTTATAATAATCGTTACTTATGGTAGGATATTATCCGTCAACAAGCAGTGGAGCAGCGTGGTGGATTAAGCTCCAACCCTTCTAAAAAATATTGTTTATAAAGAAATACTACGGAAGGTGTAGTATTTCGATTTCGTTGTAAAAAGATAATACCCCCGTGTAACTTTCTCCAGACTTTGGTCTTTGGGCCGAGCTTCGTTTTCATAAAATTCGTTTTCATAAATAACAAAATCTTATTTTTTAAAATGTTTATTTAAACTTTAAATCCCTACTCTGTAATAAAGATTGTTATATTTTATAAGTATTCAAATATTTTAACATAATAATTTATATGTTATAACAAAATTAATAAAGTAAAAACAAAACAAATAAAAATCCTATTAGAACCATTATCTAAACCACCACCACAGGCTAAAATATTATGTTTGACAACTCAATCCGTCTATTATGAAATATTTTCCAGTATCGATGCAGGTTAGGTGATAAAAAATATAAATTTATATTTTTTTAAAATTTTAGTTAAATACCCGCGCGAAGCCGGGGCGGGCCGCTAGTATATTATATAAGTATATTACAATTGTTAATTATCTTAGGTATTTCATGTCTTTAGAAACATTTTATATTATACTAGCAAACCCGGCGAACTCCGTTTCGCCACCATATGGCTTCGTTTTTTTGTAACATTTCGTTTGGGGATTAAAAGATGAAGTAGTACATGCTATGTATCAGAGATGGCACTGTATGTGAATAATGATTTTCTCTGTTTTCCTGCTTTTCTGTTGAAATTTTTCCTGAATTTTGTTTGCTATAAAGCTCACGGAGCCCGAGACCTTTCCAACGAATGCAAAACCGTGGAAATCGGTTCGTGCGTTCTTGAATTATAGCGTCAGGAAGGAAAACCCGACTTATTTTTATATTATAGATTACAAAATTTATAATTTTTAAATCATTTGATGAGAGTCAATGATGACCCTTTTTCTATATGGAGAAGAGGCCTTTGCCAAGCAATGTGTTGTTTAGAAGTTGATTCAATGCACTTCAGTTCATTATGAGAGTATAAGATTATATTATTATGATTTTCCCTGTTTTCCTGCTTTTCTGTTGAAATTTTTCCTGAATTTTGTTTGCTATAAAGCTCACGGAGCCCGAGACCTTTCCAACGAATGCAAAACCGTGGAAATCTGTTCGTGCTTTCTGGAATTATAGCGTCAGGAAGGAAAACCCGACTTATTTTTATATTATAGATTACAAAATTTATAATTTTTAAATCATTTGATGAGAGTCAATGATGACCCTTCTTCTATATGGAGAAGAGGCCTTTGCCAAGCAATGTGTTGTTTAGAAGTTGATTCAATGCACTTCAGTTCATTATTAGAGTATAAGATTATATTATTATGATTTTCACTGTTTTCCTGCTTTTCTGTTGAAAATTTTCCTGAATTTAGTTTGCTATAAAGCTCACGGAGCCCGAGACCTTTCCAACGAATGCAAAACCGTGGAAATCGGTTCGTGCGTTCTGGAATTATAGCGTCAGGAAGGAAAACCCGACATATTTTTATATATAAGATTACAAAATTTATAATTTTTAAATCATTTGATGAGAGTCAATGATGACCCTTCTTCTATATGGAGAAGAGGCCTTTGCCAAGCAATGTGTTGTTTAGAAGTTGATTCAATGCACTTCAGTTCATTATTAGAGTATAAGATTATATTATTATGATTTTCACTGTTTTCCTGCTTTTCTGTTGAAAATTTTCCTGAATTTAGTTTGCTATAAAGCTCACGGAGCCCGAGACCTTTCCAACGAATGCAAAACCGTCGAAATCGGTTCGTGCGTTCTGGAATTATAGCGTCAGGAAGGAAAACCCGACTTATTTTTATATTATAGATTACAAAATTTATAATTTTTAAATCATTTGATGAGAGTCAATAATGACCCTTCTTCTATATGGAGAAGAGGCCTTTGCCAAGCAATGTGTTGTTTAGAAGTTGATTCAATGCACTTCAGTTCATTATGAGAGTATAAGATTATATTATTATGATTTTCCCGTTTTCCTGCTTTTCTGTTGAAATTTTTCCTGAATTTTGTTTGCTATAAAGCTCACGGAGCCCGAGACCTTTCCAACGAATGCAAAACCGTGGAAATCGGTTCGTGTGTTCTGGAATTATATCGTCAGGAAGGAAAACCCGACTTATTTTTATATTATAGATGAAATACGTCTTTCAAATGTTGCTACTGGCGCATTACTATAGAAGCAATTTCAAGTCGCACAGCATTTGATGTGGACAATATTCCGTAAAGCGATGTTCCTTTCAGAATCGCGCATAGCGCAGGTGTGTCATTAGGTGTCGCAAGAATCGAGCTAGGTTTTCCATCCACAGAGTCTTAAATTTTAAGCGCTTCAATGAAAATTACATTTTGTCCTATGTAAATGACAAATGCATCACACATGACATACACAAACATGACAAGACGCGACGTAAAAATCTTAAGAATTTTTGTATCTATAATATGTTACGTTACATCATGTCACGTTGACGTTAATTCATATCAGCTAACACTGGGTAAGCTATGCTATGTTATGCGAAATACAACGAATAACCCTTAACATTAACGTGATAACGTAAGTTAGCTTAAAGAGGCTAATGAACATTTGCTATTAACACATCAACATCGCGACGCGATTGACGCTTTTCATTTCTCACAAAGGATAACGAGTCGTGCATCATTTTAAAGAATTATATTTGAAAAAAAACTTAAGTTTCTGTATTTTCATACAGCAAACAAGAAGCGTATTTTTTTTTTAATTTAAGATCAAATGAAGAGTAGTCTAATAATAAAGTTTGACATATAAACCTGTGTAAATAAATGGTAATATAAATCATTTAAAGAATTAATCATGTAATTAATACAATTTTCTCTGATACAAAGTTTATTATAATCTGTGTCTGAAAAAAATAAGCTTAGTCTTAAGAGTTTTGTTATTTTATTAAAAAGAGTATAAATTTTATACATGAAATATTATAAAGTATTGCTTCCGTGGAACGTAGACCTTACCTTCACTCAATTCGATTAAAAGTTTCTCAATAACACAAATAATATCAGTCACGAATTTAATATCATATAACAGTGTATTTCGCACTGAATTCATCTATTTAAACATATATATTTTATGGCAGAAAAAATATTATGGCATATCATCAATCGGAAAACTCCATTTATAGCGTTGGATACAAGAACTAAAGTTTGTATATTATATAGTATATTGAAGTTTGATTTCCAGTTTTTATTAAAAATAATAACAAGTGAGTTAATAGCATAATTATGTTCACAGTCACGTATATAAATGCATATATACTCGTATCTAAAAAAAATAAAACTGAACTGAAACATTATTTAACACATATTTTAACAAATATTTTTTCGTCTATATAGGTGAAGGGTTTTAACTAACCCTGCCATGTCAGCTCCGTTGCCTAATTATTTCTTTATTAAGAGTAACGATCGGCTATGATAACAATCGGAACGACGGCTCTACGTACTCTTCGATTCGCACTTTGATGGACCCACACGAACAATAAAACAATATGCATAAAATTAGTTAAAATGTAAATTCATCATCATAATCACATCAGCCGTTGATTGTCGACTGTTGAACGTAGTTTCCCTCATCGACCTCCAGAGTGACCGGTTCAAAGCAGCCACCAGCCAACGGCTTCCGGCAACTCTCTTCAAGTCGTCTGTCCAACATGTCGACGACAGTCTGAAGCTGCGCCTGCCGGTATATGGTCTCCACTTGAGAACCTTTCTGCTCCATCGGCCGTCAGCTCTACGAGCTATGTGCCCTGCCCACTGCTACTTCAGCTTGCAAATTCGTTGGGCTATGTCGCCAACCTTCGTTCGTTTACGGATTTCATCATTTCTGATTCAACCTCGCAGAAAAACTCTGTTGCACGCTGTGCGACTTTGAGCTTGTTTAAAACTCTCTCTTCTCTCTTCTGAAGTCCGTATGTCATCACTGGTAACACACTATGGTCGAAGACTTTCGACTTCAGGTACTGAGGTATGACGGATAAAAATACGCTTTTTAACTTCCCGAAACTGTTGTACCTACTAAGTTGGACATTTTGTCCAAAAATTAAACCCGTAATTGCGATTTTATGATTTTATAGGTATTTATTGAGGTCTACAAAAAACGGTAAAAGATAAATCTAATAAGATCACGCGCGTGTGTGTGTGTGTGTGTGTGTGTGTGTGTGTGTGTGTGTGTGTGTGCGTCTAATAATAACCGAGTTGCCACTTGTAAATACGGTGCTTAAGTTTCGTTACACGTGTATAAAAGTTTTTAAGTAGAAACAATTTCTATGTTACGAAGTTAAAAGCAGACAAATTAAAGTTAAATCATTCCTATTTCCTGTTATCACGATATTTGCGCAAACAGTAAATTTCCTATAAATAAAGTACATAAAAACTTTAGTGTTTGCCTATTATAATTTAACGTTAATGACTGTTTGATAGTGAGGGGCTGTTAATGTTTCCATTGTTTTCTTTTCGACTGTTCAATTCCAAGGAATATTTTGCAATTTAAATGAAATACAATGTATACGAAAAATAATTGCACATATAGTAATTATATATAAGCCCTATAAATCTTACATAGTTAAACGTTTACGTTTTATTTATTTATTTTGCGTTTATGAAGTTTAAAGATCTTACATTTTATGCAGGATCTTTGATAAATATTATTCAGTTATATTGCTTTTTATCTTAGTGATATATTTCAAATATATAATATACTTACTTCAAGTACAGTTTAAAAAATATAATATTTACAAGAATGTTTAAAAGTTTAGAATGTTATGTCCCAGTTAAAACATATATACCTACCTAATATATTGAAATTATTTTTCCTGTAATAGATATTGTATAATAAAAGTAATGAGTCTTCAAAGCACTCATAGTTCAATCTAGTTCAGGTAGGTTTTTCCGTCACTATTTATTTTTCCTTTCATATTCAATTATAATGTGTTTATTTTCAAATATTTAGGTTAAGTAACAATGAAGCTACAAGCCTTAGTATAATGAAATCGCTTTCCTATAAAGTTTTGTTTTTGTATTTGTACTGCTTTACGTAGGAGTTGTCGATAAGTAATACAAGATGAAGACTGTCGAACTAAATTGTTTTCCCACACATAGCGATTTACCTACGTTGAGAATATTTATTTTTAACACAAAACTTTATCCAAGTTAAGAGTTCTGAGCTCCAAGGCCAAAAAAATAAAATCATCATAATCTAAAGCTACACAAAGTTAGCACCCCACTGAAGGATTTTTGAAATCAAAATGACTTTAATCGATAGGTCTACGTTAGGTCTGTATAGGTCCACCAAAATTTTTGTTAGGTCGCCTATTGTTTTTTTTTTAATAAATATTTTAAATAAATAGTTCTATTTTCCAAAAAAAAAAAAACAAAAACCTAACAACCTATCAATAATATAGGTATAGGGTGCTAACTTTGCGTAGCCATAATCTAAATGTTTCACAAAAAAAGTTATGAACAATGAACATATTATTATGTATCAATCATTAGTAACGTCACGCGTCAAATAAAAATTCAATCATTCTCCTTAATATGAGACCTTTGTCTAGGAGCGGGACATTTACATGGTAAATAAAAACTACATTTTATTAACATTTTTGTTTGTTGAAAATAATGTTTAATTATAATTTGTTTTAACTCTCTACACTTACAATTAGATATTTCTAATAAGTTTTTTTACTTAAATATGATCGTAAAATAATAAACAAATTATATCAAATCAAATTAAATGTAAAACATTTATCGTACCTCGATTTAACAAGTTTAATGTTTTCATCGTCTTGACGAAGTTTTTTCCTAATTTTATTCCATGTCAGCCGAAATCTACTTCGAAGGATTTAAAACAAAAATTTCGCGACCTCGTAAAAACAAATGAAACAATGTTTACTCATGGATAGTTATTTTTCTATCGTGAAATCTTTTGTGAAGATTTGCGTGTTTTTATATAAAGTTTTACTTGGTTTCTTCTGCTATAAGGGTACTATTTCAATATTTCCAATATATTACAATTCCGATAAGCATTTATAATCAATACCCTTAGATTGAATACGCTCCTAGCGTAAGATTTTCCGACATCTCTTTGAGATTTCTCAGGTTTAAATTCACATCGAATTCAATTTTCTAAGTTTTTTTTCTATATATAAGCTGGTTTTCTACATATCTTTAAAATAGTATCTAGTATCGCTAAGTGTATATCTTTAAATACTGAGAAGTTTATTACTTAGATTTCGTATTTAACGAAATATATTATTTAGACAATTTATAATTAATAAAGTTAAATAATAAAACATTATAACTTTATAAAGTTTTAGTATTATTGTAGTATTATTCTTGTTATTTTTATCATAGTTTATTTATTTTACTTTGTTTATTAAAAATATTCTCGATGTATAAGAGTAATAAGAAATGAAAAGTGAACTTACTATTGAATTACTTGCGCTATGGTATGCTATTTATCCACGGGAAAATCAGCTTACAGTCACGTAAAAACACTTGTTACACAGTCGGAGAAGACAACGGGCATCAATCACTTCTGCGCCATGTTTAGATTGCCCAAATTAAGGTCGTTAGTATAAGATCCTCTTTTTCTTAAGAAAAATAATGGTTGTAACTCTTCTCTTATATTCGTTCAGACAATTACGTGACAGGGACATAAAATTTCTTTAGTAGTTTGCTTTATTTATCTCGTTTTCTTTTAAATTTTATAATTTATAGTTATATATGTAGATATTTGTATATATTTCGATAGAATACTTACTATTATTATTTGATAATGAATTTTTATGACTAATTATTTAATATTTTTTTCCACTCAGAAGTTTTAATTTAAGTGATATTGACTTTCAACTTTTATAAGAGAGTATTGAGTTTCTTCCTTGTTCTTCTCAGCAAAATCTGCATTTTGAATCAGGTAGTACCTTCATGTTAACTATAACATATACACAATATTGATGAATCAATAGGGCTTTTACTTGACGATATTATAACGATAATAAAGTCTACTCGAATAAAATAAGTTTTATTTTGAATTAAAATTTGAATTTGAAAAATACTATTAGATCTATAATTATTGTGAAACAATAAATAGTAGATAGGCACTATCAAAATTTTTTAAAGCGAAATTACCAAATTTTTGTATTGTTTGATGAAAAAATTTAAATAAATAAAAATTAAAAAATAAAAACAAATGATTTAAACGTTTTTATTAATATTTAAAGTAGTGAACAAAGTCATGGAATGCACATAGTAAAAAAGTTATAATATACTACAACCCACAAACAAAAAACATTGACACATCTCATATATATATATATATATATATATATATATATATATATATATATATATATATATATATATATATATATATATGGATGAAACTTATAGTGGATAAAACTTTACAGTAACACTATAATTATAATCATTAAATAGCTTGACAGGTACTACAAAATCTTTCTGAAATAATATACATATGGAATTCGGAATAAAAAAAGTTTAGAACATTTTCCATCCAAAATAGAAAATCATATCAATTAATTATATTTCAGGGTAAGGAAAAATTAAACCTATAGATTTATACAGTTCTTATAAATACTTAGAATTTTAGCAAGCAAGCCAAATTAATCAAACGAAAACCAAAGTAGAGCTAAAAAAACGATTCAAACATAGCCTTAAAATTCTATTTCGACTCCAAATCAATTCTCTCAATTCTCTATCTAAAGCAATAAATAGTTATGGAATTTCTATACTTACATATTTTTTGGCATCATAAAGTGGTCTCAAACTGATCTTAAAAATCTGCAACGCTGAATAAACACATCATTAAAAGCTAGTTGAAACCGTAATCTCAGATTTTCTATACATAGAATGACTCTCCTAAGATAAGAGGGAGGACGCGACATAATAGATATTGTTAATTTATATAATAAGCAAATTACAACACTCCGACACTATTTATTTTTATCACAATATTACTCAATATAGTCACTTTAGTAAATAAACAGTTGACTCTACTTAATTTAGCTGATAGAAAACACAAAAAAAAAAACTGACGCACCACTGATTTAAAAGAGAAGATTACTCTATGGCGTAGAAGTCTTTCCATGGAAGCCATCGTCATGATCTACAACAGCAACTGGTCGACAAAAAAGCGTCGAACGACTGGCTCCAGCGTGGATATTTTTTTCTGAAGTGAACTATTACTGAAGATTATAAATACAAACCAAAACTAACATTAAAAAATAGCAACAGTAGACTGTTCTATGACAAAACCATCATCACATATAAAACCATAAACTACAAGAGACCTTATATCACACTATACAATAAAGTCAGTAAAACTATTTATCTTATTGACATTGCTAGCCTCAATACCCATAACATCCAATCGACAATTTTTGAGAAGTTAATCAAGTATCAAGACTTACCCATAGAACAAAAGCGAGATTGGAAAGCAGACATAGTCCATATAGTACTAGTAATTATATCGGCAATGGGTAAGGTACTGAAAAGCTTAAAGCCTAGTCTAGATATTCTGCAGCTTCCGAAGTACACACCTGAAAATCTACCACTTACGTAACCGTGTGTATTATTTTTTGTATAGCGAAGTGAAAGTTATTATACTAAAATCAGATAATTATCTCTATTCTCGCTTATTGAATCACCCGATAAGTACCGGCAACCGATCAACTAATTTTCCGCCCAATCACTTAGACCATGAATATGCGAATTTCATCGAATTACTGATAAACGTTCAAGTTGTTTGAAATTATTTTGTTCGTTTATACCTTATTACATTTTCAGACTGTGAATAAATGCATGAACAATTTAGTGTGGTGACAAAAGCTCTTAAATTAATATTAATTTTATTACTTAATGTCATTTAATTAAATTATTATAAAATTGGGGGACGTCAGTCGATGCATTTACGGGCATGCGTTAATTGGATTAATGAATCCTTTGGCAGAGCATGCCATCAACGTAATTATAATTAATTAGCGATAAATACGAGAGCATTTAAAAATAAATAAACATATAGAGCCTGTTTTTGGAATATCATAGTTCAATTTATAAGGATTTTATGATGCTTTTAAGCTTTTTATATGATGATTAGCTATTGTGACTTAATTTGCGTATAGCAGATCACATCATGATTCACATAATTATATGATTTCAACTCCCTAGAGGTAAAATTTATAAATACGCACTTGTCTGTCTTTATAATGAACATATCGATCTAAAAATAGCTTAAAAAATGACAGAGCTGCTATACAAAGTTTCATGCTCTATTTCATCGTGTGTAGAGTAAAAGTTTAAAAAGCGGTGTTTTGGTGGTGAATACCTTTTTTTTTGCTTCTAATCAAAGTCCTCGTGTTTTTATTTTAAAAGATAGAACTCTCATACAAACTTCTATCATCCGTTTCACCCTCAACTTCCTAGAGAATCACAAGGCTAAATAAGTAGTCTAATTAACCTAATCAGTAGCTCGAAAATGAAAAAAAAAAAAAATCGTGTGTACGGAGTAGGTACACATGTCAGAAGTGAAACATCTTTGGCAAATTCAATATAAAATTTATTAATATTAATAGTTAAACGTTCTATTACTTATTTTAATATTAATAGCTAAACATTCTGTTACTTATTTACGCGTTGTTTACGCGTTGCTAGGATACGCGACATCATACTATCTCATTCTCTCCTACACATTTTTGTATTTGTGTCTCTTACTTGTCGCTTCTTCCGTCGCATACCATTTCAAATCACAACGATTCTAAACAAGTTTCACTTCAAAAACATTTTGACAATGACAGAGCTCCTGTAAAAACTTCCCCTATGAGGGTGGATATTTCAAAGACTAAAATGCGTATTTATTTTATTTAAAATCACAATTCCAAAAATTCAATTTTATGCTTTTATACCAAATTTTATCTCATTGGGTGTAGACATTGTAAAAAACTACTTGACATATTGAAAAAGTCTAGCTTCAATAATTTCAGCTCAGTCATGATGCATCAAACTGTCAGGGTTATTAAACTTTGATTTTTTTGTGTACAAGTTTTTGATTTCCACAAATGCAATATATTCAAAATTAAGAGGAGAGTAATAAAAATATCAAAATATATATATCCGTTGTTTTATTAATTTTTTGTAACAGTAAGTATTGTAGCGTATATTGTACAGAAACTATTAACCAACTAAATAGACTTTCGTGAAGTCCGTTGCAACCAATTGCAATTGCATTCCAAATGCAACATTACACATAATTATTAAATCAAATAGAGAAAACAGAGTAGATTAAGTCTTAATTTAAAAAAAAATGTCTTAGGAACAAAAGCTTATTTTTTACTTTTATATTTCTACTTTTGACAAATACAGGTGTATTTAAATTTTTTATTTAATTTAAATACACCTGTATTTTATTTTTTTTAATTTTATTATTTAAACTTAACCGAAAGTATATATTTTTTATAGATAATAAATGCTAATGAAAGATCTAAAAAAATATGTGAATACGAGCGTCTTTTGAAATAAACAGTACCTATATTATTTACAATGTTAAGAAAGAAATGTTTAATATCTCCAATATCACAATATTGCCACGTATTGTATAACGATGCGACAAAATTTATTTCATCAGCATTTATATTTTACAGTATCTAAATACATTGTACGTTATTATATTCTTCGTACTGTTATATGATTCAAGTAAGTAAAAGTACTGTTATATGATTAAGTAAAATTCATTACAGTAAGTCAAAAAAAGGTACATTAAATCAGTTTTATTTTTAGCACAAATAAAACTGGTATCGATAAATGTCGTTAATGAGCAGAAGTTAATTTAAATATTTGTATATTTACGTATAATATATATAATAAATACCATATTTATATTAAACTGCTATAGATATTTAGCTTTAGCAATATACACATCTTAACAGATATCTTATATAAACATTTACTATGTCTGTTTTAATAGGTAGCGCTTAAATAATAGGAAGTAGATAAAATTTGTCTTCGATTATATATTCCTATATAACTTATAAAACTATATACAAGTTAATACTAGTTATTATCACGTTACGCGCTCTTTGAAAATAAAATAAATTAAATGACAACAGTTTTTCATTTAATAGTCAATAATTTTTCATTTGCTTTAATTTTTTAAATGTTCTTTTGAACAGTAAAGATTTGAAGCCCTTAAAAATACTACTATTTCTTTTTGGCTATTAATACATAGGTCTGTGGCTATTTAAAACAAAATTTCTATTAAAAAATTATTGAAACGAAGTTCCTTATGGTTATAATATTTTTTTGTAAAATAACAAATACTAATTTATAACATGACAGAACAGTTGAAGATTAATATAGGATAGCTGAATAATTTTAAGGTAAATTATCTAATAGACTTAAAAATGTAACAATAAAAATAGTCACCTTTAGTACAGACGCACTGTTATTTGTGACAATAACTTTACCATCGTTTGAATACCATTTATTCGCTTTGTCTAGAACTCGATTGCTTTTTTCCGAATCTTTTTCGTCGAATTCTTCGTCGTATATTTCTGTTCCATATTCATCTTCTGAAATGGTTCTTTCTTCTGGGTATTGAAATATGTGCCTGTCATTACCCGGAATTTCTATAAAAAATAATTTCGAATGAATAAACTAGGTCGAGTCGCGTTATAACCGAAAAAAAATTACAAATATATAGATATTATTTATATCATACCATATAGCCTTATTTTACTTTCAACATCTCCTAAGGAGTTTTTTGCGACACATATATAGCTGCCAAGATCTTCTCTCCTAATATTCTTGATTGTCATAGACATTTCTGCTTCGAACATGGACTTTTGCCTGACAACCATCACATGATGCTCCGACGGTATTATCAGCTCACCTGCGTTACAATTTATTACTTAAAACATTTGCTTTTAAATCCAATATTAGAATTTCATCTTTCCACCACCAACTTTTATGAAAAATGTAAAAACTTCGGGCAGACACCTAGAGTTTTATATCCGCTTTATAATTTGTTTCTTTTATATTCGTGATGCTTTACCAAGTTAATCATAATCCTATTAACGTCAATATAAATTTCGAAAACAAGTATTTTTTCATATTGTTTTTTCTGTTTACTTTATCAAAATTATATTATTTTAGTTATAAGTTTTATAATCTGTGACAAGGAGGCACTTAAATGTCAAATCTTTTATAATTACTTTCTAAAAACTAGAAAATTTAGCTGGATAAAAATTTATATCGTTGCCAATTGTCCAGTGGTTTTATTAATTTTTTATTATCATCGGTTATTTATTAAGTTTGATCCCATAAAAAATTGTGGAAAAAACCACCCCTAACGCTGAGATACTGAAGATTTAAACTTTTATGGTTGAAGTAACCAACAACCCAAACGGTTTTTTCAGCGTTGACGTCAATTGTTATTGCTCTGCTTGTTTCAATCAAGTGATATTTTATAGCCAAAGGTAACAGGATATTTAATAGTAAAATTCTTTTTATATTAAGTTTCATAAAATCTGATCAGTAATTAAAGAAATTTATGCCTTTATACAACAAGAAGATTTTAGAAATTATTATTTTTACCACAATAACTTTAAAAAAAAAATCCAAACAATCTTAAATTATTCTACATAACTGGCATTGCAACGATTTTATTATATGCATTAATAAAATATGCATTTGTGACTTTTCTCAAACTAAACTGAATAAGACTAAGCGTCCCACTGCGATGAAAACGCCTCTCCATATGAGAGAACGGTTGGAGCTTAATTCACCAAGCTGCTCTTGTGCAAATTTGTTGGCACGGTGGAGAGAACATCAAGAACATACATCCAGACCAGAAATAAGTATTTGTAAACGTAAAAATATATGCCTCGAGTGGAAATGAAACCCACGAAGAACGAAGAACCTTTGAAGAACCATTTAGAACCTTTATACTTTTCTTAGATGTAAATATTACTCAAATTTTATTTCTTTTCTATTAAGCGTGCGGATACGCGTACGATAAGATTTATATATATATATTATACGATTACTTTTTTTGTATAGGATGTCGGTATTAAAAAAAATCTTATAACAGGGCCTTTTTTAGACAGTGTAGGAACATTTGTAATAGCATAATCTTCCTTTAAAAAAATCCTTTTTAAAAAAATCCTCTATAGTTTACAGTATGTTAAAAAAAAATTAAGCAGAATTTTTCAAAATTTTAATATTTTTCCATTTCATTTCTATGAGTTACAAATCAGAAAAAAAGAAAACAAATACAGACACTGATGTATAATAACTAAATTTTAGTAAGATTTTAGTCAGTATAAATTGTGATTACGTCTGATTAAATATCATTTATAACAAAAATACCTGGATCCTTAACCCAATAGTTGATTGATTTGGGCGAAGACTCAACGTAGCATTCGAGGGTAACGTCTGTGCCCAAGGGTGCACCTACGAGCTGGTTTGGTACTTGGATCACCGGGTGAACTGTGAAAAATATTTATGTGACGCTCACATAATGCTAATTACCTTAAAAGATTTAAGCTTTCATGGTATCTAACACTATTCTTAGGAAGTAAAACGAAATATATACCCACGAAGCATATATACCATATTCGTATATATAAAGATTGACTGGGAGAGAATGCCTCTAGGCATTTTTTTACATTGTTGATCAATAAAGTATTTAATTTTTTTTCTTCATATTTTCACGATCACAGGTACATACTGGTCACGTGTACCGTGGTACTTACAGACTAAAATTCGAAAAAATAATATTCCCACTAAAAAGTAAAAAAAAGGTAATTTAGTTTATTATCTACTCGTTATATTATTAGGTTGGGCTGAATATTATTATAAACGTAAAGGACATGGACCAAAATTGCCTAGTAGGAAACTTAACTGTGCAAAAAATGTCTTTTGTAATATACGTTTAAAAAAAAGAGATTATTTTTTTAGTATTATGCATATTTCATTTGAACTTTGGAAATAAATTACAATTTTAAATAGTTATGAATTGATTTATTATTTACGTGACGAGTGACGACCCGATTTTCCATAATTGTATTCGATAAATCGTTGATCAAATTAAATCGATTTATATTAAATATAAATATAAATAAATAAATATAAGTAAATAAATATAAATATGGTTTAACATACACACACGGTCGTCTGTTCCTAAGGTAGGCAACTTAATGCCTGCAACCCCGGCACAGGCGACGAAAGTGGACACCGTGTGGTTTTAGTGGGTAGACAGCCAGCTTACGGTAGGAGTCCCACATAACCCGGTCGTTCCCCAGCGGCCGGGTATGTGTAAAGCATTTCCACACGTTAAAAAAAACAGTTGACTGATATACATATTTTTTTAAATCAATATACATATAAATAAAACATATATAAATAAATACATATTACACCCAGACTCGGGGCGGGAATCGAACCCACAACCCTGGAGCAGAAAACAGGGCCATTGCCAAGTACGCCACGGGCCAGTCAAATCAACATTAACGTTTAAGCATTTTAAAATAATATAATACGTTGAATTGTTTTTTTCTTTAGTACCATACCAAGCAAAAAAGTTTTACACACAAAAAAGTCCCACAAAGCTTTTAAAAAATTGTGAATATATTATGTAAGAATAAAAATAATAATATAACATTTTTTTGTAATTATGTATGTAGATTCGATTTTTGTAATTATATCGATTTTCTTTGGAGTTTGTCTAATGCGCTGTCATTTGCATGAATGATTGAATTGAATGACGAATGTCATTATTGCCATTGGGAATTTGCTTTATCGCATGTTTTTTAGGTTAAAATGTATAAATATAATTCATATTTGTTTTTATTTATATCAGCTTATGTTGAGGAAAGAAAAAAAAATGCCCACCTGTAAGTAATCTGGCGTAAAGATATGTACTATGTATGTTGAGGAAAGAGCCATAAATAGCACGTTGACAATATTATGAGGGTTTATTTGATTTATATAGAGTTTAGTATAAAAAGGGTAACATTTTGTTAAAGTGTAAAGATCAAAGTGAAACTGGTAAAGTTACTCGTATATTTAGTACAAATTCAAACATGTAATTTTATGTACGTAGACCCGCTGAGTTTCTTTGGCCAGTTCTTCTCAGAGAGAGCTAGGTTAGGGAACTGGTAGTAATATTGACTAAATGAGTTATTTAACGTCTTTTATTTGATGTATTTATATAGATTCCCCTTATTATGGGCTCCGTCTATCCCCTACACTACATTAACGCTGACACTAACATACGCAAACGGAGGCGAATCTCTAGCTTAATGTTATTAACATTACATTTTAACAAGAATATTTATTAAACGACTTGATAAACTCCGACAGTAGGTTGATCTACCTTCACCAATCCGCAGTGGGCATAACTTAATATACCCTTTTAAAGAATTACGCCTCTCGCGTTTTACACCACCCTTATTAGAGCTATAAATACGCAAGTAACAAAGCTATTCGCTTACTACCTATTTTAGGCTATTGGCGAGGGAATATACTACACAATAAAGTAATAAATATGATTTTTGCGCTAGCTCCTATTTTATTTCTAGTATACAAATATGTTAGTTATGTAAAATTGCTATTACATTACAGTCAGGCGCTACATCCTATTTTGCGTTATTTCCAGCAAGCTCGAAGTTCCTCGACGCTACCAATTGTTGATTTTGAAAGAATATAGCTATCAGAATTCATATTGACAAAATTATGGCTGCACATTAATTTTTTTTACTAGGCAATGCTCCATAGTAAATTCGTCTATGTCGTTTATTTTATATAATTTTTATATAGAAACCCGACTTCAAAATACGGATACATGTGTGAAAAAATAAACAAAATTATCATTTTTTACTTTGTAGTTATTAATGTTTTGTTGTTGTAATTATTATTTAACTACTACTATCTTGAAACAATTAAATAATGATTATTATTAATTTGTTGTCTTATCGTTGTAAACGAGTGGATTTAATCGATAAAAAGTTATTTCCAAACAATCCTAATTGCATTTTCTTTATTGAATCTATTGCATTATCTTAAACATGCTACCGTGATAATTTATTGCGTAAGAAAATAAAAATTAAAAATAGACTGACGGAAATAATTTAAGATATTTTAAGCTACTTAAAACTAAATCAGACAAATATTACTACTACTATACTAATGCAGTTGTCAGGGTTGCATGTTATAAGAAATTGTACAAATAAAACTTTCGTAAAATATACATTGAGTTGTCATGTGGAGAAAGTCATAGGACGAAAAGAACATTAGGTATCGATGTGTGGTTAAATGTTGACCTCAGAAAACATAAATGGACTGCGTAAGAAAGGAATTATTAACGAGGTAATGACTGATAAACAATGGAAATGGAATGGAAGGAAATAACATAATTGGTCTATACTACATGACGTACAACCGGGATAGATGAGTGATTGAGAGTTTTGATTATAAGCTCAGACCAATTTTACTTTAATTTCGAAATTCAGTAATAATAATGAGTTTGAAGTCGTTGAGATTAATTAATGAAAAAAAAAGAAAAAGTTTACTTCCAAAATTATTCGCTTTTGATCTAATAAGCCGCGGAATCTCAGAAACTTAATTATTGTTTTTTTAGATAAAAATAATATCAACTTACAATGCACACTTATATGAATCCTCTTGCTCACCGTGGGAGGGACTCCATTACCAGCTATACATAAGTATGTCCCCATTTCGGAACGTGATATCTTCGTCAACTTTAATACTTCACCTTGGTATGCCAGCACTGCAAACAAGAATCATTTGTATAACGGAATGATGTAGGTACTTTGATTGCGACATTTTTACAATCCTTCATCATTTTTGATTTATTTACTAAGATGTAGCTTTATTAAATGATATAAAGGAATGGAAGATGTTTTTTCACTGACAGTTATATTTCATGTAGATGTATGGAATATTATTGAAATTTTAATACATTGGATACGTTTTGTTTTTGCATAATTATATTTTATTTTATAAATAATTTGATTTAGATAAGAATTTTGGTGTTCCGCAAAAAGCGTTTTAACATTCGTACAATGCGACCTAGGAGTCTATTCAACGCGGAACTCTACTAATTACGACAAACTTTAAACAATACTGGACGCGAAACTCATCCCGGGAATAGTCGCCGCGCAGCTCATTGTGGCACCACGAATGCGGTCACACAGACGTTCGTATTATTATACATATTCAGAAAAACAATGCCGTCCTTGCGCTATTCAGATAAACTAAGACAAATGAAATATTTTTCCTGCAGTCCGCCGAGTTCGCTGTAATTTGAGGTCACCAAGTTTGCTGCATTTTTCCAATTACCAGGCCTCAGATGATTTATTAAAAGAGCAAAACATTTTTTTTTTGATAAATACTAAAGTTTTTTCTTTTAATTTTAATAATTTACTCGACTTTTTTAATTAATTAGTGTTATAAAAATTGAACTAAAGATGAATTTCCATACATTATGAAAAGTCGTGATATTGTGGTTATTAATAAAAATTTAGAATTTTTATTTCTATTTCTTTAAACTTAATTCAAAGTTAATTGTGTTAATACAAGATAGAATAAAACAAATCTAATCTTTCTATTTCTGTTTTAATTAGTATAATTACGTAATTTCTAACTCCGTAGAATCTACATACCATGTTTCATGGCAATAAATTCTGTAGTTTTTTACTTGAAGGTGTTAACAACATTCATCTATTCATTTTCATAAACTTTTACATTAATAATAATTATAGAATAAAATAACATTTACCCATTAGTTTATTAGTGAAGCATAAAAACAATGTCAATTTTTTTTCAAACTTCTGTAAAATACACATTACACTTCTATAATAATCATTTAAATGACCGTTCTATAACATAAGCAGTCATCAACACGCGCTAAACAAAATAATCACGTGTCGTGTATGCTATGTTGATTGTATCTTTAACTGGTTTCGTCCCATACAATGTTTCTAGCTATTTTGCCACCAATATTACACAAACATTAGAGAAATTATATTGTGATAGTCAGATAAGGTGGCGAACATAATTCTATCTTACTTTTGAGGAAATCTAACTCCTAAGGTAATAATGTTTTTATGTTTGTAAAATAATTGTTGACGTCATTATATTATTAATTATATGCGAAGCGTATTTATACAAAACATTATATACGATATTACAGTATATAACATTAAAGTGTCAAAAGTTATATATTTACTATATTTTTTATTATATATTATATTTTATATATTATTTATTATTATATTTTTTATTTTTGGTTTTAGGCAAAAAAATAATAAGACAAAATTCTTTCGATTTTTAGGTAACTTTTATTTTACCTTTAGTCTTAGCTCCAGTGTTATCTCTAACAACAATTTCCTGTCCATCTTCTCTTTTCCACATAACTCTCGGTGGAGGGATTCCTCTCGCTTTACATGACACACGTGCTGTACCACCTTCGGGAACCATCGTGTCTCCTGATGTTTCTTCGGAGATAAAGTCGGGTGGTATCACCACTTCGAGGTATCCCATCTGATAAAATTAAATTAATACTAACATTGTTGCTTTAAAACTTGTTTGAAACTAAATAATATAAGTCTATAAATAAAATATATGTTAATAAGAAAGAAAGTCTTGGCAACCGTAGAATCATAAAAAGGGCCTAGTAGTTAAAAATATTTGCATTTTAAGTATTAATATTCTGATCTAAAAAGTAATAAAAATTTCACTGGTCAAAAATACTTTCAAATAGTCTAATTACAAAGAATGTGTCACGTTTGCTGTGAAGCTACTACTTGTACGGAATGTTGATTATACTGAAAAGAGCCGGCGAAAAACTAAAATGTTCGTTTTAATCCCATTGTTGCTTTGTATTATTTTTAAAATTGAGAGTAAGAAAGTTAATTTAAAGGATTTTGTTATTTAAAATCCAGATTATTGTTGTTCACAGAGATAGTACTTCAACGTAAACTTAGCCCTAATTATATTTTGCCTTTTTTTAAATACAAGCTTTTCGATTATAATGTGGGCATTGCTTATGTACTGAATTTATTACTTATCAAACTTATAATTATTTATATTATAAAAACACGAAAGCAAGAATATTGCAGTAACTTTTATTTTCTCTAGTTTAATTTTTGTTATACAAACAATAAGTCATTATAAAAGCCATCTGTACTCTTTTGGAGATAAGAAGATATGACCCGTCATTATATTATACCTTCAATTCATGTGATTGTATTGTTTTAATTTAATTTGTTACTTTTTAATACAAATTAACGTCTAAATCTGTTAATATTTTTTTTCACTAAAATTGTTTCTTATTGTTTGGTTATTTTGAATGTCGACTGCCTGAAAACAGGCAAAATTATGGCAAGTAAAATTTTGGGTCGATTTTTTAAACTACAATGTAAAAAGGATATTTTTTAGACTATTGAAAAAAAAAATCAGAAAATATGAATCAGACGTTTTGAAAAATGATAGAGATTTTTCGCAAATTAATAAAATAGATACGAGTATCATAAAATGGAATAAATTTTTGTGTGGTTTTAACTAACGTTTTCAGTTATAGCATGGCTTCGCTATATAAATAGTTGTCAAAGTGAATTGATTCAAAAGCAGCTTTTATAAAATGTATTATATCGTGCAGCTTTTCGGCTCAATAATCATATTTAAAAATAATTGAAACCTTTTCAGTTCTGAGCACGATATACTGAAGCAGGCGTCGAATGTTAAATAGGCAGAAGAGGCAATTTGCTTTATGATGCTCGTAATGGTAATTTTATAACTGTTTCATTGATGATAACTTTTTCAAATTAATTTTAATATAATTTAACAAAAAAAAAGAAACTTAATTGAATAATACTTATTTTTATGTTAATCTCTAATCTCTCTTGGGTTCTAATCAGAATCTATTATTTCCTGATATCTTTATTTTCTGAATATAGATATATCCCGGAATATTTTTTTATATAACATAAAATAATTTTGTTAATTTATAAAAATATTCTTAATTACATGTTATTGATTAAAATGTAATGTAAGTTTTAGCTCCGATAGAAGTAATTAGAATAATAATCCTAATAACGATTGTTTCGAAAGTCATTATTGCTCCGGATGAAATTAGTGTCGGGTTAAAATTCGATATAGTATTTCATATTTTGAGAAAAACATAGGATATTTTTGTTGTATTTAAACATAACACTTATATGAGTTACAATAAAATTTACAATAATAATAAAAAAATCATAACAGAAACTTTAAAATCGGTCCCGTAGATTTTCATTACTCCATTTATACAAAAAAAAAAGTACACATAATAATAGTAAATTTAAATATTATATTAATGGACAATTAGCTCACTTGACTCTTCATAGGATCTGTGTTTATTTGGCACATGTACTGGCCTCGATCCTCCTCCTGTACGTTCTTGATATGCAAGTACCAGGTGGAATGATCGGCGTGGGATACCGACACTCGGTGGTTGTGCGTGATCACGTGCTCGTGTATAGCCTGTATCGCCTTTGTATCCGCCTTCACCCAACCCACCTGAACAAAAGGTGATTTATTAAAATTGGGGATTAATTTTCTTTTCATACTGCTATAGTACAAAGTTTTGACATTTAACTTGAGGTTATTTCAAGCAATATTTTAAGGATTTTACTATTTATTTTACTCATTATGTTCATAGCTTATATGGGTGATTCTTTTCTAACTGTGACTTTTTTTATTAATAATTTTTGGATATCAAAATTAATTTTTTTTAATCTGTTTATGGATGTTATTACTCTAAATTATTGTAAAAATGAAAGTCTGAGACGATTTCGCTACAACTTGAAAATTTCGAGAGCGACAATCAAATTTCAAAATTTTCGTTCCACGGTACTGACATATAATAAATTTGACGAATATTCTTTAGAAAAATCGTTTAATTTATTGTTTTATAACAATTTTTAACTCTTTAATATTAATTAACATTTAATTATTGAACATTTTTATAATGAATAATAGTAATCATAACATTTTTTTTTGACGTTTCAGTTAACTCTATCAATTTCTCTAATTGCGATGAATTCCCCGATTTTTTGGTATTTCACAAGTTTAATCATACTCAGTAAGATTTATCAGGTAATTAGTTTAAATTATACATTGCGATTAAAAAAAATACAATTTATAGGAAAATTCTAGAAATGGACATGCCACGGTACTGACATTTAAGTGATATAATCTCAGTTTCCTCTGAATTGCAAGTCATACTTTACAAAAAAAGTGATGAAATATGTTCATGAACATACAATTAACCCAAAAATTTCATTTATAGATCATTAATAATTAATGACCAGTGAGAACAAACAGTAAAGGACATAAAAAATCACAGTTAGAATGGAATCACCCATATAGATATAATAATATCTTAAACACACGGTCCTGTGTTCCTAAGGTATGCAACTTAATATCTGTGCTTTAGTCAACAGCTAACTGATGTGTTTTGTTTTGTTTTTAAATAATTAACCTATATAAAAATATTTATATTACACCCAGGCGGGGTGGGAATCGAACCCACAACCTTGGAACAAAAAGCGTCCATATCAACTGCGCCAACGGGCCAGTCAATGTTGATACATTTGTTCTTGTTTATATTTATTATGCCAATAGTGAACTTTTTTCTAAAATAAAAACTTTAAATAACAACATTGTTAAAAAACAACTCCTACAGATAGCTCATATTAATTACTGTACTGTTAATTTAAATAGCTGCATTAATAAAATAAACAGCGAAAAGCTTTTCGCTTTATATTCTTTAAAAAGAACAGCTGGATTTTGTTAATTGTATATATTGTAAGATACGGTTTTTATGGACAAAACTCGGCCTAGGTATTCACGTATTTAAAAAAATATCAAACAACGAAAAATATCGCCGACAAAGAAAACTCAATTTGATTTAAAACATGTTTAAAAAATTACTTTTAACTAAACAAACATTCTCTAAAAAACTTTTTTCATTATGAAATTTCTTTTGTTTAATACTTCTTAAATAAAGCTTATAGAAGTCCGTTTATAGCCGATATATCCACAGATATTCATAATTTGATTGATTTACTAAGGTTTAAAACTTTCGTACATTTGTATTAGATTTTCAACCTTGCGAGCCTATAATTTATACGCTATGTGTATAGCGTCAATATTCAGTACGTTTCACCTCATTAGTCAACATTAATGATTAGTATAGAATTTATGTTTGCAGAGATAAGGCATTCACAGCTTAGTGTAAGCACTAATAACCTGTCAGTTCTGAATAAGATCAATAAACTATTTAAATTGCTACTCAAACGAAATAAATTAGTAGGTAGGTAGGTACGTGATTACAGTTGAATAACACGCCTTTTAATATATGGCTTGGGTGTAAGATTATATCCTCTTCAAGAAATATACTCACTCGATAATTGCCTAAATTGACGACTATACACTTGAAAGTCGCATCGCGGCCGATGGGAACTGTCAGGTTGGTGATTGGTTCCCCAAATTCCGGTACTTCTACTCCTCCTGTCAAAAACATTTCATTATAAGAATCAATACTTATAATAAAAAAGTTAATTTTATATGTATAACATATGCATACACATTATATAATTTTGTATTCATCAATTAATGCCGTGAATTACCTAATAGCGAAGATTAGCATAATTAAATTAACATAAAGTAAGGGCAACACTTGATTTGACATTTATTTTCATTTAAAGATTAATTGTCCGGGGTTCTTCCTTATAAACTAGTGTCTATATGGGTACGGGCCTATAGGCTATGCCTCTGTACCCGAGCCTGTCCTTACTGGGAGTCCTCTTCTCGGGATCTTTTGTTTTAGCTCTGTAGGCTAAGAGCATATTTGTTGAGCACTACAACTGGCTATGCTATATGTATCTGTTGTATTTGTTTATTTCTTATTTATTCCGGTGGTACCTCCTCTTTGTCGTCCTGATTATCACCATTGATATACATATTATATATATATATCCATATTTATACCATATCACACCATATAATATATATTAAATATATTATATCCTACGGCTAACGACTGACTGGGGGGAACGCTATGCTCGCTGGGAAAATAGTTAATTACTCTCGCTAATTGCAATGTCGTTTGAGTGGTCGCTGCGAAATCCATACGGCTCCATCCTGCTTTCTATACTTCCTCCCATCAAAGATTAATAAATACTATCCAAGTAAAGCTTAACAATGTAATAATAGGTGGTACTGTGTCAAAATCGAGGAATAGAGACTAATGCCCAAGTGTCAATAGATGGCTCTAAACATACATGGCCCTTTAAGCGAATAAGATGAATGACTTGAATTGATGCACTTGGAAATAAGTTTGTTACACATTGTTGTAATTGGAATAATAAATTCAATGTTTTTATTATTATTATTTAGATAGTAAAATGTATGAATAACTGCAGAAGAGTGTATCACTTATATAGTTGTTTCACTTATCATAAAATACAAACTTTAACGATAGTTTCCTACAGGTTATATTAAATCTTTTCTTGTTATTTCGGTCAATGATATATTTAACTATCTATCTATACAAAAGTCTCCATAGGGTTAAAACTCATGATAGTTTTAGATACGATAGATACGATAGTAGTTTATTTTAACATCAAAAGTTCAAAAGGTAAAAAAATAAGAAGGTAAAAGAGTATTTTAAACACTTATTATACAGTAGTATTATTAAACTGTGAATTTTTAATAAAATTTATTATTAGTTTTCATTTTTGTGATAAAAATTAAGATTAAATTTTTCGTAAGGGTTATTTAACTAAAATTTGCTAGTAAACTTTATAGAGAGGAAAGCTGGTGCTCGTAACTTTGCGATGAAAAGATATTGAAATATAAAGTTTTCTAACTATAACTTGAAAACCCTTTGCTTGATAAGAATAAAAAAAAATATTATAAAGTGGCCATGAAGTTCACTTAAAAGTTATTATCATTAACAAAATTGACTAGACCTGGCAGAATAGAACGTACGCTATTTTAGAAGCTGTATAGAAGACCATCGAGCTAGAAAAAGCAGTAAGCACAAAGCTTTGACAGCCTTTACGGTGTAGTGGTGCGAGTAGTCGCCTTAACGCCGGCGGTCGCAGGCTCGATTCCCACCCGGGGCAGATATTTGTAAATACAAAAAACACAACTATACAAATGTACAAATATTTCTTTCCCGTTTGGGTGTATGTCCTTGTGGGTCACTCCGCTTTGTCTCGGAGAGTAAAGCCGTTGATCCAAGTTGTTATCATAGACACCCGATATAAAATAGCAGTAAATTGTTTTTTGTGACTAAACTATTGGTGGTAGAAAAAAAGTTAGAAAACAAAGTTGTAAGAAATGTTGTGTTCTACAAATTTGTTTTAAATATTTTTTTTTTTTGTACTATTCACAGTTTATCTTGTACAGCTACTCAAAGCATTAAATTTTTAAAAATTCCGTTTCCGACGATTGTAATAACCAAATTATTAGAATTACTTAAAAAAATTAAAGGGGAAATTTGTTTGTTGTTGAATTTACTGAAATATATATTCACACTTAAACCACCTATTTTATTAATTCTACCGCAAATACAGTCTCTAAGAGCTCAAAAGGGATAAAAACTCTTTTAAGTATATTTTACAAAGATGAAAAATAATTTAAAGTAGAATTTTGGTTGTAAGAGAAATTTAAGAATGTGGCGTGGTGGGTGAATTCTTTATAAACACTTGCAAAGCACGTGCTGCGTTTCAAACGATTTTGATACTTTCCCTATTTTATTTTCCTCTTAACAATATAAGCAAATAGAACTTTTTATTCTATTTAACTTACCTGCACGTTTTTTTTTTGCACCTTCTTCGTTTTTATTTTATTTTTTTTTACCTGCACCTAATTCCAGTCTTTTCAATTATTATTTTGTGAATATTCAAAAGTATCAACACCGGTTGGTTTGCAACAAAATAGATAATGAATGGGCTCTGTGAGTGTTTGGTTTATTACCTCTATTTTTTACTTTGAAGTGGAAACGCGTCAGCTAATACTGAATCTACTATACACATACACTTTTTTTTTAATCTTGTTTTATCTTTTCTTATGACGTTATCACGTAAAAATATCGCCCGCAAACCGACTTTGCAGACAACCAAAATTTTAACCAAAGCTTTGTGCCAATTGGCGACAAACATATGCATAGAATGGGTCTTACTTTTGCAGCCTTATAGCATCAAGCAATATTTGGAAGGAAAAAAAGGAGAAGAGGAGAAAAAAGGGAGATTTTTTTATACTCGTCGTAGTCAAATTTTTAAGTAGTATAAGAATTAAATTAATATGGTGCCTTGATGTTTTCTATTTAACAGTTAGGTAGTTTTGTTTTTTTTCAACGCAGCAACACTTTTTTTTAAAATTAATATTTTACGTTTCCTACTGATAATAGTACTTAGTTTTAAGTCAAGAGAGATTTTGTGGTAAGTACCTACCATTTTTAGTATTAAGAATTTTTTTTTTATTATTTGAGAAAAAGTATTAGTAATTAATGAAAAAAGTCAAGCCACGTTATTTTTTTACTTTAACAGTTGAAGTAGATTGAATTAATAATATTGTCCGAAGTTCTAAAAACGTAAAAGATGGATTATAATATAGTCAGATTAAAAGAAAAAAAATTTGATTAATTAAAAACAAAAAAATCCCTTATAATATAAAACAAAAAGGACGTAGAAAATTTTGCCTTTATGGTCAGGTCATGGCTTAATATTTACTGTTTTCAACACTTGAAGTTATGACGATATAATCTATATATATAAAAGAGATTTCCACGTATACATTGACTCATCACGATATCTCTGAAACTATAAGGCGCAGAGACTTGAAATTTGGTAGGAATATTCCTTTTACCGAGTAGAGGTCAGCTAAGAACGGATTTTACGAAATTCTACCTCTAAGGGGGTGAAAAAGGGGGGCAAAGTTTGTATGGGACAACATGATTCCTTGGTCCAATCTACTTCAAATTTCGCATATAAATATTCTTTAACAGAATTGGTTGAAGACGTGTTTCGTATTTTATCGAAATTCATCCTCTAACGATGTTAAAACGGGGGAGAAAATTATTTTGATATAAATACTCCATAGTGATTTTGATTTAAATTAAAATTTATTTTGACACATGTTTGACAACCAATGCGTCTGTTATAAAATATTTTCCAGTATTGACGCAGGTGTAAGTGATAAAAAATATAAATTTATATTTTTTGAAATTTTAGTTAAATACCCGTGCGAAGCCGGGGCGGGCCGCTAGTATTACATAAGCTTAGTAGATATTTGTGAGCCAGATAGTGCACTTATACATTCTACAACTATTAAATAAAAAATTATATCATGAAAATTTAAGTCACAAAGATTGAAAGCTAAGCAGCACTTCTAAATCAGTAATTAAAACAACGGCTTGAATCTTATCTAGTGTCTTAATGATGACATAGGAAAGGAATCGCAAGTTTATAGATTGTGTGCTACTTATCTATAATGTTACCGCGAAGTTGTGAGTTTGTTGCTGTTGCATGCTTGATACTGTCAGTTGCAGTTGCATTCTGGAGAAGATCGCGCAACAAACTTACCATTCAAGCTTCATGTATTAAGACTAAGTTTAGTGATAGGGTTAATCTTAAGACCACGTGATTAGTTGTTAATATCGTACATGTACACGATGATTTGAATTTAAAATAATTAATATTTGAAATTACATTCACTCAGAGAATCTTTCGTTTTACAATAATAATGTCTAGTATCTGTAAAATAATTTTAATCCTTAATGTAATTTATGTATATACCGAAAAATAATGAAAGAATAATTATAAAAATATAATTTTTACAAACATTTGCTGAAAGCTCCAAGTGTATAATGATTTTTTTTTGTGTTCTTCACACTTCATACTTTCATAAACATTTTAATTTTACATATATATCTTCCAGTATGTAGGTTTATATAAGTAATATCTGTAGTATTAATAAATCTATTAAAGTGAAATTACATCTTAAACTCGCTCATCATCTCTACTATTTAAGTATTAGGTGGCGTTATATACTTGTTCATTCAAAATCACGTTTAACTCACGTTTCTTAACTATTGCTAAGACGATTACCCACGGGTATATAGCGGAAGAGGAAGTTTTAAATAATAATACAACATTTTCTATCGGTACCTTATTTTCCGGGTATATTACACGTCCGAATACCGCCGGTGTATAACGACATCTATGGCGGGGACATAACATTACTAAATGGTCTCGTTGAAGGCAGTAAAAAGTGCCGTTATGAAACAACGGCGTCCACAATATCGTCACAGGCTGGAACGCAGTAAAATGTTTACAAAATATCTTACTTTTATTTAGGTCGCTGTGCTGGATATTGTTTTAGTATTACAAGTTTGGGGAAAAGCTGGCATATCTTATCCGAATTTTAGTAGTTTATGAATAGCTAAAGAAATCATTAAATACACTTTAAGCTTGTAACAATTGGTTCCTAAGCTGAAAAGATAGTAAATATGACACTGTTTCAATGAAACAAACGACTAAACTAGTTTCGATTTAAATAAAGTTATTATTTCATTTTATAAATGAGTGTACTGACTTATCGACTGTTCGATTCATGACCGTCAAGCCTAATTTAGAATCGATACACCTAATAATGAAAGATTTTTGGAATTTCTACCTCAAAAGGGAGATGCGGAGATTAAAAGGCCGATTCAAGTTTGTATGAAAGTCTGATATTCTTAAATTGGAAGAATGAAACTTTATTTCTGAGTTTTTGATTTATGATAACTAAGTTTTGATAAGTATGTGTTTCGAATTTTTTTTAAAGAAATTACAACTTGAGGTACAACAAGTATTGGAGTACAAGGAAACAAATATTTTTGCAAATACAAATATCTGTCCCGAGCGGGAATCGAATCCGCGACCTCCGGTGCGTGGCGTTGAGGCGACTACTCGTACCACTACACCAGAACTGTCGTCATAATTGCACTTGTGATTTTTTATGTAAATAACAAATTCATATTTTTTTATTATTATGTCGGTAATATCGAAAAATATTATTTATATTTATTTCACTAGTATGTAATTCGTATCTAAACACAATTTCCATAAAAAAAACGATTAAGCAAACAAAAAAAGAAAAAAAAATACCGAGCAAAGCCCGGTCATTTAGGTATCTATCTGCTACAATATCATAGATTAGATCGTACCGATATAATAATAAAAAAATATAAACTGGTTATTGCAATAAAAAATAAAAAGAACTCGGAATAATAGTTTTTCTCACAAAAGAAGGAACATGAAGAAAGAAGGGAATAAATTGAACTGGAGACATCTGGATTCGAACCGGGGTCGCCCGAGTCATCTTGAGTTGAGACCATCCCACCTGAGCTAATATAATCTTGTAGATGGTAGCGAAATTCACATTCGTATTCTAATTGTAGCTGTTTTTAATTGCATTAAAACACAGATAAAACCACATTTTCTAAAATGAATCCTAGCTAGATCGATTAATAACTCCAGAAACCCCTTGCATACTAAATTTCATGTTATATATTTATATATATACAAGAATTGCTCGTTTAAAGGTATTAGATAGATAGATAGATTATGATTTTTGCAGTTGAAGGAGATGTGATTTATATAGTTTTTTAAACGCATTCTTAATGACACGAAGAGTTGGCGAAAGGTTGTTCCAGCACTTCTTAGTGCTACATTTGAAACTACCACGACACACTGTTGAACATTATGGAGTATAAAACGGATAATATGAAGACTTTGGTACTCGTAAGAAGTCATTGAGAAAATCTATTTTTTTTTCCAAATAATAATGTTGGAAACTTATCTTTAAATAACAAACAAGCTAAGCTATGTCCACGGTGTTTTATTTTTAGAATATTAGCGCTATTTAGACGCGGTGTAATGTGAGCTCTGATTTTTATGTCAAAGCATAACCTTGCACATGGCTTTTGAACATACTGTATAATGTTCTGCGACTACGGTATCAACGTAGTTTAGCTTAGAGAGTAATAATATCTCACAGAGTTTTGATAAGGAAATCATCACTTAAGTATTCTGTAAACCTATACAGTACTTTTAATCGGTAAAATCAGTTTCTCTTCTCTCTTTCACTACCACCCAGCTTTATTATCGGATTATGCGACTATTTTTTGACTTGTTTGTCAACGCCGATGATCAAATAGCTAGTTTTCTCTGGATTTAGAATTAAGGCGTTATTTCGAGAGGAATCAAATACTCAATAATAATATGTAAAGTTTTAAATAAACGCGATAAAATCCGTTATAGACTTTTAATTAAATAAACAATCAAATACTCTTTAAAAGCGGGATGAAAGGAAAGGAAGCTCTTGCTCCTATGAAGCTGGAAGTGAAAGGTATCTGACTCTATCGTTTTTAAAGTTAATTGCAATTGAAAAATAAAATTTAAGCATTATTTAGACTGAATTAGGTTTTATCCTAATTAAAATAGTGGTTGGTTCTGAACATATAATTTTTTTTCAAGCTTTTTGTATATTATCATATAACAAAGTGTATTCTAATCATATATTAACTTAAAATAAAACGTTAGATATTTCAATGAAACAGATGGTGCGTAACAGCTTATAACTTAGTATTAAATAACGTGCCATTTTCCAACAATAAGAAGTGTTTGCACATTGTTTTGTAGTTTACAATACGGCCTCGTGATACATGTGGAAACATCCTTATATATTTGCAAAACAACAGTAATTCTAGTTAAAGCGACAGGACTATTTTAACCCTTACAGTTAATTTCAATTCTCGATAATTTACGCAGAAGAAGGCACCATACAATAACAAACACAACTTCATGTTACGTGTGATAAAAATAATATTATTATATACTAGGAGTAGCCGACCCGTAGGCTTTACCCGCGTTGACTTTAATGGAATATAGGTGATGCTTATTAATATGAGTTATAGCCAGGTATAATAACTTCAAGTCCAATACTTCCATCAAAATCGTTTCAGCTTAGCATTTTTTTAAAAATTTAAACAAACGGACAAAAAATTATGAAATTTACATTTTTTGCCAGAGTAGCATAAGAACACGACTATTATTGTTTAAAAAAAATCATCAATGCTCAGAATTAGCCTCGCTGTTATTTTATTAAGTGTATAGATACATTAGTCGTACTAAAAGAAATTATTAAATAAATTTATTAGAGGCATTTTACAATAACAGCATTAACGCCCACATTTTTCATATTAATATTCGATAAGTGGGTTGTAATTAATTACATACATAAGTCTATAAGCGCTCTGCCACTATTATATTGCCTCTGTTATTAATTTTCTGTTTATGGAAAAATACTCTGTGAATATACTTAGAATTCTCAGGCATTTTGAGTAATGACGAGTCCAATCTGATTATGTGATTAATAATTATTAAATATTATTTAAAAACAAAATATTACTAACCTATAATAATATAAAGAATAAAACCATATATAAATAAAATATTTTTTATATAGAATAAAACCTACTTCAATGCTGTCATGGTTTGGAAGCTGAAGTGGTAGTCGCCATGGTACATAGCTTCATGCCAATAGAGCAGAAAGGTTCTTGAGTGGAAATCACGTATCGATAAGCGCAGCGTCGGACGGCCGTCCACAAGATGGGCAGACGATTTGAGAAGAGTCGCGGAAAGACGTTGGATGGAGCTTCGAACCGGTTGCTCTGGAGGTCGATGGGGGAGGCCCATGTTCAGCAGCGGACATCCAATGCTGGTAGCTTATATGATGATGATGATGAAGTATTAATTATTTATTACAATGTCTGATAATAATGAACATGTCATATTTGTTAACTCACGCTCTAAGCAAATTGCTTATTTTACGAGATTGTATATTTTTCCATCAGGTGACGGAGTAGCGTTTCTTTATAAGAGGCCAGTTTTTAATTCAAGGTACATTTGGCAGCGCATCATTGACGCTGATTGTTTGGATTTACGAGTTATAAAAAATAAAAAGATATATATATATATATATATATCGATCGTTATAAGATGTAGCTTGCTTTGCTCTTCGAGGCACGGTGCGGAGACCCACAAGGACATACAGCCAGACCGGAAACAAATATTCGTACAAATACAAATATCTGTCCCGAGCGGGAATCGAACCCGCGACCGCCGGCGCGCGGCGTTGAAGCGACTACTCGCACCACTACATCAGAATAATCGTCGCTACACCAGAACGGTCGTTATTTTAATCATCATTATATTTTATAATACTAGCGGACTCGACAGACTGATTTTGTCCTATTTTATTAAAATCGGTCCAACCGTTTAGGATGAGTTCAGTCACATACATACGCACAAAAGATTTATATACATATATGTATAAAAACAAAAGAATTAGATTTAGTTTTATAAAAGTGTAGGTACTCTCTTTATTTTTAATGGGAATAATGAAATAAATACCTACGTAAATACTTTTCTCTGTAAAAATAAAAGTTTTATTTAAAATATTTACCGAATATAAATTACTTACAAATAAAATAACTAAATAAATTACTCACCTGTGCAAATAAAAGAAACAATATTTAAAGCCCTTACTACAGGTTTTATAAAATATAGTATCTTTTAATAATCAAAACTTAAATACTTGAATAAAAATCTTATGTCACAAACGTCAGATGCGACATTAAATTTTTTAAAGAAAAGTAACACTATCGTTTTTTTTTTTTTTTTGGAAATAAAAAAATAATTAGAAATTTTTTTTTTGTAGTAGACCGAATTGTAAATCTAAGCCATTCTCGAATCCACTTGAACAGATACAGAAAATTACATCAAATGAATGATTAAAGTACCGTATTTGTAATTCAACTAAGAAAAATCGACAAAAAAATTCAATAGTTATACTTTTAAAAGTTGTCAATGATACGAGTTTTGTGTCCTTCGTCCAGCGTTACTAAGCGCACACATCTTTAGCATTTAGGTATATAAAATTGTATTGACTTGTATGTATTTAAGAATTTTTGACAGATAGTTTTGATAGTAGTTGAAAGTTTATAACTTTGCATTTATTTAAAATTGTAATTTTTTTTTGCCCTAGATATAATATTAACATTTTCGAAGTCTAAAACTTTGAGTTACAAATTTATCATTCTTTTTCATGTTAGTGTACTAATTTTTAATAATAATCAATATTTTTTGGATATACGTAATATTACTGTATATATATTGTGATACAATTCTAAGAATTTTACAGAAAATATCCCGAACAGAGACGACAGTTTGAACGTTAGATAGTGTTATAAAGAATAAGGCCTTAAGATAACATTTCAATATTCCCTAAAATATAAATATTTGAATTTCAAATTTCATGAGTTTGAGGTTTTTCCATATTATACTATCCGCTATACTGATTTATCATTCGCGTGATGGTCGACATAGCAAGGCGCTGTCTCCAGAGAATATATGGCCTCTTTGAAGCGCAGAAAGATGGGTAATTTCATTGAATTTATGAACGTATCAACGTTGAAATTGCGAGGTTGAAAATTTGGACGTAAAATCGTGATAAACATCGGGTCCTCTGATATTATGAAGTGAGAGTTTTTATTTTTTGTTATTACGTTAATGTATCGTATATAAAGTTAGTTATTCTTTTTGGTAATTTTAAACAAATTTTTACTATTACAGATAATGATTTGGTACATATCAGTACTAAAATTACACAGTTATTAAACATATAACCGTTTTTTTTTAATATGGCAAGAAAATTTAATCGCTGAGCGAGACCTTTTTGGTATTTTTTTGCTGAAATTATTTGATTAATATAGCAAAAATTAAAAAATAAATAAAGAGTTTGACTCGAATCTAGTACATGTTAACATTTTTATTAACAGAATATTTTCGAAGAAACTGCTAAAATAACAGAATTACCGATAAACAAAACATATATATTATAATTGACTGACCCGTGGCGCAGTTAGCAATGGCCCTGTTTTCTGCTCCAGGGTTAGGGTTTCGATTCCTGCCCCGAGTATGGGTGTAATATGTATTTATTTATATATGTATTATTTATATGCATATTTTAAAAAAATGTATATCAGTCAATTGTTACCCAAAACACAGGCATTAAGTTGCCTACCTTAGGGACAGACGACCGTGTGTGTATGTTAAACATATTTAAAAAAAAAATAAATAAAAAAAGAATCTATGAATAGAAAATAATTATATAAATTTTCTTTAAAATGCTAATTAGATAGAAAGTAAACGTCTCGTAAAAACAAAATTATTTCAAATAAAATTACACGAAAAGACAAAGAAATTAAATCAAGGAACAAAAGTGCTAAACTGTGTCGAGACCTTACGTTACAAAGAGCGGTTCAAGCTCGTGTTTTATAAAATTAAAACTCGTTTAACTTGTGCTAATCGGTTCTCAAATTCATAAGATCATTTAATGATATTACAATTATTGGTTGAATTTAACAGGAAAATATGTCAATAGATTAACTTTTTATAGCTTTTATGTTATGGACCTAATGATTAATTAAAAAATAATAATACATACATATATACTACTATATAAATTATTTAAATATATACATATCTTACATGCTAAAATACGTTATTTTATCTTTGCTTTATCAAATATCAAGCATTAGCTTAGCTTATTATGATAAGCAACAAAAAATGTGTTGTAAGTAATACTATAGCTTTTTTTGGGATAACGTTCGATTCAAAGCCTTAATATTAATAGAATCCCTCCTATTTGTCACTCATGAATAGAAAACTCATCTCTTCAGCATTTGTGGTTAGAATATTTAGTCAACAAATAGTATCACACTTTACAGTTTTACACTCGTATCACTGTGATAATGGAATTTTCTTGCTATTGTTATGTGTCAAAAATATATAATATACTTATTATAAAACGGTAACAGGTCCAATTATCTAGATTGAAGATATTTTGATTTTATTATTTCTGTTTGTCTGTGTCTGTTGTGTCTTGGCCTGAAACTACTGAATAGATTTCATTGAAACTTAGCATGACTTGACTTCGTATCAAGAGTTCAGTTTATTCTGATATAGTTTGTCCCGAAATTCAGCACAGTTACCTTAGGAGAAGGGATGAAATCAAATGTTTATTGAAATTATAATTCATTTGGCGCATTTGGAAAGAATATGAGAGTGAAATTTTTACAACGCGCGCGCACACCGACAGCCCAAAGGCGACATAATGAAGTTAGCTGATAGCTGTCATTCAAATTTCCGTGAAAACTCGTTACTATATTCAAAGTAGTTTCTCAAATATTCATAAATCTATAACACGTATTTTATATCAGTGGAGATTAAAAAAAAAATTATTCATAAATATACATGTGCGTATGCGATTTTAAATTATATAATATGATGGTGAATGATAGGCCATTGTAAAAATTTGTGATGGAAGTCACATTTATTTAAAAAAAAAAAAACTTTATAAATGCATTTATAGATTTAATGTTAATTGTCCATGTACGTTCTGTTTATTTGTTTACATTATAAAGTATTATGATTGTATTATTATTTGAACAAAATAATTTATTCTACTTTTACTTTAAAAAAAAAAAAGAGTTGTGGCATACGGAATGAAATCTTTAGCTATTTTTGTTCTGTTACGCCAAAGAAGAATAACTTCTTATTTGCGTACATAAGTACACACATACATGCTTTTTTTTAGTTGTTCTTTATTGACACATAGTCAAATTTTTTTTGGTTTTGATACATTTTATGATTGTATGTTTCAAGATATTGGGTTTGTTAGTCAAAAAGTTACAAAGATAATTCTCAGTGTAAGATCCAAATAACTTGACATCAGGAATGTACAAAACCTAGGAGCGGACAGCTCATTTTAAGCTGGCTAACATACTATATCTTACAAGCTTAAAGAAAAACAAGCTTAATGACAATCGCGAACGAAGTTACGGATACAACATTAACAAATATAATTTGAACAATACTGAAATTATTTGCTGTTAATACTCTGGCTTCGTACGACAAGTATAATAAGTTACTTTTCTGGCTACATGATAGATGAACTGAATAAACTGAAAACCTACAGCTGGGCAAAGGCCTTCTCTTCCTATAGGAAAAGGCGTTCGAGTTTAATCCAACAGGCTGATTCACTGAGGTTTGGCAGACATTAAAAATATTTCCTAACGTTGTTAGTTGCACGAGGAATTGAGTTTGCGATGACTTTAAGGCTGTTCTTTGAGGCAAAGAAGACCCGCATGACTGACCCTGACCCTGACATACGAACCTGTTATGGAACTCACGCACATGAACACCAAAGCTTCATCACACCAGAACGATTGTCTTGACATATGACGAAATATGAATATGTGAGTTCCTTATCACTTAACATCTGTTTTTAGAATTGGATTTGTTCTGAGATAATATTTTCTGCCTTCATTTTATAAAAATCAGTGTGTAATTAATGTATTCTTAGAATTTATATTTATTAATAAAACATTAAATCAGATAATAAAAAAATCAAATCAAAATTTATTAATACCTTAGAAATGTAGTTAAATAGGTAAGGTTTTTTTTTTTAAATAATAATCGCTCTATGATATTGATATCGATGTTATCTTGTGCAGACTAACAAATATAAAAATAATATCAATGATGTAACTTAAATAAGTTGTAATCCTTAACGTTTGTGAACATGGTAGTACATTCCTACATTTAATGCAGCGTTTACTAATTAGTTAAATGACCGTCTTCTTCTACCAGAAGACATGAACTTTTTTTTTTGTAGTTGCAGGGGAATCCATTTACGGATGATATCCAGGACGCGCGGGTCGGTAGTCCTAGACCTATGTTGAAATCGGCACTTTGGGAGTGCAATACCGTACTAAACCCCTGCGGTAGCCTTCAGCGGCTTTAATTGGAGGGTCCCGGATCTGCAGGCAACAGGATCCCTCCAGCGACAGGCTGGCCTCGGTGAAAAGGCCAGACTTAAAGGACAGACCTCTGAACAGTCCCGACGACGCCGTGTCTAGCAGGACCAGGTTACCATCCCGGCCCGACACGGGCATAAGGGCGCTACTGGAGGCGCATTAAGTAGCGCCTCCTACGCACCCCCATTCGTCGACCGCGGATGAAGGCCACGTCGGCAAGAAGTCATGAACCTACAAGTATGATAAAAATGATGAGATGGTAAAAATAACGTAACTTATTCTAAATATTTCGGTAAGCGTTGGTACTTTAGTAAATTGTCTGTATTATAAAAAGGATATAATTAAATGAAATGTAATTACAAATACACAAAGAAATAAAAGTTTGCGTCTATTGTATATTGAATAATATATATACATATGTATTTGAACAATAAATATGACAGATGAATTGTGATGACTGAAGAAGAGGTACAAAGACTAATCTTTATGATATACTCGTAAGATGACCTAATCCTGAAGATCGAATATCATTTTCATTTAGTATAACAAATCATATTCTGAAGGGATTTGCTGAAATTGGATTGAATTAAAATAAATCTGTATACTTATTTATAGCTATATACCTACATATATTTAAATAAAAGTATTATTATTATATATTTCTATAATTAAAAAAACCATAATATTCGTTATTTTGAAAGAAATTGTGGGATTAAAATCAAGAACCATGTACGAAACCTGTTACAAATTTATAATTTGATATTTTAAAGTAGTATAATTCAAATAAAAACAGTTAGTTTTCTTCTTTGGTTGCCTTTTAATATTGCTTTAGTAATATCAAAGCCTCAATTTATTTCATAGTATTCATAAATTCATTTTAAGAATTGTTCTTCCGTTTCGTAATTAAAACTATTATAAACCGCTTTTGTGAAACGAGAATACACAAAAAAATTTGCTAGATAACTACGAGAGATTGTCTAGTTTGCTTGTTTGCTTATTTAATTGAAATGAAAACTAAATGAAAGTAGCAACTGGTCATTTGTCATCGGGTGTGCTGCCGGCGCGGTTCCGTAGCGAGTTCCGGTGCAAGCTGCTTTTATTAATATTTCCATCGCAAAATTTACGCTTTATTAGCAAACAGACGTCATGTGCCTGATAAATTATTAATGCGGTTGTCGCACAGCTTGTACTGTGTGTTCCACTTTTTGCGTCCTAAACAATATCTCGTTAGCATCGCGTTGGAATGATTGATTGTCAAATAATCTATTTAGGATCGTTTGACAATCGATAAAGCTATAAAACATTTATATCTTAAAACTATATAAAATGTACAAAGGCCTTAAATATTTTAACATCAATGTTTTATCGGCTGTCAGCATTTTGTATAAAAATCTAATACTGTAAGCATAAAATCTGAAGTACAGATACAATATCGCTATGCTCATATTTATGGCGGTCTTTCAATTTATGACTAATTCAATATATTTTATGTATCATACACCGTTTGATGATAATATTTTGTTGCGGTGAATTAATTCGTTTTAAGCAAGATAACTCTTAAGCTTTAACTGTAAGCTAATGTTCATAAATAATGTAATTAACTGTTATTATTTATGATAAAACTATCTTGAATTAAGAGTTAAGTAAGTACTCATTTGTTGTACAAATTTTTAAATGCTTCTTTGAAAATCGCAAATATACTTGTAGTAGCTACTTTTTAAATCACATTGTTTCTATAGTATAATGACTTTATTCCTACTAACTTCCTTAAAGTAAGTTAATTTACATAAAAGTTTAATAACAGTAGTCATTTTGTGTCCTAATTCGGCTACGTGTATGTATATTCTAATATCTCTATTTCGAAGTAAACTAATATCCGATTATTGAAACCTTACTCATTTTTCGAGGATGCTTATTTATATTAAACTCCGGTCCTAAATCTGAGGAAAAAGGTCAACTTTTTAGATTCCGTATCATTTCTAGGGTCATCGTTAGGATCCTATTACATTTCCTTTATAATCCAACGGAAGATTGTATGTTCGTATGAAGTCATTCTAAAGATTTTTAGTATGTATTTTCACATATCTTCCCTTCTCTTTTTTTATTATGTGTAATTCAAAAATTTATCGACTTAAGTTATAATATAATAATATAATTGATATATTGAGTCTATATAAAATATATTATGTAAAAGCGATACTTAATATTTAAAGTTAAAAAAATCAAGCTATGAATAATATTATCGCAACGAACGAACGAAATTCAAATTAAAGGAAAGTTAAAAAATACAACGATACAATAATAACCTCATAAAAGAATTTTCGGTTTCGAGATGATTAATTCATCCTATTAATAACTACCCGGAGGATCATTAAAGACACTTCCCTGTTTCCACTTGGTCATTGAGATAAAAGAGCCAAAATTTCAACCTTTATTAAAAATATAGTCCTGAGTTATGGACAAGGCAAGAATTAACTTTTACAATTTTTCACATTTTCGTAATTATAAAGCTACACCTAAATGAAGAAAACTAAAATGAGCTAGTCATAAAACTTATTTGAAGCGGAGACGGCATTTAAGTAACAATGGGTGTCAAAGAGAACGTAGAATGAGAAACATTAAGACTGAGTGTTTTTACTCCCGCATTAAAGTTAGGCGCGAAATTTGAAATAAAACTTGAGTCACGTACGAGTGAGTGATATCACGTCTACGGCTCATCAGCGACTGCACGTGACGACTTTAGCCCAAACAGATTTCCCAAATACGACCGTCTAAGTGAGACCTGTAATGTTTCTTACGAAGAGATTTATTTTAAAATTAAAAAATACAAGCTAAATGAGATAATTTGTGTAAAAAAATTTAAATTCCGAACATTAGGGTAAAAGGCCTTTTTTTGTTAAGATGGCAAAATGGCGATTGCAAATCTGTGTATATTTTATGGCCAAGTTCTTACACCTTACATTAGTTAGTTTATAATTGCTGCATCCATTGTGTGAAAATTAGCATTTTATTTTGTAGCATATTACGTTTCCCATCAAACTGTCTACGCTACGGAAAAAAAATGTTTCAAATGAGTCTAGAAAACAAGCACGCTTGAATAAACAAATTCATCCGATTAAAAATATTAAATATAGACAAATACAACGTGGTATTTTACTTAAGGTCAAGGACACGGCAAAACATCAAAATCCAGCTTTTTTATAAAATTAAAAAATAGGGTAGAGGTCTGCTATTCTGGGTTACGTTAATAATACGCAAAGGAGCAGCGCATGGTTACAAAGTTTCTTTCTGCTAACTTTATTATACCATTAGAGATCGCGTGACAAAGAATCGCACTTCTTCTCATTATATAATTTACTTTAAGTAGTGGGAGCTTTTTGTACAACTAATTTTGATTTTCGTATTGTAATTTCGTATGATGTTCGTTTCAAAACATATCTAACTAAACGCGTACATAAAACCTCTTAGAAATTATTCAAAAATCCGATAATTCAACAGAGTTTTTATTTAGATATCTATTATTATTTTTATAATAAATTTTATCAACTAAAATGAATATGTATTTTATTATATTCTTTTGATGATTCTTAATACACCAATCAACAACATGAATAAATATTAAATCCATACTATAATCAATAAATAGTTTTGATAGAATTTTAATCTTGTAAGCAGTGGGTCTATAGACTATCAATTGCACTATGAAACTTATGTAACTGGATTAATAGCCAGTAATACATACAATATAATTAATTCACTTTTATGATATTCTTTCTCTTTTAATTAAATAGAAGAGATGAGTAATCGACTTTTAGCGATTACTTAATGGTTTTTTTTTTCACTTTTATCGGTCTTTAATCAAGAAAAGTAATCGAAAAAAACCGTAGATCTTCAATCAATTAGGGTTCTTCACTAAAAACAAATACTACTAAGTTGACGTAGAGTGAAACGATTTTAAGTAGGGTAAAGAGATCATTTGGAATGGGAAGAAAAACGATTTTTGCAAATAAAACGCCAGTAGAAGGTTTAATAATTTTTATGAGGTACAAATCGCTTAACAAGGCCCTCTTGAGGAGGCCTCAGAGGGTCATAGCGGTGAGGGCAATACGTGGATACCGTACAGTGTCATGGACGGCGGCAACACTTCTCGCGAGTGATCCGCCCTGGGAACTCCAGGCGGAGGTGCTCGCGGAAGTGTACCGTTTCCGGTCGAGCCTCAGAGCTAGAGGACAAGTCCCAAGTGCGGACCAGACGGCTCCGATCAGGGCTCAGGCTCAGAGAGCCCTGATCCAATGGTGGAAGGAGGATCTGGAGTCCCCAGCGGCGGGCCTGGCGACGGTGGATGCTATACGTCCACATCTTCGTCGCTGGGTCACAAGGCGGCACGGAGTATTGACCTTCCGACTGACGCAGGTACTTACCGGGCACGGGTGCTTTGGTAAGTACCTGCATCAAATTGCAAGGAGGGAAGCCACCCCTGCCTATCACGAGTGTGGCGCACCAATAGACACGGCGCGTCACACTCTCAAGGAGTGCGCCGCTTGGGGGCCCCAGCGCCATGCCCTGGTGGCCGTGATAGGCGGAGACCTCTCGTTGTCGAGCGTGATCCGCTGCATGCTCGGTAGCGAGAGGTGCTGGTCGGCCGTGACCTCCTTTTGCGAGGAGGTCATGGCTTTGAAGGAGGCCGCGGAGCGGGAGCGTGAAGCAGACGTTAACGCTGACCCGCTCCGCAGGAGACGACCGGGGAGAAGGAGACGCCGCTACGCGCTTCTTCACCCTCCGCACTAGAGTGGGAGGGGCACCTATAATCCTCCCACTCGCCACTAGGGCAATAGAGCGCTCACGGTGCCTGCGAGCGCTCTATAGGCGAAGGTGGCCCGCATAGGTGGGCCAACCGTCGGGGCGTCACGGTTGCATGCGCGAGCGATCCCGTGGCGCCCCATTACGACGATGAGGGCACTGCTGGGTTTTAGCGGGTATTCTGACACGTTCTGCGTGTCAGCGAGTCCCACATACCCGCCGCCTCTCCGCGGCGGGATGCGTAAATGCATTTCCCAGCGTTAAAAAAAAAAAAAAAAAAAAAAAGGTACAAATCGCTCGTTATATTAATCGAATCTCTTGAAAATTTAAATCACTTTCATAAGTCGTTTCATTTTTTTATTTAAATAAAACCATGATGTACCCTTTCAACTAATCGAAACGCCTTCAGTAGTTTGCAAAGGAAAATATGTAATTCAAAGCAATTGCATTTTGATTTATCTTATACATTAAAATAAATTGTCATAATATTTTAAGATCTTTATAGTTTGTGTTCTCTATTTACAAATATCCCAAATAGTGAACAATTTTTTACACATTATTGGAGTTTACTCCTTAAGAATCGATTTTCATATAAAGCCTCTGGTATGAAAAAAATATGAGGAATAATATCTACTGATCGAATGACCTCGTTACGTTTTTTTATGTGCAATTTATTTTCACTTTTCAGTCGTAAGTATTAAGACGTATAGTCCGCGCGCGAGCTCCAAGGAATCGCTAGGGGTTAAGGAAGGGTGTGAGCCGCGCCCACCCGTCGCTTCATATCCCGCACTCTCCCACTACTAGTGGTGACCTTGACGTGACGCTTATCGAGTCTTTGATGATGAAGCTAAATTAATAACGGACAAATTATTGGTTCAGAAATCTAAAAATCGCTATATTTTCGCGTAAAAACTGTAAAGTAGGCTATAAGTGTTATTCTGTGTCACATACGAATTATTTCTGCCTATTTAGAGAATCGTTCTCAAGGAGTAAATTCCAGTCGTGCGTCGGAGCTGACACACACAGTTTTTTTTTTTATATCACAAATGCTTGTTGCATTCATCTTCATAATAAAACGAATCACCTGTCGTGTAATTGTACACCAATTGAAGCAGTAAGCTCTCACGTCTACCTCGGTTTACTTATAGACAATGCATTCAGTTGGGGTCCACACATAGAAAAAGTCTGTGATAAACTTCGTGCTTTCCTTGCAAAGTTAAAAATTATTAAACATAGGATGACCTTTAAAACAAAGCTGACAATGTATAATGCCTTTGCCAACTCGATAATAGGTTACGGCCTTTCCAGCTACGGAAGAACTTATAAAACTTCTCTAGATAAAATATATAATCTTCAAATACGCATTTTAAAACATGTAGTTTCGCCTAACATTAAACTTAAATTTTCCTTTAACCACTTGCAACTTTTCAAGCATTGTAAGGTATTGCCCGTTCAGGATCAGTTTATATTACAATTCTTAAAGGAAGAATATTTCAATAACTCTTTAAAAATAGAATTCAACCACAACAAATTAACCCGGGCGACCACTAGCGGTAGGCTTGTGACGCTATCTGCTCGAAATGCATATGGTACCCGGACTGCTGATTTCCTATTACCTCGACTCATAAATAAACTCGAACCTGAGTTCAGGGACTCACTAAATAAAAAAAATATTAATCATAAATTAAAGTTATTGATTCTGGGTGCGCTGGACGGAAGCAATCGTATAATATTGTAATCTACTTGTAGGTTATTATGATGTAGATAGTTTATAGTAATAGAAAAACTTTTATTGTAATTAATTAATTTTATTGTAATATAACCTTTGTTACTAATAGCGAACTCATTGTTAGTACACATATTAAACCTCCGTGGTTTTTGATGTACTATTAATGTATTGTTTTTGTTATATGTATTATTGATAAATAAATAATAATAAATAATAATAAATTAGATGACAGGAAAAAATGCAGATACAAAATTTTTAATTATAATAATAATATAGGTTAATAAATTATTAAATTAATAAACACAGAAAACATATATTCAATTTCCGTTTTAAACGTATCAATTTTATAAAATGTAAGAGCATTTATTATATATGCAATGGATTTCAAACCAATAAATTGGTGATCCAACAAATTTTGCACAGCACGCAGATTTCATTGCCCGAACGATTTCAGCATTGCACGGCATTAAACCTAGTCCCGACCATTACTCAATGAGAGCTGACTGTGCATACAAAAATGTCATCGGACATTTTCATTTCGATGACTAGTTCCGTTCGATCTAATATAACGTAAATTCATTATCTGAAAACGTGTGATATTTCTTTTAAATTTCACATTTAAGAAAGGTTAAATTGTAGTTTTTGATAAATTTGGTTTTTTTATATGTTTTATAAATAAGTAGGAGAATAATATAATTATAAATATTAATACCTAGTTCCAGATATATCTTAGTATCAAAAAATTTTTTTAAAATTTTTTTTTATTAAAGGACGCATAAATAAAAATACAAATAGGGCATTTTAGCTACTGGCTTGTTAAGTAATAGTGAAAAGATCGTCTAGCATAGTTATTAACATGTAATAATTATCTGCCTTTTTTTAAGTATATCAGATATATTATTATTATTATTATTATAAAATAGAAGACGAGGTCTAGCGGATATACTCGTAATACGTAAATTGACAACAGACGGTCGCGGGTTGACACTGATGTGACGATCAACTAAATTTTTCTTTAAAATTAATTGCCTTTACTTATAAGGTTGCTTGAATTTTAATGCTCCTTTTTTGTAAACGTAATGCATGATTGCTCTTTTTGATTTGCCCCGTGCATATACTAAACCTGCTAATCTGCTGCTAATCTAATAGTATATTACGTTACTAGGGAGTACCCTCCCGTGTAACGTATACAATTTTTTATAACGCTAAGATTAATCGTTTGGTTCTAATTAAAATAGATAAAATAGTAATTATTACTTTTTTAAATTAATTTACTCATACATTTGATATTCTCGATGATATATCTTAGCAACGCGTAACTAAACAATACAATTGTTTAGGGATTTGTTAATGTTGTTTATAATTCTGTGATTTTGCTCCTATTTTAATTACATGTAAAATATGTTTCTGCTCAAGAATTTTTGGTTAATTTGTGAAAACTTTACTGGTCATTGAATATGTTAATGTATATCAAAATGTTTTTGTTATAAATACTGTTTATTTTTCAAATAAAAATAAAATATAATATTTATTTATTTATTGTAACACCAGTATAAGCGTATTAAATTAATTAAAGAAGTGACAATAAAAATTGTAAAATAGGAGATTAGTTTAATTCTGTGTCACATACGAATGATTACTTAGAAACTGTGAGATAAAACTATGCAATCTGTCATAACTTTGACATTTATAAACAATATATTTGCATGGGGATGAAAATTGACGCACGGCCACGTTTCATCCCTATGGAGTATAGATACCAGGATTGCAAACGGAATATAATTTTTCACGTTATTTATGTACACAATAATAAACCCAGATTATAGTTTCTGTCTTTTTTGTCACTGGCTGCTCAAGTAATCAGGAGGTACCGATAGTATTGTTAATATTACACGTAAATACGGACTGTCTCGTGAATGTAAAATATATATTAAATTAAATATAAAATATATATATTTTTAAATTCTAGTTGTCTTATGGGTCAAAAGACAAGTGAGAATTTGGGAAAAGTGGCTTTATTGACTTCAGCGTAAGTTTTTAAAAGAGTACTTGTTGGAACGTAGCGCGCCCTACCGGCAAAATATCTGTCCCCTAAATTGATGCCGCTCTTCAACATTATTTTCGCACTCCTGGTATATCTATACTCCGTGTTTGTCCCTAAAATTACAACTGAAAATCGAACTTTCGATCCATGTGTTGTAAAAAAATAATTTTATTCGTCGTTCCTATAACGTGTAAAATAAAAAATTTAATACTTTATTTTCATGTTCCTTTTTTTTTTAATTTGAAAGAAATATGAACCATTTATTGAGTAAATGAATGTTAATTTGTCTTGCATAATCATTGCTTTGTTTTTTGTTTTTAAATTTAAATCACCAGATATTATTTGGTTTTTAATTTTGTATGTTATTGTGGAAAATTCTGATCTTCATTACTTACAATATATCTCACTTTTTGTGGAAACTTGATTTGGTTTATGTGTTATCTAGTTTTTATTTGTTATTTTTGTGTTATCATTTAAAAAAAAGTATTTTGTACTAAAAGGTTGTATAAAAAAACGTCGTGAGGTACCGTGGTTGTTTCAAAAGAGATTTTAATGCATATTATATATAGAGGAATGGTTACACCTTAGTCCACCACATTGTTCTACTTTGGGTTGGTCGATAAGATAAGAGTAACGATTATTATCAAGTGTTTATGATAGCTACCGGGTCCGACGGTTTTACGTGCTGTCGAAGGCCGGAGACCAACAATCAGATCACGAATATCCGCTCTGAGTGGGAATTGAACACTCAATTTTTCATAAATCACACTACTACAGAAATACAGAAGTAAAACAGGTAGTTAATTCTCAGCAATCATAAAATTAAGACTAAAACTCTGTATCAAATGAGTCCAGAAATAAAACGCAAACATTGTAAGCAAGAAAATAAAGCAATCTTGGCAAAGATAAAGACAGTTTAACGCCTAAATAATAAAAACACACACAATACAAGCGAAACGGCATTCCGAGTGACAGTAATAAAAACGTACAAAATGAGAGTAGTTGAACGCCACAATGACGGAACTAGACACGGTGTCAAGCACAGAAAATTATGTCCATTCATCCAGCGCAGAGGATTAAGCGAAACGGGGTCGCATCTTCAGTCTGACTTACGACCCGGGGGGCCTGACGACGGATAAGTTTAAGCGTTTCATTCGGAACATACTACACGCTCGTTAATTGAATTGTACATGAAAAAAACAGAAAACACTGTAAAACTTTCTAATTAAGTTTTGTACGCTAAACGCATAAAAATTGAACGTTGAATGGAATATAAATAATAATTAATAAATATTAAGTAAACGTTGATAAGTTGCATTTATTTTTTTTAAATATAAAATAATACAATTTGTTATTTTTATCTAATTTAACAAATTATGCGTTAATTATACAATTAAGTATTACGAGTACAGTTATAAAAACCAAAGTACAAATTATATATTTTTTAAATTGCTGAACATATATTAGTTTTGGCTTATTCGAAAAGTGATATTAGAAAACCCGTAATTATAACGACCTTTGTTTACTATACTGTAATGAATTAATAAAATATTCAACAAACATAAACGTTTCGTAACAGTTTGAAGACTATTACAATTCATGTTGGTGCCAATAAAATTAATTCGCTCTCGCTTGATTAAAATAAGGAGAAAAAATAAAGGTGCTAACAAATGAAGGAGATAATGCCAAAGTTTACAAAAAAGTTGATCCGAGTTAAGAGTTATAACGGATATTTCGAAAAAGAGTTTCGAATGGTGGAGAGTGAAGTAAGAAGGGGCTGGATAATGTCCTCTGGCACTAATTAAAACTTTCGAAAGAGCGAGAAAAAGGGTTGAGAAATATGGCGTTCGACGGATAGTAATGGCGCTGCGGGCTTACTTAATTTCCTCGGTTTTTCTTCCGTAGAAAATTATTAGAATATAAAAATCTTGGGTGCCAAATTTTAATTTATAATTGGCTATATCTTAATAGATTAATATCAAAGTAATGTAAAAATATGTCAAAAAAAAAAATAATAATTAATAATATTTACAGTACTAATTAATTTTGTTCTGTAGGTATACATATATAAATAAATACCAGTATATGGTATGTGAAATAAGTGAAGTCATTTGTAGCAAATAATAACAAAGTTATCATTTCAGTTCAACGTTTTGTACTTATGATACTGTAACCAAAACAATATTTTTAAGAACATTAGCTTGTTTGTATATTTTAGAATTAAGTTTTCAAGCAATTTTAATGAGTAATTGTATGTCTTGTATACCTGACACAATACTGATTATATGTATAATGCTGTGACTCAAATAAGCGAAAATTCATGCGGATTGCCTGCTATTGTATAATGGATTTGTTAATAGGTATTAAATGATGCATTAAAAGCATAATATTTAGAAAAAAAAAAACAATTTTCAACCACTGGCTATAATTAATTACAAGAAAATGAATTTAGTAAAATTTATTTTTAATAGATTGTAATTTATAATATCAAAAACAGATAAAAACTTAACGATGAAAATTAAGGCTATATCTACTACCTTTGTCAAGAATTACAGAAGCAATATCATTTCGCTTCTTTAATGTAGGGCTTACCAATCGTCTTATTTTTTCCAAGACCATAAAGGACTGGCGTATTAATTAATTCCTTCATCAATCAATGTTTTTCTTTTTTTTTCCTGGAAGCCAGTCATTCACATTGTTACAAGTCAACAGAATGTGGCGAATAATAAGAGTTACGAGTTACAAATATTTCTTTTTAGGGTTCAGTGCTCAAAGGGCGTCAACGGGACCCTATTACTAATTATTATATTATTTATTCCACCTGTCTGACGAAGGACTAAAGGTTTTGAGTCTTAGTTGGTAGATACTTGAATTTTTTACAAAATATCTATAGCAGGATATTATTGTTCTGTAGCTATATCTGTGACTGCTCTAACAACAAATAATAAAATCAAAATAAATTTGAAATAATTGGCGGATTCTCTAATTGATTTTCGAATAACTTATTTTTTTCAGCTTTTTCTTTAATGGTTTTAATTTATATTGTGTTTTCTTAAATACAGGTTAAGCTTTTAGACAGATAGATACTTTGAAAAAATTAGAGGTAGGTATATAGTATATTTATTATATATATTTTATGCATTATTAATATAAATATAGAAACGTTTATTGAACAAGCAATGATAATTAGCATAGTTTACCGATACAATACTTTAACCATTGAAATATAAATAAACATAACTATGAAATTAATAATAAACAAATACAAGATAATTATGAAACACTACTAATTGAAGCTTAATGAAATTAACGAAAATCAATAGGGTATCAGCTAAAATTGATATCGGACCCTATTTAGATGGACAACGATGGGGATGAGAGGGATACATTTTGCTATTTCAAAGCAATCTTTTGACATCCGGTCGAAGCACCATCTAGGCAATTAAGTACGGGAAACTCACTAATGGTGTATACAGACGTAGACGTAATTTTCAAGACTCAAGCGGCGAAACCCATAGCGATGGCTGTTACTTTTAATGACTCATTATGATAAATTAATTATTAAGTTTGGGAACTTTAATGTTTTAAGACAGAAGTGGGATACAGTAGAACAACAACTTAAATTGTTAAAGTTAGTTTGTTTTTATAATAATTATGTTGAAATATAAAGGTTTAATTTGAAAAGATAAAAAAATTATTAAAAAAACAACATAAATGAAACATCGGCTTTAAAATACCACGTATTATAACATACTATGGCTACGCGGTTTAATTTTTTTTTTGCCGAGAGTAATAGCAAAAACAATTTTAATAAATTATAATTATTAACGTGTTAAAAATATTCGTTGTAAAATACAGTTACGTTTAATAATAATAATAATACTTTATTGCACAATACAAAGAAAAAAATTAAAGATACATGCTAACATCATTTAAGCTGTACAACCAGGCGGTCTTATTGCTAAATAGCTAAATTGATAAATTGTTACATTTATAAAAATCGAGTTTCTTTTTTAATAATAATAATAATAATATAATAATATTATATTATATATATTTATATGTGTATATGTATATATTAAACGAGTGGAGTGTAGCAATTGCGATAAAAATAATAATAATTCTTTATTCAAGTAACCAGTGACTCATTATGGTTAGTAAAAAAAAGTATTCCTTACAGACTAGGTTAGTTGTATTTTTACACATTTTTTTTTTAATGTCAAGGAAACAGGCTTTTGCTAAATATATTATGCGTTCCGTTTGACGTCCGAAGTCCCTTATGAGAGAGTACATCGATTCCTTTACCTCGCCTGGTCGCTAGATGTCGCTACTTCCGCTTCCTAGATGCACCCGCAGCGCCACCTACCGCTTCCGGTCTGCATCTAACCCACCTTCCAACTACAAGCCGCCATCTTTGTCATTGTTGCGTCGTTTTTCGAACCGAGCACATGGTCGTTACGAAAAAATCTACATAATTATATTAGATTAATTTTGTCGCGAAATTTTATATTAATTTAATTAGCTTTCAAGATTTAAGTAGAAAGTTAATTTCAAACATAATTGGTTTGTCTTCCGTTACCTTTAACCTCTTTGGTGATAAAAATGAGTGATAAAGAGGTTATCGCACCTAATCCAAGTGATAGTGATAGTTCTTCGGATTGTTCGTCGGATCAAGAAGGGCCACCAAGGAAACGCCAAAGGCGTACCAGTTCACGGGATTTGGAGGAAAGGTTTGACATATTGTCACAACAATTGGTGAGTCATTTGAATAATATATTAACGGCAAAATTCGCTACATCTACGGAGGCCCCACCGTTAAACGTGGAAATGCCCTTATCTAATAACAACAGCATACCACATACTTCGGTTCTGATGCATCCAACACCCAATGAACAGTTTTTAAATCCACCGAAATTAGATGCGGGTAGTATTGTCAACTTGGACGTTTCTGTCAAAGAACCTACCGTACCAAAAGCAGATCGGACACGTGTCGAAAAAATTAAGGTTATGCAAAGATTTGACTCGCCCGATTGGAACGCGGTTCGGTATACAGACGTTCAGAAAAAGTACGCGGCCTTTCCGGCTTTTACCGAATTAAGAGTAAATGAGGAGCTGCGACGTCTGGAGGATCCTTTTGCCCCTTTACGTTGGTTTCAAATGGAACGTAGTTTTGCAGCGTTATCCAATGCATTTTTGATCCAAAATGAAGCCGTAAACTCGGCTTTACAGAATCTAGTTGATTGGTCGGCCTCTAAGGACATTCAGCTTAACGCGTCCTCTATTTATGAAAAGTTAAACCAGTTATTTGGTAATGATTCCGAATATAAGACAGTATCTCACGATATACTACAGGTGATTTGCGGGAAACGAGCCGAAGTATTAGAATTACGCCGTAGGGATATCGTTAAAAAATTAAAAGATAAATATATGAGAGAGGATTTGAGTAGAATTCCGCCGTCTTGCGAGTACATGTTTGAACCCGGTCAGTTGTCAACATATTTACAGAAAATTGGTGGAGTAGATAAATTACAAAAACAGACCACATCTTCTACCCGCACCCGGGAAAAATCTCCACAGCCCTCTACCTCCTCTGCGGATGTAAAGTCGTTTCCGGGTCAGTCCAATAACAATTATAAACCCAAACGGGCCGAAAACAAAGATTCCGATCGATTCATTCACAATAACACGTCAGCCAAGAAGAAGGGGGGAGGGAGAAAATATAAGGGAGAGGGTAGAAGATCGGGATATAAAAATAAGTGACTCGACAGGGTTTTCAGGCGGCTGTCTGAGACGCTTTCAAAACACTTGGGCTCTTTTCAATCCACCAAAATCAATATGGAAATTGATAACAGGTCTCAGAATACCATTCAACAGGACACCGCCATTAGTTCTCCCAACTTTAGATGTTTTAACAAAGTATCAAACTCCAACATCACAGTTAATGTCAAACGAAATTCAAAATTTAATTCAGTTAAAAGTCTTAGAGCCGGCCCCCCTGACACCGTCTTTTATCTCGCCTCTATTCATAATTCCGAAATCCAACGGAAAAAGTCGAACAATTTTCAATCTCAAGGCATTAAATCAGTATATGAAACCAAGGCATTTCCATCTGTTCCACCATCACCAAGTGCCAAATTTTCTACAACACGGAGATTGGATGGTGAAACTGGACTTAAGTCAAGCTTATTACCACCTGCCTGTAAAGGATCGACACAGAAGGTTTCTCCGGATCAGCTATCGAGGTCAACTGTTACAGATGACGTGTCTGCCGTTCGGCCTGGCAGCAGCGCCACGGATTTTCGCCTCAGTAACGAACTGGACCGCAGAAATACTTCGCAAAAAAGGACTGAGGTTAGTGGTCTATTTAGACGATTATCTGATAGTACATCAGGACAGGAATACGCTTACAGCACAGATAGAAATCGCAATACAGTTTTTGACCAGTCTGGGTTGGTGGATCAATATGGAGAAATCGGTAATAACACCAACGAGGTTAATCGATTTTCTGGGGGTCACATGGGACACCAAATTCAACATGAAGTTCCTACCCTCAGAGAAAATACAACGAGTTCGTCAGATGTTGCGAGTACGACTCGAAGCCGGCAGTTGGAACCTAAAACAGGCGCAACGTCTATTAGGTCATCTCAACTTTGCAACCTTCATCACCCACCGGGGAAGGTTGCATTGCCGCTTACTGCAGCGACACAGCAACGAACTCAGGAAGTGTCCACGATCGCTGATTCAGTATCCAGAAGAGGTACGTACAGAACTAAAATGGTGGATGGAGAATATCAGTCAGAAGTCAGCGATTCATCTCCAAAGAATGCCGACGAACCACGTCATCACCGATGCGTCGGACATTCAATGGGGAGCAGTGGTGAACAACGACATGATAAAAGGCCTATGGGAGCAACACCAGGCAAAATGGCATTGCAATCTGAAGGAAATGTATGCTGTGATAGCCGCTATATCAGCCAAAGCAATGGAGCTCCAGAATTCTACAGTGATTCTTCAGAGCGACAACAAAACAGTCGTGTCCTATATAAAAAACGAAGGAGGAACACGATAACGTCAATTGCTAGATCTGACCCAACAGCTGCTGAAACTGGTGGACCACCTCAACATTGTGCTTCGGCCTCACCACCTACCAGGCCTGTGCAACACCGAAGCAGATCATCTCTCACGAAATCGCGCCGCCGCCGAGTGGCACCTGACAGGCGAGGAAACATCGAGACTGTTCGGCATGTGGGGCACGCCAGATCTAGACCTCTTTGCGTCACAGACAGCACATGTCGTACCAAACTATGTTTCGCTAGACTTGTCAGACTCGAACGCTTACTTTCACGACGCGTTCAGCAGATCCTGGCATTACCGACTTGCATGGCTATTCCCGCCGCCCAGCCTAATACCCAGGGTACTGGATCACCTCAATTCAGCCTCAGGTCAGTACATTCTAGTAGCACCCAAGTGGACGAAGCCTTTTTGGAGGCCAGACCTGAAGAATCGTGCTCTGAAACGTCCCGTGAAACTCAGAAATCTAGAGAAGACGCTGGTGGACACAGCGACAATGCTACCACCGGCACAAGTCGGCAAGTTACACCTGGAAGCCTGGCTCATTTCGGGTGGGATGCCCTGACGGATACATGGACGCCGCAAGAAAAACAGTTATTATCATCATGTTGGAGGCAGTCTACAATAAAGACATATGCCCCTATTTGGAGTAGATGGGTGAGATTTTGTCACGAAAATAGCATTAATTTTCGTTTACCGCAACCAGTAAACGTAGCTAGGTATCTCGGTTATCTATTTTTGACCTATGGTCTCTCTTACAGAACGATTCTTGTTCATAAATCGGTTATTGCATCCGTTTGCGAAACAATATCTGATGTCAAAATTACTGCAAATCCGATAGTAAGACACATACTGAAAGCTATTTCCGTGGCAAGACCGGCGCCTTCTCAATTACCGATTTGGGATGCAAGGATTTTGATTAGATTCTTAAAGAGTTACAATATAAATTTAAATAGTACCTATATATCAAGTATCTAGACACACAGCGGCTATTTTACTATTATCTTCTGGCCGTAGAGTACACGATCTTACTCTTTTACATACTGATAGTCAACATTTTGTAGATAACACTGATTCTATTACCTTGCACCCCGCTTTCGGGTCGAAAACTGACTCATCCTCATATCAACAATCTAGCTGGACACTTTTGGCCGCACCGGATAAAAGCATCGATGCAGTATATTGGTTACGTACTCTAGTAAATATGACGCAAGGGACCCGGGGAAATATTACTAATCTATTCTTAGCAACTAGAAGTCCTACAAGGCCAGCTACTGCAGCTATGATTGGTGGTTGGATAAAGAGGCTTCTAGCTGATGCTGGTATTCAGGCGTCAGCTGGAAGCTGTAGATCAGCAGTCTCATCTTTAAATTGGATAGAAAATTACCATATTAATGATCTCTTAGCTAAGGCAAATTGGCAGCATGAATGTACTTTTAAAAAGTTTTATCTGAAACAGATCAATAATTCTAATAGAGAAATTAGGTCAGAAAAATCTCTATCACAATATTTTCAACCTGATTCATAATACTTACAGGGAAATATTTTGATTTATACCTAGTATCTTAGTCAATGTGCATTTAAATTTACATTATACGTTCAATCACATTGTTGCGTTTTAATTAAAATTGCGTTTTAATAAAAGATATACAAGCCACCAGGAGATAACAAACATTCTCTCATAAGGGACTTCGGACGTCAAACGGAACGCATAATATAAAAATTTTACCTTCCAATAAAATTTGTATTATGCTTCCAATGACGTCCGAAGTCCCAGTAATGTCTTCCTGGTGATATACCATTATGAGCCGTACAATGACAAAGATGGCGGCTTGTAGTTGGAAGGTGGGTTAGATGCAGACCGGAAGCGGTAGGTGGCGCTGCGGGTGCATCTAGGAAGCGGAAGTAGCGACATCTAGCGACCAGGCGAGGTAAAGGAATCGATGTACTCTCTCATAAGGGACTTCGGACGTCATTGGAAGCATAATACAAATTTTATTGGAAGGTAAAATTTTTATATTTTTTGTAGTAATAATGCCGATAGTTAAATTATAACCACTTATTTAGATTACGTTTATACTGGAAAAAGATTTAAAATTTCGCGAATCATCCGTGGTTTAGTTAACAACTAATAAAACGTAAAACACTATTAACTACATATAAAATATATGTTTGTATCCATAAAACATATACTTTTATATATTTTATATCTACAGGTACACATGACATAGTCTGTTAAATTTTTAGCAACATTGACATTAATGGTTACTTTTCCGCTACTTAAGCAATAAGGTGATGTCCTGTAGCCTGTATTCCTACTTGATAATAAAACTTTCTTGTGCTGGAATAACTATTAAAAATTGGTTCAAATTTTTGAAAATTATTAAGGTTTAAAAAAAAAGTTAAAAAATAATAATTATATATACATAACACTATTCCTAAATTAACTAAATGTTTAATGAACTTAAAATTATATTAGAATTATAAATTGTAACAGGACTGATAATTAATAAACTTTACTCATAAAATGCATTTGAACAAATATTTCATGCCATAATTATAAATCATGTGAATTAAATTCCATGTAAATTTGTTCCAACCACGGGCCTTACCCAATTCATAAAACACGATCAACTGTACCATCATATTATTTTTATTATGTTCGCATGATTTGTAGTCAATGCTATGTACATTTGTCATTGATATACATATCAATGAATCCGACACTTATTATTTTAGTGTGGTAAGAAAATAAATAAAATAAATCACACTAGTAGTCGAAATTCGACCTAATCTATAGTAATTGACAGCGTTGTCAACATCATAAAAATATGATTGCGCATAACATAGTGAGCATATGTAACAGTCATTGGACCTGATCTGTGATAATAAATTTCGATAAAAAATTAGTTGCAAGACCTGTATTTAAAACCGTGTTGAGAACAGATTTTGAAAATAAACAAAATTTGTGTATATATGTCATTCTACATATGTGTGTGTGCCGTAGTGTGTATAGTGTTTTTTTTAATGAATTTAATGTATTTTTTGAGCATTATTATAAAAAATATTATCATTTTGCACTTCTTTTCCATATAAACTTTAACTGTGCCTTTCATACTTCTCCGTCCGCGTAATTTTCGTAAAAAGGTGTAAAAAGTTTTTGCTTCATGTATTAAAATATAAATAAAAATAGATTCATTACAAACTTTAAATAATAATAAATGTTTCAATGTACAAACACACACAAACACTAACATACATCGAACATGAAAATAATGTAACGGAATCACTTTGTCACTGTTGTTTTCGTTGGTATGTTTATTGAGACATAATTTGAAGTTCAATTCTTTTCGCTCCAAAACACAGGAAACTTCGCTAAGTTTATTCAAACCAAACAAGGTGTGCCCGTGTGAAATCTCATTTACGAAAATCCGCAGAAAAGTTGGGGGAGGCGACGGTAGGAAACATTAGGTAAACAGGTGATGTCGAATGGTATGCTCCAACCTTTACCCGTAATAAACTGCCGAGACGAAGTCTCCCATCTTCTTTTATTTCAATTTCCTTACGCCGACGGAAAACTTTGACTATTGTTTTAGCTTTCAAAAGAATAAAAATAGTAAGCAAATTTAGCTTTTAAATAATAACAATAAACAGTTTGTGACGCCTGCGATAATTTGGCAAAGTTAAATCTAATGAACGTTTTCGATATACCTTAACATTGAATATTTTTAAGTAAAAAATGGCTACAAAAGGTTAAAGAAAAATAGAAAATGAAATGAATTGGCTAGTGTAATGAAAATTAAAAATGTAATCAATATATATAAACTCTTTTGCAAAAAAAAACGGGCACTTAAGCAAAGAACTATTTTATAGTTACTATTAGTTTGTTTGACAATTTTAGGTATTGTTATCCTCAGAATTTTATAAATTAATTAGGAAGGAATAGTTTTCATCAGTTTTATCATAACATTTTAATTAAATTATTAAGAAATAATGTTTAAGCTCAAAACACTATGATTGTACCTGCTCGCTAAATAAAAATGAAACGCGTTAATTTCTTTGTTTTTCTTGAATACATTAAAAGCAGATAAAAGTTTAGTATTGAGTGTGACCCCCTCTTGCTGAAATCACAGCTTGCATTCGTCTGGGCATGCTAGTGAGTATATCTTTTATGGTTTCTTGGGGAATACGTTCCCACTCCGCGGTAATCACATTCTTTAGCTCTCTGATGGTCTGCGGAGCCGGCTGCACTGATCTCACTCATCGCTTCAGAACGTCCTAGACATGGTCTATGGGATTGAGGTCCGGACTTCTAGCTGGCCAGTCCAAACGACGAATTCCGACTTCTAGCATATACGCATCCACACCGCCAGACCGGTGGGCGCGAGCGTTGTCGTCCATAAAAATTGAGTTTTCGCCAAGAGCGGTTAAAGCGGGTTGTGAATAAGGAATTAGAACTTCCGTTATGTATCGGTGTCCAGTCAGTGTACCGTTTTCGATGAAGACTAACTCCGTACGATCCATAGAATTTATTCCTGCCCAAAACATAACAGAGCCCCCTCCATAAGGTGTGATTTCTTCAAAACATGACTCTGCAAAGCGTTCTCCTCGTCTACATAGCACTCGCCGACGTCGGTCTTCACCATGCAGAGATATCCTGGCTTCATCGGAGAACAATACCCTATCCCAGTCTTCATGAGTCCATGACACACAATTTCGAGCGAAGCTAAGCCTGGCAACTTGATGTCCACGGAGTAATTTAGGGCCGCGTGCCGGGCGATGACTGTGTATATTAGCAGCGAGAAGCCTCCTCCTGACCATCCATAGACTAATTTGCACATTTCTTACTTCTTCGAGGGTGTTCTTGAGGTTTTCTCTGAGCCACGAAGCATTGACTGCAACCTTCTTCAAGCAGCGCAATAATTTTGCTCGCTTTTATCACTTTATCTACCACTTTCGAGATTGCTAAACAGCAATAACAATACTTTTAAATGTCAAGACACCAGATAATTTAATAAAAATTGACAAAAAGTTAATTAGAGTCGATATTAACTATAGGGAATTCGCGCCACAAAATGTAGTTAAAAGTTATTTTCTTTGAAAACCAGGCTCAGTCAAAAATTTGAATTTGGAATGTACTCTTACAAACATTATGGCACTTTTATAACTGGCCAGTAACATGTTCAAATGATTAAAACCTTTTTGGTATTTTATTTTTTTTAGCCAGGAAGAAAATCGAAACCGCCCGTTTTTTTTGCAAATGAGTGTATATATATATATATATATACATATATATGTATATCAATGCACCTTTCGAAGGCGATATTAATAAAAGGAACCATTATGGAAATTTAATCGAAACATCTCGTTTTATTTTTAACTAGTCGGTTCTGAAGACTTTAATCTTTATAACTAATACCTGATGTAAATATGATTAAAAAAAAAATGGTTGTCTGTAAAGTCTGTTTACGGACGATAATTTTAGGTGATAACGTCATAAGAAAATATTAAAAAAAATTGCATACTTTTATGAATTGAATTGAATTATTATCACTGAGTTATCATTATTTTGAATAATACAAAGAGTGAGTTAATTCAATTTTTAATAATTTTATTAATGTTATTTATGTTATTAATGTTATTATTTAATAATTAAGTAATAACTAAATAATATAATAATACTTTTTTTTCGACAAATTAACATTTATTTGCACTCGTTAATTCAAATATTATTTTACTTAAATTATACAGATTAATTTCAAGTAACAATGTGCTATTAACAATTTATTTACAGCTTATATACATGTGTGATATTTAAGATCCTCCAATCTGCGTTATTGTTTTTATTCACAAAACGAACGCTTAGGCCGATCGTGCCTCTCTACCTCTTTTTCCGCACTCTCGCTCGCGACACGTGACACTTTTTCGTGCGTGCAGCCGGTATTCATCGATTTACAAGACGTTATCACGTCAAAATTGAGTATCTTTAATATTTTTATTAGAAAATTTTTGACAAAATTAATAGTGGTATTAAATTATGAAAACATTACTAAAATTAACTAAATAGACCGCTATTAATAACCAATCTAAATTTCCCTCTAATCTAAGGTTCCCGTAAGCCCTTATTTAACTTATGGGGGCGTTGTTAAAACAAAAATACAAAAGTACCTGTAACGTAACCATTGGAGAAACGGATCATAATCTCGTGAGGTTGCGAGAAATACAACGAAATTGATTTTCGTTAAATATTAATACTTTCCATTAGTTTCGTATGTTCACCAGAAATTGTTTCTCATTAATAATGATATATTTAAGGAAGTTTCAACAATATGAAATGTGTAATATTTTTTTTCAATAACGTGTACTAAAAAAATTAAGTTTTCAAACATGTAATAATGCTATTTAATAGCTTATTTTATAAATTAATACATTCAGTATTAAAATTGATTGATTGAAATTATTTGTCTATGACGCAAAAAAAAAATCACTATAAGTTTTTATTAAAATAACTCAAGTATTAATACAATTTATTTTAAACCTATTCGCTATTTATTCTACAACGTTGTTATGGCAGACGTCAACGCTAAAGTGGGAGTACAAAACCGCGGCGAATCGAAAAGATTCGTAATAGATTTCTAGGTAATTAAAGGTAAGGTAGTATGTATAAAGTAAAGGTAGATTTCATTGTGGCGAATAAAAGATATATATTCGGAGAGGTCTCTGTGATAAACACATTTAACATCAGCGACGATCACAGACTACTGTGAGGCACTCTGAATATATACCTTATAAAAAAGCGGACCTGCTGTTCCAATGTAAGCCGTTCCATAATACTACTCTAGCTCCGAGTAATTCCAACTGGAACTGCAAAGTTAATTCGATTCGCAGTAAACCATAAGCAATGAGATGACCAACAACGTGGTATAACGGTGAATATACTCCATTGCAGGAACATTCTGCCGATGAAATCAATTAAGCAGTTCAAGTTTTTCTGGAAGTTGTACAGGATTTTGTCTACCTGGCGCATAATTATAGTTCAACTAGGAAACAACTTCAAGAAGGAAGCTGATTGGAGGATTCAATTGGGCTGGTCGGCATTTGGTAGGCTTCGACGAGTCTTCGATTTGAAGATTCCGCAATGCTTAAAGACCAAAGTCACACGGAGTCAAAAAGATACTGACGACAGAACTATTATACAAATTTAAAGTCACTCATTGTGCCATGGAACAGGCTATTATTGGACTCTCTCTCAAGTATAAAATCAGAAATGAGACTATCCGTGAGAAAAACAAAGTAACCAACATAGTCCGTAGAATTATCAAGTTGAAGTGGTATTAGTAGTAGTAGGCTGATCAGGTATATCGCAGGATCGATGGTCGCAGACGTATCCTGGAGTGGAGGCCGTGTATCGGAACACGCAAAATTTTTACACGCAATTTTGCATGTATATACTTACAATAATAGCTTTCGGTAATATTCGAATAGTATTTTTACATAGACACATAAAATATTAACGAAGCTATTGAAAATAAAAATAATGTAATACGTAGTTTACAACTTACGTTATGGTCCTTTTGTTGAGAAAGAGAAAAATTAACTACCCACCCATTAAGTCAAACCCTACTTACATAATGATTAAACGCTCACTACTTCTATAAATTAAATATAAATGTTCACATTTGGTGAACATATTTAAAATTTTCCATCTGAATATCTAATAATATAAAACTAAAACGCGTCTTTAACTGTGCACGACCTAATAAACATTCATTGGATAATTTGTATTAATTATTATTATTGTTTTATTGATTAACCTTTAACATACTTGTGTATTTCCATATAGCTAGAAGTAAACTTGTAAATATGTATATATAATGGTTACTTAAAATGTAGAATATAAAATTCTCATTTACTTCCAAATAAAATTTTAACAAATCAGTATTCCGTACGTAAAAGATACTACTTGCATACAAAATTAATACGTATTTCGTATTCAGACGTGGCTTTGTCCAGAAATAGTTTTGATTACGCAGTTGTATACAGTTTCGGTAATTCTAGTTAACGAATTATTACCTTGCTTACTTAAATGTTATGGAAAATTGCTATTTCTATATAGACAAATAATTATTGTTAATTAAAGAGATAGTTATAGAGTGCGAGTTGAGTTTGGTCATTGAGAGATTCGTAATACAAATGCGATAGGTAATATTGTGCTATATTCTATCTGTGTTTGATGACGAGTTAGCACAGTGATCGGAGTAAGCGATTGTTGTAGTAGCGGTCGTGTGTTCAATTTTCAAAAATGAAAAATGTTTGAATTAGTCATATAAATGTTGGCCGTGGTCTGGGCGTTGCGTTGTTTGTCGTTGTTGTTAATTAGTTAAAATGTTAATAATATTGACCACCGTTCTGGTGTAGTGATGCGAATAGTCACCTCAATGCCGACGGTCGCGGGTTCGATTCCCGCTCGGGGCAGATATTTGTGTTTTTCTAAATATGTTTCTGGTTTGGTTTCTTGTGGTTCTCTCCACTATGTCCCGGTGAGCACGTAAAGCTGTCAAACCTGGTTGTTATCATAGACGTCTGATAGCGATTATTACTCATGATAAGAAAAATATCCGCCGACTTGCTGTGGAGCGGCGTAATAGATTAAGCACCAACTCTTCTCCAAAAATGAAGAAGAAGTCTTTTTTCCAGTAGTGTGACGTTTACAGGTGATTAAGTTCAGTAAATAATATTTTAAAAAGTTTGTGTTTGTATTTTATATTTGTTTTGTGTATTGGTTGTTCTATGAAGTCTTTTAACTTATCTTAGTATGATACAAATATTCAATTTTGTATGATGTTATTATTTTATACAGATAAAATACAAATATGTGTTAGTTTCAGGTACTTCCATTAACTGTATGAAATGCAGCTATAGCGGATAATCGATATTATTTTTTGGAGAAAGTATGATACTATATCGTTGGAATAGATTGGCTGATACAAAAGTAATATTAATTTTTTAAATTAATACATCGTGTTAATTTATTATACATATAAACCACTATGAAACACATTGCTTGAAATTATGTAAACAATATTTCAAATTCGCGCAGCAATAAAATTATCTCATCAACCACAAAAGGGTAGGAGATGATGACATACATTTGAACCGTAATTGTTCTCAACTTGACAGACCTGATCGTAAATTTTATTTTCACTAAGATTAAACAAGGCGTTCTGCGGTGAAGCGGTAATAAATGTAAATGGCTGCGGTTCCTCCATTAAATGAAGACAGAGGACCCAAGACAAGACTAGAGAAGGTCATATTTTTGCTCATTGCTACTCAAAATTACAAATTATAACGTTCACGAAATATCGTTCAATTTATTTCGACCGGTTTCATTTCCACAAATAATTCATATTTTATAATAACATTCAGTAAGATAAGTTAATTTAATTATGAGTGTACATTTTTTTAAAGCGTAATGTCAGACTCGATATACGCTGTGTCAAAGAAATATTTTACGCTCCATAAATTTCCTTTTATACTTTTTCTTTCGCTCCTTTATTTTAAAGTTTTGAGAGAAAATATCGAAAGTTGTATTAAAATAACTATCTGATAAGCTATCAAATGTGATCAAAATTTTTAATTATTTTGTGTAAATTATCTTGATTTTAAATAATATTAACTAATTGCTGAATTTATATAATTATTATTATATTTGCTTCAACTGGTAATAAACTAAGGTTATACCAATTATCATCATGAGACTACGATGGTAATCCAGACAGACGGATAGATTTATGTATTCCCCAAAGAATACTGGATTTAATTGAAATTTGACGTCAGTTATGAGAGAATCACTTACCCGATAAAATGAATTAACACCTACGACTACTATCACAGCTATTGACTACAAATATCCTAATAACCTTATATTTAACACCTATTTTGTTTTAATGTACAAATACTTTAAATGGAATCATTTATCATCAATTTCAATAAAGTAAATAGTAGTGCTAGTAAACTAAAGAGTATAAATATATTATTATATTTTTCAAAAACTTAAAACATATATCGCTAAAAGTTTTTAAAATTAATATTCTATTCACTGTTTACATCGCGACATGAATATAAAATTAAAACATGACAGGTTTTCTGTACCGATCGCTTGGATTGTACCCATGAGGATCCACGGTTTTACGTATTTATTACATTTTAACCATGAAAATTTCAGTATATTTTTTTCCGTTGTCCCTAATTTCGTTTGTCTCCATTATTGTTATTATGTGTAATTCGTTATATTGCAAAATTTTATTTAAAATTAAGAACGATATAATATTTTACGTGCGCTTATTCAACAATTTAGGTGTTTTTATAAATAACGAAAAGTTTAAAATTAAGTTACAATTGGATTTAACAATTTGTAGTGCAAAAATCCTGTTTCAAAGCTACTGGCGTATATCGAAGCACTTTCGTAGTAGCCCTGATTTTTGAACAAGAACAGATTGAAAAATGACAAAAAAATAGAGCAAAAGAACTACATTTTTAGTTCGTATATTGAATCGGAAGTTTATCTCTACGATGCTTATTCTTCCTGAAATATATTTGGTTATCATTTTACAAAGCAAGTATGCGGGTTATTATATTCTTTCTAAGTATAACTGTTAGAAGGCAGATAATAAGAGATTATTTTTGAGATCTGACATGTATGGTAAAATCTTTTATTATAATATATATAACATTGTTTATTTATTTAAATATATATATACATATATATGTACTAAATCCTTAGGTTTATTTATATTGGCGTGATATATCATAAATCTGGAGGCACGGCAGTGCCTCCGCCAAGTCGAGCAAAAAAAAAAAAGGTGCACGGCCGTACTATCCTTTTCTCGAAGCAACTCAGGCCATTTTCGGCCCCCTATAACTTCGTTGTGGATAAAACTAGAAGTCTGAATTTTCAATACCCAAGCAGGCATTGTATAAACACGGTATATTTTAAATTTCATTCAATTTGAACCAGTAGTTTAAGATATAATTCTTAAACTACTGGCCAAAGTTTCTAATTTTGTCACTCACTGACTGACCGATCATCAAAACTCTAAGGCACTTCTAGCAGACATAGAAGCTTGAAATTTAGAATACCATTAGTTTTTAGTATATAAACCAAGGAAAAATTCAAATATTGTGCAATTTCGGTCCAGTTTTCTAGATACACCAACTGCATAAATAACTTTGTAATCCCATATAAATATATAGGATTACAAAGTTACATATGCAGTGAATGAATCAGTGTCTATATATATATAATATAATGGAATGATAGGTGTAGATAAATACCTAGATATCTATATATATTATGTTCAAAGGTAACTTGTAAAATGGTCAAAGGAATGAAAAAGCAAGAATGGGACATGTCTTATGAAGCTGTACCAGAATCCCGCAAAGTATTAAAGTTGACTAAATTGTCCGAAATTGCCATGAAAGAAAGAACACTAATAATCATAACTGCGGCTGGCGGAGGTAGTTTGCCCGCGCCACGGCTTCCACGCTTCACGTACGTGAAGTTATTTTATTTTAGTCAGTTGACAGTTATATTAAGCCCATCCCTCTATAATCGGTTTCTACACTGCATTGTAGCAAAACAATCAACCGCTTGACGGTACGTCTTTGCCGAATGGGTGGTAATTGAACCCGGGACCTCCCGCTTAATATACAAGAGCGCTCACCATTTCGTCAGGGTGGTCATCATTTTCGAGTTAATATAATTATGTCATTATTACAATGCACATAATTGATTGAGTCATAACAGTAACAACTGTTAATTAATGTATATTATCATTAAAAAAAATATAAAATAAATAAAATGCAGAAAATAAGTATTCAAAATAACTTATGTATATAATAATATAATAAGTTATACTTCTTGATGAGAGTAAATTGAATCGTCTTGACGAGTTGTTTGTCTTTCAATGGTAACCAGGGTCCGATGATAAAGCTAGAAGGTGGTCATAGGAACTCTGTAATGAAACAACGCAACCCCAACGAGTTTAGGCTCGTTTAATTCGTTTTGATGAGTACTTTATTTTTAGAAAGTTACCAGGTTCTAATAGGATAATGGAGCTGGAAGGTGGCCGACATAGGAACTTCGCGACGAAACGACACAGCCTCATCGAGCTTAGGCTCGTTCGAATCGTCTGGACAAGTAATTTGTCTTTTAATGGTATCCAGAGTGTGGTGATGGTGCTGGAATTTGGTTATAGGAACTTTGTAATGAAACGACGAAACCACATCGAGTTTTGGCTCGTCTGATTCGTCTTGACGAGTACTTTGTCTTTAGATTGTTACCAGGGTCTGATCTAATAATGGAGCTGGAAGGTGGCCATAGGAACTTCGCAATGAAACGATACAACCACATTGAGTTAGGGCTCGTTTAAATCGTCTTGACGAGTAGTTTGTCTTTCAATGGTAAAGAGGGTCTGGAGATAGAGCTGGAAGGTGGTCATAGGAACTCTGTAAAGAAGTGACGCAACCCCATCGAGTTTCGGCTCGTTTTATTCGTCTTGATGAATACTTTGATTTTTCCTGGGCTACCAGCATCTCATTACAAATGGCATGCACTAACCATTAACTCGGCGTATCATTTTATTATAAGTATAAGTTCTTACGTGCGTACATAAGTACACATACAATGTTTTTTAAGAAAAAAAAATTCTAAAGTTTATTTTTGTGAAGATTTAGGTGTAAAAAATCGACAGCAATCATAGCATAACTGTTAATTTATTTATATTAACAATAAAGAATTTAAAAAAAAATACAGAAAATAAATACTCAAAATAACTTTTGTATTTTTAGTATTATTTTTCTAAAGTTTATTTCTGTGAAGATTTAGGTGTAAAAATCAACAGTAATTTGACAACACACATTTCGGGTAAACATTCTTTTTTCATCTCTCTTGTAAAGCACGTTCTTAAATACAGGTCTTGCAACGAAGGCTAATTTCAGTACTCAGAGATTAGTACGATCATGTTATAAGTTTTCTTTCGTGTCAACGCCACTGTACGCCAATGCTATCGATGGGTGCGGTGTACAGTGCACAATACGCACGCCGGTTGAATGACAAGCGACTCATTATCATTTCTCATTATCAATCGTACGGCGTTTATTTTTCTCTCCCAATTATTATGTTATTTTAATAATTGTTTTGCCATTTTGTTGTCATTTTTGTTTTGTTATTTAACTATTTTGTTTGGATTCGACATTGTTCAAAACACGATTAAACTTCGTTGCACAGAACCACCCATCTATCGTCATGCCTCTTGTGGCTGTTAATTGAAAAGAACAGCCATCATTAAGCTAAAAGAGTGGCTCCAGTACAATCTGCTTACAATAAATGTAACAAAAACGTCCTATATGATTTTATGTGCAAATAATAAACATATACCTGATTTCACACCCCTTACAGTTAACAATAAGATCATACAACGCTTAACAAAAGAGAAATATATGGGTTTATGGATATAAAAATAAATATAAATAATATATTCAGAATAAGATTATTAAAATACTATTTCGCTATACCTATCTTACCTCAACAAATAAATTGTACCAAGAAACAAAATTACTAAAAATAACACAACTAGGCACTTATTACACCTACATACTAATAAAGAACATTATCAACAATTCAATACACTCCAACAAAAAACTGAAAAAAAAATAACTAAACACAATATAAGAAACAAAGATAAATTAAATCTAACTAGTGTACGTAAAAAGTACGGTAAGAAAATAATATTGTTTGAGGGAGTACAGCTATATAATAACTTACCCAACCATGTAAAAAGTTCAAAAAGCATAAATATTTTTAAATCAAAATTAAAAGAATACGTACACTCGTATGTATACAATGTAAATGTTTCGATTAAGCGTCCCAGAGGTAAAAATTGTAACATCTTATTAAGGTATATTGATTGTATCTCATTGTAAGTGAACTTTATGTTTTTATGAGAAATAAATACTTTAAACCTAAGCCGACGAACACCCACACGTGTCGTTGCAAGACCTGTGTGTTAAATCGTATTATAAAGTAACTCAAGAAGTCAACTTGACGTCACAATATGCATGACATGACAATAAAATAAAATAAATTGTATTAAGCGTATATATCTATTAATCGTATTCCTGCACAAAAAAACTCTTGCGTACTACTAGTAATCGTAATGGATTCGGAAATACTGTATTTGAATGACTATCCTTGCCCACACTGGGTTGTCCCTATACCAGACGATGGTGCGTGTTTATTTCATAAAAGAGTAGGAGTATCTACAAAAAGGAATGAGATGCCATCAAAAACATAACCTGTAAAAAATCCAAGTCTCGCAACTCAGTTCTTCTACCAATTGCCAATTGCCAAGTCAATATATCTATTTAAAACATTGAAGATTTTTAATATTGATATGATCACTATAATATGTTGTTAGGTTAGCTAATTACGTAATAGCTTAAGACAGAAGAACCCTTAAGTAGGGATTGAATAAATTTGCCGACTTGGTAATACATGGATCTCACAACTTTTTACGGTAGAAGAACTGAGTTGCGAGACTTGGATTTTTTACAGGTTATGTTTTTGATGGCATTTATTTTTCTGTTCTTCTAAAATATAAAATACTACGGAGATTATTTAGTGCTTTCGTTTATTTATTTATTTTGTTTCATAATAAAATAGTTAAGCATTATAAATATTTGTAATAAATACGCTCCTGCTACAAAAGATTCACGCATAATCATTAGGCTTTAAAACATGTTAGGTAAATAAATATAAACACTGAAGTGTATCAGCCTATAAATAGCCCACTGCTGAGCAAAGGCCTCTATCCATATAGAAGAAGGAATATAAATACAACCCTGCGATAATCATATAAAGCGTTATTTCGCGCGTCTTCAAAGGCGGACTGTATGTCTTTCAACAGTGGTATAACGCAGAGCTTAAAAAATAAATATACCTAAGGGAGATGAGCAAAACTGGGTTTTGATTGTTTTTAGGTACAGATATTCGAACTGTGTAATTACTGCAGAAACAAATACAGTGAAATTTCTTTCCGAAGACTGTTTCATTTCACATAGCTTGCGATTTTCTAAAGATATTATTGTAGATATTTGATTCATCGTTATTCGATGGATTGCAACTTGTATTATAAGTGTTTTTCTTAAATCGTACTTTTTTCATTATTATTTTTAAGATATATTGATATATCGTGTAAAGCAGATTTTTAGCGATTTATTGGTTTGTTGATAAGTCTAAATTTACATAAATATCAAAGTCACATAATTTCTCAAATATGCTTGCAGTGTTTTTTTATCAATTTTATTCTTTGATAGTTTGTGAATATTTCAAATGACAAAGTAAAACAAAAAACGTCTATATTTATGAGTACAAAACAAACGTACAAATATATTCATTTACTTTTAATTAAATAATCTAATACATTTACTTATAAAATATTTTTATTATTCATTAAACAAAACCCGAATTACTCATAAAATATGTATGTCATTTTAATATATAAGACCTAAATGTTATATATAAAACGTGTTTAATCCTGACACACACTTATAGTTATATAACCTGCACGCATTTCTCTATTGAATTATAACAATAGTTAGAAAATACGACCAATGCAATATAGGTATGTAATATCTTGTTGACTAAAATATAAATAAAACAAACAAATATCCTTTGGAAAGTGAATATCATATATAAATTGTCACCTAATTCTTGAGAGCTTGGGACAAGCGATAGAGAGGCATGATCGACCTAAGCGTTCGTCTTACGAACGGCCTAACTTATGCCGCGTCCGAGTAGAAGAGACAGCGGCAACACGCCACGCAATCTACGCGCAAACTGTTTTGTCAATTGTTTGTAAAGTGAAGTAAAAAGTTAATGTGGTTTCCATTGTTTACTACAACAACAATTGCAGCATAAAAGACAATTAATTGCTGCATTTTAAGGATTTGATTAGCGATATAATCTTATATACACTGCTCAACAAAGTCTAGGGAACAGGAGGTTTTTAGGGAATATTTTTATTTTTATATATTTTTGTTTTAAAGTTTATATACCAATCGATGCGCAATTTAATGCTTAATTAGTTGCGTATATAAATAAAGGATTCAGTTTTTGAATTACGAGGTAATTTTAATGAAAAACAAAGAAAGTGTATTACAGAACTAAACAAAGAAATTTAATTTAATAAAATTTCTTAAAAATTAAAACATTACAGTTAAGAACAAATATGCGGGGACTTTTTTAATAATTAGTTGGACCCCCTAAGGCATTAACAACAGCTTGACATCGTCGTGCATACTGATTATGAGACTATCGATTGTCTCTTGTGGAAGAAGACTCCATTCTCTGGAGAGATGTGAAAAAAGTTCATCTGCTGTGTTCAAATTTTGAGGGAGATTTCTAAAAGCCCTTCTCTTTAGTAAATCCCACGCGTGTTCAATGGGATTGAGGTCCGCGGACTGAGCAGGCCACTCCAGCACTTCGATGTTGTACTCGCGGAACACATCCATCACCTGGCTCGCAGTATGTGGTCGTGCATTATCTTGCATAAAAATAAAATCTGCGCCCAGATTTTGTCGGTGCGGGATAACCACGGATTGGACTACCTGTTCGCAGTATCGCTCTGCATTTAAATTTCCCCTGATCAAAACGAGATCCGTCCGTCCAGCCAGGCGGATTCCTGCCCACACCATGATTGTACCACCTTGATAGGGATGCACCTCCTGTGGGTTTTGAAGCCGACTCTGCCGACCAGGAATCCGCCAAACACGCACTCTTCTTGAATCTGGATGAAATCCGAAGCGAGATTCATCGGAGAACAGTACATGTGCCCACTGATCTACGGTCCACTGCAAATGTTCACGTGCCCACAATAATCGACGTCCTCGATTTCCATGACGCAGCGCGGGCACTCTTAGTGGTCTGCGAGCACAAAGATTAGCTTCATGGAGTCTCCTCCGAGCAGTCTGGTCACTGATAGCAACCTGGTGCTGCGACTGGAGGTCTTCTACCAACTGACGAGCCGTAATGGTGGGTTGCCTCCTTGCGACATTTTGCAAAAAACGGTCTTGCCTTTCCGTAGTAACCCTATACCTGCCTCTGTGCCTTTCGGCTACATCGCCAGTAAGTCTGTAACGTACCCACAGTCTGCAGATAACGCTCGCGTGAGAATTCAGAGCAGCTGCAACTTCGCGTTGGGGTAGCCCAGCTTCCAACATTCCTACAGCTCGAATCATTTCTTCCCGCGTTAAATGACGTCGTGACATAATGGCCGTAGTCGCAAAAGTTACGTATAACAACAGTTAATTTTGTTTTTCAATAAAATCATAAAACAATAAAACAAATTTTTATCTTTAAAATTCTCATACAGTATCACTACACAGCAATCAAAGTGAAAGATTCCCGCCTTTTACGAAAATTCTTTTGTTTCTAATTTTTTTTTTTTTAAATTCGAACAACGTTTGATAAACATTCAGCCTACCTGTTGACCTCAAAGAGGTCAGTACCTTTTAAAGAAGATTTTACAAATAAAGTCATATAGTTGGCTTGTTCCCTAGACTTTGTTGAGCAGTGTATTTGTTCTTTGATTATTAAAAAAAAGTAGTATTAGAACTCATATTTTTATTTAGTATTTAATTTTTTTAAAAAAAAGGTATATAAGTTGTAAATAAATCGTTAATAGCACATTGTTACTAGTTATTAATCTGTATAATTTAAATAAAAAAAAATTATTAACGTGTGCAAATAATTGTTAATTTATTGAAAAAAATGTAATTAATTGAATTAACTCCTTCTTTGTATTATACAAAATAATGATAATTCAGCGATAATAATTCAATTCAATGGATAAAAGTATGCAATTTTTATCAATGTTGTTTTTGTTGTTTTAAAATTTATCCCCGATAGCAAAGGACTATAGTCCATACAGCTTAGTCTAAATTTGTTTTTTATCAATGTTTTCTTATGACCCGATGATCGGCCGTAAACCGACTTTACAGACAACCGATTTTTTTTCTTTAGATTTTCAGTTTTTATTTGTATCGAAATGGTGTTAAAAATAATAAAACCGTACAAAATTAAAAATAGCCAAGTGCCTTGTCTTTGAGTTCTTTGATCATAGTTTTTTTTTCGCAATAATGTTTTGATTTTTAATCGACTTCAAAAAGAGGTTCTATGAATGTTTTCATGTATTTTTTTTTCTTAATATCTACCGATATCTTCAGTTTTAATTTTTTTAACGCGTATTATGTGTGTGTTGTGTACTAAAATAGTGCTCTCGTGGTCACCAAACTAGGATATGTAGGTGAAACTTCAGAATTTCCAGTTAACTACTCAAAAAATAACACCTATGAGAATAGTGTGGTTTAGTGTGTACATATTATGTACTATAGATTTCTCCGAGGTTTTCAATCGATTATAGATTTTTATTTGAAATAAAATACTATCTCACCGACATCCCATAGAAATATAGCGATGATCTGATACCAAACTCTGGAAATCTAGTAGAACTTCTCAATAGTTGTCAGTAAATCAAAAGTTATTCAAGATAGTTAGTTGCTGCCAAAAGATATAATTTTGCAAATTTATATTTTACGTTCGTATATTTATAAAATTAAAATTATGAAACAATAAAAACCTTACAAAATACGACTTCAAAAAATAATTCTGTAAAAAATCTCAAAAACATTTTTGGTTATATGTGTTGTAAAATGTGTATATATAAGAGATTCGGCTTTATAATCAGTTAAAACAACCATGATAATCTCCTTACATTATTATGAACAAACCAAACATATTTTGAACTATAATTTTTAATTTAAACTATGACAGCAGTTGTCAAATTCACATGGCCGAATGAGTTCGCGCGTCATCGATTTCTGATAATTGGATGTAACTTTTCATAGGCGCACCGTTTTCGACAGCTATGGTAGTTGTCCATGTCCATACAGACTGTGTGTGAACCAATACGAATATTCCGCACGTCACTTATTCATGCAACATTCGATGAATACTATGTTAACTCACGTACGCATCAATCGACCGGTATTCATTTTTAGCGAGTATCGTTTCGCTTTTATTAGCATTCGTTCTATAATCATGTTTATTAATCGATTTTGAATAATCACGAGAAACAGAATTCTTCTTTGTCTAAATGTATGTGTCCTTTGTGTATAAAATGCGATATCTATGTCGATGGTATAATTTTTATAATATTTTATTCTCTTTTGAAAAGAGAGCATTTTGATGTAGCCTAAATTAAGATAAAGTAATATGGAGCGATAAGAAGGCGGCAGTTAAACAAAACTCATCGGTGGATAACAGAAAATTTCCACCGACCCGCAGTGGACCAGCGTGGTGGATTAAGCTCCAATCCATCTTCTATATGGAGAGGAGGCCTTCGCTCAGTAGTGGGTTACAGGCTGATACAGAATGACGGTAAACAAAGGAAAACAGAAAACTTATTATAAAATTGAACTGAAATTTTAATTAAGTTAAATATAAAAAAAATTTCGGTTTGAAAAAAAAAATTCTTTATTTCAAGCCGGTATTACAAATATCTGTAACTTTGCTACATACTGAATTAAAATATCAATAATATATCTCTCGTACATAGTTTTTTTTTAACCAGTAAGTACATAATAATAATAACTTTTTATTAAATTAATTTTTTCTAAATTAATATAAATATCCGCAAAAAAATATTTCAAGAAATTTTACCCTTGATCGGTTTTATGGTTCAGTGTACCTCTGTTTTTTCCAGCAGCTTTTATTTGAAGTCTTTTTTTTAATTTTTTAGTGTTTTTTTTTTCGTCTTTTCGTTCGACGATATCGTGCGCTTCTATTCATTCTACTATTCTATTTTGGATTAATCTTCTTTGCCATGCGGTGACCGGCATAGAAGAATAGTTGAAAAGCGTCTATTCAGCTCAGCTTTGTTTTTTTTTTTTTTTTTTTTTAATTTGTTTTTGATTATGACACATACAACAAAGTTTCATAATTATAACTATTAAATTTAATGAGTTAATGATGTATTTATACGGTTATTGTGTAATGTATTATTTTATATACATATGTTTTAGTTAAGCTTCAAAAAAAAATATCGCGACCTACCGAGATTACGGGATAGGTATTTTCTTAATAGAAATATAAGAGTAAATAACTGTTTTTTGTCATTTAGCAGTTATCACCTGCTTCCAGTCCGTATGTAAGACTTAGCCGAACTCGCTCGCGTTATATCATAAAGTAAATATTTATGAGGGAAAGGAGTTTCCTCGCGCGTCCTCCAGTAAGCCGCCTGATCCGAAAAGACATAAACCTCAAGGGATCCAGTTGTAAGTTCACAAAGGCAACATTTTGTACTTTCATAGTAAGTTCTTATAATAAATAATAGTTTTGTTTTACCTTTTATTAACGTTATATTGTTATCGTTTAGATTGTTACTTCTAAAAAAAGTTTTTGATAAGATTAAATTACATTTAAATACTTTGAAACGAGTTTTTGATAGAGATAAAAAAATAAGTAAATATATAGCGCAGGTGCTGGACAAGTCAAAGCGGTTGTGGCTGTTGTACCAAGATAAAAAGTATCCGTGATACTTGGTTATGTTACGCAAGCTAACATATTTACGAAATCATTACAGTTCGACCAATGACAAACAGATTCCTATTTACACATTGTATTAATTAATGTATTCTGTACGAAACTAAGGTTGCCTGAAGGAGATCGCTGTATTAGCGATAAGGCCGCCTGTTGCAACTGATGCAAGTTGATTGTTTTAAATTCCATTTATTGTTACTTTTGTGTATTTGTGTGCAAAAAGAGTAAACAAATAAATAAATAAACTACATATATGCGAATACTGAACTATTTTCAACGTAAACTTATATCTCCTTATTGAAAATTATGTTGTAATAGAGACGTTCTAGGTGTCAACATTAAACAGAATGGTAATATTTCATAAAACTGTCGCTACAGTGATATTTTCATATACTATATCTTATGTAATTTTTGTGACATATTGTGACAACACATATCATAATTTTTTTTTCTTTATAAGATTTGTTGATAATTTTTTTAGTTTTTATTTAGTTGATATCTTAATCATATTAATATTTTTTTTGAAATATTCTCTTTAATTATAGACGCACTGTCAGACACACGATGAAGTAACATGATGTCTTAATTTTTTTGTAGTGACATCGACATTTTTGAACAAACGATCCAACCTCATTGAATAATTTTAATTAAATAAATTTATTTTTGATATGATTTTGGATTTAAAAATTTCACATTGTCACAAAAGAAATAAATGTTATCAAATTACTCATTATATTTTACCTTTAGAAAACCTTTTTTTTTTTAAATATATATGAAATATTCTAGAATGTGATTTCGTTTTTATCTACTACATAAACATTCGTATTCAAATGTCTTGACATTTTTGATCCACCGTGGCTCAGTGTGAAATTGTGTTTTTTTTTTTAGGATTGACGATATTGTGAAACGAATATTTTCTGTAATCCGCCCTTTTGTGATACAATTTTACCTGTATCTTTTTTAAAATAACAACTCCATCTATAATGTAAAATAACAACATTGTTTTTAAAGTAAGCTTGAGTAACCTATAAAATTAATTTACGAACGAAGAAACTGGGAATTTTTAATGTAATGAGTAAGGGACCGTTTGAAGGATGAGCCAAAGTAAAAAGAAAAGTGAACAGGGCTCCGCAAGGTTTATGCTAATTTAACGCGAAATTTTTTTAACTTACCGAGACTAATATTATTATTTGCAAACAACAGCGGCTGCGCGCTGAAGATATTTCGGGATGAAACATCCAAGTTCATTATAGACGAGCAATAAATGCTTCAATGTTTAACTTGAAATAAAAACTTTTGCTATGAACGCTAAATATTTGGTTTTATCTAATATTACATTACTACACTCAGTTACGTCAAGCGAAGTGTGAGACTGCCTCGAGGGAAGCTTGTGTTGTATTCGAAACTACAGTTTAATTAAGACAAAATATACTCTGTATATAACTATTTTGATATCTAGTGAGAATTGTAAGACTTGTTGTTTCAATTATCTTCATCTTAATATGATAAAATTATTATAAACGCCGTATACTGCGTTAAGCTATAGCTTATAGCCCATCTTTTCTTGATTTGATGTCACTAATGTGTTGACTGCTGATAACAATATTATTAAAATTATATTGTATTCAACAATTAATATAAATGGAAGGAAATAGGAAACCACCTTATTCTTATTTTTTTATGAGTTGCATAAGAATTTATAAGGTATTGGCTAAATATATAAGGTAGGTTATTTATATAATAATAAAAATACTATCAAGACGACGATTAAACGATATAAAACATAATTTTATACTAGCAGCATGTATGACTGTCTGACTTTCACTTATCCTGCATTTACTTACTGCTGCTAACTTTAGTACCTACTTCTATAAATGCGAAAAATCAGGGATATGAATAGCTTGAATATTTGTTACTATACCATGTACAATTTATTATATTCTGCAGATCATGAGATATTACTCAATGTATATTATGCTCTTGCAAAAGGCATTAATAAAGTATTTTATTTTTGTTTGGGGTGGCATTGGTAAAAATGCTTTGCTTCCTTTGGAACGTGCTCACAGAGCTTTGTTAAAAATTATGCTTGGAAAACCAAGGCTGTACAGCACTGGTTGACTCTATAGAGAGTGCTCAGTTCTAACTGTAAGACAACTTAACATTATGGCTGTTACTTAAAAAAAAATTATAAAAATTAATTTAATGAACGTATGTCAAACCAACCATTGAGCTTTGTCATAGTTGTGCGAGTATGGGTATAAGCGCACAAATTTAAACTTACAGTAAATTAGTACAATGAATTAATATGAATGTAAATGAATGTAGTGAACTAATCTGCTTAGTCAATTATTCCTGCAATAATCAATTGATATTAAACCCACGTTGTACCGGTAATTTAATCACCTATATTTTAGTCGTATATTATTTCAATTTTCAGTTTTTTATTTGTACCGAAAAAAAGGATAACTTTTTTAATAATATAAGGTTGGTATATAAGGTTGATGATATTTAAAATATTGTTATAAGATATTTTAATATTTGACGTTTTTAATACATAATCGACTGTAAACGAGAATTTCCATTTGACCTTTGTTACTTTTACTTAAAATTATGGATTTGGCAGTCGAAAGAAATGAATGACAATATGTAACTGGCTATAATTACTGTACAGCTAGTTCGAGTGACTTATTTTACGAAAAATCAGAGTAAAATAGCTACTATAGCTGCTGTGTAGCAAACTATAGAAGCTAACTTTCCTCTTCTCCTTTCTCTACTCTTAATTCACTCTTACTCCATATATATCATTAAATAACGACTTAAATTGTTGCTTCTGTGACTGTACATCCATGTTTTTATTAAGAGCTGTAATCTTTTAACATGTTTTGATGTCTATTTCAATAAAAAAAAAATGTAGGCAGAATATTATTAACGCCAAAAAATAATGGAATTTTATATACGAATATTACATATTTTTGAACACAAACAAATTATAATTATAACATTATTCATACCAAGTTCTACAATTATGCAAACGACAAATGATCGGAGTAACCTGAGCATAATATTAACAACACACCTATTATATTATATATGTGCTTGCTTCAATAACAGAGCTCTAGTGCAATCAGCTTCATTGTTGTATAACAAATATGAAAACAATTTAGCATATTTTACATAAAATTTTATAAATAACAAAAGTGTATACAAATTAATAGTATAATGCTTATTTAGTTATAGTCTGCTTCTAGTTATATAGAAGGACAAAATGAGTCATATATTTAAAGCAGGAACGGTTCTTACACAGGTAGATAGTAGTAGTGTCATATAGCAGGAAGTATCATGCTTTAATTATTTTCTAGAACAAAAAGGAAATTTAAGAAAAAATAAGCCACCCAAAAGTAAATTAGGTGCTTGAACATCATAAAAAATAATGATAAAAGAATAAATCACGCATGTAGTGTTGCATATTACATATTTTTATTTAGGTGTTAAACTAAGTAGGTCTTTATTTTTGTTGTGTATTCATTACTTAAATCATTAACATTATTTACAAAAGGAGGGGTGGTGTTTAGGATTGCGGTAGTTATAGAGGGATCGAGATCATATGTCGTACCATGAAGCTCTTCGAACGCGTGATCGACCTTAGGATCCGCCAGGAGTGTATGCTGTCTGAGTTAAGTTACAGCCGGGATCAGTTATAGCTATAGTTATATATTTTTGCCCTTAGAACTTTGATGGAGACTAACAGGGACAAAAGGAGAACTCTTCATTTGGCATTATTGTAACTACAGAAGGCCTTTGACAGAAAGATCGTGCAAAGTGGAGGAGACTCAGTCGGGAAGCAGACCCTGGCAACAGCTAGGATTAGTAATGCTAGACAGAAGAAAAATACCACATTTACTACACACTCGGGTCCGTTAGTTTTCAGTTATATTACAAGATCTTCCTGCCTTCTTAAAAACCAAAATTGAGTCCATTTTTGTACCTCATCATCATCATCATCATATCAGCCATTGGATGTCCACTGCTGAACGTAGGCCTCCTCCATTGACCTCCACAGCGACTGGCAGCCTCCATCCAACGGCTTCCGGCGACTTTCCTCAAATCGTCTGTCCATCTCGTGGACGGCCGACCAACGTTGCGCTTGCCAGTACGTGGTCTCCACTCGAGAACCTTTCTGCTCCATCATCCTTCAGTTCTACGAGCTATGTGATGATGATCTTATCATTTCTGATTCGATCTCGCAAAGAAATATCAAGCATAGCCCTCTCCATCGCACGCTGTGCGACTTGGAACTTGTTTAAAAAACCCATAGTCAGAGACCACATCTCAGATCCGTATGTCATCACTGGTAACACATATTGGTGGAAGACTTTCGACTTCAGGCACTAAGGTATGGCGGATGAAAAGGCGTTTTTTATCTCCTTATAACTTTCAGAGTGATCAATAATTTACATATCACTTACCAATTTACCACTATTATTCCGCTAATAAGCTTCCATACAAGCAATAAGCCGTTACGAATTTATTTGTCAAATATTATTTTAAATCATATACCTTAAACTAAAAACTTATAATCGTTAAAATTAATGCATAAGTTACAACATAAAATATTTCGGATTAGATGTAGATTTTCCCATTATCATGCTTTTCTTCGAGCCGAACGCAGCACTATTATTGTTGTAAAATACGTCTCTTAACATTACTTAACTATTAGAGGTCTGGATTCCACATATCAAACTATCAAAAGATATTGTAAATTATATTAACTACTAGATATGATATACCTAACCCCACTCAAAGAGGGTTAAATTAATTAAAATATAGAGGAAGCTTCAATTTATTAAGGAAGCCAATGTTGAATCTACCTTAATATTTTAGACCTCATTTTGTGATCATATTTAAGGACAATACATTTTCAGTTTGTAATAACAAATGTTGTTGTACTTTTACCCCACACAAATAAATTCTAGTTGCCTGTAAAATATTTAGAACATGTTCTAGTTCTGCTTAACATATTCGAGGTAGAAGGTATAGAACTTAAATATTATACAATGATTTCGGTAGAATTTCAGACCTTAATTATAATTCCTTTTGATTACAACTCTGTAGACGTTGGACTATGTAATGCTTTATATAATATACTTATTAAAAGTTTACAACAAAGCAAACGACTTCGGATAATTTTTTTCGCGTAATTTATACCATTATTTGTAAATACTTAATTACTTTTATTATAATATATTTTTTTAATTTTAATATGAATACGAATTTGGAACAAACGATAAACGTTTGATACAAAAAATAGATTTTTTATTTGTTTTTTATAAAGAAATACCTTAAGAGTGATTTATAATGAAATCTCTAAAAATATTCATATGATTTACTTTATATTTCTCATAGCTCCTTTTTTTTTGTCGCAGGGGAATCCATTAACGGATGATATCCAGGACGCCCGGGTGGCAGTCCTAGACCTATGTCGGACTCGGCACTTTGGGAGTGCAATACCGTACTAAACCCCTGCGGGAGCCTTCAGCCGCTTTAATTGGAGGGTCCCGGATCTGCAGGCAACAGGATCTCTCCAGCGACAGGCTGGCCTCGGCGATAAGGCCAGACTTCTTCTTCATGGGGACTGTCCGGTTCACCTCTGAACAGTCCCAACGACGCCGTGTCTAGCAGGACCGGGTTCCCATCCCGGCCCGACACGGGCACAGGGGCGTCACTGGAGGCGCATTAAGTAGCGCCTCCTGCGCACCCCCATTCGTCGCCCGCGGATAGAGGCCACGTCGGCGGTCTCCTCTCTCACCCGCTCGTCGGTCTCCTTCTGGGACATTACTGTCTCGCAGAAGGAGACCATCGCCTTCCAGGACTTGTCGTCGCCGAGCATTGCGGTGATGATGCTCGGAAGCGACAAGTCCCCTCCGAGGGCTGACGTCAGATCCCAACGCAGCGCCACCCATCTCAGGCAAACCTCGAGGGTGTGCTGGGCAGAGTCCACCGCTGCGCCACAATCGTGGCATTCAGTCGTCGGCTCCGTTTGGGCCGTCTGACACAGGTAGTCACCAAAGCAACCGTGCCCGGTAAGAACCTGTGTCAGACGGAAGGTGAGGGCCTTGCGTTTTCGGCGCATCCACCGCTCAAGGACCGGGCGCAACGCAGCCGTAACGCGTGTGCCATACGGCTGCACCGCCAAGTCCTCCCTCCACCTCCGCATTAGCGCTTTCTGTCCTATCCGACTCACCCGTAGGATCCCGTCCAACGTTGGGTTCTTACCAAGAGCCCTCCTACCCGAGACGTATGAGTAGGTCTCGGCAAGAACCTCCGCCACGAGCTCACACGGGAGGTCGCCAGCTAGAGCAGTATCTGCAGCCCACGATACCGTACGGTACCCCCGAATCACCCTCACCGCGATTATTCGCTGCGCAGCGCGCAGCGCTGCCTTATTATTCGCGGTGAGGCGATCCGCCCAAACCGGGGCACCGTACGTCGCCATACTCCGGCAGACTCTGGAGTACAGCTGCCTGCAGGCGGCGCTGGGTTCTCCGAGGTTCGGAAGGAGTCTGCCCAGCGCACTCGCCGCCTACACGACCTTCGGTCCCACCATCGCGAAATGTGGGCCGAAGGTCCACCCTCCGTCCAGACTTTCTCATAGCTCCTCCTTTCACGATGTTGACGTTCTCTAAGAAATTTACGAATTTTGCGTAAATCGTATCCAAAATTAATTTTTCATCCACCATTATAATATATGCTACCGATATCTACCTACGCATATTAACCATTACTATGGTAAGTTCGTTTATATGAGATATTTTTAAAAATAGTGTCGTCTAAATTTATATCAATAAATATTTTAATAATTAAGTAATTTAATTCGTATTTTATGAACAACGTTGTCAATAAACTTATACCAAATACACCATCGACAATATCAGTAAACATTTTTTTTAGTAGTACATGTAAAGTTAATGATAACAGATACGTCTTAATAGGTGTATACAACATTTGCGATAAAACTAAACATTGAACATTATCTCCTTATGCAATGCATTTGCAATAAAACTAAACATTGAACATTATCTTGGTTTTATTTCAAGACCATTCAATGCCGGTAAGATTACAATTACTTTAAATAATTACAATTACTCAAGCTGCTCAGCATATATATATATATATATGCTGAGCAGCTGCTATATATATTTTTTATTTTTTTTTTAATTACAAATTATTGTTTATTTTTAATATGAATCACGAAATTGGATCAAATCGTGATACAAAAAAAAAATTATTAATTTTTTTTAAAGAAATACGTATTGAGTGGTTTATAATGAAATCTCTAAAAATATTCATACGATTTATTTTATATTTCACATAGCTACTCCTTTCACGATGTTGACGCTCTCTAAGAAATTTACGGATTTTACGTAAATCGTATCCAAAATGAATTTTTCATCCACCATTATATATACTACTGATATCCACCTACGCATATTAACCATTACTATGGTAAGTTTGTTTATATATTTTTAAAAATAGTGTCGTCTAAATTTATAACAATCTGGAGGCACGGCAGTGCCTCCGCCAAGTCGAGCAAAAAAAAAAGGTGCACGGCCGTACTATCCTTTTCTCGAAGCAATTCAGGCCATTTTCGACCCCCTATAACTTCGTTGTGGATAAAGCTAGAAGTCTGAATTTTCAATACCCAAGTAAGCATTGTATAAACACGGTATATTTCAAATTTCATTCAATTTGAACCAGTAGTTTAAGAATTATAATTAGTCAAAGTTTCTAATTTTGTCACTCACTGACTGACCGATCATCAAAACTCTAAGGCACTTCTAGCAGACATAGAAGTTTCAAATTTAGAATACCATTAGTGTTTAGTATATAAACCAAGGAAAAATTCAAATATTGTGCAATTTCGGTCCAGTTTTCTAGATACACCAACTGCATAAATAACTTTGTAATCTCATATAAATATATAGGATTACAAAGTTACATATGCAGTGGATGAATCAATGTAAATAAAAGTATATAACTTTTAAAATGGTCAACGGAATGAAAAAGCAAGAATGGAACGTGTCTTATGAAATTGTACCAAAATCTCGAAAATAATTAAAGTAAAAAAAAATAGAAAAATAAATAAATAATAAGTACTAATAATAAATACTACTCAAAATAACTTTTGTATTTGAAGTTATACTTCTTGATGAGAGTAAATTTTTACGATACGCGCGCACACTGTGACAAAAATAATAAAACCGACAACATGAAGTTCACTAGTAGGCGCCGCGCAATTCCACTAACTTACATCATTGCGCTGATGTGTCAGCTCAACAAGATTTTATTTAGTTTCACCTGTCCCGATGTTTGTCATCAAATCTTGCAAATTAAATTAGATTGAAAATAATAATAATAACCGTGTGATAATGCAATATTATGATGGAGGAGCTAGAAGGTGACCATAAGAACTTCGCAATGCAACGACACAAACTCATCGAGTGGGCTCGTCTGAATCTTCTTGACGAGTAGTTTGTCTTTCAATGGTAACCAAGGTCTGATGATGGAGCTGGAAGGTGGTCATAGGAACTTTGTAATAAAACAACAGGCTCAGGCTATTTTGAATCGTCTTGATGAGGAGTTTATCTTTCAATGTTAACCAGGGTCTGGTGATGGAGCTGGAATGTGGTCATAGGAACTTTGCAATGAAACGACACAACCACATCGAGTTCGGGCTCGTTTGATTCGTCTTGAGGACTACTTTATTTTTAAATATTTACCGGGGTCTGATCGGATGATGGAGCTGGAAGGTGGCCATAGGAACTTCGCAATGAAACGACACAACCTCATCGAGTTCGGGTTCGTTTGAATCATCTTGACTAGTAGTTTGTCGTTCGATGTTAACTAGGGTCTGGTGATGGAGCTGGAATGTGGTCATAGGAGCTCTGTAATGAAACGACGCAACTCCATCTAGTTTCAGCTCGTTTGATTTGTCTTGACGAGTAGTTTGTTTTTAGACAGTTTCCAGGGTCTGACCTGATAATGGAGCTGGGAGGTGGCCATAGAAACTTCGCAATGAAACGACACAACCAAATCGAGTTCTGGGTCGTTTGAATCGTCTTGACGAGAAGTTTGTATTTCAATGTTAACTAGGGTCTGGTGATGGAGCTGGAATGTGGTCATAGGAACTCTGTAATGAAAAGACGCAATCCCAACGACTTTCAGCTTGTTTAATTCGTCTTGCCAAGTACTTTGTTTACAGATGGTTACCAGGGTCTGATTTGATGATGGGGCTGGAAGGTGGCCATAGGAACTTCGCAACGAAAAGGCATAACCTCACGGAGTTCGGGCTCGTTTGAATCTTCTTGACGAGTACTTTGGTGCTATATGGTAACCAGGGTCTGATGATGGAGCTGGAAGATGGCCATAGAAACTCATTAATTAAATGACATAAACCCATCCAGTATGGGCTCGTTTGATTCGTCTTGACGAGTACTTCAGTGCAAGATGGTAACCAGGGTCTGATGATAGAGTTGGAAAATGGCCATAGAAACTCATTAATTAAATGACATAAACGCATCCAGTATGGGCTCGTTTGATTCGTCTTGACGAGTACTTCAGTGCAAGATGGTAACCAGGGTCTGATGATGGAGCTGGAAGGTGGCCATATGAACTTCGCAATGAAATGACACAACCACATCGAGTTCAGGCTCTTTTGAATCGTCTTGATGAGGAGTTTATCTTTCAATGTTAACCAGGGTCTGGTGATAGAGCTCGAATGTAGTCATAGGATCTTTGCAATGAAACAACACAACCACATCGAGTTCGGGCTCGTTTGAATCGTCTTGACGATAAATTTGATTTTAGATGGTTACCAGAGTCTGATTTGATGATGGGGCTGGAAGGTGGCCATAGGAACTTCGAAATGAAAAGACATAACCTCATCGAGTTCGGGTTCATTTGAATCTTCTTGACGAGTACTTTGGTGCTATATAGTAACCAGGGTCTGATGATGGAGCTGGAAGATGGCCATAGAAACTCATTAATTAAATGACATAAACCCATCCAGTATGGGCTCGTTTGATTTGTCTTGACGAGTACTTCAGTGCAAGATAGTAACCAGGGTCTGATGATGGAGCCGGAAAATGGCCATGGAAACTCATTAATTAAATGACATAAACCCATCCAGTATGGGCTTGTTTGATTCGTCTTGACGAGTACTTCAGTGCAAGATGGTAAGCAGGATCTGATGATGGAGCTGGAGGGTGGCCATAGGAACTTCGCAATGAAACGACACAACCACATCGACTTCAGGCTCTTTTGAATCGTCTTGATGAGGAGTTTATCTTTCAATGTTAACCAGGGTCTGGTGATGGAGCTGGAATGTGGTCATAGGAACTTTGCAATGAAAGGACACAACCACATCGAGTTCGTGCTCGTTTGAATCGTCTTGACGAGAAATTTGTTTTTAGATGGTTACCAGGGTCTGATCTGACGATGGAGCTGCAAAGTGGCCATAAGAACTTCGCAATGAAATGAAACAATCTTATCGAAATCGGGCTCGTTTGAATCGCCTTGACGACTAGTTTGTCTTTCTATGGTAACTAGGATCTGATGATGGAGTTAGAAGGTGGTCTTAGGAACTTTGTAATGAAACGACGCAACCCCATTGAGCTTCGGCTCGTTTGATTCGTCTTGACGAGTACTTTGTTTTTAGTGGGTTATCAGGGTCTTATAATACATGGTGCGCACTAACCGTTAACTCGGAGCATCGATTTATTGTAAGTATAACTTCTTACGTGCGTATATAAGTACACATACACTTTTTTAAATATTTTTTTAAAGTTTATTTTTGTGGAGAATTAGGTGTAAAAAATCGACAGCAATCTGATAACACTGTTTCCGGCTAAACATACTTCATTTATCTCTCTTATCAAGTATTTTAAGTTGTCAACTTGACATCACAATATGTATGACATGACAATCAAATAAATGATTTTTTATTTTTAAATTTTATTAATCGTATTTATATCTGTCAATCGTATTTCCTGCAAGAAACAAAAAACTCTTGCGTACCAATACTATCTTTACCAGTAAAAGCTGAAACTCAAGAAGTAGTACCGGAAAAGAAAAAGAGGAAGATTATCTACAAAAATAAGAAAATATCATAAGACAGATCGTAGGTTTTAAGAAAATGCATTGTTGGTATTCAAGAAGTAGAAGACACTGGAAAGGAAAACAAGTAGGACTATCTACAAAAAGAAATGAGATGCCATCAAAAACATAACTTGTAAAAAGAAACCAAGTCTCGCAACTCACTTCTTCTTCCGTAAAAAGTTGTGAGATCCATGTAATACCAAGTCGGCTAATTTATTCAAACCCTACTTAAGGGTTCTTCTGTTTTAAGTTATTACGTTAGTAGCTAACCTAACAACATCGTATAGTGATCATATCAATATTAAAAATCTTTGATGTTTTAAATAAATAGACTGACTTGGCAATCGCACTAAACAATCTAATTTAATATAATATTCCTATGTGTCACTTCTTAGATACATTGTTTTCATGCGATTGCCAAGTCAATCTATTTATTTAAAACATCAAAGATTTTTAATATTGATATGATCACTATACGATGTTGTTAGGTTAGCTACTAACGTAATAACTTAAAACAGAAGAACCCTTAAGTAGGGTTTGAATAAATTAGCCGACTTGGTATTACATGGATCTCACAACTTTTTACGGAAGAAGAAGTGAGTTGCGAGACTTGGTTTCTTTTTACAAGTTATGTTTTTGATGGCATAAATATTTTAATAATTAAGTAATTTAATTCGTATTTTACGTACATTTTGAGATCTCATATAATATTAATTACCACCGCGACGGTATTAATATTCAAAAAATTTGACAGCTTTCTATTATAGTATTTATATATTATTGAAGACTATAATTGATTACAAAAAAAAAAAAATTAACTTGCTTACAATTTAAAAAATAATAAAAATAACTGTAGGAAGTAGGCCTCCCCCATCGACCTCCATAGCGACCGGTTCAAAGCAGCCTCCATCCAATGGCTTTCCTCAAGTCGTGTGTCTATCTCACGGACGGCCGTCTAACACTGAACTTGCCGGTACATGGTCTCCACTTGAAAACCTTTCTGCTCCATCGGCTGTCAGTTCTACGAACTATTTGCCCTGCCCACTGCCACTTCAGCTTGCAAATCAGTTTTTTTAAGTTTTTTTCAAGGCATGTTTGAACTGTGATAGTAATATGTATAATATAATGTATAATAAATCGTAATATCTGTAAATCTTTTGTATGAAAGATATCTGTCACTTTTATTTCTAGTTGGCCGTTTCCAGAGTAGTGTCTTGAACATAAGCGAACAATTGGGAATAAATGACGTTCCCTTCTTTAAACCCTCAAAGCAAGTGGATAAGTTCAGACTGCTGATTATGTACTTAGACGATCAAAGTTGCGTCGTCATACAGACCTCTCAGCACTTAAATATCGCCCATCGACTTTGCACAGATGCAAAGATTCCAGAATCGGCGTTTCAATAAAGTCCAAGACTTTCAAAAATTGTGTCTCATTGTGTTCTATGTATATATTGTAAAAGTGTAGATATTTATATCATAATCGTGTGTATTTAGAACTAGTATAATTATGTGAAGTACTAGTTTATGTATGTATGTAGCACTATGTGTAATGTTAGTGGTTGGAGTAAAAAAAAAACTAAAAAAAATCACTTTTTAAGACAAAGTACGTTCTCAAAGAGCATGACAGACCAATTAAAAACTACAGAACATGCGACTGGAAACTCTCCGTCACCCACGAATGGACGGACTTTCGGAAATGGAAATATTTCTCCACTTCCTATTATACATACATCTATAACGAGTATGTTCACAATTTTTTTGAAGTTATGCTTTTTTTGCCTGTTAAGAAAAAATTATGAGAGTAAATTTTTACGATGCGGGCGCACACTGTGACGACACTATGAATGTCTGTTTATCCCGATGTTTGTCATCAAATCTTTCAAATTAAATTTGATCTACTTCCCGGTTACCGATTGAGCTGAAACTTTGCATGCATGTGTAAATCGTGTGAAAATATAATATTATGATGACATGGTGCTGATCTGATAATGGAGCTAGAAGGTGGCCATAGGAACTTCGCAATGAAAGAACACAACCTCATCGAGCCTGGGCTCATTTGAATCGTCCTGACGAGTAGTTTTTCTTTTAATGAAACCAGGGACTGGTGATGGAGCTGGAATTTGGTCATAGGAACTCTGTAATGAAACAATGCAACCCCATCGAGTTTCAGCTCGTTTGATTTGTCTTCACGAGTACTTTGTTTTTAGATGGTTACCGGGATCTGATCTGATGATGGAGCTACAAGGTAGCCATAGGAACTTCGCAATGAAACGACTCAACCTCATCGAGTTCGGGCTCCATTGAAACATCTTGATGAGTAGTTTGTCTTTTACTGGTAACCAGGGTCTGATGATCAAGCTGGAAGGTAGGCCACCTAGGTAGTAGGAGTAGGAACTCTGTAATGAAACGACGCAACCCCATCGAGTTTCGGTTCGTTTCATTCATCTTGACGAGTACTTATTTTGTTTATAGATGGTTACCAGGGTCTGATTGCAGATGGCGCGCACTACCCATTAAATGGGCGCATCATTTTATTATAAATATAAGATCTTACGAGGGTACATAAGTACACACACTTTTTATGTTATGATATTTTAGTACAAAATTTATACATTTTAATTTTTTATATTAAAATATGAGACGATTCAGTAGATAAAGCAAGTAGATCTTAAGCGTAGAGTTGTGGGCTCAAATTAAACCTAGCGAGGTTAAGTTTCCAAATGCCTTTTTTTTTTGAAAATTCATCATGTAAAACATTACGAAAAAGCCCGCATTCCTTGGGGTAATTGTAAGGTATATGTATATATATTCGCCATATAAAATAACATAGCTGTGAACCTAGAGATTCATTTACCTGTGAATTATTTAATGCTAATACAGTTGTCATTACTAAGCTACCCATACCGTGTTTGCCGCTAGTGGCCGCCGCAAGCGCGGTGCTAAGGACGACGAGGTGTACGAGCATACTCCCGCGTACAGCGCCGGCCGCGCATCAGGCCGCAAGCGCTCCACTCACACAGGCTACTGAAACAAGTTATGTTTATTATAGATAACTTGAGGAACTTAGCAAAACAATGATTGAGTTAAAGTTTTCAAACGAAGCGTTATTCGAAACCTTAAATCCTGTTTTATTTGAAATTCATTTTATATAATAAATTTTTATTGAATTGAGCATTTTGATTTTCAACTAAGATATGCTTTTTGGTTTACAAATAAAAAAAATTTAAACTGAATTATTAACAGATAAAAGTAATGTACAAAACGAAATGAAAGTATCAACAAATCTTGAGTGTGTAATTACTATATAATTATTATATTTTATTTTTTAAAATTAATAATTTAATTGATAGAATGATAATTAAATGACACAGAGTTTAATATAATATAGCTAAATAAATAATTATTATTTATTTAGATATATTACATTTGCTATTGCAACTGGTTTATATCTATACATATGAGATATTTAAAAAAAAATGTATGGAGGGTCTTCATAGGGACCAGTAGAAGCCAAAAATATTATTTTAAGAATATTTGTCTTCTAAATCTTGGTATAGCACACATCAGATTAGATGGTCATGTGTTGAAAACTAAATTGACCTAAGATACGCCTTACAGCATGATTCTGACTCAAAGAACTTGGGTAGGATGGTGATTCTCCCTCCCACATTTACTAGAGGTCATAGAGGTACATGGCCAAGCAAACTCTGGATGTTTTTTTTTCTACGTAAAAATATATGGTGGCGCAGATTTATTAATAACTTTGACCAGCAATCCAAAGTGGACCGAAACCGAGAACAACATGCTTGCCAGCCAGGCGTTCTACCACAGGCACAACTTGATTGTTAGAGTGTTTCACCTAAAACAAAAACGCCTGACAGTCTTTCTACAAAAGAAAAGGTGTTTTGAGCAAACCGGTCCTATATGACCTAGATAGAGGGGAAGAACGTGGTTTACCTCACTCGCACAAACTTTTGTGGCTCGATGAGTAGATCAGGTCGAACGATATCAATCGTGTTATTAGCGCCGAAATACCAAATCCTGAGACAGAGCCGATTCTGCACAGGATTATCAAAACTGACATAATCTATGTTCCATGAATAATGTCTATTGAATACCAGTTCACCTTGCACGAAAGAAGGGCATTGCACTAAAAAAAACTTTCAAAAAACTTTCACAAAACGTTTCTGAAAAACTTCATTTGCGAAACTGTTACTGGTGAAAACGGGTATCTATCGTATCGCCACAGGGAGCCGCAAAATGGCGGCTTCGCAGCTGAAGTCACTATGCGCGCTGAGTGTATTACAGTTAACAATCAATGTATTGCACCGTACTCACCAGTATTTTCACGTGCATTTGAAGCTCATCTAAATGTCGAATACTGCGCTAGCATATATAATCAATTAAACATATTTGCAAGTACGTTAATAAAGTAAGCGACGAGGCAACATTTGGTTTTCAGAGTGATAAATAGGACGCTGAAGTGATCAAATAGGACGCTATATTAGTACCACGGAAGCAGCGTGGTGGATACTGGGATTCTTTATTCGCGAACGACACCCTACCGTTACGCACTTATATGTACACTAGCTCTGCCCCGCGGTTTCACCCGCGTTAATTTGAGGGAAAAATGTACTTAAATATTTTTACATTTCTTATTATTGCTCAGCCCCTATTGGTCGTAGCGTGATGTTATATAGCCTATAGCCTTCCTCGGTAAATGTGCTATCTAACACAAAAATATTTTTTCAATTCGAACCAGTAGTTCGTGAGTGCAAAACCTTTTTTTAATTCATTACTACTGATTGAGGTCAGAAGTCAAGAGAAGACTATACTAGTATTAGCTGTTGAATATTCAAGAATATAATTGCTGCCACCTTACTATCTGGAGGGAAAACTGCGCACAATATGTTCAAGACACTTTTGGACCTGGACATAAATGATACTCTAGTTTATGCAGTGATGCGAAATAATGACAAAGTAAAGATACTTGTAGAGTACAACCTAATCTTTTAGGACGAATGTACTAAGGTGCACCAAAAAAAAACCCGTAGAAGAAGTTTATCACATACTGAAAGATTGCTAGAATCGAATGTATTGGTGACACTGCCAGACAGATCTTGTCAAAATATAGTTCCTACGGAAGAGAAACTTATTCGTTTCGTTTATGGAGATGCATCTCACATAACTTATCACGAGAATTCTTGATTTGGGAGCGAGATCTACTGACGCCCAAAAATGATCAAGTAGGTGCTGTATATCAAACTTTATTTTCTAAATTTTCTATTTTATTTTGCCATGATAATAATAATAAATACTCTTTATTGTACACCATAAAGAAACACACAAAACAAAATTGATACATACAAAGAAAGATGTACAAAGGCGGTCTTATTGCTAAGAGCGATCTCTTCCAGACAACCTTTGGGCATAGGACAGGGCATAGAGAATAAGAAACGGTAGGGAAGTGTACAAGAGTTGATAAAAGGTTAGCATTAAATTTACAATATATATGATAAATATGCAAGTGAATACACTACATACTGCAAATACATATATAAATAATGCATACATACACACACATATATATATATATATATATATATATATATATATATATATATATATATATATATATATATATATATATATATATATATATATATATATATATAATCACGAAAGATATTTTGCGTCCTTTTTTGAAACCGACTCACGGCGTCCATCACTACCACTGGCTTTATTACAAAAGTGTCTGCGTATATTGATTTCTATTCCGCATTCTATATTCCTGCTCAACTTATATTTTTAAAAAGTTTAAAATTGTGGATATTCGCTCTTCAGTTATTACAGGGTACTAATGTCGTCCTTAACTTTTGCACTTCCCTGCGTATAATTTTCGTATACCACAACACTGTTAGTCTTTCTACACGTATACCAATCGCGAGGAGTAGCACGTCCTCTTATTCATGAGACGTTGCCGCTTTGTGCATGCACGCGTTCTGTTAGACTCATTTGGAAATATTTCAATTGCAACTACAAGATGTCTAAGTGGTCAGCGTACAATGTTCTCGTACGGCCGACTCGGGTTCAATACCTCGCGATGAATTATTATTTTATTTTATTTTTCTATCAATCTATAAAGTGACTGTTATTGATAATTGAATTTTGAATTAAAGAAAATAATTTTTAACTGAATGAACACAGACTTAAGGAAAGAAAACTCAAAAAGCAGAGAGGCAACGGGGTGAGATTTCAAACAATGGACACGGGTCAAAGCAAAGAAAAAAAAAACAGATATGAAATTACAAAAATGTTTTGTTACTAAGACAAAACTTCAACTAGATTATTTACAAAAAAATAAAAAGTTATTTGTAATTCGTAATTCGTCTCCCTATTCATTCTAAATATTTATTTTATTTTACCATTAAGTAAAATAATTTTAAGTAAGCTAGAATTTGAAAATAAATGAAAAAAAAATATCATTATAAGAAACATTACAATTTTAAAAATGTTAGCAATATTATGTTACTTTTATTTATTTCAATTTTTTTATTATTTAATAACCACTAGTTATCATACAAGAGATCAATATTAAGTTAGTTATACAAGAGACTATATTTAGTAAGTTAAATATTATAATACAGGTGTGATAAAGGTAATTTTTGATTTCTGTTTATCTTTGAAATCAATGTGATTACAAAATAATAGCAAATATCATGTTAGTTTTCTTTCTTTTTTTTACCCGACTGCGAGAGAAGGAGGGTTATGTTTTTCGAATGTATGTATGTATGTATGTATATATGTATGTGTATATGTATGTATGTATGTATGTCCATTTCGTTGGCACGCCCTACAGCCCAAACGGCTGGGCGGTTTTTGACATATGAGGTGTCGTTGGATTTGTCTAAATTGTAGTAGTGACATAGGCTATATAAATTTTCAAAATGGCGCCCGCAAATGGCAGAATGAGGTGGCCCCCCCCCCCTTGAATTTTTTTTCTTACTGTAGCAATATGGGTATCAAATGAAAGCTAGTAAAATGTTTTATTCTTTTTAGTTTATAATAAGAGTATTTTACGCAGTCGGGTTTTTGATTTTTTAAATTAATTTAGTCTTATTATAAATAATAAACAACTAGTTATTATACAAGAGATCTATATTAAGTAAGTTAGATATTATATTATTATAGGCTGGGATGAAGGTAATTTTTGGTTCCTGTTTATCTTTGAAATGTGATTACAATATAAAAATATTAGCCATATTATGTTAATTTTATTTATTTCAAATTTTTTAATATTATATAACTTGTTAAAATACAAGAGATTTTTATTCAATTAGTTACATATATGGTATAAAGGCTGTAATGAGGGTAATTTATTTATTTACTTATTCGGGAAATATACAGTTTAGTTTTACAGAAGAAAAATAAGAAATTTCAATTTTACATAAATCAATCAAGTTTCAACAATTTACTAACACATTAGACACAAGCAATTAAATTTATTATTCAAAAAACAATGCATTAAAAATAAAACTCAATCAATAAATAAAAACTGTATAATTATATATATTACGATACAATTAATAGTAACATAAATTAATATTATATTACAATACATTATATAAGTTCTTTTTCAATATTAAAGAGGACACTGAAATATATCAGTATTATTAAATTAATATAATGTTTGGTTTTGATTCTTTGAAATAAATGTGATGACAATATAAAAATATTTTCATTCTTTACAAGTCTATATAAATATAATTTTACATTGTTTTTAATTAAACCTTAGTTAATATAATAACAGCATTTTTTAGTATTTGCATGATTATGTATTTAATCCAAATGGGATTAATATTTTATTATAAATACGAAAGTTTTTGAGGTGGTTTGTGACACAATCACACTTAAACAGCTGAATAGGATTTCAATAAAATTTTTGCATACATATAGAATAAGATCTTGATTAAAATATAGGATACTTTTTATAACACTGGGATATAGAGTATTTATTTATTTATATTCTGTCATGTCATTTCACTTTTCCAATAAGGAATGTACTTTAAACATACAAATGTTGAGAAGTATACCGGCTTACTTTAAATGTTTAAATGCTTTAATTACTTTATCTCGTCGATAATATTGAAAACGCTCTTCAAACGTCAAAATCACGTCAAAATTCGACAAAATTACATGTTAGCTACTGTAGACACATTATAATATGTCATAATTTATTTTTTCAATTGCTTATATTATTATTTTTATCTTTAAACTTTGTAGTAAATTTTTATTAAAAACTTTGATTCATCACTAACACAAAATACTCTTGCATAATAATAAATAATACTCTATAATACTATATATTTGCAATTTGACAATAGAAGGGATGAAATAGTTTTAAATAGATTAAAAATAGGCCACTGTATTACGTCACACATATACATCTTATCAGTAAAATCCCGAAGAATAAATGCTCTAGATATGATAGTGAGCTGAACATAAAACATTTATTAATTGATTGTCCAATGTTAAAACAGAAAGAAGTAATGTTAATCTTCATAAGACATTAAAAGAGTGTCTAACCGATTATAAAAATACTGTAAAATTTTTAAGATTAACTAACTATTATACTTTAATTTAATTGCTATGAAATACTGTTAATATATTTTAGTCGCTAATGACCCTAGATGTTAAAAGCGACTTAAAATAAATAAATTAAAAAATATACTTTGGAGATTAAAATAAATGTTAAACTTTTAGTTTAATAAAAGGTACGTATTTTATAAATTATTTAATAAATATTAAAAATATAATGTAATGTTAACAATTTAATTTACATTTGTATTATTTAAAGACTAAGTATAAATATTTGTTTAAATTTTTTTTATTTCACATTCTAGAATAAAGTTATTTTAATTAAATATTTTGATAAAGTATGATAATAGTAGTCGGTGAAATATTTAAATTATATCAAAATGACTATAAACTTAATAAGAATAATAACATTTATTGTTATTTTCATATATTTTTCAGCTATAAAATAAAATAAAAAGCCTTGCAGACAATTCACAAAATTAGCATAGCATCAATTATCGTGCTGTATCTTTTATAGAGAAGAAATATCAATACTTCTATGAAAGAGTTCTAGATAAAATTACTATTAATACAAAAAGAAAAAACTATATATTTTAATAAAATTTCTTAATTAGTTTTGTTTTATTTAATCTTCCAAAATATAAATATTCAATACATAAAATTATAATTATTAAATATGCGACTTAAATAAAACTGTTCTAGAGAACCAATATATTTAATTACACATACAGTGTTGCAAATTAGTTATGATTATTATTATATATATAAAATAATTATGATTATTATTATTTGTTTTAGTTTTCCTAAACAAATTATTATTGTTGATTTTATTGCTTAAATGCTCATAATGAATAATATCTGAGTAGATACTAGAAGAAATAATTTTGTTTCTTTCTATATAGAATAAATATAATTGTACATATTTATTGAAAATAGGTTTTGAATTTACATACTTAGCTTTTAGTTTTCTCTCAATTACATACCCGATGTATTTGGAATGCTTGAATGATTTAAAGCTAATAATGCACTATTTATATACTATATAATACATATAACCATTTATCTCAGAAACGTTTTTTTAAGAACATTTTAGGACTTATGTTTTTTTTGTGAATTCGTGGTCTATGCATCATGTACACGCTGTGAACTCTCGTTGACCGCGAGACGCGCGACTAGCGGGCGACGCCGCGGGCGGAACGAAAAGTACAGAACGACTTATGTACCTTTTTACATCCTTCGGGTAGTAATGTGTGATTTAAATGAGACGTTTTGTTTGCTCCAAAGTTCGTTTATCAATCCTTTTTTATTTATTTATTAGAGTAACACAATTTATATTAGAAGGGAGGCTTACATACATAGGTACACTACACCTTCCACGGCATTAAAAAAAAATTTGGTTTAATTTTTAAATATTTTTTTTACACTAAATTCTACATATTTCAATTTTACATAATAAGCATTACAATTAAAGTTTGGATGTTACAATGAATGTTTCGGTCAATGACGGATAAATATACCTATTAATTATATAGGTATTCAATTATTACAAAACCCTGGAGTTAATGCTACATAATTATTATATTAACTTGTTATTACGATTTATTCTAAAGGAATAGAAAAATAAGAATATTATGATAAATATTTACTTAACTTTAAACGATATACGAGTATATTTGCAAATAATATTTGCAACTTCTTCCAAAAATAAATGTCAATCCGGGAAAATAATTTTGTATAGGTTATTACTTTATACTTAAGTAGTTAGTCTATAGTCAATTAATTAGTTATAGTCACAAATAGTTGTATAATTTTCAAATCAAATATTACAAATCATAACAACTTTATTATTATTACATCTCGAGAGTCTTTTATATATATTTCCTTTTACCATCTTAGACAAATCCCCGCCCTCTAGAGTACTCTAGTTCCTCTGAACATATTTTTCTTGAACTAGCGTTTGGAACAAAAAAATTACTACTTGGTGTTTTTTATAGACCATCCGTTCTTATAGACTATTTTCAAAATTTCGAGAATCTTTTAGAATTATACAGCCCAACCGTTGATCACACAATTATCATGGGTGATTTCAACACGTGTCTTCTTAAAAATGACAGCCGTGCCAAACGACTTACTAACATTATAAGCAGCTCAAATCTCACATTACTGCCTTCTAATGCAACTCATTTCTTTCCAAATTGTTCTCCTTCTAAACTAGATTTAATGTTGGTGTCTTCTTCTGAGCTTGTGGATACGCATGGCCAATATCCAGCTGAGGCCTTTTCGTATCACGATCTTGTATACCTTTCATATAGGATGCGTCCACCTAAGGCCAAACCTACCATTACTATGCGTCGTAGCTTTAAGAATTTTGACAACGACAGCTTCTTGGAGGACCTAAATAATATGGATTGGGATACGATTCAAAGTGCTCCCAACATGGACGACAAGTTAAATGTGTTTAATAGTCTTCTGACTGAGCTCTTTGATAAACACGCTCCTTTGCGTCCTGTCAAGCTTAAACACCTTCCAGCCCCCTGGTTAACGCAGGATATCAAGTCGTTAATGTTAAAACGCAATGCGGCAAAATCTAAGTTCAAACTCATACCATCTGAAAACAATCATAATAAATATAAAAAACTAAGGAATCTGTGTAGCAGGGCATGCAGGGACGCTCAGTCGAACTTTATTGATAATTCCATTAAAAACAATAGTCCTGCTCGTATTTGGCGTTTCTTGGAATCTCTGGGTATTGGTCGTCAGCGCTCTAATCTATCATCTAGTATAGACTTAGATGCCCTTAACAATCACTTTGCTAAGGTTAAATCCCTAGACAACCGAGTAAAATTAGACCCCTTAAAACACATTAGGGCAGCACCTTTGAAAGTCAATACCCCTTTTGAACTTCAACCTGTCACTTCAGAGGATGTTAGGAAACACATTTTATCGATTAAATCCGATGCTTCTGGTAGTGATGGTATTAATCGCAAACTTGTCCTACTAGTTTTAGACCACATTATTCCTGTCCTTACTTACATCTTTAACTTTTCTTTATCATCTAACACATTTCCTAATGCGTGGCAGCATGCACATGTTATTCCTATACCTAAAATTAATAATCCTTCCTTATTCTCACACTATCGGCCTATTAGCATTCTACCTTTTCTTTCTAAAGTTCTTGAACGCATTGTTTTCACACAGCTTAATGTCTTTCTCTTAAAAAATCGTATTCTTAGTCCATATCAGTCAGGCTTTAGAACGGGACATAGCACTGTTACTGCTCTCGTTAAAGTTTGCGATGACATACGCTTTAATATGGACAACAAGTTGCTTACGATAGCGGTATTACTAGATTTTAGTAATGCATTTAATTCTGTCGACCATGATATTCTGTTAGCTCTCCTACGATCTATAGGCTTATCTGCTAATACTATTTCTCGGTTCAGCAGCTACCTTCGTAATCGTCAGCAACGCATAGTAGCCAACGATACACTCTCTTCCTATGTTCACGTCTCTAGTGGCGTTCCTCAAGGTGGCGTCCTCTCACCACTACTTTTTTCGATTTTTATAGACTCAATTCCACCCCTCCTTTCTTCGTATCATCTCTATGCTGACGATTTACAATTATATGTTTCCACTCCAGCGAACGATATCGCTGGAGCTATCAATAAAATTAATGTGGATCTTAGTTGTATCTCCAACTGGTGTAAATCTTATGGTCTATGTTTGAATGCTGCGAAATCCCAGGTTACTATCATAGGAAGTCCGGGACAAATTTGTAAAGTTGATTTTAAAACTTTACCTCCAATAACTCTTAATTCCTCCATCTTAAACGTAACAACTTGTGTTAAAAATCTAGGTCTCCTAATTGATAATTCTCTTTCTTGGTCCCCTCAAATTACGGAGATAAGCCGCAAGCTGTTTGCCTCGATAGGAAGCCTGAAACGTTGGAAAAACCTTCTCCCTCTTAAAGTTAAAATATCTTTGGCGCACGCTCTTCTCTTGCCTATTTTGGACTACGCGGACTCCTGTTTCACTGATTTAACTGAAGAAAAGCTAGATAAGCTGGAGCGATTGCAAAATATGTGCATTCGTTTTATATTCGGCTTACGCAAATTTGACCATGTCTCCTCCTTTCGTGCTCGTCTGAGGTGGCTTCCTATCAGATATCGTCGAAACCTCCACACGCTAGTCCTGTTATACTCTATTTTATACAATCCCTATTCCCCTTCCTATCTAAAAGAGCGTTTCTGTTTTCTAGGTACAGACACTTCTAGTCATTTAGAACTTCGGTCTCGTTCTGACAATCGTCTTAAGTTGCCAACCTGTCATACCCGCTACTTTAGCAATTCCTTTACGGTTAAAGCTGTCAATCTTTGGAATTCACTGCCATTTGCTATTCGTCATTCTGAATCAATTGCTATTTTTAAATGTCGCTTGTTTAAGTATTACTTAGCAAGAGTGGAAGAACAATAATAATTGTTTCTATAATAGTGACTGATTAATTATTAATTATTTGTATTTTAAATATATTTGTTGTATATGTGTAGATATGTGTATGTATGTATTTTATTACTATGTACTCAGTACAAAATATGCATGTATTTATAATGTATATGTATATCATATTATTAAAGTGCTAGTCCTAGTATCATTATTATTATTTAGCAAACACCTAGGTTTAGGGACCTAAATTTGCACTATCCAAGTCTGATAAGAAACCTACTTTCATTAAAGGTTGTCTGGTAGAGATTGCTGATAGCAATAAGACCGCCTTTGCACACTTAAATTGTGAATATCTTGTACTGTCATTATGTAATATCCACTGTAAATTTAGTGACTGCAATAAAGTATTTATCTATCTATCTATCTATATTTTCTTTTTTTTAATATCTACTCTTTCTACGCTTCCAACCGGCTGATTTATCATAACACATTTATTTATATACTTTTATAAGTTAAGGGGGTTAATACCTCTCTCATATTTTTTATTTCATTCATATATTATTTCAATTCAAACTGCTATCCGTTTCATCTCTAATTATTATTTATCGATGATACAGCTAATGGTCAATAGAAACAATTTTTAATTTTCTTTTCATTCATTATCCCACTACTTTAACAAAATAATATTACATAATTTTTTACACAATTCGCAATCTATCAATTTTCCTACAATTAAGCATAAATCATTATCTTATATTTTATTTATATATTTTTTTCATACACCGTTATATTCTTTTTACAATCAAATAGTTTGTCTTCAAAATATTTATAATTCATAAAACAATTTGTTTATTTACTTTTAAAATTCGGACTTGAAAACATTGATTTTTTTTAATTACATGAAAGTGTAGTAACGTAAAGCGATATTAATACTTTATTTTAAATTTTATTAACAATGGAAATTTACTAACATCAGGTTGAAATAAGATTTAGAGATTCATATAATTAGTGTAAGAATAACTTGCCATATACGTAAAAGTCTTGCGTAAAAGTTACAAAAAAAAAAAATACATTATAATTTTTTTTACGAAATCATATTTCGCGCCATTTAGAAAATTTATATAGCCTATGTCACTACTACAATTTAGACAAATCCAACGACATCTCATATGTCAAAAACCGTCCAGCCGTTTTGGCTGTAGGGTGTGCCAAAGAAATGGACATACATACATACATACATACACTCGAAAAACATAACCCTCCTTCTGTCGCAGTCGGGTAAAAAAGTCCGTGTCGGCATATATCTATCTCTTAAGGTTGACTCATTATTATAGTAAAAGTCAAGTTTGTTCTAAAATAATGTTATTTGCGAAGGTGGTTTTATAGACATGATATAAATCATTATCCAAATAAATAGGTTACTCATCAAAAATATTTCTTTTTGAAATGAATATCTTAGAAGATATCATAGTTTTAAAATAACTCCGCAACGAAATAATAATAACAAAAATTGAAAAGTTGATTTTATTGCATTATTATTAGCCAGGCATATGAATCCTTACGAATCATATACACTCAAATCTCTCACAAAAACTCACATCAACGAGGAAACTTTATGAAGACAAACTTTGTATTTTATAGCATTTAATTTGGACCCATAATTTAGAAGATAATGTAAAATCAAATGAAACTATGTGCGTCGCACCGCGCGCTCGTTTGCTGTACTTAACAATAATTACACAATAATTACGCACAGCACAAACATATTATTATGTACCATGTACGTTTTTCTCAAATTAAAGCGGGTATAACCGCGAGGCACAGCAAGTCATAAATAAAATGGGTGCACTGTTTTTCATAAAATTATGTGAATTTTTAACGACTCAACGCACCATTTTTTTTTTTTTTTTTTTTTTTTTTTTCGCTGGGAAATGCATTTACGCATCCCGCGGCCCGAGGGCGACGGGTATGTGGGACTCGCTGACACGGCAGAACGTGCCAGAATACCGCACTAAAACCCAGCGGTGCCCTCATCGTCGTAGTGGGGCGCCACGGGATCGCTTTCGCATGCGACCGTGACGCCCCGACGGTTGGCCCGCCTATGCGGACCGCCTTCGCCTATAGAGCGCTCGCGGGCACTGTGAGCGCTCTATTGCCCCGGTGGCGAGTGGGAGGATGTGGTGCCCTCTCCCACTCTATTGCGGAGGGTGGAGGAGTGCATATTGACGTCTCCTCCTCCCTGGTCGTCTTCTGCGGAGCGAGTCAGCGTGTGCTGCTGCTTCCCGCTCTCGCTCCGCGGCCTCCTTCAGAGCCATGACCTCCTCACAATATGAGGTCACGGCCGACCAGCACCTCTCGCTGTCAAGCATGCAGCGGACCACACTTGACAGCGAGAGGTCTCCACCTATCACTGCCACCAGGGCCCTGCGCTGGGGCTCCCAAGCGGCGCATTCCTCCAGGGTGTGACGCGCCGAGTCGATTGGCGCGCCACACTCGTGGCAAGCAGGGGTGGCTTCTCGCCTAGCGATTTGGTGCAGGTACTTACCGAAGCAACCGTGCCCGGTAAGCACCTGCGACAGCCGAAACGTAAGCACCCCATGCCGCCTGTTGACCCAGCGACGAAGGTGAGGACGTATAGCGTCCACCGTCACTGAGCCCGCCGCTGGGGACCCCAGATCCAACGACTCAACGCACCAAGTCCAACCTCATTTCTGTGTTTTTGTTTATAGGTATTTTAACTTGTCTAGGCTTATGCATTAGATATGAGTAATTATTACATACTGATGAAATATGAATCATATTTACTGAAACTGGTTATTTAAATAAAAAAAGGCTCCTAATAAAAGTTTTTCTCTCAAAAGAAAAATGAAACTTGAAAAAAAAAGTCGGTCTGGAGACATCTGGACTCGAACCCAGGTTTTCTGATTTAGAATCTGCCCGATTCCCACCTGAGCTATAAACTTGTAAATGACAGCGAAATTTGCCTTCGTATTGTAATGATATTTTTTAATTGTCTGAAAACACGGATAAAACGACATTTTCTAAAATTGAATCTTAGCTAGATCGATTTATCGTCCCCCTAAACCCCATGCATACTAAATTTCATAAAAATCGTTGGAGCCATTTCCGAGATTCAGTTTATATAATTATAAATATACAAGAATTGCTCATATTATAGTAATATATATTAGTATTCCTTAATAAATATAAATAAACTTTCTATCTTCTATATCCATTTTCACGTCTAACTAATATTTACTAATTATTAAAAATAAGGATTTTATTTTAATTTAAACAAAAAACAAATGACATGATGGATTAAAAAAAAAAAAAAAAAAATGACATGTTAAGATTCGTGTCAATAGGGAAGAGGCGAATATAATATTTATGAATATTTTGTCATAAAAACGCTAAAAAAAAAAAGAAAAAAAAAAAAAAAAAAAAAAAAAAAAAAAAAACAACAGGTCATTACAAACATTTTCATTTACTTCATGTTGAGTTTTAACAAAAGTTACGAATTTAAAGTAAATTGATACAGAACATAATTTAAAACATCAATAGGAGTAGTGGCATCACTCGTGTTTGACAACTAACTTGAGGTTACGGGTTCAGGTTTATTTGAGGCTAGGTTTTGAAACTCAGCGACGAATAAGTAACGACAAACATGAGTGATGTTATCGGAACTGTATGTCCTTTTTCGTGCGCAAATACTGTCAGTTTAAAATTGCATTTTTTGGTATTAATTTTTTTTTCTTTTTTTAGAGTTTACTTCTAAAGAACCGATTTTAATATAAGGCCATCAGTATGAAAAGAATATGAGGAGTAAAAATCGTCAATCGCGGTAGGTAGGTACTTTTTTGCGCAACCTATTTTCACTTTTAAGTCGTGAGTATTAAGACGTATAGTCCGCGCGCGAGAGCACGCGATTCCCGCGGTTGAGGAAAGGGCGGGTGTGCGCCGCGGGCCGCGCCCGACCGTCGTCGGGTCATTCCCCGCACTCTCCCACTACTAGAGTGACGACCTTGACTTGAGGCCACGCTAATCGAGTTTTTTTATGTTAAGGACTCTTAATCCATTTATTAATTTTTGACTTTATTTAATATATATTTTTTAATAACTAAGTGTAAAAATCACAATTAGTTCAGATGAATCTGACATTGAACTTACCGAAGACGAGATTATTCGTTATTAATTTGATGTTGCAGCTACATACATTAATAACGGACAATTTATTGCCGCAGAAATCTAAAAGGTGATTTTTGCGGTAAAAACTGTAAAATAGGCGATAAGTGTTATTCTGTGTCACATACAATTTTTTTTTTTATTTAATGTAAATGACCAGAGGGGTCATCATCGGCCACTTAGGAGACAAATCGATATATTTCTATCATTAGTACGTATTCTCATGCGTAAATATGTAGTTTAAAAAAAAATAAAGTTTATATTAAACATACTTTTAGGTAAAAATTTATTTTGTACTGTACTGTAATGTACTGTGTCAACCTATAAACGACCCACTGCTGAGCAAAGGCCTCTTCTCTTAGAATACTTAGAGCTTCATCCATCACGCTGCTTCACTGCGGGTTGGCGGATAATTTAACTACCATGAGTAAAGATAGTTATCAGGGTCTGTGATAACAATCGTGGTAGGGAGACCCACAAGGAAATACACCCAGGCCGCAAACAAATATTTGTACAAATACAAATATCTATCCCGAGCGGGAATCTAACCCGTACCTCATATGTACAATTCGGGTTCGATACCTCGTAATACTATTTTTTTTTCAATTTATAAAAGATAATACTTTCATCGAGAATGAATTGGCACCATTAATAATATCTCATATTACTTGTTATCACTTGTTTGGGAAATTTGTAGTTTTTTTACCTTCATTAAAAATTGAATAGTGGAATAAATAATATAAATAATAATATTAATATATAATAATACATGGGCTTATAAAACATTATAATATATTAATAGTGGAATAAATAATAACAATAATATATAGGCTTAAAATTAATATAATAGGCTAGTTGACTAAATTTCAATAACTGCTTAATACTTTAGCTTATTATGCATTTTATGGAAAAAATTTTTTATTTATTTTTAATCGAGCATTTACATTTTAAATTTCGCGTTTTAAAAAACCAATTTAAATTAGGGTCTAAAACGCACAAAACTATCATGGCGTCTTGAATGACGTCACGCCACGGCGTGAAACAAAATAAAGAGCGATCGTGTCTTCGTATATTTTAGTTTGTTTTTATCGTTTAAAAATGAATTCCTCATATTATAAGTACTGTATAGTGTCCCAGTGTAATAGCACGACGATAAAAACCCCAGACAAGTTATTTATATAATTATGTTCCAAACAATAAAGGATACGGAAATACGGAAAAAGTGGCTAAATTTTGCAAGAAGAGAAGATGCTCATACTTTATCAACGGTTTCATGAATGTATTTTTGATGTATTTTTGTGAAGATAATTTTGATGTAAGTGTTTTACATAACACAGTCTATTACTTAATTTTAGCAAACTAGATGTTTTGTGGAATCCGTAACGTTTTATTTTAGTTTTCTAATTAATGTTACAAACATACTCTTTTTATTATTCTAGTTGGCAAATGATATGATTAATTATATGGAGTATCATATTAAGGGAACAGTATCACAAGTGCATATGAAACCAAGTTGTATGCCAAGTAAATTTGGATGTCAAGAAGACGGAAGAAAACGAACATGCAGCTGGACAGAACGACCATATATATTAAAAAAACAAAGAAAGATGATAATAGCAGAGTGTCTGAATGAATTGAAAGAAAGTTGTACTTCATGTTCTTCTCTTATAGATACTTCTGATAACAGTTCAAGTATGTATAATATTAAACAACATAACGACCTAAATTATTTAAAGTTTGAAATGGCAAATACCCAGTTATTACTATAATAAAGCTATTTTGTTGTATTTCTTTTTCAGATATTGAAACAGTTGGGAGGTAATGAGCCAGAAATGTTATGTCAACAGTCAAGAGATAAATCTGTTCAAGTATTTATAACTAACAAATTCAGAAGTAAGGCTGTGCAGACCAATGTGAAATTGATTGATTAGGCATTATCACCTTTGAAACATTCTGTAACATCCATGTCCACATCCCCATTAAAAAATGTAACCGTTACAAAATTAAGTCCTTCTGTATGTGGTATAAGCAAAATTGCAAAAAATATATTTATTGAAGAACATTCAGACAGTGATATTTCTTTATATGTATATACCATATGTAGCTTCCAATAGTCCCTCACTATCACGGCTACAAGTTAAATTATCTTCTGATTGTAGTGAATTAGTCGAAGAAGACAAAAAAAAATAGAACCAACAAAGGCCATGTTGAATACAATTAAAAAAAAATTAACAATTATTATCAATCCAGTATTACACCAGTAAGACCTCCCAAGTGTTGAAAAAGGAAAATGAGTAAAACTGAAGCGAAGGTAACTAAATAGATTGCCAGCTTGAGGATTCATAATTATAGAGAGTTATTAGGCGCTTACATGAATTTTATTTGCTTAGACCACATGCATGTATTAATTTCAAATTTGTAAAAATTCTTGACGAGATAATAATCTTAGCATGTGCATTAATTAATTTGCAAGATTCTTTAATAAAATAAAACTAAGGAAAACTGCAAGATTGTCTTTTTATTTCAAGTATGTTATAGTTTTACATTTTGATATAATAATGGGTATACATTAATAATTTTCCAAAAGTTTAATAGTTTATCAATATTAATTTCAAATTTGTAAAAATTTTTGACAAGATAATAATCATAGCATGTGCATTAATTAATTTGCAAGATTCTTTAATAAAATAAAACTAAGTTTAAGATTGTTTTTTTTTTTTCAAATATGTTATAGTTTTACACTTTGATATAATAATGGGTATATATTAATTTTCCAAAAGTTTAATAGTTTATCAATCAAATTCTCAACATACTCAATATCAAATGGCACATTTAAAATCTCCACTTTTTAATTCACACTATAATCATGGTCCACTATACAAAATAAACAATTTTCTTTCCTGTTAAATACATTTGAAGCTGCATTTGGGCACAATATTTTTCTGCAACTTTTCCATTTTTTATGTAATTTTTAAATGTGTTGGCATTAAATATTTTAGGCTACTACCAACTCTAGACAGTTTTGATTTTCTCCAATAACATTCCACCGAACTGCATGATGGTTCCTTACTTCTGCGATGAACCCACATAAGGCAAGCTATTGCTTGTTTACATGCCTTGTGAAGGTACGCAGTCTTGACATCGAACGGAGATAATAATATTATCTTCATCAACAACCAGTGTGCATCCATATAAATTTACGTGAACTCTGTGTTCAGGACACATTTTACACTTAACAGTACAAAATTTATCGTCACGCTTAAGATGGACCTATCTTATGGCGTCATCTCCATATGAAGCTCGCGAAAACCTGAAATTATACAAGTTTGTTACTATTTTGTATTTTTTTATACTTTGTAAATATAACCTCAAAATCAGTAGGTATCAATTATCTTGCAAAATATACGTCAAAATATTAAGTTATTGTGTACCGAACTGAAATATGACATAGCATTTAAGCTTATAATTAATATTTTGTACTTATGTTTACTTACAAGGAAGTTTTAACATTGCGAAATTCAGATGAGCAGAAGTCACTGTTCTACTCGAAAAAATTGCCAAGCATAACGGCATCGATTCTGGGCAAATTATTACTGTTTGCTTTGCTAAATCCAGATTCCATGGTGAATTCTTTCAAATTATAACTTGCAAAAACTTGAAATTAGTTGTTAAAAACCAAATTTTATTAAGAACGAAAGAGTATCTAATTATAACCTGTAGCGATAATCGAAATGTCAATGACACGCAAGATTGGTGTTTCACACGGCGTGACGTAAGGTTTTCTGATTGGTGTTCACTGGCACGTGACTAAAGGTTATATTTTACGAAATTTATTTTTTTTAAATATTATTAATCTTTCACGATTTTAACAATTAAAATTGTTTGTTATTTTCTCCATAATATAATTAATCATTATAAGCCCCTATCCATTATATTTGCTCTTAGGCTTGTGTCCAACAAGCCTATTATAGTTTATAGTTATCGCTTTTTTACGTAATGTTATAATTATTATGTAACGAAATGTGTAGTGGTTATAGTACAAGATTTTTATAAAACTAAGGGTTAAACTAGGTTCAAATCCTCTTTGAATTTGTATTGTGTGATTTATTTATTTTTTTTTCTCTTTTCTTTTCTGTACTTTTGTTTCTTATAGTAAATTCTTTTCCATTTATTTATAAATTCTAGCTTACTTAAAATTAATTTACTTACTTAATGTTAAAAGAAAATAAATATGTAAATAAAAATTTAGAATTAATAGGGAGACCAATTACGAATTACAAATAACTTTTAAATTTTTTGTAAATAATCTATTTGAAGTTTTGTCCTATATATTTAGAAAGGCAAAAATTGTTAATATTATATATAATGATTACTATTAATTTTATAATTGACACTAGCTTCTCGAAGCGGTTTCACTTTAAGTCACATGTAATAAAATGTATAATAATACATATATAGGCTTATAATATATGTATATAATATTAATAGTGGCATAAATAACATAGAAGAACATAGCGGTTACGGCGGTACCGGCCGGGGGGCCGGTGGCGCGTGCCTATAAATAGCGAAAAATCATGTCTGTATTGTCTAATGACAAAAAAATGTGTACGTTGTATGTAAAGACATATTGTAGTATATTTAGTATCAGCATTGCACTCGTGCGGAATCGGGGCGGGTCACTAGTTCCTTAATAAATAAATAAACTTTCTATCTTCCATATCCATTTTCATGTCTAACTAATATTTACTAATTATTTTTATAGAAGAAAACGTAAAAAATAAGGATTTTATTTTAATTTCAACAAAAAACAAATGACATGATTGATTTAAAAAAATGAGATGTCGTTAATATTAGTGTAAATAGGGAAAATACGAATATAATATTTATGAATATTTTGTGATAAAAATGTTAAAAATAAAATATATATAAAAGACAGGTCATTGCAAAGTTTTATTTAATTAACTTTATGTTTATTTTTAACAAAAATTACGAATTTAAGTAAATCGATACGGAACGTACTTTAAAACATCAATAGGTCACTCTTGTTTGACAACTAACTTGAGGTTTATTTTAACTAAAGTTTTGAAAGTCAGCGTCGAATAAGTATGACCGACCATTGAAAAACATGAATGACTTCATCGGAACTGTAATATGTCCTTTTTTGCGCGCAAATGTCGACTGTCAATTCGAAATCTCATTTTTTGGAATAAATTATAGTGTCTTAATTTTTTTTTTAATCTAAGGTAAGTGACCCCTCTTTCGGTGACTAACAATAAGGCGAAAAATCGATATATTTCTATAATAAGTATTATATATAAGTACGTATTCTTATGCGTAAATAGTTTAAAAAAAAAGTTAAATTATTAAAGTTTATATGATATAACATACTTTTAAGTAAAAACTCATTTTGTACTGTACTGTACTGTATCAGCATGTAAATAACCTACTGCTGAGCGAAGGACTCTTTTCTATAATTATAGAAGAAGGGTTAGAGCTTAATCCACCACGCTACTCCATTGCGGGTTGGCGGATAATTTCCCTACCATGAGTAACGATCATTATCAGGTGTCTATGATATCAACCGGGACCGACGGCCCACAAAAAACATATACCCAAACCAGAAACAAATATTAGTATGAACACAAATATCTGTTCTGAGCGGGAGTCAAACCCGCGACCAGCTGGCGCGCGGCTTTGAGGCGACTACTCGCACCACAAGACCAGAACGGTCAATTTTTTAATGATATAATTGTGTCAATTTTTTATTAATAATTTTTTTTCGATGATTAACTTAAATTTTTAAATTTTCAAAAACAAAATTTATGAATAAGAAACTGATAAATAATTTTTTTTTTAATTTTTCAAACATAGATTTCTTAAGTTTTTCAAGAATTGCTCCAAGAAAGGAAAAAAATCTTAAAGGAGATGGGGATTAGTGGGACAAAATTTAATACCTATAATTAGAGATATGGTTTAAACAATTGGTCATATTTTCTTTTGTTTTAAAATATAAAAAACCATCTCAATACTGAATCTGCAAGCGGAGAAAAATGAGAAAGATATTTTTCATCACATTAATTGGGTATCGATTCGATTACAGAATAAAAAAAAGGTTAGTACTAGTAAATTAACTCAAACTATTTAGATGCACAATTAAAGTTGTAAACAATAAAGTTCATTGGAATAAAGTAATATTAATAGCGAAACCATCAATTAGTATTTGATAAATCAAAATGATTATCGATTTTGTATTGATTTAAAATAAGTCATATTATATCATAATTTTAGTGACAGCTTTGGCAGCTGACTGACATTGATAGTATTGATACTAGCCGTTTATTTTTTACCTTCTTTTCCTGTATGACATTTGAATAATAACATAAATAATATTAATTGATTAATATTATATGTTTGTGTTAGCTTGATCTTTTTGACAGATGTAAATTTTTCTGATCGACATAACTTTGCAATGACGAACATATTATTTTCTTAATTTAAATGATTTTAAAAATTGTAAAAATATTAAAAAAATACATGTAACACAAAAGTCCCTAAAGATTCAATCGTCGTCCGAAAATTTTAAGACTTTTCGTTGCTTCAAAGTAAAGTTTAAATAGGAACACTGAAAATAATAGACGTTTGTACAATGTTATAAGGGTCGAAACAAAGATCCGTCCGACTGATTTATATAATTATTTTTTTTTTAATTTTAAATCTGAGATAACTTCTAAAGTATTTTATATAATTTTAATGAAATAAGGTAAAGAAAAGTTTTGATCTACATTAAATTTCCAAGATAACTAATATATTTATTTGGATAAAGATCATTCATTAGGAGAAATTAGCTTTGCAAATAAAGTAATATTTTTAAATTAATTACTTAAAGATAAAAATTATTACTGTGAGTAAACCTTAGGACATAGAAGAAAACGTAAAAAATAAGGATTTTATTTTAATTAATTATAGATATATTATTTATATAATAGATATATTATTATATATTTTATTTTGAATAATTATAGATATATGCTATCGCGGATTTTTTGTAAGCCTTTTTATGATATACAATTCCGTAGTACAATATTTTGATGTATCTCATACGGTTTAATCAGCGTTGGAAAAATCGTTTTTTTTTATCGGTTTCGTCACAAAACATGGAAATTTCTCTATTACTCTATTATACAAATACTTTATTAGAATGTTTTGTATGTATGTGTAAACCTTCGGGAATAAATGTTCTAAATAACAGTGATAACTGCATCAAAATCCGTTGTGCGGTTTAAACGAAGAAATATCATGAACAGAGAGAGACTTTGTTTTGTAATATGTAGTGATTTGGACGTATATTAATTAGTTTTTCATTTTGTAAATTTTATTTATAAGGTGCCTGATACAGGTGATAGCTAGGCCGATAGACAGAATATCAGGAATTGAAGTTATTCTCATTCATTATTATATTTAATTTATATAAAAAAATTATTACACATTTTTTTAAAGTTAAATGTATAAAGTTATTAAGTTTCGTTTCATTATGTCACTACGCATAAAATACAAATAATAAAATCAAATCACCACGCAAGTAAAACTTTAACAAAGAGTATAATAATATTTTTATTCGTCCGCCATGTTAGTGAAAATAAATATGATATTAGACATTAAAATAAACCGTTCGCGTCGTCGCGACCTTGCCGCGCGCAGCTCGCAGTGCATATGAGCGGCAACGTCGCATTTCGCTCCAAACGCGACCTTGTCGTTCGAACCATGAATGAACCAATGAACGAGACGCGCATGAACGAGACGCATGATGCGTCATCGTCTCGTTCATGCGCGTACAACACAACATATTTTACAGTGGACTCACTAGTATCGGCGCTCCTTACGATGATATACGAGCAAAACGTATATTGAAATTCAGCGCCTCTAGCGACTTTTCGGTGAACTAGCAATATACTCGTTCAGTTACTCCGGAAGAAAAATTACGTCAAAACGATTTTTTAAATATAGGCACCTGAGGCTTATAGGTATCGTTTGGCGCCAATCTGGGGTTGAAATAATACTGCGTCCGATATACGGGCGCCGTAAGTCGGTGGACGCACTATTACTATGCAGATTTTTGACCGTTGGCGCAAAATGAGTTGCAGGATGTATATATATATATATATATATATATATATATATATATATATATATATATATATATATATATACTACAAATATATGTAAACACACATATACATATAAACATACATACATACACTATAAATATACTATACTACCTATAGCCATACATATAAAAAAAATAATCAAATAATATATTGTCAGGAGATTGTAGGATATTTATGACGTATTTAGTGACAAATAATGTGCTTTCAGATGATATGGTTGAAAAGATAACTTTCTACAGAGTTTCTTGCGGCGCAGTAATAATTGTCTTTCCAAAACGCTGGTAGATTAATTTGACATGTAAAAGAAACTTTTTAGGCCAACTTGCATAATAAAATATTTGAAATTTTGTTTTTATAGTATAATGTAGATGAGTATCTTCTTGTATTACATAAAAAAATCTACTTTAACATTCCACACGTACGCAGTCGCGGACAGAAGCTATTTAGTAATATATCGGTATACGAGTAAAGTTTTAGAGCTATGTACCAAAAGCTTCATAAAATTTGTGTTCAGTAGATATATTATGAATCAGTAAAATATCGTTGAACAATAATGCGTTAATAAATAAGGTTTTAAAAGTTATTTTTGCGTTATAAAACGTGTTTATTGATATTGGTAATTTACTGTAAGCCCCACGAATCCCAGGAGCAGTACAGTATCCGTCAATACGAGTAATATCGCGTGGAATGCCCTGAATAATATATATTTTTATAGCAAATACTCGTATATGCAGAAAAAAGGTTATTGGAATCTTTTGTCCTAAAAAAAATTACCAGTTATTTTAAAGTATATTACTTTTATTTATATTTATATTTTCGTTGTATATATTATATATGATTTTTTTGATAAAATAAAATTAAAAGTTTTAAAATGTTTGTTCTTTCACCAGAAATCCCATGAAGTTTTTGGTGAAGATAAGTATGTCTAAAGAAAATATAATACGTATTATATAATTATTTTTTATTTCTAAGTCTTGGTATAGTAATTGATTAACAAGGATAAAGGTTCAGAATAATAAAAAGATCGAGGAATGTTATTATGGGTGGGGAAACGAAATAATTGATAGTCGCTCTGAATTTTAAATCATTGTACATCTCAAATACGTAAAAAAAAAATATATTTAAAATAGAACATGAAGGATATTTTTTTAAATTTATACTTGTTCAACAGCACATGATTCTTAACGGCCGACTAATTTCTTATTAAAGAACGTTATCTTGAAGCTAGATTAAGAAATTTTATTTTATATCTTCTTTATTTTATATTAACACATCTTTAAGGAAAACTATACTCACAAAAGAGCAAATATAGAGAATGAAAGCATGTTTGTGAGTTCAGTAATTTTTGAAGTTAAAAGCAGAAAAATCATTACTACGTCTTTTTATATATATACCTACGATATTTGTCAAACAAACGCAAGCAAAACCAAAGAAAAGAGACAGTTAATAACAAGTCAGTTAAATTGTCAACCTCCATTACTTATAAACGTCATTAACACAAAAAAACCACACATGCGTTAACATCATGCGAATTATGAATTCAAAACCAGTGATATATCAATATTAATATTAAAGTACGTTGTACTCCGTTTGTGCGATGGATGTGTAAACGCTGTGAGCAAACAGACTCACATTTCTCACATGATTGCGAACAGAACCTTCGTCCCTATTTACATTCTCGTATTCAGTCGCCAGCTATGCAACTGTTAACTCGGACACGAATGTTGCCGCAAACTATCCGTTTACACTTTCTGCGAATGCAGTTCCGCATTTGTTAGCGCTATTTGGGATTTGCTACTTTCAGAATCAGGACGCTTACTAAACTTTTGTTATCAGGTTTTTGTTTCGCATCACTTTTATGTGTGCGGTTTTATGCACTACTTTTTGACTGCAACCGCCTGTGTTCGTTCTGGGTAAGTAATGAAACAATACTAACGTGTTAGTAAAAAGCTCTGATTTCAATATTTTATTCAAAATAAAGCTTAAAACATCATTCCACAGAAGGCAGCTATAAAAAAATAAGTATATAATAATATAATATAGTTAAAAAACTTCTTTCTTTGATTTATTTTAATGTTGCATAGACTTTTCTTTTTCAAGAAGATTGTAGACTTACAACATGACTTTAGACACGTATATATATAGCGATGTTGTTCGGTCATATTTGCAGACGTCTGTCCTAACATGGGCTGATATGATACCGAATAGCAACTGGACAGGGATATCTTAAGGTTGCTTGGAAATGGTAAGTAAGCGGTATCTATTGGAGATAATCTGTGGCTTGCTTATACCTGATCACCTGATGGTCATGTATACGATATAATATGAAACCAGACATTGATTCTCTATTGTAAAAATAAAATCACAATCTGACATTTTGACGTTTTATTTTTTTATTTTTTCATTAATTAAATTAAATTATAAACATTAATAATCATTATAATAATATATAATATCAATTATAATACATTAATAATCTAAATATATTTATTGTTAATTTAGGTAAAGAAAACAAAAATTTGTTTTATATAATTTCTTTATAATCACTTGAATTTACAATCACTCACGTTTTAAACGACTATTGTTATTACTAAAACAAAATTAAATGGATTCTAAATAATTAGACCTCAAGCTATTTTAATGTATTTTTTAAGTTCTATTTTATGATGGAAGAAAACTGTTACAGTAGCGGAATATGGGTGAAACATTATATATATTATATAATGTAACTCGAAATACTATTAATAATTTGATTAGATGTAAAAAAAATATTGGGATCTGCAAAGAGCTAATAATAATAAAGTCCTATAATTTTTACGACGACGTGTGACGACCGTTCTGGTGTAGTGGTGCGAGTAGTCGCCTCAACGCCGCGCGTCGGCGGTCGCGGGTTCGATTCCTGGCGGACAGATATTTGTATTTGTACAAATATTTGTTTCCGGTCTGGATGTATGTCGTTGTGGGTCTCCCCACCGTTCCTCGGAGAGCACGTATAGCCGTCGGTCCCGGTTGTTATCTTAGACACCTGATAACGATCGTTACCCATGGTATGGAAATTATCCGCCAACCTGCAGTGGAGCAGCGTGGTGGATTAAGCTCCAACCCTTCTTCTATATGGAGAAGAGGCCTTCGCTCAGCAGTGGTGGGTGGTTTACAGGCTGATACAGTACAGTACATATAATATTAATATACATTTAATTTCGTTCTGTTTTGTTCGTTGGTTGAAGCTGTTTGTATGTTTGAGTAAGTAATAATAGTTAAGTAAGGATAGCTGTTTAGTTTAATAACTAAACTCGCTAGGATACTCTGCAATATGGTTTTAGTATTTTAAGAACACTATTGGCGTTGCAATTTGTTTTTTTAGTAATTGAATTATAAAACAAGTAATAGGAATTGTTCTCGGGTGACCGGGAGAGAAGAATAGTCCCGACCTCTTTTTTCTCGAGGTGTCGTAAAAGGCAACTAAAGCCATAGTGGTGCGAACAACTGTACACCAACCAGGATGGTGATGGGCAGCAGCCTCACCATATTTTACCACAACACACTGCGCTCGCCAACCCGCCTGCCAAGCATGACGAGTATTGGTAAACCGCGGAGTTATGGCGATGATGATGATGATGGAGGGCAAAGTTCAGCAGTGGACATTCATCAGCTGATGGCGGTGGATTTTTCCATTCTAAGCTCAAATAAATTTAAAATTGCCAGTAAATAATAATAATAAAATTTGTACTGATAAGTAGGATGAGTATTAAGTATCCATCACAGTTTTCGCTTCAAAATAAAACATAATTTCATCGAGGAACCGGGAGCGGTTTGAATAACAACTCTTTAATTGAAAGTTTAGCAATTTGCTCTACCCTCCCAAATGGACCCGACGGGGTATGGGCCAACTCTCATCCACCGGCTTCCAAAATTGAATGTAGGCAGATGTGCTTAATTACCAAGCCAGATGCTATGTTCCTCGCTTATCTTGAGATGAACCCGCTTGTTAAAACGAGATCGTGTACTTAAGAAAAAGCCTTTTTTTTAAAGCAGTATTAACAATTTAACAGTAATTATTAGTTAACAAAAGATTAATTAATACTGACGGCACTGCTATGACTTGCTTATCGCTGTCCACTCGCCGTAAATAGTTTTGATGTAAACGTTTCATGCATGTGGATGAAAATCGTTAATGTTACATCCAACTGAAAAACAGTTACATTAAACACAATCAATCAATACAGTTATGCATGAAACAAATTCAACTATAATAATAATAATTAAGAAATTAATATTTCACCTCGAATTTTTACTTATAAAATTTAATCCATGAATATTATACCAACAGTACCTAATTATTAGTAAAAATAAACATTCCTAAACTTCGAACCAGAACTATTTAAATAATTAAAAGTTTTTTGATATTTGATATCCTTGAATTGAATTGAATATCAAGTCCGTGAATAATTTTCTTTTTTCCTTTATAAAAAATATTTTTTCCTCTATAAAAAGTTGAGCCGAATTTCAAAAATTGTTTGGTCTTATTGTTAGTAAGCTTAGACGTAAAAAAAAAATTCATGTTTATATTTTATTTATATAATGATCATTCTTCAGTAAACCTTGTAGATATATCACTGTAAAAGTCTGTAAATTAGTAAATCTTAGACTTAACTTATAAATTCGAAGATTTACTAACTTTTTTTTTGATTTATATCTTTTTATCTCCATACGCACTGTATTTTTTATCCTTATTTTACTATTATATTTTAGTAACCATAGCATAATAATATCTCCGGGGAAGTTTCGGAGTACAAAATAGATCTTGTACAGCTCGAGAATCCTTAAAAGCCACGAACGAGGCAATATGAATTCCTACGATTGCGATTGACAGGGTAATGAGGAAGAATCTCAGTTCTTTGTTTTACTGAAAAAATCTTGAATTCGGCAATATGACGAGAAATTGTTATTATTATAATCGCTCCAATCAATTAAGATATTGTTTTAGCATTACGGAATATCATACAGTTGTTTGGTGTGCATTACTGTAATTAATTTCATAGTAGTTATTATTATTGTAGTTGTTGTATCTATATACAACGATTACACGTTTAATAGTGTAGAATGTACAGTATTCATCATTGTATGAAATATAATTATACAATATAAATATACATTAAATATTATTAATGTAGGCCATAAACAGTTTTTGTTTGATGTTTATAAGTAGACTCCAAAATATCAATGATAAAATCTATACATATGTATATTATAAAAAAATCATGAAAGCAGAACAATTTTAACTCAATCCCTGTAAAGTAATGATAGATAAATGTTTTATATTTATAGGCGATTTCCTGGAATAAAATTTAAAATAGGTTAAGTAGTTTTGGAAATTTTTTTTTTGAGTGAAGCAATTGAAGTGAATGGGGGCAGTTATATTAAATTGAAGTATATTAAATTGAATATACATATTCATAAATTGAATATGTATATTCAATTTAATATACATAAACCTAAAGATAAAAATATCCAAGATATAACCTTCATTATATATGCAAAGTTAGACCTGAGTGTTAATTTTTATTCGGAACTGTCGTTATAGCAAAAATCTGTTTCCATCATAAATTATTTGGTTATTAGATACCATATTATTTACTGAATATATATTTCCTTAATCTATAGGCAAATACTTTTTATTTAACATAGAAAAGTTAAATATTAACTAAAAAAGTGTAAATAATAATAATATAAGCATTCGTTTCATAGTTATGTTATTATTTGATAAGTTATATAGCCACAGATTTTAACAATTTCTTTTTGGTCACAATGTATAGAAACCTATTCTCTGATACGAATATATAGACGAGTGGTTATAGGGGCTGGTCGATGAGCGGCACGCTAGTAGGTACGTGCTGTCACACAAGTGAATCAAACTTCCCTTTACATTTTATCTAACTGCAAGGGAGGTCGGGTTTATATCTCTCGCCCTACTTGATTTAGTTTTGATAGCGGAAGGGAGCGGCTTTTAGATAAATGATTCCACGCTGTCGAAGCTGAAACTGACTTCGAGTATCGGGACTGGAATAGTGTTTAGAACGACACCCAGAGGTTTTATTGGGTGTTATAAGGGTTGTAATGTAATGAATTTTGTTAGGGACGCTAAAGTGTATTAGATATTGCAAATAAGAAATATCGGCCCGAATCTAAAAATTCAAGAGAAAAATGATTGGATGATTTTAATATTTTTAAGTGCTTTACTTTTTTTTTATATATTCTTTTATTTATCGTTCACTAAATAAATTACAATGTAAAAAATAATGATATTTTTACTATTACAATATCTATAAATACTCGTAACTACTAAAAGGATATTAAACCTACTACCTATTGTAAACGATATTATTACAAAAAAAAAAAAAAATAAAAAAAAAATGTTAAAAAGCAAGCAAATAGTAATACTAGGTAAATAATAATTCAAATTATCATCATGAAATGAGTATAAACATAGGAAGTAGGAACAGCGTATCGTGAGTAAACATTATAGTTATAATCAAAGAGTCGTTAGGCGCGAACAGAGTCGACTGAAGCCGTAACCATTACAATAGAAACTATGTGATACTTCCTTGATAAGAGTTTACACTATGTACATTTAGAAACTGTTATTCTATAATAATAATTGTCGAACATTTTAGGGATTAATCTGGCATAAATCTTATAAGATATTATTTTAGACTAATAATAAACGTTGAATGGAAAGAATTTGAAGCTATTATTATTAATTTTAATGATATAAATAATGTTTGCTGGTATGTATTTATATGTGCATGTATGTATGTATGTAATGTATGTATGTATTTTATCGTATATATGTTGAGTGTATGTATATATTAGAAAATATATTTTGGCTTCTTTTTTCTCGTCTTTTGCACTACTGTGCCCCGCGTTAACATCATCTCTCACCATGACCATCACGACTTTTAAAGAAAAGTTCGTCCTTGCCAACTTCCTTTGTAAACTTAAATTGTAAAAATGTTTTTAAAATGCAAAAAAGAATAACAAGTAACACGCAGACAAACATGCAGACAAAAATTCAAAAAAAATTATTTTATGATTGCTTTGAGAAAGAATTACCGAATTAACCGAATGTTAAAATTAAAGTGACCATAATATGCTATTATAATATGAAAGAATAACTAGTATAATGAAGCTCTTATTTACTTAGTGTTCAGAAAAATCAAGTTCGATTATATTCGAAAGATTCACTCAGCTTAAAACATACCACGAGCGTTCTTAAAGTTCATAACTTTACCTAACAATAAGTTGATTAATATGATTCAGAATAGTTTACGCCACAAGACATTTTATTTTCCAACTGCATTACAGTGAAGAGACAGTACATAATATACTGTTATGTTAATTTCATAATCAGTCGTAAATTGTAATTATACATATTATGAACATTAATACGAATATTATGTTGGCTTTGTCGCGTGTCTAAATACACTACACTAATATGAGTTCATTAGCCGTCGCTTATTCGCGTAGTATTGTGTGCTCAGCGTTTTGTCGTCAACAATTAATCTTCATTAATGTACGCGGTATGCGGTTTACTTAGTCCGATGCTGGATGAGCCTTAACTATTTTAATGGTAAGTATACGTCAAGATGTTTCAAAACGTTTTTCCTTAAATGTTTTTCTTTGTAAACTTAAAAGATGTTTTGAATAATCACTTGTGATTAAAAGTTTCGATTTCTATAATTTTAATTGTTACGTAGAACTTTATGTCTCGGAAACTAATGGTTATATTATAAAATAGTGTTATTCATTTTATTATTCTGACATAAGTCGGTCCAATGAATGTTTTGGAAATTCGCTAACACTGCTGTCGTAGGTCCACGCTTTAGTGCTGTTATTTATCATCAAAGTCAAGTTCAGTAAGATTGATGTATTCTCAAAATAAATATTGTATATTTTAAAAAGGTTAAATACTCTAGTATTCTATTATTCTTGTATTATTATTTTAAAAACTTTATAAATAAATATACATATTATTTACTAATAAGTTGTTATTCTTCTTGTAAAAAACATATTCATGTTTTTTTTTTGTAGGTAATTATTCACGGCTAATCCAGTGTTATATATAAATATAATTTATAATATGCATATACGATCTACATAAATATCTATTTTAAACTGATAAAATAAATTATATTTATCAGTGCTATATACTTAATTCACACACAAATCGTGGCGGTTCGAATCCCTAATTAATGCGAATTTAATGTAAAGTGGCCGGTCATAAATCCCGGAAGGTTTCGTGCAATAAAACAAAAAATGAGTACTACCAGTTTGATAAAACAAAAAGTTTGTTTGGCAAGTTCCCTTGGGGACAGCCATCTAATCCGAGACCTTGGTGCGCCTCTGTGTCCGGTTTTTGTTTCGGACAATTTCAGTACGGCCTGTGTATATCAGTTTTCACCAGAGCACAAAGGAATGTCTAAAAATAAGGCCTTACCGCTACATAACTGACCACAAAAATTCGAAAAGAAAATGAAATATTCCCTTTATAATTGATAAACTTTCGAATAGATTTAAAAAGTGTTGTTTTTTAATTTATCTAGTGAATTATCACCCTTCAATGTTATAATAACTAGTTTTTCAAAATAAATTCTAAGCTAATAACGTTGACTTAAACTTGAATTTCAAACAGTAATTTTACGGTCATCCTTTTCTCCACTTTTGTCTTAATAGTTTACTTATTGTACTTCAGACTTAATAGTATATTACCACTGTTTGTAACACGATTTTCGCGGAACTTATCAATTATTTTAAACATCAAGTGAGCTAGAAATAAGTATATTTTTACAGTTATGAGCTAGACGGGACAGTTCTTATTATTTTATATAATTCACTGTCCATCCGTTTTTCTGAGGACGCCTTCAAATTAGAGGCATGAGGAACCGCTGCAGTGGGGCCACTGTAGCGCGCTACTAGTTTTCATACAACTTCTATGCATTTTTCTTATGTATGCCATAAGAATAACTATAAGAATAATTTAAAAAATCAAAAAACCCGACTGCGTATATAGTAATAAATGCGTAAAACTATTTACTAGCTTTCATTTGATACACATATTGCTACAGTAAGAAAAAAAAATTCAAATCCCCCCCCCCATTCCGCCATTTGCGGGCACCATTTTGAAAATTTATATAGCCTATGTCACTACTACAATTTAGACAAATCCAACGACACGTCATGTGTCAAAAACCGTCCAGCCGTTTGGGCTGTAGGTCGTGCCAAAGAAATGGACATACATACATACATACACTCGAAAAACGTAACCCTCCTTCTGTCAGTCGGGTAACAAGTAGCGTGTCACTTCCTTACGCAGAAATGACGTACGCGTGTCGCGATAGCGGCGCTGCGACTGCGCTTATAGAAATTGTATGAAAACTAGTAGTGGCGCCAATGCAGCGCTTGATCACGCCTCTGATTTGAAGGAGCAGCGCCCTCATTGTTACAGAGCTGATCTTTACAACCGCAGTAAGTAGACGCATAAAATATTATTAAAATAACTAAAAATTAAGGAAGTATCCATTTTAACTTTAAAAATGATATGTAGTATTAATTTAAAAAATTATATGGGTGCCTTCGCGTACGAGTACCTACCATATGCAGTTGGCTTGGCCGTAATAAACCTTATTACGAAATATCTTTTATAAGCATCATCATCATCATCACATCAGCAAATGGATGTGCATTGCGAAACGTAGGCCTCTCCAACCATCTTCATCTTTCATAATAATGGCATACAAATATATCTAATTTTTTTAAAATATAAGTATGTATAATATATAAAAAAGTGTTATAAACTTTTAACACGCTTTTATTAGCTTGACCTGTATGTTTGTATGTATGTAACGGAATCTTCCAACGTAATTTACACTAATTTCAAGAAGTTTGATTGACTTGAAAATTTGCATAGGGGTCAAAGGTCGATGACAATACAATAATTAAAATAATTTGTCCCATTATCCTTGCCCAGACACTCAGCATTTAGCGATTTTCCATATCTGATATCCGGCAGTATCTTTGTGGCAAGCGCTAAGGAAACTTTGTACACTTATGAAGGACCAATGAAAATGCAATAATTTAAATAGTGTTTCCCTTTATTCTTACCAGGACACCGATTTTTCATATCTGGTAGCCGGTAGTGTCTTTGTGCCAAGCACCGTATGTAGGTATGTGTGTACTGACATATTCAGGGCTTAATTATTTTTCATTACAGCAAAGAAATTTAAAAGTAAAAAAAAAGAATACGCTTTATAACCAACTTCAAAAAAGGAGGAGGTTCTTAATTTGACTGTATTTTTGATGTGTGTTACCTCATAAATTTTTACTGGATGTACCTACTGATTTTTATGATTATTTTTATATTCGAAAGCTGGTGCTTGTCTTGTGGTCTCAGTTACATTTAAGAGAGATCTGACGAGTAGTTTTTGAGTTATTCCTTAATTATTAAGCGTATTTACTATATATTAATAATGCGTATTTAATATGTTATATTGACTTTGACTACTTTGATGAAATCCAAATTTTTTTGTTAAGTCAGCGTAGGGTGCTTGATGTCTATTGTTATAATATTTTATTGACCGATATTAGTAAAAGTAAAACCATTATGGAAATATCTCAAAAAGCACACCACGCTTGTCTACAATAAAATAAATCTTTTTGTTAATCACACTAATCTTAATTTAAATTTATTGAAAATTATGTTCTACTTTTTAGTTTGGTTTTCTATTAAAGCGTGTTTTTTTAAAACTAATATTTATTATTTGTTAAAGCTACTTACTAACTGTAGTATCTTTTGTATACATTCGGTTAATGACTTTATTATCCCATTTTACTGTAAAAGTTAATAACAATAAATCTATCCTGTCTCCCAGTCTTTCAGCGTTTCAAAATTAAAATGGCTCTGCGAGGATTCATCGGATATTATTATTTTTGTCATTTGTTTTACTATACGGAGACTTGTAACGATTGCTTGAACACATAAAATATAATAATTTAAACTATAAATATAATAATTTAAATTATTGTGTCAATAATTTCTCAAATGAATAAAAAAAAATTATATTAAAAATAATTCATTATTTCAAAATAAACTAAAAATTTTGATTTTATAATTAGTATCCGTTACGACATTAGTTTTAAAACTTCTCATTTTCAGTCTTGTGCAAAGCTTTAATATTAAAGAAGCAAAGTTTTTATTACTTAAGTTTTTACATTCCATGTAAAAGTTTAAACGCATTCATGTGAATTTGACGTTTTCAATGTGTAGCTGATCCCTTTTAAATGTATTGTACGAGTGTGGGTACTTGTTTATAATAAGTGTGTCGTATTCTAGGGCCATTTGCCCTGCTATAAACATGAATGGCGCCAAAACGTCTCTCTTATCTCGGGTACTTCTCAGAGGGGCGGAAGCGGAGCCCTAAAGGCACCGCTTAGATTCTCAAGTATAGCCTTAAAGGATCTCGAAATAAGGGACTCAAAGAAATCTAACGGCATTACGTTCTTGGAGCAAATGGGTTGTGAAGAAACTCAAAACCGATTCCAATATTGATTTTTATTTAACCGATATCACTTACTACATGGGTTAAGATTAATCCGAATTCCTTTGTAATAAATAAGAGGAAATGCTTGCGTGTAGTTTTTTATATATTATATATATTGATATAAAAATAAATTTCAAAATATAAAATAAATACATTTTATACCTATATTAGGTATAAAATACAATCAAAAATTAATTTAAACATAAATTATATTCACGAGAAAAATTACCACATTTTATTATATTGTAATAATTAATTTGTATCAACTCGGAACGTATGAACAAAGAGTAAAGACAAACTAAAATATAGCAGTCTGGCATAAATTTTCCGATCCTCAACAAGCATTGCATGTAAGAAAGCTTATCTTAGACCGTCTCATGTGGCTACATATTCATGGGACGAACTCGATGCGGTGGATAAGTCGCTGTATTCGTCACAGTTTCACTTGAGAGAAGTTACCCACTCATGAATATTAAGCAGATAATGCAGTTATAATACGCCGAGCTCAATGTTAATGTCGCATTTAATTATACGTACCTAGTAATTCCTCGGATCTTTCCTGTCAAGCGGCGTTCACTCAGTGAGAGATTTACATTTTAATATCAATTGCATTGAATTAATTTAAGTCTTAGTTTGGTTGCAGATAATGTAGAGACGCGAGTCACGTAGATGTGTCATGAATCATGATTGCTCGCATGAATGATGACACTCATTAATCGCTCTGATGCTCGATTAGCCGTCAACGTATTCGCGTCTCGGCCTACTAACTCGTTTTTGTGATGTTTGTGATATGTGATAGATTACATTCTGACGAAATATATAAAAAAAATTAAACTATTTTTAACTAGTCTCGCAACTGTAATATTTTTATCAATGAGTTCTACAATTTGTTAAAAAGTATTCGAATTTTGTTTCCAAAATATAATATAAAATGTTATGAATAAAATAAACAATATAAAAATATGGAATCTCTTAAACAAAACGACAATTTAGGAAATGCAATACGGTTTCTAAATATTCTACAGAAAAGATTTGTGCAGTTAAATTCATCCTTCTGACATCTCTACGATGTTGTTCTTGTATCACAGCGTTTGAATAAATGCGATCATATTATAATAATCAAGTTTTACAAACATTAAAGTGTAGGGGTAGAATTTATTGCTTTTTTATTACTTTTTATTAAAAGTATACTGTTTATTATGTCATAATAAATAAATGGTGTGTATTATGTTTTATTTTTAAATATTTTATTATAAGACTTAAAGAAAAATTTAAATATTGCTTAAAGAATATATTTTCAATTAAAAGGGATGGTTGCTTTTTATATTCAGAAAACATATATTTGAATTATTTATTTTTAAGTTCGTTTCATATAAAACCTTTACCACATTGTGTATATTTATAAATAAAAGAATCAATTTTAATTTATAAAGTATGAAAACAGCTATCAAACAAATGGACAACTCTATTACTGTTATCGTGTTTTATTTTTGTGTAATAAAGTAACGTCTTGTTTTTTCAAGTTATTCAGTCGTGTAATTTTGTTAGCAGAGCTAGCGGATATAGGTGTAAAATTACGAAATGGGATGAGATTGTTTGTAAGCAAACAGCCAGTGTCCGCTTATTAGATGGGCCTCGAGTAATAAAAACATCGCCTTATTACACGCGGGGCCTCCGACCCCCAGGAATACTGAAATTTAAATTCTAACATAAAACGATTTGTTTTTGTCGAAACAATAAAATAAGATTCAGTTTAACGACATGAGCCTTTATGCGTAATGCGATCACCGACGTTGATAGCTGTCATCTACATGGACAGTAAAACATCAATTACAAGCTGCGATACCGGGGATGCATAAATTTGTCTCAATAAAACCAACCAAGTCGGACTTATGTGACGAGATTTTATGATTCATCTTGATTTACTAATATTACAGTGAAATACTTGGTTTTTTTTTTGGTTTGAAGTATTAAAAAAAAATTATTGCTTTAGATTTTTTTTTTAAATAAGATTATATAACGAGATATTTTTTTACAACTTAAAGAGGCGATGCAGTAACAATAAACTAAGACGAGAGGAAACACAAGTTAGTTTTTTTAAGGCTAATTTTTATTTTTTTAAATATGAGAAAACTGATGTAATTAATGTGAGGTATCACTTTGAAGGTAAGAAGATAGATGAATGATATATACGAGTACGTAAAACGAAAGTTTCTTACTATTAAAAAGAACAAATCTGGCATCACCATAATGTTCTTCTGCTTATTAATTATTAGTATTTGTCTCAAACTGCACAAAAAATTCACAAATAAATTGCATTATTTTTCATTAACTGATTTATAATTTGATTGTTTGATTCAGCCTGCTGATCTAAATATATTTAAACCTTTGAAGACAGAATGGAACAAATCCACCACCACATTAGCCGTCGGACTTCCATTACTTAACGTAGGTCTCCCCGATCATCTCTAACCAATACTCGATACGCATGGCAGACGAGTTGGCGAGTGCGGTGTGTTATGGCAGAATATGGTGACGTTGCTGATCATCGTAATCCTGGTTGGTCTTATTTGCTTTTACGAAATCTCGGCAAGAAAGATATCGGGAGTATTCTTCTCTAACTTGTCATAAATTGTCATATTAGAGCAAAAATCATTGCAAAAAAAAATACAACTGTTACAACACGAAAACCGTTATTAAAGTGTGATCCTTATTAATATTATAATGAAAAATAATTTTTTTTCTTTTCATTGATAAACTCCGACACAACAAAATATTTTTTTTTTTTACTATTATATCAACTTCAAGTTGTTATATTACTTAGAAGCGAAATATAAGAAGAAAGGAAGCTCAATGTTGGGTGTCCCATCCAGGCATTACTTTCTGACGGTAAAAAATCACGAGTGTCGGAAGTCTCAGCAAGATATTCAGAAGTTGTCAACTTCGGTTGATGAGTACAACGACATAGACTATAAAATATAATGAATACTACGACTTATAGTCTGTAGTGGAGCAGATATCATAAATATCAACGCGGAAAATTCGACCATATTTTAGGCAAAGATAATATAACAAATAAAAAACGATTCTCATGATACTTGTTTATTTATATTTAATCAATGTCTAAAATTCATCACCACTGCGGTCTTGTTAAAACGTATAACGAAATTTCTCCTCTCGACCCAGGAGCTTATAAATATTAATATTTCCTATCTCAGCTGTTAATTACCCAGACAACTACGGATGAACTGCGCCCTGTATTCATTAGGCCAAACCTAATTAGCGCAGACAAACCTGGGCAACTTGGGGCGAATTCTTTGACGATAACCATTCAGCATTATCTTGTGTGGTTTCTGTTATGTTGATTACTTATTAAGACTTTATAATACAAACAATACGAGTTTAGCTATTGTACATGAGTTCCATTACAAATTACAAAGGAAGATTGTGTAGCTTAATAAGTCATATTCTTCCTCTTCCTATCTATTCCTTCCTTGTCTATTCTAGTCATCTGTTATTTTAAAGTTTAACTTTAACATGATTTTACCTGATCATATTCTATCTGTTACGTTTACGATTAAAGTAATAAATAGTCAATGATTAACTAACCCTGACTTGAGCTACCAATTCTTTCATTTTCAATTGAACAAATATTTTTTTTTATTATTTTATATAAAATAATACGTGTAACAAATTACGCATTTCATTCTCTTTTTAAAAATAATTTTCAATGAAAAATAATAATTTAAAAAAAAATAAAATAAAATAAAATATTGTTGTTTTTATATGTAACATTATCCTATTGCATTATCCATTATCGGCAATCTTAAGTGCTAATTTCTATGTTTAAGTGCAGTAAATAAATGTGTAAATACACTAATTACTGTTAGTATGATTTAAAAAAATGAAAATTTCATATAAAATAATATGAAAGGTATTCTCGAAAAAATAACATATTTTTTCTTAATAAAGTATTTTAAGGGCAAAACCAAATATCAAAATTGTTTATCAATAAATTTCATTTATTCTCAAGGGATTACAGTACCAAAGCTATAACAAATTGGATGGTTAACGCCTATGACTTTAATCGGCTTTTTTTTTTTGTATTAACCTTTACGTTGTTGCTTTATTTGGTTCTTTAATCAGAATTTTAACATAATTGTTATTATTACTATTAGTAGTAGCTTTATGCGTTTTGTTTGCGTGGGTTTTAGTTTCGTCAAGAGGTTCGAATTGAAATCTTCTATTTTATTATAATCTAAGAGCTCCATCTATTGAGCGGGTTAAATGGTGAATTTTGGCTAATTAAAAAGTTGTCCAAATTGGTCACGAAATGGTCATTATTTATCAGTAGTTTTTAGTAATTGGTCAATACTTCGAAAATTATTACAGAGGGTTAAAAATTCCAAGGGAATTGATAAAATTTTGGCGGTTCAAATTAACCCTACAAATTCGTTTCAATTTATCTCAAAATAGTCGCTTTTGGTCAATTTTTTTAATAATTAGTCAACGTTTTTGATATAAAAATTAAACAATAAAAAAAATTAAGTTTTCGACGATCTCTTAATTTGTACAAATTGGGCACGAAAAGGTCATAATCGGTAAGTAATTTTTAGTAATTGGTCAATACTTTGACAATAATTACAGAGGGTTAAAAATTCCAAGAAAATTAAAAAAAAGGTGGCGGCTCAAATTAATCCTACAAATTCGATCGAAAATCATTTTAATTTGTCTCAAAATAGTCACAATTAGTCAATTTATTTTAATAATTATTCAACATTTTTGATATAAAAATTTAAAAATCAATTATTTTTTTTGCGCTGACATTCAGATACAAACAGTAGTATTTACAAATATCAGCTTTGAGTAAGAATCGAATCCAAGACCGTCGGTATTAATTTAACTTTTGTCACCAAAACACCAGCACGGTCTTAGAATAAACAGTCAGTTGAACAACATGCACTCTGGCGTAATAACCAGGACTTTAAAAAAAAAAGTAGACAAATATAGTTGATATTGATTATATATAATATACGTGCTGTAAGTATTGTTTATTAAATATATTTTAAAAATAATAATTTTGATAACTATGGTAAAATTCTTGCAGAAGATGCATGTGGAAGGTCGATATGAACTCCTCATCTATCGTTCACAGAAAATATATTTTTGCTCAGTCCCTAATGCTTTCAGGCAGCGAGAAATGAATGTCAAAAGCGATTTATGATAGCTTAGCTCGGTGAGATGAGCATCATTAACATTGATCTTCAAACTATCGAGGAAGTGAAGAGTGCGAAAATTAAACGCGATCTTAATTTCTATTAAGTCCATTACACGGATTGCAATCATGCCACTACGTCGAGACCTAATAAGATACAGACTGTGAACAGAAACAACAAAATGTAATACAAACCATGCTATGGCATCGAAATGCTGGGTGTATAATGTAAATATTAACACTGTTTTGTGATGTCATGTTGTAAATTTTATTTAGTTTTAAAAGCCATTACACTAAATGTATGAATGAATGAAGTTAATTTAGGACATGAAATTTAAGCTGTTAGAAATTCTGACTTTTTTCGTAAACGGACTAAAAAGAGTAAAGAAAACAAAGTAAAGTATTTCGATGAAACATCACCATGAAATGTTATGTAATTGTAATGTAATAATACGAGTACGTTAAAACAAATAACAAGGTTTAGATATTTTAAACTAATCACAAATTGTCATTATATTCGAAGTAAATGATCTAAAATAAGATGCCGATGAGGACTTTTTAGCGATTATTTTTAGCGATATGGTAGTAAGATTTTTCTTTTAAACTAGTTAAGTGATAATAAAGGGCATAACCGGATTAATATGGGACTTCTGCCCCCATGGCTTTTTTAACTCATACTTAGGGTGTCGATTTGGTGTCGAATGAAAACAATTCACCTCTTGCTGTTCTAATGTTGAAATATTAGTTTGTATTTTAATGCTTCCAACCTCCACACATTGCTGGATTTACACAAACGAGGTGACATTATATTTGTGTTGCTCCGAGTAGGATATTAAAAAAAAAAGGTGTATATGAAAGGTTTTTGAATATGTATGACAAATGAATTCAGAACCAATACTAATTATAATACCAAATAAATATAAATACGCAAGCGAAATACTCACTGACTGATTCATAACAAAATAAAAAACAATGCATATATATCACTAACACCACACTGCCTTAATTTGACTTGACTTTCTACATATTTGTTTATCGTTCAAAATGTACATTCCTTATAAAAACAGATTTTATGCACAAATCATATCAACGTGATTTTTTATTTATAATCAAACCTTTTGTCTTATATTTTAGTTAAACTTAAAATGTTAAAATTTTCATAATTTCTTAATATTATTTCCTAATCAGTATTGAAGTGAATCAAGTAAATTGAGATGACTTTTCAATACTCCAAGGGATCGCTGGGGAGAGATAGGGGTATATTTGACTAAAGTAATCTGCCATTAAGGCAAAAAGCTCTCTTCGCTTATCTGCGACATCTGGACGATGTTTATATTTTAAGGGTCTATGACAACCTCTATAACGACACAGCTTATCGTAGTCTGGATGTCTAGGTAATCTGCGATTATCCTTTTATTGTAAACTGGACCTTAGCGCTGTGCAACAAAGACGGTTTTAAAATACTATTCTATGTAACTCGAAATATTTTTATTTCGATGAATTATTTTTAAATTGTTTAATTTACTTTTAAATAAACTGAGCAGACACCATTGTACGCAAGATGATTGAATCTCTCTTTAAAAATCAAATGATCAATAATATTTTTATTGGCACAATAATTTAGACGGCTCATAATGTGTCAATGTTTTCGAGTACCCTTCTTTGTGTTTAACGAGTGAGAAGTCTGATTAAGATTTCTATGTAGATAACGACTTCAATAATACGCCTTTTCAATATTAATTTAGAACATTAGTATACGATTAAAATTTTGAAATAATGTCTTAATACAAAAATAGCATTAAAGCTGGTATTTTGTTCATTAGTATTTTTATTCTATATTTTTACGCGCGTTGAGTTTGTCGTCTATCATGTAAAATGATATTTTTGGTTTTCATTTTTATAGCCTACACGATGTAATAATAATAAAAATTATTAAATTATATAAGTTGTTTCCATCTTGTAGGTAGTGAAATAATCCCGTTCTTATAGAAATCTTGGGATTTTTAATCAAAAATATGGGATAAGTAGTTTTAATAGTCCTCCCTTGATGTTAACCTCATACTACCCAAAGTATTCTGAAGAGACCGAAATAGTTAAAAATCTAAGGGTGCAAGGTTAGTACTATATGGTGGACGCATTAAAACTTCCCAACTAAGCTCTCTCAGTTTTTGATTTGTGTCCAAACATGTAGGTGATCTGGCGTTATCATTATGAAATATCACTCCTTTTCTGTTGATCAATTTCAGCCCTTTTTTATCTCGATTTCTTTTTCCTTCTTTTGTTTTTTGAGTCTGAATCATTATTGGCATTTGAAATTCCAATAGATACTTTTGCTCGGCGGTAAAAGCTCATAATGAATGATGCCCTTCCAATCCCACCACACACACAGCATCACCTTATTACGTATAAATCCGGGTTTCGCTACAGTCTATGGAGCTTCAATACCCTTTGACCATATTCTTTTTCGCACGTTCTCGTCGTAGGTGATCTACTTTTCATCACCAGTGATAAATTTTTGCAAAAATGGTTCAGTTTCATTACGTTTCAATAGAGAATCGCAAATTAATACACGATTCATTATGTCTCTTTCAGTGAGCTTGTGTGGCAATAAAATATCGAGCTTTTTTGTATAGCTAGATATTCATAAATGGGTCCAAACTTTTTCATGGTCAATCCTCAGTTCCTCGCCTATTTCGTAACTACTATCATGCTGATCTCACTCTACTTTTAAAAAATGAGATCAGCTTTATCCGTATAAGGGCGACCAGAGCAAGCTGCATCTTTGACATCAAAATTCCCAGACTAAAAACGATCGAACCAACTTTATACCCTACTCTTACTGAGACTGCATTAGATCATATACGTCACAAATCTTTTCTGCGGCTTGCAGTCAGAAATAAACAATACAACCAAAGATATTTTTTCTTCAATTTTATATATACAAAATACGAAAATACTTATTTCCCGACCTATTATAATATTGTATCGCTATCAGCTTTGTGTCAGGGGCATAGTTACTGCCATATCTACTGTGTCTATTAAGCTTCGACTTTATTTGTAAAATACTAAATTTTTTAGGTTCTTACGCAATTGAATAGAAAGCCCAGGCACATCCGATACAATTTTTGATACGTTGTTAGTTACAGCCCAGATACGTAATGCGCGGCTTGTGTGTGTGTAATGACTAATATTTTTTATATATCTATACTGGCCTTCCCAGAATTGGTGGATAAAACTGCACATACGTGTGAGGGAGAGGGGAGGAGTTGGGTTCCCACATCGAAAAAAAAATCTATCCCAAATAGTTCGCGGTCGATTGAAAAGTCTAATTTTTAGGGTCAGCAGCTCTACTTACCTGGTAAAAACTTACATATATATACATACGTATTTACTTAATAATTAATGATTAATTATAAATATAAAACTAAAATAAAAGATATTTAATAGACGTATTTATTTTTTAACAATTTGAAAATTTATCCTCTTATGAATTACTAACTATGCCCTGCGGTTTCACCCGCGTTAATTTAAGGGAAAAACGTACTTAAATAATTACTCTAATTGTAAGAGTACGTACCTGCCTCGTTGGTCGAGTGGTCGCAAGCGTTACTACCGAGCAAGGGGTCTTAGGTTTCATTCCTGGGTCGTTCAACGTATTATTGAGTTTTTTTATTTTTCGAAAATTTTCAGTAAAAGAGTGACGTTATATTTACTTTAAAAGTGGAACTAAAGTTAAAAAATGTCTTGAGAAGAGAAATAATAAAGGACGCAACGGAAGCTCTCAAAAAAGATTATTTTTTCCCGTTATTATAATATTTATTATTATTGCTCGACCCCTATTGGTCGTAGTGTGATGTTATTTAGCCTATAGCCTTCTTCGGTTAATGGGCTATTTAACATAAAAAATAATTTTTAATTCGAACCAGTAGTTTCTGATATTAGTACGTTCAAACAAACAAACAAACAAACAAACTCTTCAGCTTTATAATATTAGTATATATTAGCTTAATTAGCCAGGCCATTAAGAGCATGAAACAACAAACATTCATCATTATACCAGTAATAACCAATAATGTATAAGCAAGTTTTATTCGACAGTTATAATGTTATATCATTTAGCTGTTACCAGAGTTAATAGGTACAATAAAGAATTTATGTTGTTACGAGACAAATTAACGACTGCACATCGCAAGCGCCGCGGGATGAATGAGTCATCGACATACATCATTAAAGTTTCGGATGATTTATTTATTTCCAGGGCTTCCCCGTATAGCTTAATGGTGCCTCAGGCTGTAATATGTTGTCATAAATTAAACGATAATAAGTTCAGACAACAACGATGCTGTTAATGACCCAGCGATATTGAAATAAAGGCGCTTGTAGGTTATTAAATGTTCGTTACACGAAGGTATATATTCGCGCGCAACTTAACGTAAAAAATGATTAGTATAATATGAGCGGATTGTTTATCTATATTTAAAGTTCAGCGTTTAAGCTGATTTTAACTTTTAGTTTGATGATATGAAAGGTCGTTTAAGCGTGTTTTATTCTTATTTTCTGTAAATATAAAAACCCTCTAGAATAATAAATATTTATAACAAGAATATATTTATATTGTGATGGGAACGTATTATGTGTGTATTTACAGGTATCAGGTGAAATAAAAAGATTTAAGAAACCTCTATGTCAGTTTAATTTCAATTTCAATTCCACGACAGTCTATGCGATATTCTAATAATCTAAGACGTACATTATGTTTTGCATTTTCGAGATGAAAATTATGCAAGAAACTATTTTATTTATAGGTACTACATATTTCATAAAGTGAATTTATAGTATATTTAGTCCATATGGTATATAATTGTTACATACTCATAATTATTAATTACTGATTTTCTTGGTTATAAAATGAATGTAACTGCAGAATACACAGGCCTGCGAAATTTAATTTATTTTCCCCTTCTAATAATTATATTTATTTTTTAAATATCTAGACATGTTAAATTAAAATACAGCTTTGTATTTTTTTTTCTAACACAACGAGATTTTTTTTTAAATTGATGACATTTTAGAATTTTTTATCAATTTGCACGAAAGAACAAAAAATGATGAATTTAAAATTAAATTTTTACTTAAAAAACAAACAATATTAGTTTGTAATAATAAAGAGACTAAGTATATCAAACAGACTTATGGTATCTTTTACATCTTCCTTAAAAAGTCCTGATCAATCTTTTTCTCTTATGCTTTCTATCCGGTTCTCTCTTCAACATCCAACAGTAGTCTGTCATCATGTTTACGTCCCGTCTTCCTTGTATTTGCTCTCCATAAACCTAATATCTCGGTGGAAGCACTCACCTTGTTCTTCACTTACGGCATCTGGATTCTCAGAAAAGAAGTCAATATGAGAATGCAGAAAATGTAATTTTACACTCATATTGCAACCCAGCTTATGAAAATTTTTTATGAATATTATTCACTATATTTTCATAATCTGGGCCTTTTCTGTTACCTAAAAAAACTTCATTACCTCTTTATATTAATTCCAAGCGCTCTCTTCGGTTTTATTCGTGATTTTTCAAAGTTAGCGTTTTGCATTAACTTCCTTATGTCAGGGCCTACAAAAATGCCTTTTGTGATTTTTGCATCCGATTAATGCTTAAATTTATGTCATAGGTACTTGAACCAGGGACGATCTTTAGGTAGTGTCTTTATAATACGTCATTTAATATGAAGTAGAGATAGCATAGTTTTTGGGCGATCAACTAGCACCTCTTTTACAATATTTTTAGTTCTAGGGATTATAATGCTCTTTGTAGCTAATCTTTTTTGATCCACTGTTGTGCTCTATTTCTACTTTATCATTTACAAAGAAAGCAGGGATATTTTGTATACCCTCCTAGTGGAAGAAGAAGCATATACCATATCTTAATATCGCCGCATATAGCGCAACCATGATCCACGTTCCCACTTTATTTTTGTTAATACAAATTCTTAATTTTCATAACATTCTTTCAAATGAATAGAATTATGTACGAGTATCATGTCATCAGTACAACCTACATGCATGCATTTTTATCGAAGAAATTTGAATAAAATGAAAGCTAAAAAATACGCGCTAATACTAAGAAAAATAAAAAAAGTCAGAAAATATTCGTGATACTAACCTTATACCTACCCAAATTGTTTATTACATTTTTAAGGGGGAAACCGTCGCAAGTCTGTGTTATTAGATAGCATGACGGATAGTTAGAAAGAACACAATTCTATGAATTTTGAATACTTCATACGATTTTTTAAGTATTCGTACTATAACAGTGTTTGATTGTCTTGTTGCTGAGAAATTTTATGAAGGAGAAGTGGTGGATCTTAGTCAATGGTTCTGCTTTAGGGCGGATTTTTAGCGGATGTACATTTTCCTTAATAATTAATTAACATTATTTTAACCTAAACATGCATATTTTCTCAGTATATTTAGCGTTTTCTATTGACTCCTACCTCCTTTCCATTTATTTAAGTCGATTCGAGGAATTTGTTACATAAACCATTAAAATAGTTGCCCAAGTTAACTATCTCGTTTAAAAATATTCACACTCCATTGGAAAGTAATCACTTAACGACTTTTCGCTCCGCAGAAAGTTTTATAGGATCCGTGAAAGTCGAACCTTATTACAAGTAACTAATCCCGAGAGAAAGGAAATGAGTGAAGTTATAAAAAAATCAGAGACATTTTCTTCTTCGCGAGTTCTTTTAAATTGACTTTTATCATTTATTTTTTTATTTAATTTTTTTCCTTTGCGTTGTAATATTTACGTAATAGATAGTTTTATTGCCTTATTGATAAGATATAGTATCGAGTTGTACTGGCCACTTTAAAATTTGATATTTACTTAGGTTAGCCTTTCTCAATAAACAGGCTCAAACGCATTTTTTTTTCTAATCCAACTTATTACAATGATATAGATTACTTTCTCTAGAAAACAGTAGCAACGGGTGTTTTATTTTTGTTAAGATGCTATATTTAGATTTCATTTGGGATCTCTTATACAGACTACAACCAAAAATATCTATTTCAGGTTCATATTCTATATTAATTTCTGTGGAGACTATTTTTATTAGTTTCTATTAAGGTATTATGTACGTTATTTCATCGTGAGTTGTTGGATGTCCATTTAATATATTTGAAATATTTATATTCATCTTACCATCTCATCTTATTACCAAAATTCAACTAATACGGCTTTTTTTTTAATTTCTCAACAGTAAAAAAAAAACCTCCTACTTAATGAACTCCATACGATGAAACCCTATTTTAAGGATTTCATGTCATGTCATTCAAGACTCACAAAACACAAACGCAAACGCCCAGACAACAACACGACAAATACCCGTTTAGCCTGAACAAAATATTCGTCATGATTGGGGATCCAATCGCGATCGTTAGGGTAACAAGTTTCTGTGACTAGGTACTATAAGAAGTCGTCGTCTTGAAAAAAATTAGTTTAGGAGGTTTCGTAAATCTTTTATGAAGTTTATTAATCAGACTAATTCACTATGGAAATTCTTGTACTCTGAGAACTCTAGGTCTGTGTGGTATTATTAGACTGATTTTATTTTTGTATTTACCTTTTCCTGGGAAATAAAATGTAATTGTTATACTTCTAGTTTTTGTTAATATTGTAATACATACTTTATATCTCTACATTTTACAGCTAAATGTTGTATTAGTTAATAGGTTTCTCTGTAAGCGAACAGATGTTATTCTTAATGAGGAACAACAAAGATTTTAAGCCACACATACACAATTTATTTTGTATAAGGAAATAAATCTTGTGAATGCTTCGGAAAGCACGTAAAGCCGTCGGTACCGATTTTTATTTAACATGGACACTCGATAGCGATCGTTACTCATATTATTGAAAGTATTCGCTAACCCGGAGTGGAGTAGTGTGGTGGATTTAGCTCCAACCCTTTTCCAAAAAGAGGCCTTTGCCTAGTAGTGGGAATTTCATTTAGTCAGTTAAGGAAAATAATTTAAATTTCTCAATTTTGTCACTTATCGTACACCGGGAAAAGGGGCTTATACTTGCGTTTTTAATATAACCTATGTGGATGCACTTCTATTTATTTTTGCTGTTTTTCTCCTAATAATTTTAGTGTGATATTTAATAGCCCAAAAAAAAAACATTTAAACTTTCTCAATAAACTGATTTACTAATGTCAAAGTAAAATCAAAATCTATACAAATAATAAATCTGTTAAAACCCCCGTTTTATTAATACACTATATATCATCAAGAATAAATTTCAATAGCGCGTATTTTTTGTATCAGCGCCATCTCTTATCGTGTTTTTCTCTGATCACGTATCACGTAAAAAGTACAAAACCAATGTTAATAACTTTAATACATAAAAATTAGACATAACTCACAGTATAATTTAGTTTTTGTTTCATTGTAATTAAATTTAAAAATAAATATTTAAGAAAATAGACATAGGTACCTACGCCGCCAACGCCATCTGGTCTAAGGAATCTTAAAAACTCACAAAACTTATTTTTGAGTTATTATTTTGCTAAACTTAAAAGTTTACTAAATATGTCGGATAGGAATAGAAATCGTTTTAATATTTTAGATAAACATCATTTTCAATTAATATACTATTATGTTAAATATTAATTCTGTTAAATGTCACTAAATATAAAAACGATATTCTACAATTATACGAAAGATGGCGCAGATAATTTTCTGAATCGCGCTGACCAAAACTTCGGCCAAAAGAATGACACTCGCCCCTATTTAAAAATCTGTTTTTCTTTTTTGTATATAATTAAATACTTTAGGGTACTACGGTCTTGATTGTTTGTTCGTTGTTAAAATTTAAAATATAATGTGCCAGCGAGTCCCACATATCCGTCGCCTTCGGGCGGCGGGATGCGTAAATGCATTTCCCAGCGAAAAAAAAAAGGTGCTAGTTACTCGTGATTCAGAAAGTGTCATCATTGCCATTTATTATGATAGTGTCGTATTTTAAGTTGTTATTAACTTTTTATTTTTTTTTAAACATTAATTTAATTTTGACGTTTCGATTTTCTTTTTATTTCATCTACTGAATTTTAAATACGAATATCAATTATTAATTATTATTAATTAAATGCTATAAAATACACTCATTTGCAAAAAAAAGGGCGGTTTCGATTTTCTTCCTGGCTGAAAAAAATAAAATACCAAAAAGGTTTTAATCATTTGAACATGTTACTGGCCAGTTATAAAAGTGCCATAATGTTTATAAGAGTACATTCCAAATTCAAATTTTTGACTGAGCCTGGTTTTCAAAGAAAATAACTTTTAACTACATTTTGTGGCGCGAATTCCCTATAGTTAATATCGACTTTAATTAACTTTTTGTCAATTTTTATTAAATTATCTGGTGTCCTTGACATTTAAAAGTATTGTTATTGCTGTTTAGCAATCTCGAAAATGGTAGATAAAGTGATAAAAGCGAGCAAAATTATTGCGCTGCTTGAAGAAGGTTGCAGTCAATGCTTCGTGGCTCAGAGGCTAAATGTGAGTCGGTCGACAGTTCAAAGGACCTGGCAGCGCTATCAAGAGACCGGTTCCGTCAAGAGAAGGCCTGGTTCTGGCAGAAAGACATGTACCGAACCACGGGATGATCGTTTTCTAGTTAGTCAAGCGTTGAGAAATCGCAAATCTTCTTATGTGGACCTCAAGAACACCCTCGAAGAAGTAAGAAATGTGCAAATTAGTCTATGGACGATCCAGGAGGAGGCTTCTCGCTGCTAATATACACAGTCATCGCCTGGCACGCGGCCCTAAATTACTCCGTGGACATCGAGTTGCCAGGCTTAGCTTCGCTCGAAATTGTGTGTCATGGACTCATGAAGACTGGGATAGGGTATTGTTCTCCGATGAAGCCAGGATATCTCTGCATGGTGAAGACTGACGTCGGCGAGTGCTACGTAGACGAGGAGAACGCTTTACAGAGGCATGTTTTGAAGAAATCACACCTTATGGAGGGGGCTCTGTTATGTTTTGGGCAGGAATAAATTCTATGGATCGTACGGAGTTAGTCTTCATCGAAAACGGTACACTGACTGGACACCGATACATAACGGAAGTTCTAATTCCTTATGCACAACCCGCTTTAACCGCTCTTGGCGAAAACTCAATTTTTATGGACGACAACGCTCGCGCCCACTGGTCTGGCGGTGTGGATGCGTATATGCTAGAAGTCGGAATTCGTCGTTTGGACTGGCCAGCTAGAAGTCCGGACCTCAATCCCATAGAGCATGTCTGGGACGTTCTGAAGCGACGAGTGAGATCAGTGCAGCCGGCTCCGCAGACCATCAGAGAGCGAAAGAATGTGATTACCGCGGAGTGGGAATGTATTCCCCAAGAAACCATAAAAGATATACTCACTAGCATGCCCAGACGAATGCAAGCTGTGATTTCAGCAAGAGGGGGTCACACTCAATACTAAACTTTTATCTGCTTTTAATGTATTCAAGAAAAACAAAGAAATTAACGCGTTTCATTTTTATTTAGCGAGCAGGTACAATCATAGTGTTTTGAGCTTAAACATTATTTCTTAATAATTTAATTAAAATGTTATGATAAAACTGATGAAAACTATTCCTTCCTAATTAATTTATAAAATTCTGAGGATAACAATACCTAAAATTGTCAAACAAACTAATAGTAACTATAAAATAGTTCTTTGCTTAAGTGCCCGTTTTTTTTGCAAAAGAGTTTATTATGTAACCAACTTTATTACTATTTTTAAGATCATATTTCGGTGTATTCACTTACCTACTTTTCTCTAACTCCATCGTTCAAAATACAAAATTCGAATTGCAACAAATTTTGATAAAGTGAAGCGAATTTACTAAATATTTATCTAGACTAAATGCTACCTCATGATATGTTTTATTATTTTATGCTAATTATTTAACCTATGATGACTACCTTACCGTGATGTGTATTCAAACAGACGGAGCCTTAAAAAATTTCGTTACAATTTTTTTAAAAAATCTAAAAATATAACAAATATATAAATAAATAAATAAAATTAAATGGATATAAACTTTAATATTCTAAGCGTAATTACCGATTTTTAAACTATTATTTTATATTTATATTTCAAATAGCCTACCAGATTTTTTATACCGCCGCGTGCCGTTTAATAGCCCAAGTTATGTAAAGACTAATAAATAATATCAACCTTACCGAAATAAGTTTAGTACCTACTTTAAGAGATTTTTGTGTTCATACAAAAAGAAAAATACCATTAATAATATTATTTCGGTATAATAGTATAAGTACAAGATAATTATATCAATTATTTTATATTATTTGAAAAAAAAATCTATATTAATAATTAGATTTAAAACACAGCGAGGCCGTCCAGTTCGATTATTTATTAGTAGTATAGGTATATATAATTATAATATTATGACATAGACAAATAAAAAATACATACAGGTATATACAATAATTTTCACACCACATCGGCCTATAAACTAATGAGTAACTTGACTGATTTTATGTTTGAACTTTATTGAATTACAATAAATTAACAAGGTTACATAAATTTTAATTATAACATGCGTATTTAGGAATAAATTATTTCAAAATGTGTTAAATATAATATTAATATTTCTATAAATAAATAATTTTATTTGAGTATATATCGACAGTATTTTATTTGCTGTTTATGTAATAAGCCATTTTTTTTTTTTGTTATTTTTAACATTATAGCATCTCTTTAACAATGAAATAAAATATTTATATAAAATTTTTTGTTCCCGTGTCATCGTTACATATTGTTATCATAATTCAATTCATAAATTATGCAGTAATGCTTGGCTCTCATTAATCCGATTTCACGTAAAATGTTAAAACATTAATTGTAAACGTACACATATAGAATTGTTAAGACATTAAGTATAATTATTTTCCTTTTATATTTCGACATACTGGTAACAAAGTGATTTAGACAAAGCCGTAGATATAAGCTGAAAACAAAGCTCGCTAAAAGAAAATTGGGAGATCCCAAAGAAACCGTCATTCGAATGATTTTCTTTGTAGTTTGAGTCGTCTTCTTCGTATCGTTCTTGTGTTGTTTAAATTAAAGTAACTGGATTTTTTTAACAGATTGAATAAAGCCTTCTGTACATTGATAAAATAAATGATTTATAAAAGAGGTAATTTCATTCATTCAAATATATTTAACGTATTGAAATTTTCATCTGAACAATACACAACTTCTTCAAATCTTACTTTTGATCTATGGATTGATCTATGAATGATATTCTTTTACATTATTTAACACATTCAGAACATTATCATCACATATATTGTAAAATATTTTAATGTTGATATCTATAATTTTTTTATCATATAAAATATTTTATATAATCATCATTAATTTTAAAGTACGTTATTTTTAATTGATAATATTGGTCTAAATGCAATTATTATTTTTATATATTTTTTTAATTTAGTAATCAGTAATGAAATTTTACTTACAAATTTTTCACTTAAGCAAACACATATCTGCAATCCATTTAATTTACACTAAAAAGTATGATTTTCATTTAAAACTTTTTCAATACAACAGTTTTGTATCGTTCATCTTAAATATTATTTCAAAGTTTATTTACAATCGTCCAAGCTACGAGTGAAACTTTTCGTAACGCCTACAAGTGCTACAGCTCGACTACGAGTAGTGTTACGATGTAGAACGTCCGCCCGGATCCGCGGGGCGCGTCGCACTGAGCTCAGAGCCTCTTGACAAGACAATCTTTCCCTGTACAGTAGCCCTCAACAGATAACAGCAACTTGTGAGCTTTCACACGAGTAACGCTCGTAACGGGACCTTTGTTTTCCCGCTTTTTAAGCGGCTACTTATTGTCCATTGCATAAACTAGACGAGTGAGGTTTAATAAATATTAGTTAAGTTTTACTAATCATTAGACTGGTATTTATTGTGATTTGGTGTTACAAGTTGTATTTCAATATTATATAAATTTATGTGCGACTATTTAATATATTATTTTTAACATACATATATTATTAAATTGATGATTAAAGTTTAATCTATTTAATATATATTCACCATAAATACATTTTTAGTACCATATTATGTTACAGTGAATAAATGAAGTGTATTTATTTTTCTGAAATTGTTTTCTAAATATTTTAGTTTTCACCGTTGAATCTTATGATACACTTAATAATTTCATGTATCTATGACACTCATATTATTCCTGATGTTATGTTACATTGGTATTTTATTTTTAAGGCATTCATTTTTAAGGGATGAGAAGCCATTCACTCGGACTCAGTGTAATAAAACGAAAGTATCCATGCTCGTCTATATAGTCAAGCTTACGTGTACCGTGCTCGTATGATGTCTGCGCTTGTAACAGGAGGCAGATTGTTTCCTCTTCACGCCTTCGATTTTACTAAAGATCTTGGGATATAACAAATGGGTAAATATTTAATGGGTAACGGTAACGCTAAGTAATATTGGTTATGAAAAATAATAATAATTACTTGTTCATGATTTTCTCAATAGAAATACACCAAATAGTTATTATGTATCTTAAGATTTATCAGTTTTTTTTTCCGGACATATTTAAAAAAGACTTACTATATCTTAAAAACACACATGCGTGCCTTAAATGGGTCGATGATTTAAATACTCACAGTTCTGTACTGTATCAGCCTGTAAACCACCCACTGCTGAGCGAAGGCCTCTTCTCCGTGTAGAAGAAGGGTTGGAGCTTAATTCACCACGCTGCTCCACTGCGGGTTGGCGGATAAATTCCTTATAATGGATAACGATCGTTATCAGGTATCTTTGATAACAACCAGGACCGATGGCTTTACGTGCTCTCCGAGGGACGGTGGGGAGACCTACATGGTCATAAACCCAGACCGAAAACAAATATTTGTACAATTACAAATATCTGTCCCGAGCGGGAATCGAACCTGCGACCGCCGCGGCGCCTTAATACCCCCGTCTATATAGAAGTTTCACTTCAAAAATATAATCTCAATCCGCATTTTTTTGTGTATTCGGTACCTAATAAAGTACAAATTTTAAGGTAGGTTTTAATTTAACAGTTAAATTTATGTCAGCCCTTTCGTGAAGAAAATTCATTGTAACTCTGACTGATGCTGGTTAACAGGTTAAGTCGCTTTTGTGACAAGTATATCAGAATATGTGTACTCTATAGTTTTATATGTATGCAATTTAAACGTTTAATTACTATACTATACATTTATTATTATTATTACTTATTATTGTTAATTACTATACTATATTCACGACCGTTATGGTTTAGTAGAACGAGTTAGTCGCCTCAACGCCACGCACCGACTGTCGCGGGTTCGATTCCCGCTCAGGACATGTATTTGTATTTATACAAATATTTGTTTCCGGTCTGCGGGTCTCATGTGGGTCTATAATAGACACCTGATAACGATCGTTATTCACTATAGGGAAATTACAGGACATTACAGGAAATTACAAAAAAACAGAGTAGCAGCGTGGTCGATTAAGCTCGAACCTTTCTTCTATATGGAGAAGAGGCCTTCGTTCAGCAGTGGGTTGCTTACAGGTTGATATAGTACAGTACAGTATAGTTGTATATGTATGTAATTTAAGCGTTTAAATAATATACTAAGAAATAATTTTGTGATAAAATAAAATATTGAAAGAAATAAAATTACGATTACAAAGCAAAAAAAAAAAAAAAAACAGAATCGAAAAATATCAAAGGGTTCGTATTTCTTCCAACATTTGTTGCAAAGATTTTTCTTTTTGAAATACGATTATTCAACGCGCGCATGCATAAAAACAGGCAAATCACAAACAAGATAACATTTGCCGGGACCTCCTCTAAGAGAATCTCATTTTCAATATGTTTTTATAACTTTCAGTGAGGAAATGAGGTGATGCTCGCGGCGGCATTGTCATCATAAACCAACCAAGGCCTCCTTCATAAATTCCCTCCAAATGTACCTTTATACGCATTATGCCATAACATCGGGATTTATTTTTCCGACATAATACTTTTAAACCCAACAAATAAGTCTTGTCGTTATCAGTTTATAGCTGTCTACTCATCACAATATTACAGTTTCAATATATCATGTTCGCGACAAAACTTCATAGTTAAAACGACCGGTCGTTATAATAAATTATTGAGAGTGAACCGCGGCTCAACTATTTTAATGTAAAATTTTATACCAAATACACAACATAATTTGTAAATTGTAGCACCTATGATTTATAATACATATAATATGATGTTGTTTTACAATATAATTGATAAATTAATAAAATTAAACGTCTTTTTTGTTAAAAAGACTATTCTTTTTATAACGTTTTTTTTTTTCTACTTTTCTACATTGGTGATCAAGTAATTGAATGCCTTTTCGTCGGTGATACTTTAATATTTTTTGTTTTTATCACGGATAATTATGTTAATTAAATATTATTTCTAAAAAAATACTGAAGAAGTCGGAGGAAATTAACTATTAAAATTTTTGAACCGATTGAGCTCAATTAGCGAATTTAAATGTGGGCTGATGACCCTGAGGTTTTAAGTACAAAATTTTTCTTAAATTCCATTTTGTGATTGGTTCTGAAGGAAAACATAGTGAGTATATTTATAGTTTTAAGCCGTGCAGATTGGTATGTCAGGTCCAGCTAGGGGACGTTCACAAGCCGTAAAAGTATAGTTATAACTTTATCACGGTTACAATATTAAAAATCATCTTAGAATATAAAGCTGTTTAAGTGGTTGAAAAAACGTTGATTTATATAATTCTAACGTAAGCATTTTTCACTCGTTCGTTGGCACTACTGCGCAGTCTTTTCTTGTTCAATTTTCGCCAGTCTCAACATAATAACCCGTTGTTGACACTGCCCCGGCCCCGAGCACTCCACAAGCAATAAGACAGTAATAAATGTTCAGATCTAAAGACAAGAATAAAAAGGAATATAATAAGTGGATATTGTGAATCGGTACTTGGGAGTTCAATATTGCGTCTTGTGAACTATAACAGACGAACTCCGTTGACTATATCCTTTTACTTTTCTAACTCGCAATTTAAAGTTGCAACTATATAAGAGTATATAACATTTATACAATTATTTGAAAATCGTTTTTAAAACGTTTTAGATACTGGAAGTTATTTTGTGTATATATAGATTATAAGGAAACTTTTGTAAATAATTCAAAGTTTTCATGAATATGTTCCGACTAGTAAATATATGCATATATATAATATGTGTATTGAAATGAAATGAAATGAAAATATTTATTTCGTCATAAGGTGATTTTACACAATTAACGAATGTCAAAAAAAAAAAAATCATTTAAAACAAATACGTCAAATTATTACAAGTTAATGTCTCGGTAGACATAACATTACTATTATATCATCGGCTTTATTTAATGTTACAATAAATATCTTAATCTAATGTTCCGAGAGGAAAAAAAGCCGGCGGAAAAAAACTCTCGGTACTCTTTTAAATAATTAAGCGTCATACAAAAAATGAATAATGTACAGTATGACCATGAAATGATTAGGACAAACACGAGACAGCCAATCGTATATGCCGAAATCACCACATGCTACCTGCTCACAAAATTGCCTGGCCGAGTTATATTAAATCCCATGCCTTTTCATCATTTAGAAATTCATTTATGTCATAATAAGCTTTTCGACACAAAGTTTGCTTAATATTTTTTTTAAACTTCTGTAAAGGCAGAGATTGGACCGCAACCGGTATTTTATTGTAAATTATAATAGACATTCCAATAAAGGAACGACTTTTTTTACTGAGCCGACATTTAAGTAGCGCTAGTTTGTGGCCGTTCCTGAGTGTTACATTATTCAAGGCATGATCACTACGGCTAACAAACAAATGCCTATTTTTACGTATATACATTATATTTTCGTAGATATATTGCGATGCAAAGGTCAGAATATTGATTTCTTTAAGTTTTTCCCTCAGGGATTCTTTACATTTCATTTTATATATGTAACGGATAGCCCTTTTCTGCAGAATGAAAATAGTATTAATATTCGCCGCATTGCCCCATAGCAAAATGCCATAGGACGTTATACTATGGAAGTAGCTGAAATACACTAATCTAGCTGTATCGACATCCTTTAGTAGACGTATTCTTTTAACCGCGTATGCTGCAGAACTCAGTTTATCCGCCAATCGACAGCTATTTAATATTTATATCTCAGACAATTAATAAAATTCCTACGAAAAGCTAAAACTGTGCCATTCGCATATTCATACTTAAAATTGAAATATTTATTAGATGTTTAGTAAATATAAAAATAAAAATCCTTTCTCTGGATTTTGAGTGATAATTATTATATGACAAATACGAAACTACCTCAATCGATAATTTTATAACTAGAGATTTTTATCTAACTTAAATTATTAGTCAACAGATATTTCTTTTTATTTAATTAATCAATAATAAATAAACGCCTCACTCCCAAAGGCCCTGATCAGAGTGAGAATCTTGTGTTAGGGCTTAGAAAACACTGAGCAAAACACAAACGTCCAGACTATAACAAACACTCGTATGATCTATATAGAAATGTCACTAGCCGGCATCAAACTCGCGATTATTAGTGCAATATCCAGTGATATGACTGCAACAACCTCTTGTTTTTGTACTTTTTAACAAAATTAACTTTGGTCAAATTTATATCTCAACATTTGTCATTCAAATGCTCAGACTGACGTCAGTTGATTTCGTATTTGTTCATATGCGTAGAATGCAATGTTCTAGATAAACGTTCAATATAAATATCAGACAGTTTTTCACCGACTTCAAAAAAGGGGTAAAGTTCAAAAAATTACGAAAATATTTATGAGATAACTTCGTTACTTCATCATGATTTTCTAAATAACCACTTCGTCCATTTTCCGTAGAGTAATTGAAAAATGTTGTATCGCCTTATATAAATTATTAATCTATTACCATACAATCGGCTAGTATTCATGTAAAAGTAATTAGTGGACCATTATCCTAATCTGTGATGACAAAGGTCATCCAGGCGTTCGAGAAAAGATTTCACTTTGCAGCCTTATTCAGATTCGGAGACCCCATCCTTTGTTAAACCGACTGCTATGTTCTTCTTCGAAATAGCTAAAGGAATAATTAATTATCTCAATTAATACCTGTAAACGAACTATACGTATCCATGATAAAAATTAAATCGTTGTACCTATATAATGATTAGTTGCTTAATGACAGATATATAAATACATATATAAATATATATACGTACAAACTTATCTGCATACATACTTACATTTATACACATATGGAATGAATAGCATACTATTATAATAAAATGATATAACCTGTAGGTGAAATTCTTTACAACGTCAATAGTTTGAACAATATGTGACAATGGATTTTGAGGCAGTGTACGTAGCTAAGTATGTCGAACCATCTTGATAGAGTAAGATTGGAACATTGTGGCGGTTGAAGCTTAGCTTTGTATTGTATCTCTTTCCTATATAGGAGAAGAACCCTTTACCCGTAAATTCACCTGTGGTAGTCTTACAGGCCGCAATGGGTTTCTCGATGTATACCTGTATGCTATATATTTATTGTATATATATATATATATATATAATTTTTATTTATTCTTTATGTATTTTCTTCTGTTTAAACAACAGTATACAGGTGACTGGTAAATTACTCTCAATATTTAAGGAGAATACTCGGTACATGATTCTCATTCGAATTATGTAATAAAAATAGATACTCAATTTTTGACCAAATTTTCATAAATTTCAATTCAAATAAATGAAGCGTTAACACTTTTCCAGTCATACCGGCGGCACGTGCACAGGTGTTGTAATGTGTCGCTTGTTCACATCTAAAAATTGCCAAAGTTCACATCATTTACCTAGTCAACAAATTTGTTGCTTAAACGAGTAAAACATCTTAGTATTTTCGCCTATTCTAAGCCAGGATTAAAGTATTAAGGGGGACTGGATCATGCTTGTTTATCCTGCTACCCTATTAACACGTGGTGGCGTTTGAACGTAGGTAAACTACCAGTTTTGTCTCGAAAGTGCAGCTAGCTGCTAGGTTATCCAGACTACGCGTAAATAATTGGATAATTGTTGAGTAACTTTACTTAAAAGTTTATTAATATTTACCTATTTTTTTACATGATTCGAATGAGAATCATGTACCAAGTACTCTCACTACTCACATTACTATCAAAGTAATTTACCAGTCACTCTGCATAAATGAGAATTTTTTTATACTAGTACTTTTTTAGGGTTCCGTAGCCAAATGGCAAAAACAGAACCCTTATGGATTCGTCATGTCTGTCTGTGCGTCCGTATGTCACAGCCACTTTTTTCCGAAACTATAAGTACTATAAAATTGAAACTTGGTAAGTAGATGTATTCTGTGAACCGCATTAAGATTTTCACACAAAAATAGAAAAAACTATAAATTTTGGGGGTTCCCCATACTTAGAACTGAAACTCAAAAAAAATTTTTTTTTCATGAAACCCATACGTGTTGGTATCTATGGATAGGTCTTCAAAAATTATATTGAGGTTTCTAAAATCATTTTTTTCTAAATTGAATAGTTTGCGCAAGAGACACTTCCAAAGTGGTAAAATGTGTCCCCCCTGTAACTTCTAAAATAAGAGAATGATAAAAGTAAAAAAATATATATATAAGATGTACATTACCAAGCAAACTAACACAGAAAATTGGTTCGAACGAGATCTAGTAAGATTTTTTTTTTTATAAAAAATACACTGTTAGGTATTAAAACATCGATCAAAGTTACAACGAACCACAAGAATGGGCGAGTCCGACTCGCACTTGTTTAATTATTTTTTTTTTGACTAACGTTTAATCCACAATTTTTATTTAGCATAGGTTGCATAGAATAATATTTTGCAAAGTTTGCAATATAAATATTATTATTTCAATGAATTTGAAATTAAATTGAAAAATCTTAGCATTTTTTAAATATTGTAAGACATCTACTATCAACTTAACAAGGCATTTAGACATACAAGCCTATAGATTTATATCTATAGATAGCTCTGTATTTAGTAGTTTTAATTTGTGTAGTTCGCGAACGAACTAGTTCGGAAGAACGCTCCCACAGACAAACTTTGCGAACTACGAGTAAATGTAAAAATATTAATATTGTGGTATACGTTTATGGAAAAACCTTCAGAAATAAATAAATAACTGATATAAAATATCAGTATAATTAACATGCCATTGTAAATAGATATTATAATATAATTTATAACTATGACTTATTAAATATTAATTATAATAAGTGATCGTTACAAATATCGTAACTAAATATAGAACTATTAAAGAAACTAAACGTAGTAATAGTAAAGTATTAGAAATGAAAGGTGTTAAGGTAAAATATTTTTGCGTTTTTGTCAGTTAATGGAAGTTCTTTGTACGATATTCCAAGCGGACGGACGGTGCGACTTGAAATCGGTTTAGTGATGTTGAGCGCGTAGCGTGAGAGAATCGTCAGTAATACTTTCACTATAATACTTTTTAGCGTTTTCTTAACCCTTCAGACGTTTTAGGATTAACTCTCTGTATATTGAAAGATAATAAATTCATTTTATTTTTTACGATTTCAATTCATATAATGATTTTTATGATACTATTTATAAACTAAGTTTAATATAAAAATTATAAACATTTTCTCACAGTTTCTCTTTTCAGTAGAAATTTTTAACGCGTACTGTTCTGGGGCACGGAAGAGTGGAATATCTATACTAATTAAAATAAAACTGTAACCTAATTCTTTACATTGAACATAATTTGCAAAAAAAATTTAAAGGGTATTTTAAAATCGACTCTGATGACAAAACCCTATTATTTTTGGAGTTTACTTTTTAAGAATTGATTTTCAAATAAGGCCCCCGGTATAAAAAAAAAAATGAGGAGTAACTTCTACTGATCGAATGACCTCATTACTTTTTTGTGCGCAACCTATTTTTACTTTTCAGTCGTGAGTATTAAGAAGTCCGCGCGCGAGTTCTGAGGTATCGGTGGTTGAAGAGCTGGCGGGAGTGCGCCGCGCCCGACTGTCGCTTCATACCCCGTCTTCTCCCACTACTAGTGACGGCCTTGACGTGAGAGCACGTTTATTGAGTCTTATGATGAAGCCAAATTAATAACTGACAATTTATTGGCTCAGAAATCTAAAGAACGCTATTTTTTTGCGTAAAAACTGTAAAATAGGTGATAAGTGTTATTCTGTGTCACATATGAATTATTTGTGCCTATTTAGAGAATCGTTCTCAAGGAGTAAACTCTGGGCGTGCGTTGGAGCTGACACACACAGTTTTTTTTTTTTCATCTGTCTGTCTGTATCTTGCTCGCGCATCACACCGAACTATCGAATGGATTTAAATAAATCAGACTTGGGATATTAAGAGCTAGGACACTGGATACTTTTTATTTCGAAATTAAGTACGGTTCTCTTGGGAGAGGTGATTAAAGTCAAAATGTTTAATGGCAAACGAAATTGCAGTTACGGCTTGTCATTTATGTTTTTTACGAGTAAACACCCTGAGAAGGCCTAGTGTACCCAGCCCGTGTAACAAAAATATTATTTTGTATGTTGTAGAATTTATTTCAGTTAGTAAAAAAAAATTATCTATTATACTTTGGCCATTAAAATAACATTAAAAACAAATATTACTTATTTATGTAATTTTGCTACCTGAGAACAGGATTTGAATAGTCTTACTATTTTATAATTTTTTTTTTTCAAATATTATGTTGTACAGTGAACAAGTAATTAGTCTTTTCTAACAATATTTTGGCTTGTTATTTGAAATATTACTACACGTCGAGATACAAACACTTAAAAAGGCTCTTAAAATCTAGCGATCTAGATAACCGAAACTGCCACTGTATACGATTTTCTATCTCTTTCTCAGAACGAACCACCGCCCTTACGTTGTTTTATTCCGCTTTTGATTTATTGTCTTAAATTCCTTGAAAAGTACCACTGATATGACCTTTTAATGATAAGATAAGTAACATTAGATAATCAGAAAAATAAAATATTTTACATATGAGTATATTTTTTCCGGTGTGTTGTTTGTTTTTGTTGGTTGACCCATTATGCCTTAAGGACAATCGTCGATCCTGATCACTATTATACATATAAATACCTGGAATAGTTTCTCTTGGTATGGAAATAATGTGTCTACCAACAGTTTATTAGTGTGGTGGATTGAGCTCCAAACTTTCTCCTTTATAGGAAATAATTATCCCCTAACAAGCGGAATATTGAAAAGGTTTTTAAATTCTGAATTATCTTTGTGAATCAATCTCAGGGAACTATTTGCCATTGAAATAAACACAATAAAACTACCTAAATTATGTTACAAGAATTTTTCATACTAATATAATTTTGAAATACATTATATTTATTGAACATACGAAGATTTTCAAATTAGTAGGTACATTTAATGAAGTTCCTTACAAAATATAAACTCAAGATAATATTCAGTGGTTCTTCATCACGTCACGGTGTAAGCAATATCATACATCATTACATGCACTCTACGTAAAGTGTCTGCTTAATATTCTCTATGTAGCACAACGCCCTTAATTACGATGCGATGTAAAATTAGCACTTTGTCGAACTGAATTAGAATAAAAATATAACAGAATCAGAATTTAGGTATTCTGTGAATTTTGACTATATAACGTATGAGAGCTTGGAGACAGAAACTTTTTTTTTTTATTTATAGAGACGACGAAACGGGACGACATAATTAATCAATATAGTCAAACTTTTGTTTGCTACAATTTATGTGTTGTGTCAGTATGTATACGTAGAATACGTTAATATGGTGTTACAATTTTGTAAAATTATTTCAATCTTTGTTATGTTAATAATAATAATAATATTCTTTATTGTACACCATAATATAAGCAAATACAGTAATTAGGTATGCAATAAAAGATGTACAAAGGCGGTCTTATCGCTAAAACAGCAATCTCTTCCAGACAACCTTTGGGCATAGGACACGTTATAGTAGTAGCGGTGGTAGGAAGTGCACAACGATAAGAGAGATTAGACATAAAATAATATAACATAAGTGAACATATGAAATAAAGTAAATATCAAAATATACATGTATACACGAACACTTAAATATACATAAATATATACATACATAAATATAATACATACATACACATATATATACATACAAATATACATACACATACATACATAATGACTAAGAAATTCATGAATTCATTTATGTTAATATATTGTTGTTAAATTTGCTGAAATAACGGTATGAAACAACAGACCTGACCCACCTGATGATTTTAAATTCGTTTGGATAATATGTCTTTATGGAGGTATATTTATTTTACTCATTTCTTTCTCGGGTTGTCTGGAAGAAATGGCTAATTAGCCATAAGACCGCCTCTTGTACTACACAATTTGTAATTACTGTAAGTAATCTGTATTACTATATTACATTTGTATGTTGTGGTGTACAATAAAGCATAAATAAATAAATAAATAAATATATTTATTTAATAGTTTACGAATTGTTTTTAGAAATTTAAATATAGGAGTAGGTACATGTTGATAGTGTGTTTGCACGGCAAATTCTAAGAGATGAGGTACTGAAAAAAAATTGGGACGATTCTGATGCGATGAAGATCAATCTATTAGATAAGGAATAAACTTTTATTGATAAAATTTTTAATAGGCATATTGTAAGAATAAACTGAGGGTATGCAGTAATGCGTGGGACCTTGGGAATCGAAACAAAGAGGAGAAGGCTGATGGCAATCGTTTGTGAGTTTCTATCTCACAATAGCCCATATATATTGATTATTATTTTAAAAGAATAATAATAAAATGAAATAAACAAGCTACAAATAAAAGCAATCAAAAACTGTACATTTACATCCCGTGAGTAAAATAATAAGTGTTCAAGTAAATAAAGATCAAGTTATTCCACTGATTAAAATTAAATATCATTATTATGTTAAAAAAAGATAAGAATTCAATAAAAAAAAATCAAGAAGGGAGTAAGTGAATAAAATATCTGTATTAACTTAAACATAACTTTATATAATTCTGTATATTTACAGTTTATACATTATATTACACGTTGGCTAGAAGAGATCTCTTTTAGAGATAAGTCCGCCTTTGCACACAAACATTGTAACTTTATTACTGTTTTGCCTTTAAGTGCAATAAAGAATATTATATAATATATTTAAATTTGCGAAAAAATTTCACTTACACTAAGGTTCTCCTTGGTATTAGAGCTGCGTCGATCGATCATTCGTGGCGACCCGAGTCGATCGCGACCCATAGGCATAGTGATCGAGTCACAAAGACTCGATCACTTCGATCACTCGATCATTCGAGACTCAATATTCTATTATATCTCTTAGGTACTTCACGAATATATATAGGGTTAGGTAGGTACCTAGAATCTACAGTAGACATACCTGATACGTAGTTATAGTTAGATGTAGGACAAATAACTTTTTTTTTAAGGAAGAAAGTTCCGATATAGTTATAAAACTTAAAAACTAATTTATATCCAATAACCACAAAAATAATTTATACACACACGTTATTACTTTATAATTGTACTTGAAGGCATTAAATGATATTACTTAAACCGCCTCCAAATTTAAAGAAAAATAACACAAAAATATTATACATACGGTAAATTACGCGTGAGCGACACGTCTTCGCGACCCACGACCCACGACCTACCGCGAACCAGTGCGGCGCGCGGCGGCGGTGGGCGACCCGTCGATCACAAAATGATCAAGTCGTTTCTACGGTCATGATCGAGTCACTCGCTCGCGGGTTGTGATCGAATCAAAGTGATTCGATCGATCGCGATTGACACAGGTCTACTTGGTATAGTATAGTATAGTATAGTATAGCTAAATGCTAGAGTCACTGTCCGCCCCCCTGCCGAACATCATTTTCGTTTTCGAAGATACTCAGGGGATGAACCAGTTGCAAACGAACACGTGGAACCGGTATGTGGGACGGTTATATGAATAATAAGAAAGGCAATTTCAATATTTATAATGTGAGGTTATTTGAGACTCGCTTAAAAAGTTATAAATATTATTAAGCTAATAAAAATTTTCATTCAAATGGTTGGATGTCATGCATAAATAAGAATAAAAAACAATTTAAAAAAAAAAAAAAACTAAAAAAATACATGAAAAAAAAAACAAGCACAGTAGTTTATAATGTTGTCAAAAGTAATACTGAACAACTACACCATTAAAATAGTTTTATAATCGATACACACATAAACAAATCATATTATGTTCTTTGCAAAAAAAAAAGGATTAACAGCCGCCTATTGGTAAGATTTGATCGGGTGAATTTTTGTTTTTCATTTTGACAATATTGTACCTGGTTGTCGCTGTGGTGAAAATTGATTGTTGTCATATCTTTAATGACACTCACAATGTTAAGACGAATCGATTGACGTTAGAATCGTCAAAATTGGCCAACGCGTTTGGTCTCTACAACGCCACATATGAACAAACATAAATACAAACATACATACATACTGATAAACATATTACCCTCATTTACATCGCGCAGTCGGGTAAAGATTACTCTTATGGTATAGAATAAAACCCGGATAGTTGTCTCTGTTCCATACCTGGCCGGGATTTTAATACACCATGTTAGGAATAGTGTTAGCACTTTACTATAATTAAAAGTGCACCCCCGAAGGCCTCAACGTCATGTTAGCAGTAATTTATAGGTGCACGCGTTTTGACCCTATGCGCAAAAATCGTGGCGAAATGTAAGTAATTTCTATTTAATATTTTTTATTACTGTTTATGGTTTCAACCAAATTTTTGTTTCTTTGTATGCATTCGAGTTAAAGTTACATTGTTTTATTGTTAGTATTTTTTATAAGGGTAAATATCCGTATCAAAATGGATAGTCGTCCTATTTACCTTCGCGGATAGTGTCGCTCTAGGGGTAACTATCCGTAACGATGAAATCTTCAACGAGCAAAGACATATTTTTATTTCTTATATTGTTTTTTCGAAGTTATTGTAACTATAACTTGTTTTTAATAAAATAAATATATAACTGTCTCATGCGTTTTTTCTAGGTGAGCAAAATAGCTAACAAGTATAAGCGTCGCATGGTGCTACACCATATCACCTGGAAAGAAGATAGTTTAGCACTACCGCTCGAAGAACTGGATAAAAAAAAAAGTATCAGTTGAATATCTCGAATTAACGGAATATACTACTGAAACGAAAGAAGACGCTACGAAAAGAGAAAACAGCAACTTCTAATCAAAGGCATATCTTCAATTTAAAGCTGTATACTTATCGATATAAATAAAAAGTTCTATCTACAATCTACATACTTAACGTAAATTATTTTGTTAAAAAATTAAACAAGTGCGAGCCAGACTCACCCATGAAGGGTTCCGCAGCAGGAAGCAACATCATATAAAAGTTCTTGTAGTTCGTTGTAACTTTGATCAATGTTTTAATAATATCATAATATATACATTTTTTTTATATAAAAATAAAAAAAAAACTACTTACTAGATCTCATTCGAACCAATTTTCGGTGGAAGTTTGCATGGTAATGTACATCATATATTTTTTTTAGTTTTATCAGTCGCTTATTTTATAAGTTACAGGGGGGGGGGACACATTTTACCACTTTGGAAGTGTATCTCGCGCAAAGTATTCAGTTTAGAAAAAAATGATAGTAGAAACCTCAATATCATTTTTGAAGACCTATCTCTAGATACCCCTAGATACACATATGGTTTTGATGAAAAAAAATTTGAGTTTCAGTTTAAGTTGTTCTTACATAGAACAACTGATATGAGTATATCAGTTGTTCTATGTAAATTTGGTGTGTAGTCCAACTATATAAAAAATTAGTAATATTTTATATTATCATCGTCATTGCGTCACTCCACCGGTTCAATTTATAAATATGTACATATAAATATATATATAATATAATACATTTATTATATAAGGTATAGTAGTACTGGTAAGGTAGTTAGTAACTGGTAGTTGTAAGTGGTAGGTGGGAGGGATGCGCTGTGCCGCGCTGCGCTCCCGGCTGCATGGGTACCACCATCTTCCTTGTTTCTCCCGTGAAACAGCTTTGCTGTGTTTCGGAGAGAAGGGCAGGACAGAAAGTGTAATTACTGGCACCGAGGCTTTAACACCTTATGTCTCTGGATAGGCAACACATAGATGAGTTGCTTGGGCTAGTTCTAGGTAAACTAGTTTATGTTCATGGGCGACGTCAACAACTTAACGTCAACAATTTAACCATCACGGATACCTAGCCGCCTCAGATGGTGAGCGAGGCTAACCGGAATCAAATCGTTGGCAGATATCACGATAGGGATGATTTCAGTGGACTCAACACCCCACATGTCGACAATCTCGTGCGTCAGACCCAGATATTTGCGTTTTTTCTCTGTTTCGGCTTTCATGAGGTTCTCGTCATGCGGGATGGTAATGTCCACTAAAACACCCACGACCATGCCCTATCCATCACCACGATATCAGGCTCATTATTGTTATTTTTTTTATTTATTATTACTAAAGTAAAATTATTATCTAGTGATCTGGATAACCATGTCGGAACTAGTGCTCATAATGTTATTCAATAAAATATCACTATATACTGAGAGATGCGCTGAAAGTAAATAATGGCACACTAGAGAATTCTTGATGATTCGATATTGAACGAAAATCTTTGGCTGGATCTCACTCGCTGCAGTATATTTTACTTTATTTCGAAGTCGTATAGAGTTCGTATAGGTGACTCAAATGTGAAGCATAATGCTCTGTGGTGCGGTTACAATTATGGTGCAAAGACTTTCCTTCGTACTTTGACATCAACTTATAGACAATTTTATCTGGTCACGGTCAATGCACTGTAAATCTCTCGAACTTTCTTTTTCTGAGAATATCAGTTGTTTTGTGTAGTACAGCTATATTGTTTTTGATTGAAGTTTTGTTGTCGTTAATGGTGTCTTTCATCAATTAATTAATGATTTGTTTAATTAAAAGTCTACACCGAAATTTATCGCGTTTATTAAAAAAAAATACTTTACAGTTTAACGATTTTTTTAATTATTTCCCGACGTTTCGGACCCGTTACAGCGTCCTCGATCAGTAGAAGGAAGCAATTGTAATAGCCATTTAAACCTGAAAACCCAGGACCGTTCTCATTAGTCTTCTCGAGTCTTCTCTTTTCGACAGTCTTCCATGAGGTTTGATTAATATTTTTCTATACTTAAATATTTCAATATTTTTATTTTACATTAGGTCATTGTTACCTATATATACCTTTTAACCTTTAGAATAAACAGACTATCTAAAACTATAAATTCAAAATAAAATGGTAACTCAAAAAAATAGCGAGTTCGCACAAATTAATTCTTCAGTGTTATTAAAATTATATTTTGTAGAATACGACTGAATATTGCACCGGTCTCTATTTTGATTTTACGTTTTTCTATCTATACAAGCAACGTAACTTCAAGCGTACCAAATATAGTTTTTTCTAACTACAAGGCTATTTACCTGTTCATCCCTTTGTATTTTTCTAAATTGATCATATAAAAATAGAGAGTGGTGACCTTTATCAATACCTCTACTAAGGTGTCTCAAATTTCAATTTATTTGTATTGGTATGATTTATTTATTTACGTTTTATTTTACACCACTTTTATACAGACATAAGTTAAATATACAAAGCATTTAAATTTACAAAGGCTATTGAATAAGTTACTTAGCAAAACTTAAGCATGTAAAATCCAATTGCAGTGCTTTTAGAATTAGAGAAGAATATGATAATAAAAAAGGTTTAATGCCTAATTTTATTGTTTATGATCGTAAATTAAAATAATATTTATACCTTTCAATTACGGTATAAGGTTCCTTAATAATATAATTTCGTAGCCAGGAAAATCTATCTCGTAATTAAGATATAAACGGTTCAACGCAAATTGGCTGAATATTATTTTGATCTCTATATTATTCGCTTACTTTATTAATATTAAGGAATAAATGACGACATCACAATGGTGGAAAAAAAAACCTCATAAAAATATTGGCGTGGCTTCTTATAAATAAATAATATTCATTTATAATTAATACTCTCTTTCATCAAAATTTTCGAGCTCCTTTGTTGAAGGTTGGAAACATAAACGACACAAACGCAAACATCCAGAATACAACAAACATTTATATACTTGTAGTATTTACAAACATTTGTCATAAGCAGTGACCGCTGCGCTAACGCGTCGTCACTCGTCATGTGTGTACGTTTCCAGAGAATAGACTTTAATTAATGTGACATATTTTACTATCAAAACGGACGCTTCATTGGGTTGTTATAAAAAAAAGACAAAAGCAAGATAGAAAAGTTTTTTTGACACTTTATTTGACAATTTACGTAAATTTGACAATTATAATAATAAATAATTATATAAAAAAGAAAAAAAAACTGCACATATGTCGTCACCACTATTATGACATATGATACATAGTATATTCAAATCAAAATTATATGAAATTGAAAAACATAAGTCTCAATTAGCAGTCGAGTAAAAATAATAGCTTATGCAAATACTTTTAAAATAGGATATTTTATCATTAAATTATATTACAATAGAATATAATTTTATATAAATAGTAAGGTAAAAAGACCATGTTGGTGGAAAATAAACTATTATTTTTATTTATTGAATACAGAAATAACAAACCTATCATCACATATTTAAAGTATTAACCAACTAAAGTTCAATTCTAATGCGTTTCGTTTGTTTGAAATAAATTAATAATATTTAAATAACAAATATAGAAGCAACGAAACAGTAAATCACAATGGCGGTCTTGTTTTCCGTGCGAAATGAAAAAAACAATAATGAAGGGAATTAAGGCCGGCAAGGAACGGCGCGTGGAGTTAAGAGGAATCCAACTAAGATGGATGACGTCATTTTGCCCTTCATTAACCCATTTCCTTGCGCGTTACAGCCTAAATAGTTCTTGAAGTCAACACTCGGTGTTTTCTTGAAACAACAAATTCAACTACATACTTATAATTGGAAAATATTTTTATTGAGAATAGGTATTTTATGACGAATCATAAGTTCATGTACATTAGCAGATCTAAACTTTTCACAGGTGCGACACTTCGAAACAAAACTTTGAATATCATTAGATAACCCGGGTCAGTAAAACAATTCTCTTGCCTTTGAAACACATTTACAATGTAACCGTCATGTACAAGACTAAGAACATAAGACTTAAGTTTATGTGGAACAATAATTTTGTTACAATAAAATAAAAATCCTCAATATTAGATATATATACATAATATATAGTTATGAATTTTTTTTGTACCAAATTATATTGCTAGTAATTATTTTTCAGTTTGTCCATAATTTAGTTCAAAATCTAAAATAAGCGATAAATAAATAAAACAATTCATTACAATAAGAGTAAAAAATGTCTTAATATTGTTACTCGAATTCCATTTAATAGCAGGAGCGAATATTTCAAAAACAAACAAGCTAATATTATTTATCGGTCATGAAAATAAACAATTTTCCTATCTATTCTACTTCAATGCTTATGCTTTCTTGAATTTAACGTATGCGTATCATATTACTAAAGGTCAGAGTGCGATGCCTTTTATCAACTCAACGTTTGAGAGCACTCAAAGTCGAGAGCTGTCCGATTTGGAAAATCACGTTACTGTTAGAAGCGTTGAGTCGAGCTAATATACAGATATATTGGTTCGACTCAACGCTACATGTACTCGTAATGGCGGGAAAAGGTTGACGATATTATTTTTATTATTCAGTACTCATATATTTCCTTTACCTTCCTCTTAAACTTTTTACCTCTGAACTCCAGCGTCTTTCGCCATTTTTGAAGGACGGTCTCTTCAGGGTCAGTGGGCGTCTCTCTCATGCTTCGATTAGGTACGATGCTCAACATCCTCTCATTCTACCAGCTATAGCCCACTCGTAGACCCTATCATTGACCACTACCACAAAATACACTGGCATCCTGGCTCTGACAATATATACGCCATTTTACGCCAGCAATTTTGGGTATTATCTGCTCGCCGTGGGATCAGACACCGGGTGTTTAAATGTATTAGACGTTTCCGATGTCGCGCTCAACCCGAAGCCCCGTTCATGGGCGACCTTCCCGCGGACAGGGATAGACTACTTCATAGTGAAAAACCAATTTATTTTTTACACGACTTTTGTGTGTGTACGTTGTGTTGTTAATTCATTAAAAAACACCAGAAAATGTGTTATTAACTATGTTTTTGTATTTTCATTTGAATAAATTAGTTTAGTCGAGAAATCGGTTTTTTTTTTCCTTAACAATATTAAAAATATGTTGCAAGTGTTTGAAAGTCAGGAAAAGTTAACTACAATGAAATAATTTGTTGAGAAAGTTAACAAATAATTATTTTTGCATTTATTTTCATTTATTTGCTTCTATTTTACAAAATACTTCTTCATAATGAAGGAATGGTATAAGGTATAAAGTTAGTATTTATTTGTTTAACATTACTTCATTTTAAAAAATATTGATTGAAAAATAAGAACATTTATACATATTTAAATCGTTACTTATAATTAATTATAAAACAAAATAAAAGATTGAGATTTTTGTACCAAGAAAATTTAGGTACGGAAGATTCTAAAGTTAGGGTGAGTCTTATCTAGTCCCTCGACACGAATTGTTACTTCCAGCATACTAAGTTTTCTTTACTCGAAATACTTGTACGTGTTCAACAGCGGTAGTCAACGCTACGAGAACTGCTACGGCTCTTTATGTTATAATATTCTATCTATTTTAGAATCTCGCTGTTAATTGTCAAAAATATACCGTTTCGTATAAATTTGTCCACTTGCTCTACGATTGCTTAGAGATCAAACTTATTTCATTTAAATAAAATAAGGAAATTTTAATTTATGTTTTAGATGTCCTATTAATCCGTTTTACTTCGACTTACTTTTAATTTTTTTATTTTCTAAATAAGCAAAAAGTAAATAGAATAAAATTTAAATATTAATTTTTAATCTATTAAATTAAATATTTTAACTAAAATTGACATAAATATATTACTAAAAATTGTTGTCAAGTAAATAAGGGGCGAGGTTATTACAGTTGAAAACTCTCATACAATTCAAAACAAAGTTAAATATTCAGTTTTGAATAAATCTATCATGTCTTGCGCAGCGCGTACTCTATATGATAATTATTCAGAAATTTATTACGTAATATACGCATAGGAGGACGTTAGTGTCAATATCAGACCTTAGAACATGCTGATGACTGACGACCGTGTGAAGTATACTTAAGTTGAAGACGGGCATACAACATCTTGAATCATAATAATATGTATCCTATAAAGTTACGCTCGTATAAGATTACTATCTATAAGGATAAAAGCCATTTAGCTCTCCATTTAACACGTCTACCGCAGGAACATTAAACGTCACTCACGTGTATGGCACAATAAAGGATAATCTTGCGTAAAAGCTAGTTTACTTTTATAATATCGACGTTGGTAGCCCTAAAAGCCTTTACAAATACACAAAATATGACCGCACTTTGCCGAATCTGTTCAAATTCAAATTTTCAACACACCGTTAAACATACATACGTGACGCCTTTCCATCAATATTATATTAAGAACCTTCCTTTGTTACAAGAATACTTGTGGAGCATTAAGGTAATAGAGAACTAGCAAATCACGTTACGCCCCAAGCTATTAGACCGTCCTCGTCCGCACGCCTAAGTGTATTACTGGCTATTTATCGTATCACTGAGATCACCGGCTCATCAGGGAGACCAATGTCATCAAGAGAATGACGGATGACCGCCAAATTAGTCTTTTATAAGGACGTCGCGGCTTCTTAGTTACAAGCTGATAATGAAGTTGATCATACATAAAAATAAAATACCGTAACAAAGATCGTCGATGGAATTTAATAGAATGTGAATTTTGTGGTAAAATAAAGTAACTTATGTATAATAATATCGAATGCAAGGTTAAAAAAAATAGGAAACAATATTACAATACAAGTATTCTATGCTTATTCTATTACAGATCTAGCTACAAATAACAAATGAATAACTCGATATATTTATAATGTTTATTTAGGGAGGTTTACATGGCAATTCACATACAGTGCAAGGTAATCGTCCGTGCAATGACAGGAATCGCGGATGCATAACAGGACTAGGAAATTACATACATGAACTATACAATAAATTTGGTCCATTCAAAGCGATTTAAAAATAGTAACTATGCATGTATATTTATTTCAAAAATACTTTTATATTATTTTGTTGGTTAATGTTTTTTTGACAACAAATTCAAAGTTAAAAAGATAAAAATATTTAAAATGACTTTTAAACTACACGTTAGTATAACCACTTATCTATATTTATATATTAAATAAAATTCTAAATTTCAAGTTTTATTTCAAAAACATTTTTGTAGGGTCTAAAAACACTAAATTGTGTATATGTATATTTATTGATTATAAACCATCCTATAATTTCTATCATTTTTATAAATGTCTGTCTGTCTGCCCGTTTGTCCGTCTGCCTGTTTATATGAACACGCATTACTGCTAAAGTGCTAAGTTTAGTTTAAAAAAATTGCATTAAAAGCGCAATACATACCCCGAGGTAACATTTAGACTATTATTCGATCAAAGTCGCTTCACTGTGTCGAAAGTTATTGTAATTTAATCTTTTTTTATTTTTGTGTGATGGCAGCTTAGAAGAGTAGGTAAGTTAATAAATTAGTTAATACATTTAATAAATGTGATCTAAGAGTGGTAGAAACTTTGTGTAAAATAATGTTTTATAGCATCCATTATTTTATATTCATATTCAAAACTCAAACAACGAAAAAAAAAAAAAAATTTCGGATTGCGTTTTATTATTACACAAAAAACACTAGCTTAAAGTACTAGATCATAATAGATTGGCGCTTTCTGAATCGCGGTTACTTATTACCATACTGTAATAGCAGTAGATGTAAGTATGAGAACAGAGTATAAAGTAAAATTTATGTGCAGACAACGCCATGGGGACAACTAGTTAAATAATTAGACGTTTTTATAAAAACTAATAAAATAAGGACCTCCTCTTCTACACGGAGAACAGACATTTGCCCAGCAGTTGGACGTTTATAAGCTCATTCAGCTCAATTCAGTTGATTAATAACAAACTAAGATGAAAAAAATTGTTAACATATCGTTGAAGTGTGTATCAATATGATGTTAGAAAGTATGTATGCGACTGTACCCGCACTAAGCTATGTAAGCATTATTTTATTAGTATTATATTTTTTATTCATATGATTTAGTCTAATAAAAGCCACGATACCGTAAACAGTTGTTTCTTTTACTAGAGACTAAGGTTCCCACATCACATCGTTATCAGGTGCTTTCGTATTTTTCGACATAGCCAAATGAGCAACCTGCAATGCCAGAATGGATAAAACTCAAAGATTTTTAAAAACTGTGTATAATATATTTATATATATATATTATATATATATGTGTATACTTTTAAATTAAAAGTGAATATTGAAAAAGTTAAGATGAGTTGTAGAGATAAATTTTCTAGAAAATTCGCATCTTAAGACACAGTGTACTAGCTTTCAAGGAGTTGGGAACTTTACAGGCTGAATCGACCCGTAACTCTTGACTCGTGAGGACATCTTATAAAAAGAGAGATACGGTACGGAACAAACAAACGTATTGCAGCATCCCTCCAAGAAAATACGGCTTATATACATTGGACGTTGATACATTGCGGATATATCCTGATAATAAACGATATCTTGTAACTTGTAAGCATTTATACAAAAGTTGTTTAGAGTTTTTATTATTTTTAAATAATCATTCTCTATTATCTTAAATTATATTTAACTTTCTTCTCCAAGAATAATCTACAGAGTTTAAGAAGTCATATATAATAGTATTTGATTGATTGATTAATTCAGCCTTCTGATGTAATGGCGCGCGGGGTAGCGCAGGCGCGCTCACATGCGCCTGATGCCACCCTAGCCGAGGCTGCGGATAGTAGGGTCGGGGTTGGCCCACCGTCCGCTGAAATAGCCTACCGCGAAGATGCGATGCCCAAGTGCGCGGGGCGTCGCACAGGAGAGAGTGGCCCGATGGGGCTGCCACCTGCGGACCACGGAGCAACGTACGCGGTACCCGTGGTCCGCCTTGTAAGGGCGGGTGAGGGCGCACGGCGGGTTACTTTAGTGGGTGAGAGCCCCAAACTACCCCGTTGTCTCCCCGGACGACGGGATGTGCGTTCAGGTACATTTTTTCCCGCCAAAACAAAAAAAAAAGGATATGGTGACGCTGCTGCTCATCACCATCCTGGTTGGTGTACAGTTGTTTGTACCACTATGGCCTTAGTCGCCGTTTACGAAACCTCGGAATTCTTGACGATTGTGTCTCCTTTCTTCTCCTTTTGGAGGTTGAGACTATTCTTCTTTGTCAGTCAACGCACGGCAAAGGCAAGGCAAACGGCAAAGACAAAGTAGGGGAGGGGTATAGTACTCACTAAGTATAAATAATTTCAGTTGCATTAATAAGTGTAATTGTTGTTATTAAATTAAGAGAATTATTTAATTTATTTATGATTATATTGCTTTTATTTAGATCAGAATAGTACTGACATTACATATTTTAAGCAATTTAAAATGAAACGAAGCGTTAACATTTTTTTTCAAACATTTTACTAAATGGTATTGTTCACTATTTTCAATGGCTTAATAGTAGTTAGCGTTTGCTCTAGTGGTCAAACAATGTTGAGTGTGTACCGACTGCTGCACATATTGACCAATGTTAGGAATAATATGAAATGTGTTTTTACTTTATTTTATATTGTTTAGGTACAGGTAAAAATATTTTTGCGGCACCATTTATAAATACAAAGGAAATATGGTACTTGAAAACTGCATCTCAGTTATTCATTTGAGTATGTACTTATAATAATTTATTATTTTATTTAGTTTCGAAAATCATATAGAAACATTTCTTTTTTTTTTTATGACGTATATATATACTATTTTAAAAAAAAATATGAATAACGCTAGTAGATAAAGAAGTTTCCTGCTCTTTATACTGTTAATAAAATGAAAATGAATTGGATGTGTATTTTTTTGTGTGAATCTGTTAAAGTTAAGCGTCATTGAACGTGTGATTGTCACTCAATATCCCCCGTTCAACAATTGATAACCGTTAATCACCGGCTTTAGAACTATTATCGAAAATACATTAACATTTAGTTGATTGGAATTTCCTATATACAGGTAATAAAGATTTAAAATTAGTATAAATAAAACACGATACGTAATTAATTTAAATAAAAATTATTCATTTGTATTAGACAATAATTTTTCTTTATAAATATTTAATATTCATTTAACAGAAACAGCTTTAAGTATATTGTTGATATCAAATATGTATATATACCTGAAGAGTGTTACAAATCTTTTACTAGACTGATTGGTTAGATATGTCGAAATAGATAAAGTTTCTTAATAACATCCATTTCGTTTCCTTGAAAACGAACTCTAGCAATAAAAATGGCAATTATTGTGGCAATTTCTGTATGCAGCGGCGATTGTTAGTCGGCTAACTCCATACGGGACTGCCCAGCTGGAAGGTATTAAAACCATAAATATTCATTATGAACTTGCCTTAATTTCGTATACCACTATTTTACTATTTCACTAATTTAAGCTTAAAAGGAACTGTGTCTGGAACTTTAGATGTTACGTAATGTTATTGTATTCCAAATATCTAGATTTTATTTTTCACATATGTTATTAAATATGAAAATAAAATTTAATAAAAGTGTTCAATATAAGACGTACGCTAATAAGTACATCCTTTAAAGTTATATAATAGCCTTGGAATTAAAGTTATATTAAAATAGAATACAACATAATAAAATTAGTATATTATTATTCTAAATAACCTCACACTAACAGCTTTTTATTGTTGCAAACACCTTTTGCAAATTACTCTTAATCTAATAAGTAGAAGTAGAATTCCTTGCGTGTTAGTAAAAAATAATTATTGAGTAAAAATCAACACATATTTCTTCGAAATTCTATATATATATGTATAGGTAACTATGACCTAATGTAAAATAAAAAAAAAATTGAAATATTAAAGTTAGTATAGTAAAAATATAAATTAAACCTGATGTAAGACTTTATCGACAAGAGAGCTCAAAATGTTAGGAGTATTGTTTTTCGTCGGCTATACAAGTCATAGTCGTAATTCTTGAGCAAATTTGAAGCCAATCTACTGTGGCATCAAAGAGGCGCCGACTTAATTAATTACTTTAACGTCTGACTTCAAAGTTTTGATCAAACACCACAGCGTATAAAACTGAATTGGCTTTGAAATTCGTTTGACGTTTTAGGACAATTACTAAAATACACAATATAATTTATTTAATTTGTATTTTTTTTTATTCAATAATTCGGTAATCTAAAAAGAATAACATAATTACATTGTGTAAATTTTCATAATCATTGTTTTGAATTTATTTAATCGATTCGAATTTGTAATAAATAAATACTAATGGAACAAATTTGGATGGATTAGTTGTTTCTCTCTCGTCATTAAAAAAATCTTTTCTTTTTTTCTATCTTCTTTTGAAATATAAGACATTTTTTTTTTAAATTAATGTGATTATAAGAGATGTACCTACATATTTGGTAGTTCTATGTCTATTTTGTGCATATTTACAGTTAAGTAATACAGTCTTTGATATTTAAGTTTATATCGGACATCGGGAACGGCTTCAGTTAACTACCAAAATAATGTTCGTTACAATGAACTTTGTGGGATTATTGAAAGTTGTTGATAGTTTAGGAATCTTTCCCTAGTTTGATACGTGGTTTCCGACAAAGTTTCGTGCTTATAAGAAACTTTTTCATGATGCCTATTAGCGAATAGATCAGGTCTTTTGTAACTTTGAAAAGCAGCAAAGCCTTTTCTATCTCTATATAAATCTTCCACTAGTATGTCTAAAACGTTATCTCGTCTACTTTGAAACTTTATTATTTAATGAAAGTAAAAAAAAAACATGTTGGTTATTGATACATATATAAACATGTATGATTGTGTACATGTATAGATGTTTTTTTTTATAACATAGATTAATAAATATACGTATTCGTATGTTACGCAAGCACTATAATGGATGCAACAACGAAATAAGTTCTGTTAACGACGATTCACCATTATACTACGTTAGGCACTAAGTCTATCACTGTAAAATCAAAACGAATGTCGTGCAGTGATAACTTTGAGTGTAATTGAAATGTGTCAACGGATGTTGTTACAACGTAGATGGATGTCTTTGTGCTGGCGACTGATAGACCTGATAGTGTGTCAGTCAATGTACAATGTACATGTCAACCCTGCGCTGTCCATACCCGATAGTAGTTCGTATTCAATTTCCGTTGGCGCCATGTACGCACACCACACGTGAAACGTATTATTGACTGAAATGAAAATTCCTGATAAACTGTTTTCGTATTGAACGGTGGGTTTTTCGAATATCCGACAGCTAGTGGCGTATATTTCATTTGTATACAAGAAGTAATTTATGTGCTTCATTAAGAGACGATTTTAAATAATAATAAAAGATTCGTCTTTTACTGTGTTACTAATATATTTAGATTAAAATATTTTTACATAAAAACTTGCGAGACAGAGTAAAAATAGTACCAACAAACAATTAATATGAAAAGTATTATTTTCATAGTTTTTTTTACACCTAATTATTACCACATAAGAAAACATTTTTAGTCAATGTTTAAATCGACAAAAAATAATTGCATTTTTAAGTTTCACGTTTATAAACGGGCGAAGCGAACTACGATGCAATTTGATCTGTAAAATCGTAATCGTAACAGGTTAAAGGCTGGCAGGAATCTGCAACAAAAACATTAAACTAATTTATTAGTAATTGATATTCTATCCTAATTAGAAGGAAGCTTGATTCGAATATCACAATTTGCTACTACTTTGAGATTATGTTTTAAATGTATTCTTTAATGTTACATTACTTCCGTGCCTATAATTGTACTCAATTTATTTTAGAGTTTAATATTACATCTATTTCGTGCTTTGAATTAAGGGTTAGAGTCAGCAAAGGGACGGGAGGGTAGCTAATCGACGAAGGATGAAGTCTGCGAATAGTTAAGATAGAACTTCACTTATAGGCTTTGTCTTCAATACAATATATAACATAACCGATGTTTTTGGTAAGTAAGTAAGTAAGTAGGTATATATATCTATGTCTGGCTGGTTTATTATTCGTTTAAATATTAAAACAAAATTAGTTCGCAATAAATGCTTGTCGGTCTTTGTTTTCGAAAAGGTTCAAAAACAATGAAAAGACAGAAATAAGAAAAATAATTATAAAGTTTTTCTATGGAAATCATATTGCGAAAATGTATTGTATCTAATGGACTCATAGCAACTATTACAAGGTCTTGAATTTAAGAATTGAAATTAAATGACATTAATGTAAGATTTACGTCTATGATTTTGATGCACAATCGATATATTCTTAAATTTTATTACAAAAAAAAGGGAAAATGTGTCTCAAGCCGCGAAAATAAAATTGTGACATTTATGGACCTAATGAAGTCTTAGTAAGAGAAGCACAAAGTTAGTTTAAACATTTTCAGTCTGGGAATTTTGATGTCGAATATAGCTAGCTCTGGTTGCCCTCATTACTGATAAAGATAATGCCATTTATATTTACACTTCACATAACCTGAAAATTTTTGTGAAAAATTATAATAGAATTTTTAAATTTTGCAACTTAGTTTTTGGTTTTTAATTTATATACTTTGAAATTTTGTTTGGAGAAAATTTACCTTTTTATGTCTCAAACACACTATTTTTATTTTATTTTATTTAAACCATTTATTTTTTCACCTTATTTTGACTTAATATCGAAATAGCATCCTATATTTCAATCAAAAATTCTCACGTCAAAATATCTGCTTTCTTTAAAAAGTCAGTGGGCTTTTTGTATGTTGAAATCTCTGCTTTCTGATGGTGAAAAAAAAAAGTACATACTATGGTAAATTTTCTCAGAAAATGCTACGAAATAACAGTTGGTAAAGCCCAGACCGTCCTAACACTTTCCCTACTTCTTTATGAAATACCTTTTGATGGGCTAAAATTTTCCGTAATAAGTCACTCATGTATATAAGTTACCTTAAAATAGTAGATAATAAATAGGCATCTATGAGTATAATTATTTTAAAGATTCTAGAACTTTGTCAAAATATTGTAGATTCCTTATTAAATATTACATTTATTAACATATTTGGTAGTTTATTTTAAACCATAAACTTGTTTATTAGAATTTTTAACATAAATTTTGAAGTTATGTGAAAAAAGTGAACATACACAAGTTGTAGTTCTTTTTATTACTTTCAACTTTGGCATTCAACTTTTATTCCATATGACTTGTAGTTTTGCGTTAATCGAGATAAACCGTTTTTACCCTTAAAAACTCACCCCCTTCCACTTCCCTACCTCAGATCGCCCATAAATTATTTTTCTTTTCATTTTTGTTGTATTCTCTTGCTTTTCCAATGAGTTTCATCCTAATTTATTTTTTCTTTGGTTTCAAGAATTATCCCGGTCTACTAAGTCTCTGTTAATACTAGAGACATTTTGTTGTATATGTTATGTTATATACTGGTATAGAGAGTAAAACGGAACGGAAGCTCCAGCTTGCGAAGTGGAAGAACTAAAAAAGAAGTCATTTAATCTAGCTTGCTACCAATTACCTTGCACATAGTCTCGAAACCAGTCAGTAACTTCACAGAAGATACATTAAGAGTATTTAAAGTATCAGATAATAAATCAAAGTCTACGCTATTGAATATATTAAAATTAAAATATAGCACTCTTTGATTGCGCATATTTGATCGGATTTCATCAGTAACTTTAACTAATTTAGTAGTCGTACCATAATCAGGGCAAAAACCGGAATACAAAGGATTAAGGATATTATGTTTTAAGAGAAAACGGCTATTAATGTATAAGACGCTCAAGAGACTTAGATAGGATCGGGAAAATAGAAATAGAACGGTGTTTAGCTATAGAACATGTTTTTTTTTAGGAAAGTGAATAGCATCAGCAATCTTTTTAGTCTTTACTTACAAAATTAGAAATAAAAGCGATAAAAGTACTATGTATCTTCTTCAGAGACGATAGAAGAGAGCTAAGTTCAGCAATGGCGGCTGATGTGGTGTACAAATACACACTCAGTTACTCACATACCTGCAAATACATATATAATTAACCATACAAAATAAATACAATCGCAAAACGTCCATATTAAATTAACTCGTTTAGTTTTATCAATTTAAATAAATACATTGAATAATCAGATGAAAATATAAATTAAATAAATATACAATAGAATCATATAAATAATAAATCACAAAAATAAAACACAATATTATCACTACCAAACACTTACCTGCTCAAACCTTTATAAGTAACAAAAACTTTCCGCTGCCGCGCCATCATCCGCTTACCTGTTCGCCACTACCTTATGATGCTGAAGCCGTATTTTAATATTAGTACAACTTGAAAATTAGTTTTCAACTCCCTTCTTGTACTATATTTTTTTTGTTGTTATTATTACAACGTACAATTATCATATTGATTGCTAGCTGTGCCCCGCCGTTTCACCCGCGTTAATTTGAGGTAAAAACCTACTTAATTTTTTTTAAACAATTACTCCAAGAGTAGATACCCGCCTCGTTGGTCGAGTGGTCGCAAGCTATACTGCCGAGCAAGGGGTCTCAGGTTTGATTCCTGAGTCGTTCAACATATTATTGAGTTTATTTTTTATTCTTCGAATATTCTCAGTAATTGAGTGATGTTATATTTACTTTAAAAGTGGAACCATAGTTAAAAAATCTCAAGAGAAATAATAAAGGACACAACGGAAACTCTCAAAAAATAATATTTTTCCCGTTTTTGTATCATTTCTTATTATTGCTCAGCCCCTATTGATCGTAGCGTGATGTTATATACCTTATAGCCTTCCTCGGTAAATGGGCTATCGAACAGAAAAATAATTTTTCAATTCGAACCATTAGTTTCTGAGATTAGCGCGTTCAAACAAACAAACAAACAAACAAACAAACAAACAAACTCTTCAGCTTTATAATATTAAGTATAGATAATTTTTAATGTAATTAAGTTACGTTAAGCGGCGATATTATAAAATAATAATTAATTAATAGTTTTTCTCAATAAGTGATGTAATATGTCTTTAGAGAAATAAAGTCTTAAGCCGTAAGGTTTAAATAAGTTTATATCAACAGGCTAAGAAATAAGAAAAAATTTGATAAAACGGACTAAAAAGTAAACAGAGACAAATTATTTTGAGGTGCTTTTGGTTTCACATTTTTTTCACAATGTGTTTAGGATATTTTAGAACATGTTTTTATTTACCATGCAAGGAATACCATGTATACTTTATAAATTACTGCTACTAGTAATCATTGAATGATTATGATTACAATAATAGATGTATCATCATAAAAAGTGCATTGAGTGGAACATGCCACGTTGTATACGACCGGCAGATATGTTCAATATAAAATAAAATTCATATGAACGATGATGTCGCGTATCACATTTCCTTATAGCTAGGGAGCTGGTGGATTTAGGTATATGATTTCATCGTCATTGATACCAAGACGTAATGTAGTATGGACCTATGTTAACTAGAAAAAAATAAGTGGCCAGCTCAGGTAGCTCTGGTTTTTTTTTTTAAATAAATAATTTCGAAATAGTGAAAAAAAAAAGAATTGTCAAAAATTATACTATCGTTTCTGTCATCAATTATATCTTATTAAATACATTTTATAGCTATAGTGAAATTAAAGCTAGCAGAAGTCAGGATGGTGGGAGTTTTTATAAAAATAATTATTAAACTGTAAAAAAATTATTACTGCTATATCATTTCATCGTCTTTTCAAGACTTTTTTAATGTTTCTATAGAGTATTAGTAAATATAAGAAAAAGGTGGCAGACATTATTGTATTTTTTTTTAATCTCTTAAAATATAGTTTCAATAACTATTCTAATCTGCCTGCCGATGAAATTATTTATCTTTTTATATATCATAATAATTAGAAAAAAAAAAAATAATTACTCTAAAACACAGCAGGAAAAACTTCTGCCACTAGCATTAATATTTTTTTTAATATTAAATACAATTTATTAAGACTATCGACAGAAGCGATAATATTGCTTAAGATACTTATTTTTATAAACATTTTTTGCAAGCTCCTATTTAATATTGCAGTAATTAATTAACAGCAGAAATTGTTTAAAATGATTATTTTACTTAGTACTCTAATATTATCAACCTATGTCAGACGATTCATATAAAAATTACTGCCACCAGCTACCTATCTATTTCTTAAATAATTAATAACTTTTAATTTTAATTACTTAATTACTTTTTCTTTAGCGGACAAGATAAAGGAAAACTTTATCCTCTACGGAAAAGACTATTTACACTTAAGTAACTAGATACTAGTTTTAACGGTATTTTGTATAACATTGATGACTTTAACGACTGAATTACAACAGTTTATACAAGAACGAATTTGAAATTAAAATCAGTAAAAAAAAAAAAATTTTTTTCCATATCACATAGCGATTTATTGAAATTTAAACTATATTGTAATACCAACGGAAAAGTACTTTTTATGGTAATTCAAGTAAGTAAACTTTGATTTTCAATGTTCAATATTGTTTCAAAATACTATATTTAAGTTTTGTCATTATAATGCGGACGACACTACTCATAACTCAGCGCGATTTGTATTCAGGATGAATTTTGGTAGTAGAAACAAATTTTTAAAATTGAATCTGGCAAACGAGCCGTCTGTGATACAGCTACTACGAAACAAGCCTTTTAGAATAAGCATGTCTGTTGTAGATGTGGTTACTTTGAAAGGAAAAATTATTTTCAAAGATTTTTTTGTTTTATTTTATATTTGTGATCCTGTTATTATTGAAAGATGTGTTAAGAACGAGTGAAAGCCTTATATCCATATTCCTATTTGTAAATATACGACGTAGTATTATACCTAAGCCTCCCGCGCACCTGTCACTCGATATCGTATAACCTTCCCTGAAAGAAGAATTTGTTAAGATCAATTATTGTTACAAACAATAATTGATCTTGATATTTTTGAAATAACAAGTTCTTCGAGTGAATAATATTAGTACAGATTTAACTAATATTACATATTATTATTAAGTATATTAGCGATATAGTACCTATACGACATTAATAACTATTTGATATCATAATTTGTTTAAGCGCGTAAAATAAATATAGTGATAAAATTAATCGACAGTAAAGTTATTCTAACTGAACTGAGCTGAACTAAATCAGCCTGTAAACATTCCACTGCTGGGCAAAGCCCTTTCATCCATATAGGAGAAGAGTTGGAGCTTAATACACCACGATGCTCCATTGCGGGTTGGCGGATAATTTACCTGACAGGAGGAATGATCGTTACCAGGTGTCTATGATAACAACCGGGACCGACGGCTTTGCGTGCTTTCCGAGGCACGGTGGAGAAACCCACCAGGACTTACATCCAGACCCGAAACAAATATTTACACAAATACAAAATAATATCTGCCCCAAGCGGAAACCAAACTAGCACCCGTCAGCGTCGAAGTGACTATTCACACCATTACACCAGAATGATCGTCAAGTTACTCTAAAAGTTTAATAAAATAAATATTTTTTAATTGTAATAACCACGCTCTTTATAGACAAAACTAGTTTTGAGTTTATAAAAAATGTTTTATAATTATTTCTAAGTATATAAGAAGCGTTTCATCGACAGCTTAACGTTTCAAACCAACAGCTTCGTGAAAAGTTTTTATCAAGATTATTTAATATAAAGACCTATAAATAATATTTATTATTAAATATGTCCTAAGAAGGTGTAACAAGGTTTTAGGAATGTTTTTATCGTGTTAGCTCCTAGGCTACATTATGCTCAAGTGTAATTAAGCCGAATATGATACATATACTATGTCTATTGTACGATTATATCTATATAATTTTAACTGATTTTAATTAAAAAAAATATATATATTATACTTTATGTGAATCGGCCTTTGGTAACAATAAATGTATTTAATGTAACGCCATGATCTGGTATTTTTTTTTTTCGAATAAACAATCCCATCTAAGCGTTATTTAAAAATATTTAAAACACATATAAAATATAATTTCATCTGTCATTATCTCATTATATATACCTTCATTAAGACAATTTAACGTCTTAATTTACTTCACAAAGAGAAATTAAAGAGCCTGTTAAAAGCTTGACATGACAAAGTGCTCTTATAACTTTTAAGTTCATAAGCCTTACGTGCAGTAATTTTGTTAATTACTCACGTCAGTGTGAAAGTAATTAGGCATTAGATACATAGCATGAATAGCCAGTTTCTGAACCGTTTCATAATACCTAAAAATATTAAAACCATAAATAATACAGTAATTAGAAGCGCTACGAGGGAAATTAATTTATTTCATTTTCTTATTAAATTTTAAAGAACAAATTTTAAATGGTCTGTCAGTAATTTAATAATAATGATAAATGCTATATACCAAGAGATATATAGAGATAAAGTAATTTAACATAAATATCATTTTATGTAACTTAAAATTATGAAGCGAGACTAACCGCATTTCTTGATTACATTTGCTACGTGTACGAGATACGAGAACTGCGAATGTTCGTGTATATTGTCGATATCTTCTTATTAAAATTGAATTTACAAAATTTTTTAATTTAAAAAATTTTTTTTTCTTCTATATGTGTCACGTTTTTATTTATATATATATTACATATATTTATTGTAGTAGACTAGCTTCGGAGCTCTGCGGCATGATGATTTCATGATGATCGGTTTAGTAGTTTTCGCGTGAAAGCGTAACAAACAAACTTACATTTCACATTTATAATATTAGGGATAACAAAAATATAAGGTATTTTTTTTTGTGTAAATAAAATTAATACATTAAAAAAAGCTCGTCTATCAGCTTACTTTTATTAGATAATACTTTGTTTAATTCGTTAAGTATTATATTGATTATTTGTTACTTTAAGGATAGAGATAGATAAATTAAAATAGGAAATATTTGATAAATATTTACAAAATTGTTTTTTTGATATCAAAGAAAATATAAAATTGAATTCGAAAAAGCATATTGTCTAAATGTATGCACAGTATAACCGTTGGTTGAATATCAAACACATAGCGCTTAACAACATCACTTGAATTGTAGTACTAATTGAAAAATTGAACACGTCTCTTTTAATGTTATATTGAAAAAGGAAAAGTGTTTTGCATTTATACAATCTAATCAATTTTTTTTTCGTTTATATAATTGTATTTATACTGGCTTTTTATACAGACATAATCAACGTAGATAAAAAGGTTGTGGACATATTTATTTTATGAACATGTTATAATATGATGTACACCTTCATATACTTCATAGCTTCTATATTAGTTTTGTAATACTTCTAGTATACATTTCTAATAGAATAATCGTTTAACCGTTAACTTTAAATCGAAAGTGAAATTTTTTTAATATTCAAACCTTTGAATTACAAATTTTGACATTTGAAAGGCGATAACATAGATGTATCATATTTTTCATTTAAAGTTTCCTTCGTATAAATATGATTTTATAGAGTATACGATCATCGTTACAAAAATAAAATACATAACGTATTGTTTAAATTGTACATAATTTATTATATTTTTGAATATTAATTTACAAATAGGCATAATTATGCGATTTCAAAAACTGTTACTAATTGATGAAGTAATAATTATTGAAACGCATTCATTTAAAAGTGTTTGAAAATTTAAAACAATTCAACAACTGCTGTTACAGATTGCACAAAGATTTGTACTTAATATTTTTCACCAAATCTAACTACAATAAAGATCGAGGGTCTAGATTTCTTCATCCGTACCTCGTAATATCTGAATTTAATATTCATCTGATTCTTTAGATAAGATTACAGTATTAATATTTCTGAGTTATTGTAATGAAGAATATAACCCGTAGTATAATATGTAGTCATATATACGTCATAGGAGTACGTAGACAATCAAGATGCTTTCAATAGCATTAAATTTTTTTCATCTTTATATCTGTAGACGTTTATAATATGTACTTCTCATCTGAATTAAAACGTGATGCTGTCACATAAGATCCGTTATATGACAGGTTTTTTTAATGATTTACAATATTAAGATTCAAAAAAATATATATATTGTATATATATAAAAATACAGGCAGACGATCACAGAACCTGCTTTTTTGAAGCCAATAAAAATTAAACTTTTCAGGTTTATTAAGATAAAAATTAGAAAATCTAAAATAATTTAATAGTATTAATTATTTTCGAGTAAAGAAATTAATTTAACACAATTATTGAAAAAAAAAATAATAGGATTAGAAAACTAAACATAAAACATATTTAGATTACGCAATAAAAAATCGGTTGCACTCGAATCTATGATAGATGGTGACAAATATGTAAATAAAAACGTAAACAGCCCATAACTACTATATGGATGGACGGATATGGATAATAGGCAATCTGTTTCGAATTTCCGGCCAGAGAGTACGACATCTATTTTTCGGTTTTGAAATTTGTATACTTTATTACACTCTTAAAATATACATTAAGTTTTTTATTAATTACTGTTATCAAAATAAAATTTATATTTACAATAGACTGTGTATTTTTTTTTAACTGACGACCATTCTGGTGTATCGGTGCGAGTAGTCGCCTCAACACCGGCGGTCGCGAGTTCGATTCCCGCTCGGGGCAGATATTTGTATTTGTGCAAATATTTGTTTGCACCGGTTGCACCCAGTTGTTATCATGGACACCTGGTAATGACGTGACGTGACGTTACTCATGGTGGAGATTTTTTCCGCTAACCCGCAGTGGAGCAGCGTGGTGGACTAAGCTCCAACCAATCTCCTACATGTAGAAGAGGCCTTCGCTCAGCAGTGGGCTCTTTACAAGCTGATACATTACAGTATAATATAATATGGCATGAATATACATATTAATGACGAAGACAAAGTAATAAAAAAAATGTTGTTAAAAAACCAAGTGAGGGTAGTATCTATCTCCTTATATGGATACGGACCTATCTTAGTAGAAAGAGAAACAGCCTTTGCCTAGCAGTAGTGGTTTTACTGGCTCCATTTAGATAGCACCCCAAATAGTGAAAAAAATAAAATTAAAAATTGTCCAAATTGGTCACAAAATGGTCATTATAGGTCAGTTATTTTTAGTAATTGGTCGATACTTTGACAATAGTTACAGAGGGGTAAAAATTTCAAGGACATCGAAAAATTTTTGGCACCCCAAATTAATCCTACGAATTGGTTCTAAAATTATTTCAATTCATCTCAAAATAGTCATAATTGGTCGATTGATTTTAATAATTGGTCAACGTTTTTTTATATAAAAATTAAAAAAATAATAAAAAATTAAATTAGCTTCATCTATTTAGCGGCCCAAATGATGAAATTTGACCTGTTAATAAATAGTCCAAATTGGTCACGAAATGGTCACAATTGGTCAGTGATTTTTAGTAATTGGTCAATACTTTGAAAATAGTTACAGAGGGGTAAAAATTTCAAGGACATTGAAAAAATTTTGGCACCCCAAATTATTCCTACAATTTGGTTCTAAAATTATTTCAATACATCTCAAAATAGTCATAATTGGTCAATTAATTTTAATAATTGGTCAACTTTATTTAACTAATTATTAATAAATAATAAAAAAATAATACAACTTTTATAAATCGCGGGGTGAATAGGAATAAAACTGGAAGTTTCACTAATTTGTCTATTTTATCGATTATTTTTAGGTTTAACCAAAAGGCAATTAAAATCGACGTAAATGCAAATTTTTAATCGTTTATTAGATTTTTAGAAACGTTTTGGTTAAAGAGATACGATTATTTAAAGTTGGAATGACATTTAAATTATTTATTTATTTATTGTGACAAAAAGAGGGCAAACTCAAAATCGTAGGTAGAATTAAAGGGCAGTTAATGTCTATAGTTTAGTATTTTTAATTAACAAATTATTAATAAATAATATAAAATGACAAAACTTTCATAAATAACGGGGTGAATAGGAACAAAACTGGAAGAAACTACTAGCTTCATCTATTTAGCGGCCCAAATGATGAAATTTGACCTCTTAATAAGTGGTCCAAATTGGTCACGAAATGGTCACAATTGGTCAGTGATTTTTAGTAATTGGTCAATACTTTAATACAATAATTACAGAGGGGTAAAAATTTCAAGGACATTGAAAAAATTTTGGCACCCCAAATTAATCATACAATTTGGTTCTAAAATTATTATAATACATCTCAAAAAAGTCATAATTGGTCAATTAATTTTAATAATTGGTCAACGTTTTTTAACTAATTATTAATAAATTATAAAAAATAATACAACTTTCATAAATCGCGGGGTGATTAGGAACAAAACTGGACGTTTCACTATTTTATGTCTATTTTATCTCTTATTTTTAGGTTTAACCGAAGGGCAATTAAAATTATTTATTTATTGTGAGAAAAAGAGGGCAAACTCAAAATCGTAGGTAGAATTAATGGGCAGATCAATGTCTATAGCTTAGTATTTTTAATTAACAAATTATTAATAAATAATATAAATATTTTATTATGAAATTATTTATGAAAGTTTTGTTATTTTTAAATAATTTAAATGTCATTCCAACTTTAAATAATCGTATCTCTTTAACCAAAACGTTTCTGAAAATCTAATAAATGCTTAAAAATTTGCATTTACGTCGATTTTAATTGCCCTTCGGTTAAACCTAAAAATAAGAGATAAAATAGACATAAAATAGTGAAACGTCCAGTTTTGTTCCTATTCACCCCGCGATTTATGAAAGTTGTATTATTTTTTATAATTTATTAATAATTAGTTAAAAAGCGTTGACCAATTATTAAAATTAATTGACCAATTATGACTTTTTTGAGATGTATTATAATAATTTTAGAACCAAATTGTATGATTAATTTGGGGTGCCAAAATTTTTTCAATGTCCTTGAAATTTTTACCCCTCTGTAATTATTGTATTAAAGTATTGACCAATTACTAAAAATCACTGACCAATTGTGACCATTTCGTGACCAATTTGGACCACTTATTAAGAGGTCAAATTTCATCATTTGGGCCGCTAAATAGATGAAGCTAGTAGTTTCTTCCAGTTTTGTTCCTATTCACCCCGTTATTTATGAAAGTTTTGTTATTTTATATTATTTATTAATAATTTGTTAATTAAAAATACTAAACTATAGACATTAACTGCCCTTTAATTCTACCTACGATTTTGAGTTTGCCCTCTTTTTCTCACAATAAATAAATAAATAATTTAATTGTCATTCCAACTTTAAATAATCGTATCTCTTTAACCAAAACGTTTCTAAAAATCTAATAAACGATTAAAAATTTTCATTTACGTCGATTTTAATTGCCTTTTGGTTAAACCTAAAAATAATCGATAAAATAGACAAATTAGTGAAACTTCCAGTTTTATTCCTATTCACCCCGCGATTTATAAAAGTTGTATTATTTTTTTATTATTTATTAATAATTAGTTAAATAAAGTTGACCAATTATTAAAATTAATTGACCAATTATGACTATTTTGAGATGTATTGAAATAATTTTAGAACCAAATTGTAGGAATAATTTGGGGTGCCAAAATTTTTTCAATGTCCTTGAAATTTTTACCCCTCTGTAACTATTTTCAAAGTATTGACCAATTACTAAAAATCACTGACCAATTGTGACCATTTCGTGACCAATTTGGACTACTTATTAACAGGTCAAATTTCATCATTTGGGCCGCTAAATAGATGAAGCTAATTTAATTTTTTATTATTTTTTTAATTTTTATATAAAAAAACGTTGACCAATTATTAAAATCAATCGACCAATTATGACTATTTTGAGATGAATTGAAATAATTTTAGAACCAATTCGTAGGATTAATTTGGGGTGCCAAAAATTTTTCGATGTCCTTGAAATTTTTACCCCTCTGTAACTATTGTCAAAGTATCGACCAATTACTAAAAATAACTGACCTATAATGACCATTTCGTGACCAATTTGGACAATTTTTAATTTTATTTTTTTCACTATTTGGGGTGCTATCTAAATGGAGCCTGGTTTTACTCATAACCAATTTTATAAGCAAACTTGTAACATGAAACTGATGTTTCTTTTTTATAAGTATGATCAATAATTTATTTAATATTAAAAATGCAGTAATTTATAAAATGAAAAGAAAAATAACTGGTAACAGACGAGGTGAAATCCAGATGCCAATATTACTAACCACAAACCTCCGAGAAGGCAAATCTTTGCATTCGGAAGATATGAAGCGTCTAGCTGAGCTTTATTGACGTCAGTATATCTTTAAGCTTTCGTTTTTAGGTCACAAAATATATTCTCTACTGAGCTAACATGAAATTAGATAAAATTATACCGCTAACGCGAAGTTTTTTTTTTTTTTTTTAACTTAACGTGATGAGGAAATCTCTTATATTTTTAAAAATAGGGTTTCTATGTAAGTACGTTCTTTTTTATTTTATAGTTTAAATTAACTTTTTACCATGCAATTCGATTTTTTTTTTATTATAGCTTTTAATTTCTTCGCCTAAATATCTATTCACGTATATAGAATTTTTAATAGTGAAATCGATTTTCTTTTTATATTGTATATATTTTTGAGGAAACTGAAAATACAAAAATTTTATGTACAACATTAAATGTATTTGAATGTAAATAAAATATCAGTTATATGAGGTGAGAATAAAGTCATAGTCTATTGTGGAAATGATATAAATCTCGTTTCTTTTTTTCGAGTTTGTGTACTCCGTGTCGTATTCAACTCGTTTCCTAAAATTCAATTTTGGGAATTTGTTTCCTCCCGACGAATACTGCACGGAATACTGATGCCGCTCAGGCTTCCGGTAAAAAGACCTTTTTAACCTACTTTTTAATATAAACACAATAAAATTAGTTTGTTTTTAAAACCAATGAAAATTTCACTGTATATATTTAAAATCAAATTATCACTTTTTTTAGAATAATATTTCTATAGTAACGATGTACGTTCAAATGAATCTTATATAATTCAACATATATTTTTGTGGCAGATTACGAGACATGATATACAACGAAAATAAATCACTTTTCACTAAGATAAATTGTTTCAGTTTATCCGAGTTTTCATTACAGTATTTTTACACTCTGAGTTTACGAATTTAAATTTATGATTATTTTAATTTCTATAGTAATATTATAAATTAAAGGTATTCTTGGTTTACATTAAAAGACGTGTTTATTGTAAAAGCTCAAAGTAATATGCTATGACTCATAAAAGCGGGAGTACCAATAAAAATAAGCGAAAACGCACATTTCGATTTGTGTAATATTAAGTTATTGTTATATTTAGTTTTAGTTTGTTGTAACTAAAATAATTCGACTAATTTGCGTTGTTGCCACAATTAATAAATTGCCTAATTAATAATGAGCTTATAACTGGCTTTAGACTTAATGACAAGTCATTTGCAGTACATTATTGCTCTGTCGTAATATTACAGTTATCCTTAGCTTTACTGTAATAAATGGTCAGTACTGAACATCTGAGACCAGTATATTATTCGCTTAATTAACAGAAACTATTTGAAGCGTAAATAATTCAATGGTTAATTTGATAGGATCAATTGTCAATATGTTAAATTATGAAACATGATTTCAATTTGATATAGTTGTTGACAGGTTAATGTTTTCAGGAATACAATTATTATTTATAAGAAAGATAATTTTTTTTTTGTTTATCTTATTTGATATTCAGTAAGGGCTAGATAAATCTATTTTATTTTGCAGTCTTTTCTTTTATTTAAAAATATTTATTTTTTTTTAAATATAGAATTACTCAATAATAGTTGTAAATAGAAAAAAAAAATATTGATTATAAATTTTCTAAGCTACTCATCTCATACAATATTGTTTTTGTATAATCTTTATAATATAAATATATTATAATAAAAATATATTTGTATAATATAATATGTTTTTATATAACTGGCCATTGGAGTAGTTGGCAGTGGACCTGATTTCTGCTCTAGGGTTGTGGATTCGATTCCCGCCCTGAGTATGGATGATATAATTATATATTTATTGATATATGTATAATTATTTATTAAAAAAATGAATATCACTAGGCTGTTACCTACAACACAGGCATTAGCTTGCCTACCTTAGGAACGCGGACGACCGTGTGTATATGTTAACAATTAAAAAAAAATTTAACAGTAAAAAAATAATTAATGAAAAATGTTCTTTACCACATTTTAGATACACAAGATGTTTATTTTCTTGCTTTGATTAGAGTTAAAAAAAGCCGTGTAAAAAATTGTAGCTAAATAAAAAAACGGGTAAACTATTTAATTTCTGTTGTCCATTTTGATTGGACTTTTATAGTATATTTATAAAAGTGTAGCTGTTGTGATATCTAGTTTGTAAATATCCTACTGCTCAGCAATGCTTTGTTACGGCCTATTAAAGGAGTATTGTAGCTTAATCCACAACACTGCTCCACACCAAGTTGGCGGATAAGAAGTTGAAATTGAAAATGAGGCTACTTCAAAAAATTATGGTATAATATGAAATGTGATATTTATAAAAATGACAAATATAATACAATATACTAGTAACACATAAAGTGCTTAACGAATGAAATAGTTTAGTGTGTCTTATTAAAGGAAATTAAACATTATATATCATTTTATTACTAATCTTTTGAAGTAATGATAGGGAGGATAATGGTATCATACTTTACAATCGTCCATAAACGCCATTCGTGACTAACTTAGTACCATCGTAACGGGCAGCGAGAGAGGCAAAGTTTCGGAGGGCAGATAAGGCTTGCTACTATAAACACTCCACACATACAACGTAGTGTCAAATCACACACATAAACTTTATCAGACGAGGGATTTTCTCCGCAATAAACTCTAGATAAACTATACTTATGGTACTAAATCGGTATTAAAGTATTTTTTATATATTCGATAATGAAATATAAATAATCAGATCGAGTGATTATATCGTGATGACCCACTGAAGTATACATGCATAATATTATGTAACTAGCGGCCCGCCCCGGCTTCGCACGGGTATTTAACTAAAATTTTAAAAATTATACATTTATATTTTTAATCACCAGGTGTACTGCGTCGATACTGGAAAATATTTTATAATAGATGGATTGAGTGACAGATTTATTATATCTATATATATAGATAGTATGGATGAAACATTTGAACTGTTTTTTTATTAATTATTTTCTCATTGATGAATACCATATTTTAATAAGTATTATTCCCGACGAAGACAAATCCAAAAACACAAAAATCATAAAAATCGTTCCACTCGTTCTCGAGTTATAAACGGTGTAACTAACACGACTTTATATATATATATATAGATTACAACTTAAATAGCTATAACCATCCAGCTTTGTACAATCAACAAACAAATAACGACCAAATATTTTAAATTTTAACAACGAACAAACAATTAAGACCGTAGTACCCTAAAGTATTTAATTAAATGCAAAAAAAAAACAGTTTTCTAAATTCGGGCGAGTGTCATTCTTTTGGCCGAAGTTTTGGTCAGCGCGATTCAGAAAACTATCTGCGCCATCTATCGTACAATTGTAGAATATCGTATTTATATTTAGTGACATTTAACATAATTAATATTTAACTTAATAGTATATTAATTGAAAATGATGTTTATCTAAAATATTAAAACGATTTCTTTTCCTATCCGACATATTTAGTAAACTTTTAAGTTTAACAAAATAATAACTCAAAAATAAGTTTTGTGAGTTTTTAAGATTCCTTAGACCAGATGGCGTTGGCGGCGTAGGTACCTATTTCTATTTTCTTAAATATTTATTTTTAAATTTAATTACAATGAAACAAAAACTAAATTATACTGTGAGTTATTTGTAATTTGTATGTATTAAAGTTATTTACATTGGTTTTGTGCTTTTTACGTGATACGTGTTCAAAGAAAAACACGATAAGAGATGGCGCTGATACGAAAAAATACGCGCTATTAAAATTTATTCTTGATGATATATAGTGTATTAATAAAACGGAGGTTTTAACAAATTTATTATTTGTATAGATTATTAACGGATTTTTTATCGTTTTTTTTTTTTGAAATCACATCAGGTTCAATTACTGCTGCATATGCTCACCATGTTATGCGCAATCATATTTTTATGATGTTGACAATGCTGTTAATTATAGATAAGGTCGAATTTCGACCACTGGGCGACCACTAGTTCTTTTTAAATACGATTATATAATAAATGACATTTTATGAAAAAATGCATATGTAGAAGCATTTTCGATATTCGAATGGAAAAATGAATTGAAAATTATGGAATAACGATACAAATGATACTTGTTTATAGTTTAATAAGTGGTACATATTAAACATTCAAGTTCATCATTAATTCAGTTACATCATTAATTCTACACAAGTATGTTTTTTTTTTTAATAGTAAATCAGTTTGACGAAATTACGCTATTATATAATTATGAAATTTATGTTAGGTATTTTAAATAGACACACAATGGAATACGCAATTCCAAAAGTAGGAAATGACAATTAATAAAATTAAATTGACAACCATGCGGTACTGAAATGTGCGACATTTTGTAAGTTTTTAAAGACAATGTTCTGTTCTTTTTAAAACCATTATATTACCATTATATAGAAATTACAAAACCATATCAAACAAATAAACAATTTTTTTTTGGTCTAATCCCTAAAGAAATATGATATAAGTATTTCTAACTTTTTTTTCTCGGTGTATCTATTCATGACAAATTACAAATATACCTTTTTCAAAAAAAAAAAAAAAAATAAAGAATATATTAAAACTATAAATTACTTTACATTTTACCAACAAATCTTATATATACGAAATACGAATACACACAAATTATTCAAAATTTTAGTAGACAATTTTCTAACAGTTTTAATGTATCGAATCGTAAATAACACATTATATTACTGTCCTAGAATTTTTATTATATTTACATTAAACAATTTATAATGATTACAATAATCATATTACCATAGACAACTCAACAACAGCACCATTAAAACAGGATATTAACGCAATAATTGACTCACAATTTCATAAAACGCTGTATTTTCTTCAGGTGTCTTCGACCCCAGAAGATTCGAACAGGCAATAGAGTATTGGAGAGTACGGTTCACATTTGTGGATTGTTCGGAAGTTAAACCGAACTGCTCTAACCGAACTACTTCAAGACTCTTATACTTTTATAACCTAAGCAACGTCTCCAACATGATATTTACCCTTGCTTTGAAAACTTTTGCAATAGTAACTAAAGTTGTCTCTTTGACTAGAACAAATATATATATGGTGTGTCAGTAATACAGTGCTTTTTATTGTACTTCTTCGTGCTCTAACTAATATATTTCAATTTTGGTAATAATAACAATTATAAATAGAACATTTAAATTGTATAAAACAAGATATTTAAATATTTGTGTAGGTGCTCGTATACATATATGAAAGCTCTTCATATATTATATTAATTGAACTTCAGCGAACTGGTATATATAAAACCCTCAAAAATAATTACACAATTTTACGAAGCTAGTGGTGTACTTACCTTTATAAATTACCAAAAAATCGGTTTCCATATTAATTCAGGAATATCCATTTTATTTAAGCGTGCTATATTTTATATGTGATCTCATTGTCTCGTATAAACGAAGTCTTACTGATCATAATAAATCTTCTGTTTTGTTTTTTTCTCGATTTTTCCTCGAATATATATATATATATATATATATATATATATATATATATATATATATATATATATATATATATATATATATATATATATATATATATATCCTTATATATATATATATATATATAAGGAAGGTGATGCTTAAATCTTTAATGTATATATTTTTCACTTCTGTACCTATTTATATTCCTAAAAATAATTAACAAACAAGTCTTTAAAAAATCCTCTTAAAATCTTCAGTACAGTTTTTCTGATTAAAAAAATAAATAAAAAAATCTATACACTACTTTGGACATCAATGGACTTTTCCATTTCTTGTTGAGGCAGTTGTTTCTGTTGTCCCGCGGAGTTTCGCGGAGTTATTACCGAATGCTTTGTTCACAGTAACGTAAAACCGCAACTTTTACAGTAAATACTACCGTCCATTTCCGAGGGCTATAAGAACTTACTCTCTTGTATGCAATACTTACTTTAGCGCACAAGTGGTTTACTTTATAATTCCATAACTATATATAATAAGCCATTAGTCCCAAGTTTAACTTTGTTATTTATAAATGAAATAATATAGTTGTCTGTCTAGTGTGCCTTAGTTCACAAAACCTACTCATAGTACTCTTTTTTAGCCGCAGTGGGCTAAAAACTAAGCATATTATACACAAACGTTTTCGAGTAGGTAAGGAGTAGAGTTAAAACTCGTGTTTACGAAGCATTATAAATTATTGAGTAAGGGGACGTCCTTTAATTACGTAAGACAATTTTGGCCTATTTCTGTAAATTGAATTGAATAATTCTCGTAACAAAGCTTGTGTGTATATATCAATTATTGCAATCTATTTCCGACTACCTATGATCATAGCCTCACACTTCGCAGGATTAACTGCAATGCCATAGTGAGCAGACTACTGAGATATCTGCGACACATCTTTATTGAAAGCGTTAATAGTATTAGCCAAACTGTCAGTAGTAGTAAAAATTGGGATACTTGGTGATATACAATGGATTCTAGTACCTTGAAAAGAAAAGATAAAATGGAAATTAGACGCTAATGCTTAAGCAGAGAGGGATTTGATATTGTAGGGAGTGCGAGAACAAATGCGTTTTGCCATATGTCCAGGTACCAGTTGTTATAAAAAAAATTAACAATATGTGTAATAACGTATAGAAGAGTATCTAAAAGAAGGGATATCATGATATAGTTTATATCTTCACAACCCATAGCCTTAGAGGAGAACAACAATATACTTTTTATAACCTCAGATTCACTTACAGAAAATAAATTGAAAGTTGAAGAATTTTTTGGCAAACAATTTATCACACATAGCGTTTTAGATTTAGTTTCTTTTTTTTTTTAACAGGTGAGGGTGTTGTAGTCAAATAGGCATTTAGTGTGTTTAAATTAATACTGCAGCTTTATTTAAATATGTTGGTCTATGACAAGCGATTTTAGAAAGCAATAAGTACCTATTAGATGAAAGAGAAAGCTTAGATAATTTGTTAGAGATATATTTGCAGTTTTAAATTTCTATACAGTTTATTGGATTGGTTTATTGAGTCGATGAAATGAAAGATTTATAAAGCTGCATTAAGCCTTATAAATCATTCAATTCATATCCGTACGGTCTTTTTGTATCTGCAAAAGCGCAATGCCGTTTGGCCCCGGCTTACGATAATCATCGTTGAACCTTAACATTGATTACGTTTTATTTTAATCTGAGAATGCCGATCAAACAATATAGAATGTCCTATATTACATCCAAACTCTGGGTGGGAATTGAACTCACAATCCTGAATTAGAAAGCAGGGTCATTACCAACTGTAACAATGGACCAGTCAAATATTATTCTCAATAATAAATATCAGTCCATTTAAAATAAGTGATGTTGATAATAAGAAAAATTTAAGTAGATGATTTTAATACTTCTGTTTTTATAAAAATTTCACGCTAGAAATTAAAATCTTTCAGAACACGACTCGAGTCGTTTTTTCTTTACTCTCCGTAACTATCATGTCTTATTGAGATATGTGTATATTGTGTACACCTTTTAATATATATGATTATGTAAAATATTAATGATAATTATTTTCCTATCCATTTTTTGTTGTGATCGATATGAAGATTAAGATTAAGATTATTATTATGTTTGTAGGTACATAACTTTTTTTATATGTATGTTTATATGTATTAAAATAAAGATGAATGTTACATGAAATATGTTATTATATTTTAATGGATCGAAACCTCTTACATCCTTTACCCCTTGAGGATTAATTTTAGAGTAAGCAACCGTCTTTATTTAATGATAACGAACGAAAAGTAAAATCTACAATATGTTACAAGCTGTAAGAGGTTAAATTTGTATTATAAATAATATAATTTTCATACAAAAAATTGTTACTTTTTACTAGACCAGATAGTGATTAAAAATATATATTAAAAATAAAATTCACAGTCAACCATATTATCTTTCTGAGAAAAGAGGAGGTGCAATTTTTTCACAAAATGTATATGATTTTATTCTGGACATTTTGTAAATTTAGTTGATAATTACAATATTTTTAAAAGAGTAAAAATGTTAATATCAATGTATATATGTCTCCAATCATATTTTGAAATATGATGCATTTTAAATTCAAATCAACAAGTTTGATAAATGTTTACTTAGTGCTATTATATATAGCTGTATTATATAAAATATCTGTGTGTGTGTATATTATAGATATAAATATACACACACATAATTTTATTAATCTTTATAATAAAGAAATAAAAAAAAGTTGTACGCACGAGGTATTCCGCGACTGTCTGCTAAGTTCCCTTTGAAAAAGTTGAACCAACCACGTACCTGTCTGCACATCAATAGAGCGAAACGCTCAAAAGAGCCGCGAATCTTTTAGGCAGCTACGGATGCGACACTGAAGCAATTTAAGCGGAGAATTTTATTGTTCTTAGGCGAAGAAAACGACAAACTTTCAAACTATAGTATTGTATTTTAAAGACAGAAACTCCTTATTTCAAAAGGCTTTTGAATACGCTACTTCCGATTCTGGATTTCCGAATTTTATGCCGACAAGCTCTATGAATGATCCTCAAATTTAAATGAAATATTTTGTTTTAAAATAGATTATTAACATTATTTATTACATTTTGTAATTTATTTTTACAAGTTTAAAGACAAGTTAATCTGTATAAATTCTTATGGAATAAAATGGGTAGAAAATTTAGTAGTTTGTTATTTTTAAGTTGGAAGTATCCACTTATATTTTTGAGTTTGTGATTAAAATAAAATGTTTCTTACTGTTAGAAAATTTACTCTTAAGGGTATGTAATGGAGATAAACTGGACTTCTGCCATTTTTTAAGTTAGACCTGTAATAATTAATACATGAGTAAAAACTTATTACAAATAATATAAAAATAAATATATTATTGATATATAGGTACATACCTAAAAAGATTGTTTATTTAAATGTTGATTGAAACGACCTCAAATTACGTTAATGAAACTACCGCTTTGATTTTTTTCCCATCACATAACCGTTTTATCGATGAAGGTCATATGGGCTGTAAACATGACTGATAATTATGGATGATAAGACAACAGTCACCTTTAGTAATAGTCTGAAAAATTGATATCAAATCTGAATACAGGTGAAATAAGTAGTCAGGTATAGACTGATACGTATATATATATATATATATATATATATATATATATATATATATATATATATATATATATAATTATAATAATTGTTCAATATTAACAAAACGAATGATGAAACGAAATGATGTTCTTAATTCCAATAATTTGTAGCGATTGATACTATTAATATAAAAAATATTTCAGAGCTTAAATGTAATAAATAAATAAAATACGGTATTCCCTAATGACAAATAAATACTATAATATTTGGCACTTAATCCTGGCAATTAGCCTATTTAATATGATTAGAACCTTAGGCAGCGTTCTATCCTAGATGATATACAGTTATTTAAGCCAACGGAACTGTTAATAAGCCTCATATGCTCCGGTCTTAAAGGATTCAAGCGAGATTTGTATCGAGTAGGTCGAGTATTAGGGACTATTAACAGGGACTAGATTATTTGGCACTAACGAACGGCAATTATTGTAAGTGTAAATAATATAAATTAATAGTGTATATAAGGAACGCACCAATTTGAATTATTTTGGTTATTATAACTTGGTTGAAACAGGGTCAGAGAAAACTAATTATGTCGAATACTGTGTTTTAATGAACTACTACATGACCCACGCGATTTAGTTTAGATTTAGTTTTGGTACTTGTTAAATTGATTTACGTTTATGGTCTCTACTCCCATCTTAAAGGTCATAGAGTGTCTTTTAGTCAATGTACCAACGAAACAATATTATATAGATTCCGAGGCCTATTTTCTAGATAATCTAATAGTAGTCTAATAAGTAGACATTATAAATTTTCACAGATCAAGTACTACCATGGCCGCATGTTCCCATTCAAGAAATGTGTTTTTGCCGTTTGTTTAGCTTGATCCTTACAACAGCATTGTTAAACATTAGAGTTGGACGGAACTTTTTTGTTTGTTTGTTTTTGGTTGTTTTTTGTTTGTTTGTTTGTTTGTGGTTTTGAGCTACGGCTTGTAATTTAATTTTGTAATGAAGTTCATAGAGTTTGTATATGAGCGATTTATTTTTCTGTATAATATAGTTGCGTTCAGTTCTTACCCATCACAAATAATACACATTTTTTATTATAAATATTTGGTTAATTATTTGAATAGATTACTAAGCGTAGTTAATTGAGCGTGTTCTTGTTTTTGCTCATTGTTTTTTATGTTCTAAATATAGCAGAAACAAGTCGCTTCGTGAAAATAATGTATTTCAACACATTATATTTTATAAACAGAGACCCAAGAATAATGTTAGTATGTAATAAAATTAAAAAGCATCTTAGTTCTTATAGCAAAGCGTAAAGATCTTATGACTGCTTCAAGTTTTATGCTGTTAAAGCAGCCGTACCGCAACACCAGCTGGGAGCGATAAAGCTTCGCAAATGGGTTTAATTTAGAATTGACGTGAACTCTCTAGTTGATTCGACTCTAGCAATGGAACAAAAACACAAATTTTAATATAAAATAGTACTTAAAAACTCTCTAGTTTCTCAGTAAAATAAGCAAAGAAAAAGCTGCGAATTACACTTAGCCGGCGGCACATTAAATGAACGAGGCCCTCTCGGAATGTTGCTAAATCTCCCAAGACGTGCTATAGGAAATGTTCTCTTTATCTTATACCATCCTGTTTCCGAAGGCACACCTTCCGCTCCCCTTTTCACTCAGCCTCACTACACACCGGAATTGATGGAGGTTTGTTTTAAAAACATCTTTTTTTTTGCGGTAACTGGATAAATGAATTAACGTAATCACTAACAAGTACTACCAACTTTGTATACAATTTTACATATATTCTAGTTATAGTGAAGATATATTTTTAGCTTTGGCTGCTTCATTTACTTTCAAATATCTAGTGAAGAAGAAAATAACACTCTATATTCAATTATTTCATTAGTAGAAACAGTAAACCTTTTTACAGAAAATTACTATTTCAAAACCGTATACTTTTACTGTAAACTACATGTCAAAACAAAATAAACGACTAAAAAATTTATAAGGACAATTGATGTACCGAGAAAATTTCCATCGCAGAGCGAACGTTGCAAGTGTATTGTTTTGCACCGTGCAGATGTGTTGGGATTATCATCAATCACCGACTGCGAATTGCGCAAGGCCTTTTACAACGCACGCCTGCTATTTGTGTGCCACCGGTCAGGATTAGGCTGCATTAGTTGAATCGAATTCTGTGCTAAGCGCTCTGCGGAGCAATGTGTTACTCCGAATTGCGCCTCCAGCTTTCCATATAAAGCACTCGGATTGCTCGCACGGAAACAGTAAGCGTACAAATAAATTATTTAATCATTTAAGTACGAATCGTAATCGAAATTAATTTTGTTTCAATTTAAGTTCGGCAATTCACGCTTCCTCTTAAATTTGGTTAGGGATTTGCCAAAGTCTCTCGGTGGAGCTAGTTGCAGATAAATTCAACTTATTTCATCGGTTTCTCGTCGCGGTGGAACACGTTGCAACGAGAGTATCGTAGCGCGCTATAAATAACTTTCTTCATGATCATTTTCCAAGTTTGCTATAGGAGAAAATGGGAAAAATGAACAGTTTAATGAGGTTCCCAATAGCATAGGTGGATTTATGTCTTTAATATGTAAAACTAGTGAAGCAAATTTTTTTTCTCGGTCAGTTTCAATTGAGTTTTATTGTTATTATCTTCATTTTTAATATTTATTTGACAGGTGGTTACAAACTCACGATATATTGTGTATACAATATGCATAAGTCATTTTAAATTGTTATTTAAATATATGTTGATATTTTTGTTTTTAAAAGATAAATGACTTAATCATTTTACGAAGTTATGTTCAAGTAGTAGAATCATGAGAGATAAAACGCAATTAATATACCTAATCAAAAATAAAAATAAAAATCAAAAACAACTTTATTCAAATAGGCCCCACGAGCACCTTCGAATCGTCATTTTACAAAATTAATATTGTAGTGATTATTATTATTTTTTGTAAAAGTTTAGCTACCACCGGAATGTAGATTCAGCAGAGAAGAATCGCCAAGAAACTCCGCAGTTACTCTTTTGAAAATAATATATTATAATATAAACTAAGTTTTAGTACAAAAGTAGTAATATCTTGCATGAAATACAGCGCCACTAAGTCCACACTTTATCAGCTAAATAATCCTGCACCGAATAATACGCTTTATCTATTAATTTTTTTTATGAAATATTTAAATTTATGTTGAGACAATTCAAAAATTGTTTGTGGGATTTTATTATACATGCGAATAACCCCACCCAGAATGGAGGCGTTTACTTTGCGTAGTCGGAAACTCGTAGTTACAATTTTGTTATTCCTAGTGGTTGCGATTAATACTATTACTAATATATTAAGATAGGCGATAATAACGTCCAGCGTATTTTATATCTATGTAGAAACGTTTTTAAATTAAAGAAAATACTTTATTATTCAACTAGCTAGAAATAAAGGTTCACTGCTCGTTACCCGTAGGTGATAGCGTGATAATATGTAGCCTATATGTTGACCCGACATTCTTAATAATATTCGTGCCAAATTTGAAGTAAATCCATGCAGTACTTTTTGAGTTTATCCCGGACATACATACAGACAAACAGACAAAAATTCTAATAACTATATTTTTGGCTTCGGTATTGATTGTAGATGACACCCCAAGTATTCTTTTAAAAAAATATTCAATGTACAGTTTTGACTTTCCTACCATTTTATTATTATATAATGTATAGATTAAAATATTGTCATCATTTACATTATTATTGAAATTGTTTATTTTTCGCCTTTTGACGTGATAACGTCTAGTAAATTGATGAAGGGGTGCCCGTTCGAAGAAGATGACGTCATCATTGTCACAATTAGTGAGCGAGAGCGCGGAACAAGCGGTAGAGAGGTACGATCGGCTCGGCCTAAGCGTTCGGCTCACGATCGGCGGTCGGCCTAACTTACGACGCGTCCGAGTAGAAATGACAGCGGCAAATGGCGGGAAACTGTTTTGTCAATATTGAAGTAATGTCAAATAGTGAAAAGTTGATAATAAAATGTAATGTAATAATATAAGTTAATAATATATAAGTAAATAAATGTAAGTTAATAATAAAATTTAAAAAAATCATAAAATGGTTACCATAGTTTATTACAACAACAATTTCAGCAAAAAAGGTAATTAATTCTAGCATTTTAAAAATCCGATTAGCGATATAATCTCATATATTTGTTCTTTGATTATAAAATAAGTAGCATCGGTGGGCGAGTGCAGTAATATTAGGTTATATTACAATTTTGACTAAAAAGTTATTAGGACTCATATAATTACGATCGTATAAAAAGTAAACTGTTTTTATTTAGTATATTTTTAAAATTTTCATCAGTGGTTAATGATAATCTAATTTGTTTTGCTAACTTTAAGTTATTAAACTTAGCTTCTTTATTAAACTTGATTATTTCTTGTATTACATATCAAAGTATTTAACTTTATTTCGCTTTTATATTAAATACAATTAATTACCTCTAGCTTATATGTATATTATACAAAATATTGATAATTCAGTGATAATAATTCAATTCCATTCCTGTTTTCTTATGACGTTATCACGTAAAAATTATCGTCCGTAAACCGACTTTACAGACAACCAATTTTTTTTTACATTAATAGTATAAAGAAGTAATAAAGTATAGAATAAGTATAGAAGATTAAGCCAGACGAAAAAGATTAGATGGTCAGTGGTCAAGGTTATATGAATGCTTACGGTACTTGTTCTAGTTAAGCCTCTCTGACCTAATATACTCGCGACAAAACTTTAGCACACCACACCTTTTTCATTACAACTCTCGATAAAAATATTTTTTTTACGTTTGGTACTACGATTAAAGACAGTTAGTCAATGCATTAATGTAAACATAAGAAAGAGATAGCTATTGTTTACTTATAGGTTCCGCTCGCGCTCTAATAGTAGTAATACATGATCCAATTTGATCCGCCAGACCATATCTGTGGACCGCATCCGTTCTCACTATAGACGACCGGACCGTACAAGGAATGTTCATCGTTTGTAGGGTTGTCACCTTTAATAATTAAAAAATGTAATTTATTACCAATTTCCTAGTTATACATTAAAAAATTTACTTAATTAAATTAACACTGTTTCCTAGAACTTATATATGTTGGTAGAAAGTCATGAACGTTCGGATGAAGTTTAGTGTGCTTTAGCTTAAGTTTAGTGGACAAGCAGTATAAAATTGGACGATTTAATAAAAAAAGAACGGGCAACAAAGAACCCGTGGATGTTGTTTCACTTAAAAAAAAGTCACAATCGTTCGGAATTTCGAGTCGTTCTCAGTATGCTTAAGGTGCATGAGAGAGCGGACATAACCAGGTATAATAAGCTTGGATCTTATTGGCATTTAACAAAAAGTTCTCACGAATTCCTATAATTTAAAAAACTCGCAAATAATCTGTTTAATACTGAATGTTTTTAATTTCATTATCCACAGATACGTGTGGCCCGGTATCACTAGATTCAATATAAGCAAGCAGCTTAAAAGTGTCATAATGGCACCGTCAGGATACCTTGCGATATTAAAATACATAATATATGAGTACCTATTATTAAATTTTATTTTATTTTAAATTCTCACTTATGGGTGACGGAATGCGGTGGTCGGATATTCTAGTTACACGGGTATTTACAAACAAAATAAAATTATCTTTGCACTAAAATATTATATTAAAACGAACATGACGTCGTTATATCTTTATAGACATAATAAAATTGTAAATTTTCACGTGTTTTTTTTTTTAAATAATTTTTGACAAACATTTTTTAGAAGCTATAACCACTAATTATATACATTTCTATCATTTTTAGAAATGTCTGTATGTCTGTCTGTCTATTTGTTTTCACATGCATTATGGCTAAAGTATATAAAAAAATCAGAATGAAATCCATAAAGCATATCCTCAGGTAACATTTAATCTTTATTTTATCAAAATCGTTTCATTCTGTCCAAAGTTATAGTAATTTTTAATTTTGTATTTTTAATGACAGCGTGAGAGAGATAAAAAGTAAGTTAATACATTAAAATGTGATCCAAAAAACAGTAATAACACACACAGTGTAAAATAATATTTGTTGCATTTAATTAATATTATATTATTAATATTATTATTATATTATATATATAATTAATATTATTATTATTAAATTAATAATCATATCCAAAATTCTGCAAACGAAACGACAAATAAGAAACATCAAAATTTGTTTTTACAACAGTTTGAAGTACGAAACTATCATAATAGATGGAGCTGATAGTGCTTTTTAGATCGCGGTTAATTAGTACCTTACACGTTTACAGACTAAAGTAAAATTATACATAGTACACAATACAAATCAATACAAACATCAACATCTATACAAATAATAAATCTGTTAAAACCTCTGTTTTATTAATACACTATATATCATCAAGAATAAATTTCAATAGCGCGTATTTTTTGTATCAGCGCTATCTCTTATCGTGTTTTTTCTGATCACGTATCACGTAAAAAGTACAAAACCAATGTTAATAACTTTAATACATAAAAATTGGAAATAACTCAGAGTATAATTTAGTTTTTGTTTCATTGTAATTAAATTTAAAAATAAATATTTAAGAAAATAGAAATAGGTACCTACGCCGCCAACGCCATCTGGTCTAAGGAATCTTTAAAACTCACAAAACTTATATTTGAGTTATTATTTTGTTAAACTGAAAAGTTTACTAAATATGTCGGATAGGAATAGAAATCGTTTTAATATTTTAGATAAACATCATTTTCAATTAATATACTACTATGTTAAATATTAATTATGTTAAATGTCACTAAATATAAAAACGATATTCTACAATTATACGATAGATGGCGCAGATAATTTTCTGAATCGCGATGACCAAAACTTCGGGGAAAAGAATGACACTCGCCCGTATTTAAAAATCTGTTTTTCTTTTTTGTATATAATTAAATACTTTATGGTACTACGGTATTGATTGTTTGTTCGTTGTTAAAATTTAAAATATTTGGTCGTTATTTGTTTGTTGATTGTACAAAGTTGGATGGTTATAGCTATTTAAGTTGTAATCTATATATATATATATATATATATATATATATATATATATAAAGTCGTGTTAGTTACACCGTTTATAAATATATATAATTTTTATGATTTTTGTGTTTTTGGATTTGTCTTCGTCGGGAATAATACTTATTAAAATATGGTATTCATCAATGAGAAAATAATTAATAAAAAAAACAGTTCAAATGTTTCATCCGTACTATCTATATACATATATATGTATGTATGTATGTATGTATGTATGTATATAGATATAATAAATCTGTCACTCAATCCGTCTATTATAAAATATTTTCCAGTATCGACGCAGGTGTAGGTGATAAAAAATATAAATGTATAATTTTTAAATTTTTCGTTAAAGACCCGTGCGAATAGTCATATATTATTATAATATAATATACCTATGAATATGGGTACAACATTGATAAAATCATTACTTATGAATAAGTTCACTTTAGTGGCATCTAGAATAAAAACTTGCGTTAATCGCAATACACATTATGAATATATTTACGCAATACATATTAAAATTTATTAGTAGTAAGTAAGCGCTTTTCCTCTTTAACCGGTTAAGAAAAGCGCTTGCCACCTGACAGTCGTGCGTTCGAAGTACGTGTATTAATATGGATTTACGTCATCACCAGTCATCATAACATCGGGTGTACCTCAAGGCTCCCATTTGGGACCTTTATTTTTTATTATTTTTATTAATAATCTTGTAGACCGATTAAGTTGCCCATGTCTATTGTATGCAGATGATCTAAAAATCTTTCACACAGTACAATGTCCCTCCGATGTTTTACTATTGCAATCCGACTTGGATACTATTAATCAATGGTGTAGTGAAAACCTAATAACTCTCGGTTTCATCGCCAGAATAACTAAAGACTTTAAAAACCCTCAAAGCTTAATCTATATTTTTAATTCCCTAATTCGTAGTTCTCTTGAATATTGTGCTTCAGTGTGGTCCCCTTTTTCTAAAGTACACGTGATCGGTCGGGATCGGTCGGGATTTACTCTGACTCGTCATCGGCACTGCTCACAATCCAAAATCCGAAAGCCCTCCATCCCCTGGCCGTAGAGCCGCGGGGACATCTGCAGAGGGCTTTGCTCCAGGACAAACGTATAAGTTTGTTCTGGATCAAAGCCCACGCAGGACTAGAGGGGAATGAGCGTGCCGACCATCTGGCCAAGGAAGCAGCGTTGAAGTCTAAACGCGCTTTCGACTATGACAGCTGCCCGGTTTCGTTCATCCGGCGGAGCATTCGCATGGAGTCGCTTGATGAATGGAACCAGCGGTATCTTAGTGGTGAAACGGCTGGTGTCACCAGGGTCTTTTTCCCTGACGCGATAACCGCATACAGGATCATAGGTAAAATAAAGGTGGACAGATTTGTCACCCAGGTGTTGACGGGGCATGGCGGATTCTCCGAGTACTTGCACCGTTTCAAGTGCAAGGGGAGTCCATCATGCGTCTGCGACCCTGAGTGTTCGGAGTCTGTCCTCCACGTCCTCTTGGATTGCCAGACCCTCGGCTATGAGAGGCAGCGTTTGGAATGCGAAATAGGGATTAAATTGGACAGGAGTATACTGCATGATATTATCCGGAATAAAGATAGCAGAAACTGTTTCCTGCGGTTTTGTAAAAAAGTAGCTATTACTGCAAACAATAGAAATAAGGTTTAGTAAGATATGTTAACTTAATATAGTACTTTTATATTATAGCTAACATATAAAAATTTGTATTTATATTAGGAATAGTTTTTAAGATTTTATTTTGTATAAAACTTGTTCTATACAAAAGTGGAAATCATTGTTATTTATTAAGGAAAACTTAATAATTTAGTTAGGTAATAGATAAACTATGTAGTAGTAGATTTAATTTTAGTGTTAAAAAAAAAGAGAAAGAAATTGTCTGCCTCCTTAGCCATAAGTTTACAAATGTAATAAAAAAATTTTTTTTATAGTAATCTAAGAATAAAATGAAATAGATATTAAGTATATTTGTAAAAACTAAAAACACGATTGTTGTAGTTAATAAAATCTATACCCCTTCCCCCCTTTCTCCCGTTGGTGTACATAGAATTAAGGCATGGATATTTATCTTTTCTTTTGATGGGACAAACCCATATTGAATGAATGTGGATGGATAAAAGATGAAATTGGTATGCTGAATGATAGGAACAGAATAAAAGCGTGATGTATGGTAATAGAGGACTAGATTTTAAATTATTAATAAAGCTAATCAAATAAAAATTGTTTAAAAAAAGGCTCCGAAAATTTAAAATCGGAGGTGCAGTATTAAAAAAAAAAAAAAAAAGAAAAAAAGTACACGTGAAGAGAATAGAAAGAATTCAAAGAACATTTATGAATATTTTGTCCCATAGGTTCAAACTAAATAGAAAACTGTCATCTTATTCTAAAAGATTATGAAAATTTAATGTGAGGTCTCTAGAGTCGCGGCGTAAATACCACGAACTAATTTACTTGTTGAAGATTCTACATGGCTTAATAAATGCACCGACTTTCCTGTCATTCATCAATTTTAACATTAGACCAAGATCCAGGAACCAACTCCATAAGCCATTTATTTTAAATGTCTACATTAATAACACATCATTTTACAACCTTATTGTTAGAATGTGTCGCCTTTATAATGATATTGTCACCGAAAATAATGTAAATATTAATATTTTTAATAAAAGTAATGTAAATATTGATATATTTAGTAAAATTTTTGAAAAAATTATACTCGGGCAAATGTTATTGTATTTTAATGCAAACAATCTACTACATAAGAAACAGTTTGGGTTTACAAAAGTTCGCTCCACAGCAGATGCTAGTCTTGAGCTAATTAAAAATGTTTTTGAGGCATGAGAGAGGCCGCAGGATGCTCTTGGGATATTCTGTGACTTATCTAAAGCCTTTGATTGTGTGCATCACGAGACGTTGATCAGGATGCACTGCATCATTATGGAATTAGAAATAAGGCACTCAACCTCCTGAATTCCTATTTGAGTAATAGAATACAGAGGGTTGATGTAAATGGTAAGAGATCTCCTGGGGCTCCTCTAGATATGGGGGTTCCACAAGGCTCTATTCTTGGCCCATTTCTCTTCCTTATTTACATAAATGATCTGCCATTTTTTGGACAGGACAAACATGAGATAGTATTGTTCGCTGATGACACTTCACTTATTTTTAAGGTAAAACGTAATTTACCTATGTATGACGATGTAAACGATGCTCACTTAAAGGTTGTCTATTGGTTTGATTCGAATAATTTACTATTAAATAACAGAAAAAAAAAAATTAATAAAATTCATGATACCTAATTTTAAACTTGTTGATAATAGTGTAGAATTAGTAGGGGAAATGTTAAAACCGGTAAAGTCCACTAAATTCCTAGGTATAACTATAGATTCGAAATTACAGTGGGATCGAATAGCCTCAGCTCTGCAGCGTTCGCGGTAACAAAATTAGACTTATTACTGACGTAGATACAGCTCGCGGAGTATATTTTAGTTATTTTCATAGTATTATGTCCTATGGAATCTTACTATGGGCAAATGCAGCTACCGTTAATACTATTTTTGTCCTGCAAAAAAGAGCTATTCATGCAATTTATAGTTTAGGTCCTAGAGTATCATTAAGAGATAAATTTAAAGAAATAAAAATATTGACTGTTGCTTCTCAATATGTGTACGCTAATCTAAAGAAAAAATACATATTTATATAATTTGTTTTGTTTTCGAATGTATTATAACTTCTCATAATGTTTTATATTGGTGTACGTAGTGGGCTATTCTATTATCGTGGTAAAAGTAGTCTATCTGAATGATTGTTCGGCAAGCTTCAAATATATTTATTTTTATTTCTTCAAGCGTTTAGTTTTTATAATTCCTTGTATTGATAACTTGGTCCAGTTTTAGCAAAACTTTCTATCGCAGGAAGGAGGTAGCCTTGCAGTAATCAAATTTTATTGCATTTTTACCTACTTATAACTTGTTCAATATCATGTACTTATATGTCTCACACTACTCTGTTTATTTATTTATGTGTGTGTGCTTATTCGTATGTAGTGTCAGTTATTTTTCTTTTGTCTTACAGACTTATATAATATATACATATTATGTAAAGTTACCTTCTCTTTTTATTTTAACAAAATAGACTGCAGTAAACTAAAATAAACCAGTATTACAAAGAACAATTATTGTCAACGTGGAAATAAATGTTGAGACTGAACTACTAAGCCGATTTTTCTATAGTATGGAGATAGTTCAAATCCTTTAATATGTTAGAAAAGTTATTTTTTAAATTGTATCTGTACCGTACAATATCTCGTAATATTTTATTTAAATGTTTTCTTAGTAAAGACATTTAAATCCGTCGTCCGTTATAGGTATTTAGCTTACTATAAACACTTTAAATATTAGGTAATTCTTAACTTATAACATCGATTTATCTCTAAAATAGTTCCTATTATGTAAAACAATAATTAAAATTTATAATGATTTTCTTGTTTCAGAATAAATTATGATTCATTATGACAATAGAGATGAAGGTTGTTAAAATGTCTCTAGGATTTAGGAATAAATTCATTCAAATAAGCTCGGTTAATTGCATTATACCTGCAATTAATCCACTCGACAAGTTTAACGATTGTTTGGAGCGGAAACTCTCGAATTAACTATGTCCCGAGTCCCTAGTCACAGTTCATTCAGATCTTCTTTAATTACTGTTACTTGTGCTGAGAGGAACGGGAGCGTGCCTTAGAGTTGTGAAACTATTTGAGGTAGTAAATCTAGCCGTACAATACCAACTCAAAACGCAACATGCATGCTCATGCAAATTCCAACATATCGGCCCACTCGTTAATTCGATCCATGTCACCCGACTCGTCCCTTTCTAAGTAACTCGTTATGGCTTATACTTCTTAACTAAAATTAATGATTCGTTACATTTGATATATTTATATAGTTTCCAAGAAAAAAGAGATTACATTTCTCTGCGACATACTATTGCAAAACCAATTCAATGTGTGTGAACGGATATTTTAAATATTCATAAAAAACTTTATATGAACAGATATAAATATAAGTATTGATTATTATAATAATCGATATTTCATTTCTTATCAGATGTTATTTATATAATTATGTTACACGATAATTCTAGATTCTTCTGCTACTTGATCTACTAGTATGAAGTGTTTTTATAATTCATAAGACTCTTGCTAGCATCGTGTTGGAAGTCAGCAGTATGTAGGCCGGGGTTATAGTATCGGAATGATAAAAATATGATCAGAACCATTTGAAATATTTAATATCGTATTTGAAACGTCGTATTTAAGTGATAAAGCACATTTTACAGTAGTATTTTTTTTTATAAAATTAAAAAATAAACTTTGAATGGAGTTGACTCACTCATATCATTACAAGAACTAGAATATTTAAATATATATATATATATATATATATATTTTGAACCTGAAAATTCAAGCGTTTTATATCTTTTAGAAATTATATTTATAGTTTATAATGACAAATGTAATGTTATCATGCAATTTTTTAATTGTTTACACACATACAAGGTTCGAAGTTCAGTTGAAGATAAAAAACAACAAACGAAGTAAAATAATAGTACCACTGTAGTACATAGGTTATAATTATAAATTAAATGTTTTATTTTAAAAGCAACCAAATGTAAAAATATGCTTTTTCAAGTTCTTCTATTTTTGGCAACGTCACTGTTGATTAAACGCTTTACAATTTACGACGTGTTTCAAAAGCATTTGTAAATATATGGCCAGGAAAATATAGAAATGTATTTTTGTATCGCATTTTTTTTTATATTTGATTTTAACGATGCTTAAAGAAATTATTTAATTTTTAACGAAAAATATAATAAAGTATGATGAGTTAAATATTTTGAATGTATGAATAAATTAATTTTCGATAGATTTCATTAATTATACATATAATACCTATGTATATTTCGATAATTAATTCAATTAATAATATTATATATATTTCGTATAAATGTCATATTTTAATTAATTTAACTTTTGACAATAAATATTAATTTATAATATATAACTTTTTATATATATTACTTAATTTGTAATGAATTTTGTAAAGAAAAATTTCCATGTGACTCCGGCAGGATTGAATGTAGCCTCCCCCTCTCTTCTGTGGGTATCGTAAGAAGTGACTCCTAAGGAAACAAAGTTCTACTACCTGGAAGTATAAAACCGATAGCAGATACCGGAGACAGGTAGCAGCATCTTCGGTAAATTAAAACCGGCTCTGCGATCACCAACGATATAAGCACCCAAAGAGTTTGCTATAAATGCTTCGGGTCTCAGTTTCCGGCAGCCCTATTATCCCGGCTACGGTAGTGCTCGTGGTAACGGTGAGGCGGAGAGTTCTAAGAGTTACTGGGCTACGGTAGGTTTCCAACCAATGATACACCTGGCAACGTACAACCAGCGCACTCTACGGTTAGACCACCACGTCACCGAACTCAAAGTGGAGCTAAATCGTATAATCTAGAGTATACTACAGTTATCTGAAGTCCAAACGAGGCTGGGGGGGGGGGGGGATCACGATAATTCTAGATTCTTCTTCTACTTGATCTACTAGTATGAAGTATTTTTATAATTCACAAGACTCTTGCTAACATCGTGTTGGAAGTCAGCAGTATGTAGGCCGGTAGCATATCTAGTACTCAAACTCACGGACAGATACTACTTGGAAACGGCACAGCTAAGATTGAATTACAACTGGGTTCCTTAAGGCAGGGGGATGACCTGACCTAAAAGCCCTAGCAGAGCTTTTTAATGTCGTCATCCAGCAGGGTATTACGACAGAGGCATGGTCCAGGAGTGTGGTTGTGTTTTTATTCAAGAAAGATAATAAGTCTCTCTTGAGTAATTACAGACCGATCTCACTTCCGAGTTACGTCTATTAACTATTTTCGGGGTATGTTATGAACTGTCTCGCCGCAAGACTAGACAGATTCTAAGCACCGGAACAGGCCGGGTTTCGAATTATATTATTCGGTAGATTATACAGGAGAATGAAAAGTATAGTCAAGCACTATGTATGGCATTTGTAGACTACGATAAAGCCTTTAGCTTTATCGTGATATGGGCTATTCTGGATTTTTTGCAGCGATGTCATCTCGACTGGCGACATATCGAGATACTGAGGTGTAAATATGACGGGGTGACGATGATCGGCTAAATCCAATACCAACGAACAAGACGCACTTACCTTCATCGCGGGGTAAGACAGGGGAAGATAATGTCTATGAAACTATTTACTGACGTGATGGAGAATGTCTTCAAGGAGGAGGTATCAATATCAATAGCAAATACATGTAACACTTTCATTTCTCCAACGATACCGTTACCTTTGCAGAGGCATTGTAGGAGCTTGACTGGTTGCTGAACAACCCACATGAGCTATGAATGACCTCTCGGTATAGAATTTGGACAAGAAGAAAGTGGTGTTCAGGTAAACAAGTCACGCCGAGACCGATATCTGTCGATGGTTATTCTCGAAGTTTTAGAGGATTATGTCAACCTAGATCATACAATCTAACTAGGCCGAAACAACTTCAACAAATTGGTACGAATGAGTTTGTTCTAGAAAAATACAATGTAACTACAGTCTCTAGCGACTGTCGTAGGAGGTCAACTATTAAAAAAAAAAAGAAAAAAAATTAACTTAAACGAGCAATCCGATAGAAGGATTCAGTTGTCCTGGGCATCATTTGGCAGGCTTAATCGAATCTTCGATTTGAAGATTCCGTAAAGATCAAAGATAAAAGTCTTCGAGTAGTATGTCCTACCTTTGATAGCATATGGTCCCAAGATGTTGACACTGACGACGGAACTTCTACTCAAATTTTAAATCACTCAACGAGCTGTGGAACGGGCTATGTTTGGAGTCTCTCTCAAGAATAAAATCAGAAAAAAAGATTATCGGTGAGCGAATCAAAGTAACCGACGTAGCTCCTGGAATCACCAAGTTGAACTGGAACTGGGCTGGTCACGTATGTCGCAGGATGGGTGGCCGCTGAAACAGGCATGCCTTGGAGTGAAGACCGTGTATCAGCAAATGCAGTTTGACGTGTCTTCTTGCCCTCTGGATTATCTGCGCAAGATCGCTGACGGAACCTGGATTAGGATTGCGGGTAATCGAGATGTTTGGCGCGAACTTGGAGAGACTTGTATCCAGTAGTAGATTAAAGCGAATCGATGTGTAATAAAAATATTAAATATTAATTTTTTTATATTCCTTACGAAAATGATAACCTTTTGACACAATTTTTATGCAAAATTCATTAACTGAGAGTTCATGTTATGAGAAGAAACTATTTTGTTTTACAAAAGAATTCTGCGTAAAAGAGTCGTAGATATGAGTTATTATATTACAAACAAAAATATTATTTATGATTACTGTCGAACAAAATATTAGAGAAGACATATTAACCACACGAGCGAAATTTATAACAATATTTATTTTTAGTTTTCTAAATTAGGTAACTGAAAGACAATATTTGTTTATTTCGCTACTTTATGTGAAACTTTATTATTTATATGTTGTATTTTAGAAACCAAACCTTTTTATTACCAACTTCAGAAATAAGCTTTGATTTAAAATTGTCACTGTCGTTCCAAATGTGTTTTAATTTTAATTTTTATTTTCGCTGGTACTTTTATACGTATTAATTTATTCATCATCATATCATCATATCAGCGGTTGGATATCCACTGTTGAACGTAGGCCTCCCCCATCGATCTCCAAAGCAACCGGTTCAAAGCACCTTCCATTCAACGGCTTCCGCCGACTTTCCTTAACCCGGCGTGAATGAACCTATTTTCAATCACGTCATCAATGAACCAGGGTAAATTTTACCCTGTTTTAAATATCGTTGTATTTAGTTTTTTTTTTCAGGTTTTTGTTATTTTTTTATTGATGGCTTAATAGTGCATTATTAAAGGAGTAAAAACATTGAAACAACTTTTGTAATGTTCAATTAAATTATTTATTAATTAAAGTTTAGAAAATTATCAAAAAAAAAAAAAACCTAAAAAAACATGTTCTTTTCGTAACGCAAAAAAAATATGACAAAACTTTTTTTCTGAAATGACATGACTTGTTTGTTAAAAATGAGGATATTTGTAAACAAAAAAAAGAGAGAAACCACGGTAGGCTACCTAGTAAAAAAAATTAGTTTGTGTCTTGTGAATATGCTGCACAATTTTTACAAATTGTCTCAGCATGTGCCATACAAATGAACTTATTGCACTTGCAGCTACTTCTTCTAACTTCTACTCTACTTCTTCTAACTTCTAGCCCAATGAAAGCCCAATGAAAGCCAACAACTTATCATTACATAATTCTTTCATATACGAAGTCTGCGTTTTAGTAGGAGCTGGTTTTTGTTTATTTCGTATATGACAATTAGTGTTGACAAGTCGGTATTACATCGATAATTTCATAACAAACAAATAATTTCCAGCAGTCATATTCAGAACATTACGAGCTGGTCCTTTGATACCAGGAATGACAGAAATAATATTTTCGGATCGAGCTCTCAGGTTAGTTCGATAACAATCTTTATTCCATTTAGTATGATCTTTGCCATAAAAATACCTTGCACAGCTATTGTCATCTTCCTCAGGACATGTGACTGGTGCTGGACTAGATGCCGTCTCTGGCTCTAATAGCTGACTCAATTCCGCTTCTGTGTCGCTTTCGTTCCTACGTTGGCTGATCAAATCTTCTTCGTCAATGTCTGACCCTGATGGACAGCTTTCATCCAAAGAATATTCCTCCAAAAGCTCCCTAATCCGTTCGTCATCCATAATGTATAGAATAAAAGTACTAGAAGCTTGTAATATATGCAAAATAAAAAAATTACAGGGTAAATCGTAAGAACACCGATCAAAAATATGAAAACATGAACTATGAACCCAGGTATAAAACACCCGTGCGCACTTTAAACTCGCCTGTCATCAACAACGTCGCTCGTGGCACTGATTCGCATAAACGAATCGACGCACTAATTCCTAGAATCCAGCTACTGAGGCGAAGAAAGCGGGGTAGTGCCAACTAAAACTTGTACGCATAATTTTGCACATTAGAGGGTCTCAAAAACCCTGGTTCATTTACGCCGGGTTAAGTTGTCTGTCCATCTCGCGGACGGCCGTCCGACGCTGCGTTTTCTGGTACGTGGTCTCCACTCGAGAACCTATCTGCTTTTTTATGTTAAGTAAATAGGCAAACTGACAGATCTTCCACCTGATGGAAAGTGGTTAACATCGCCCATGAACATAAACTAGTTTACCTGGAACTAGCCAAGGCAACTCATCTATGTGTTGCCTATCTAGAGACATAAGATGTTAAAGTCTCGGTGCCAGTAATTACACTAAAACTGCTCCACGGCCGTTAGTTCTATGAGCAATGTGTCTTGTCTACTGCCACTTTAGCTTAAAAATTCGTTGGGATATGTTAGAAACCTTCGTTCATCTGCGGATCTCATCATTTTTGATTCGATCTCGCAGAGAAATGTTCTCCTCTCCATTGCACGCTATGCGACTTGGAGCTTATTTAAAAGGCTCATAGAGACCACGTCTCAGATCCGTATGTCATTACTGGTAACACATTTTGGTCGAAGACTTTCGACTTCAGGCACTGAGGTATGACGGATGAAAAGACATTTTTTAACTTACCGAACACTACCTATCCTAGCTGGCTTCGACGTTTGATCTCTCTCTAGACGTTGGACCTGGATATTTTGTCCTAGGTAGAGTACTTGTCAACAACGTCGGGAGTAGAATCTCTAACCGATATCGGAGTGGGCACGAAATGGACATTCGACATGATATTTGTCTTGTCCATATTCATTTTAAGGCCCATTTGTCAGAAAACTTCAATCGAGGTTACTGAGCATAATGCTGAGGTCTTCCAGGAATTCTGCCATAAGCACGATATCGTCGGCAAATCGAAGGTGATGTACTCGCTGTTTATGTTGATGCCGAATTCTTTCCATTCTAGAAGCTTGAAAACGTCTTCCAATGCTGCTGTAAAAAGTTTCTTAGAGATGACATCTCCCTGTCTCACACCTCGCCGCATTGGGATTGCTCTCATGCTATGCTCCTGTACTCGAACGGACACAGTAGCGTTATTGTACAAGCACTTAAAAACTTCGATATACCGGTTGTCAATGTGGCACCGCTGGAGAGATTGCAAGTTTTGATCGAATCGAATGGCTTCTCATCTATCGGCTTACTCATAGTTCACAAACACCAAGCACAATGGTCGATTATACTCCTCGGTCTTGTGTATAATTGGCAGCAGCGTATGTATGTGGTCTTTGGTACTATAGCCTTTTTGAAAACCGGCTTGTTCGTGAGGCTGGAAGGCAAGCTTGCCCGTCAGACGATTCGTAATTACCCTAGAGAACAGCTTATAAACGTGGCTCAGAAGCGAAATGGGCCTGTAAATTATCAACAAGGTATTATCGCCCTTTTTGAAGAAGAGCACCACCACACTTCTGTTCCAGGCTTCCAGCGTTACGCCCTCGATCAAGACGACACTTAAGAGCCTCTGAAGGACTTGAAGTACCGGCTTTCCATCCGCTTTCAGAAACTCTGACGTGAAACCGTCCTCGCCCGGTGCCTTATTTTTCTTTAACTATCCCAGAGCCGTACTAATTTCGGGCAAGCTTATGTCCGGGATATCTTCGGAATAATATCGGGTTGGCTTAGCTCGTGGATCTTCAGCTGAACTACAAACAGGTTGGTTGACCGCGGTATACAGCTGTCCGTAAAACTTCTCGACCTCCCTCAATATCTCAGCCCTGGTCGACGCTGTGCCTTTATCCTCTGTTTTCAGCCTTGACAACCGGCTTTGACCAACAGACGAATCCCTTGAGAACACTTTGGAGCCCCGATTCCACTCTATCGTATCATTAATACGTTTTATATTAAAGATACGTATATCGTATCTCAGAGATTTCCAATTCCGTCTGTTAATCCGCCTATATGCTTCAGTTACCAGAAGACTGCAGGTTTAACAAGCGTCTTTCTTCCATGAGACCTTGAGTTTAGTTAGAGAGTTTTCGGGGGCCGCTTTTACGGCTGGGTCTATAAAATCGGCTCCCGACTGTACGGACAGTATTCACCAACCTGCTATTTATATCGTCCACAGAAACGCAATCGTCAAGACAATCAAAACTATTAAATAATTCGAGTTGAAAGCTCTCGGGGATTTGGATATGTGCTTTACTACTGTGATGGTCACAGTGTAGACTTCATCAAACGTGACCATTCTAGTTTGACACTGACATTCAATGTGGCTCTAACCAATAGGTGATCACTCCCGGTTTTCACCCTTTGGATCAAGGAGACGTCATTGAATATCTGTCGTCTGGTGGTCATGATGAAGTCTATTTCTAGTAGAACCGTCAGGGCTCACCCAGGTCTATTTCCTATGAGGCGGCTTCTGCAAGAAAGAATTCATCATAAAGACTCCACAAAATCGGCCAGCCTCTGACCCCTGGAGTTCCGCTGTCCATATCCGAATTCAACGAATCCGAACGTTGATCGTCTCGTCTTTTGCATATCTTCGCGTTAAGCCTCTACTACTTTATTTGGGTGTGCCGAGGTCGGTGCGTATACCTGTATGACCTTCAGCGAGTATCTTTTAGATAGTCTGAGTATAACGTACGCAACCCTGTTCGACAAACTTCCGATGGTCACAATGTCGCCAATGAGGGACCTGCGAACAATAAACTCGACACCTTCTTGGGACTGATGGTCGCCTAACCGGTAATAGAATAGATTACCGGATTCCAGGGTTATCGTGTAAGTGTCAGTATATCCCAATGTAACCTGTTCATTTCCTCTTACAGGTCAACAATCAGGGTGCAAATGTTGTGTGTTGTAGTAGGGCCACCGGGGATTGGGGGCCTGGGCTCTTTTTGCTTGTTATAATAATGGGGGGCGGGGGGGTTCCAATGGCTTGGCAAACGTGTTGGTTAGTGCAGTGTGTTATGCCAGGGCATAGTGATGCTGCTGCCCATCGCCACAACTGGTCGGTGTATGGTTATTTGCATGGCCTATATAGCCTTAGTCGCTTTTTACGATTAATATATTGCTGTATTTAAAAAACAAATTAGCTGTGCAAAAATATTTTAAGAGCCAGAGAAGACCTAAAATATATGTAAATAACGTATGCTATTTAAAAACATCACATAAATAATTTTAATATCTTGACGTCGTCGCAAATAATTACGATATATTTCAAGAAAGGATATAAAAGAATTAGTTTTTTATTATCGCATTAGTAGAAGTCATTATAATTTTTTTTTTTAATTATGTTAATATGTATCGTTCAAAGATAATTATATTGCAATATTACGTTAACATTTATATATTGTTTGTTGCTGGATGTAATATGTAACAATGTCACAATATCTTGATAAGACTTTAATATGTCTGCATATAAGTTTCATTTAATTAGACACAAATAAGGTACACGTGTCAGAAACTAATATTACAAAGCCGCAAGGTTTGTTTTTGAACTCTGAAAGAACTTACAACAATTCGCTTACCAGTAAGTAGATATATAATATGTGCAAGTACTCGTAATAATAAACAATTTCAACAGTGTTATTAAATTGTAATAGACTAATATGTAATGTTCCCTAAATATTTTATATGAAATTGACGAACATTACATTCAAACAGATCATTAAAAGTAAAATATTCTGAAGTAAATCTATCGTTCTTCTCAGAATAATGGACCTAAACAGCTTTAAAGCAGCCCTTGTGAAACAGTGCCTCGTAATTCAGCAACAACGTGAAACCATTTTAAACTACAACAAGTTATAAAATGCAATTATTGTTGAAACATGTTAATGTTAATCTCGGCCACCTGGCCGTCTCGTACACAAGGGCTTTTGACTTTCAAAGTTAAACTTTTTTTGTCTGGATTTTGACTTTGACATAGTATATTAGATACTTATAGAACGATAGAGAATCTGTCGAGTTGCTAGTGATGACTGTAATAAGAATAAATCTTAAAGAATTTTTCAATAAGCTTTTTATGTGTATACCTAATTTGATGGTAATAAATATTTTGTAGTCAATGATTCATATTAACAAGTTGTTTTTGCATTTACTTATCGTTGAACTTGGTCGTTATTTTGTCGCTGACGAAAATGATATTGTTATCTAATTTCTTACGTCAGACGGTACAATTGACTTATCTAATTTAAGCAATATATCGTTTTTAATGTAAATTACTTTAATACTGTTTTTTTTACGTGCTCTTGAACGTAGTTGATCTATCTAATAAACATGTGTTGTTATCGCGGCAGGTCCAACTCGATGACTCTGATACGGTGTCAATTCATTGATGTTTGTGTATTCGAAGTGGACGTTCGCTTAATGGACAAAATAATGTGTATTTTTTATACGTTACATACGCGTATTGGATTGTGTAACTATATTAATTACCGTCTGTAATTTATATGGAGATATTTTTCCCATAATGCATAGTGTTATAAATTGTTAGGAATAGGTAAGAATTTATTATGCTTCTATAGTAACATTTCTTTAATATTGTTAAGACATTATTAACATTTAAGTAATAATAATAATAATTAAAAATACTTCAGTAGATTTAATAAACTATATGCTATGAACGTTGCTATATCAAAATACGTTTTTTAATAGGAATCATTTTATTTAATTTATCAAATACGACAAAAATATTGATTAAGGATTATAAACGAAGTTTGAATATGTAGTTTTATCATCTTGATAAATAAATAAATAAATATGTTTGACATACACACACGATCGTCTGTTCCTAAGGTAGGTAAATTAATGTCTGTGTTTTAGGTAACAGCCGAGTGATATACATTTTTTTTAATTAATATACATATAGAAATAACTACATTTTACACCCAGACTCGAGGCGGGAATCGAACCCACGACCCTGGAGCATAAAGCTGTCACTGTCGACTGCGCCAAAGGGTAAGTCAAAATTTATATGTAGTATAAAAATCTTTATACTACATATTAATAAGGTTGTATTTATATTGATATTTATATATTTTTAATCTATAGCCTACCAGTAAACGCGTACAACTTATTTTTTGTTTTCAGTTTTAGGTTTAAATGTTTTTATCACAAGTCAAGTTTACAGATAAGTAGTGCTTTAACAGTAACAAAAATGAGGTGCTTAACATACATATATTATTGAAATTAGATGGAAAATTTTAAATATCTAATAAATTATATCAATCTTGCTTTTATAGTGTTTGAAATATATTAATAGAATTAATTTTATTATTTAAAATTTCTCTCAATAGAATACAACACAAATGTAAAAACAAATCTATTGTTATGGAAGATGTGCTATTTTTATTAAGGTTATATCGAGTTGTAAAAACCGCAAAAAATAATTCTTATTCGAGATATTGATTCATGACCGCAACAGCGACGATGCGTATGAAACTTTGAATCGATATAAAAGTTCCGAGCAAATAATTCATAAAATATTTTTAAAAATAATAATATTTTAAAGATCGTTGACAGAAAAACGCTACTCGAATACGATAAATTTTGTTTAACTTTAAAAGTTAAGTTATTGCTGCCAGTTGACTAATTTTATAACACATTTTTTGACTTTAAAATAAAATCCTTTACCTCCGATGAACTCTAGTTCGATTCTTGTCAGGACCAGTAATTTTTATTGCACAATTATTTATTTCTAGTTTGAATTTAGTCTTGTAGCTCGATACGAGTATGTATGTAGACGCTAATCCTAGTTATTATAAACAACAATCATTGCTCTTGGTAGAAAAAATAGCCATTTGCTCTTAGTAGAGCAGCTTGGCGAATTAAATTCGAACTCTTCTCATATATAGACTTTTATTTTAGATATATCTATTTACTATATTTTATTATTATATATAATAAAATAGAATATATATATATATATATATATATATATATATATATATATATATATATATATATATATATATATATATCAGGATGGCGCAAAAAAGTGCCTATTTTTTTTTTTTTTTTTTGAGTCTCGTGTGAAAAAATGTTACTTTTTGATGTTTTAAGAGCCCTCTCCAAAGGACATATACAATATATTTATTTATTTATATTATTTATTTATTTAGGTTATTATAATGAATTCGTATGTCATCAATAGCATTGACAAAAGATTACTTTGTATGATAAGACTGTAGTTATTTTTTTGTAATGGAAATTTTATGTAATGGTTTTATGTAATGTATGGGATATTAAAACCGTCCTATTAATACGTCCTACTATACTAACCTAACTAAAGTTTACTTTTAGTTTCTTTTTATTGAAAACTAACGTAACACGTACATATTTCGTAAATATTCTTCAAATAAATTATCTATATTTTTTAAATAAAATTTAACCACTGTTTCTTACTAGGTCTGATATTTCGTAAAAGTTGTGTAAGAAAATTTGAATTTAAATTAAAATTAAATTAAAACATTAAAAAATTTAAATGTAGGACATCAGCTAAACTAACTAGTAGGTAATGTTTATTTTTTCGACAAAACATCCAGGATCCATAACTTTAAGGTTATATTACGTGGTATCCTACGAATAAAGCCACAATGGCCGTTGTTTTTATTGCATAATTAATATCGGCTACACCTATTACATCACCTTAACCCATTTACGCCCGCTGTCCTTGTTTGGGGACATTTATTGAACTACCCACATTTTCTGTTATATTTTAGTTATTTTTTGTTTAGAGGTGAATTTGCATTGTTAAAGAGTGTAGCTTTATGATATGATGTGTGGTTTTGTATTTTACTAGATTAATTTAATAAAACAAGTGACTTTATTTACTTCATTGAGCAAATAGATATGCGACCAAGGGTAAGTGATTTTTTTAAATATTTACACCACTATTTACTACATGTTTTTATATTTTTTACTTGGCTATATTATCTACTAGTAAATATTGCTATTCTTTTCGATATTTTCGAAGATTGAATAATAATTAGAGGTATTTTATTATGGTGTCCCCGAATGGGTCCAATGGGCTAAATGCTAATATTTTTGTTTTTTATTCGCAGGTTTAGTTTTGATGCAAACAATGACTAAGCGATCATTCAATGTTGCCCACGAGTATCGAGGACTTGGTAAAGCTATCGAAAGCATTTTAAATGACGAAGAAGATTCTGATGTAAGTTATGATATAGTAGCCATCCCTCACGACCCGAGTGTTCTCACGGATAACGAAGAGGGTGATGAAGATGATGTTCAACAAAACATTCTCCCGCATGATATCCCAGGTAGAGTTGAAGTGTTTGAGTCGAGAAATAACGATGATTGGGATAACAGCGATTATGAACCTTTACAATGCTATTCCGCATGAGCATATCGTATATTTCGATAACTTTTTCAACAGTCACGCGTTGCTCCGAGATTTGCGTGAAGCTTGTAATCGTGCGACTGCCACTGTGAGAGAAAATAGGACTAAGAAATGCCCACTAGTATTTGTCAAGGACATGAAAAAGAAGACCCGAGCAGAATTTGACTACCGATTCGATACAGCCAATCAAATTCTGTTTGTAAGATGGCTTGAAAACTGTGTTTGTACCATAGGTACAAACTATGACTTTGTTCATGGACATGGAGCTCTACAGAAGGAGGAAAGGTAGACGTGGACATCCCTCTTGTCTTCTAGAACTACAACATAGGCATGGGCGGAGTTGATCAAGCTGATCAGTCCATCGCAGTGTATAGAACGGCTATACGTGAAAATGGTGGTGAGTTGTGTTTACCTACATGCTAGATTTGGCTGTAGCTAATTCATGACGTATTCATGTCATGACTGCTGAAGACAAATTAGACCAGCTCCAATTTCGTCGAAGTATTGCTCGACGATATTTGAAGAATGTATGTAGTTATTGAAAGATCCGACGGAAACCTTCTTCAATAGTGCCAGGTATGAGTCAAGATCGAGTTGGATACTTCCCTCAGAAACTGCCAAGCCAGGTACGATGCGTCGTTTGCCATATAAAAGCACGCTGGCAATATAAAAAATGTATAAAAACATTGTGCATCGAGAAAGGATGTTTCGAAAAGTACCACACATAAACCCATTGGCCCCATTTGAGGACGGTGTTTTTTTATATATATATGAAATATTTTTTAAAAGTTTTTTGTAATAAAATATTTTGTTAGACATCAATAAATATATAATTAAAGTTTTTTTCAAAATATTGCTAGTACTTTGTATTTGGGTCCAAATGGGTTAATTACAAAAATCACAGAAATTAACATTTTATCCACCAGAAAATAAAGGTTTAAACATAGCCACTATTGTTATCCTCTCGAATCATCCGACGAAAACAGCCACAACAGTCGTAGAGTCTTTCTCATCCCGGGAGCATGGGGCACGCGCGGGAGTGAGGCCACTTATATAATATTACAAGCATTATAATTATAATGAATAGGTCACTGTAAAAAAAAATATTTAAAATAAAATTGTTTTTTTCCTAATATAAACAGGCAAATCGTAAGGATTCTTTAAATTAAAACGATAAATAGTCCTTAATGCTCTTACGACCCGGCATCTTTCACCGACATCTTCCGGTGAAAAAAGGCGTAACGTCTATTGTTTCCAAGTTTTCAGATTTTATTCCGAAGAATAAAGACGTAAGGGACAAATTTGTCAGAAATATTGACAAAAAAGTCATATTTACGATTTTAGTTCAGTTCAGCAATCCCCGAACAGTTTATCTACACTTCAAATGTTAACAACTCAAAAATGTCGCGTAATTTTTAAATAAAACACAAAGAACCTCCTCCTGTAAAGTTGTCAGTTTGCAGTTACGCCTTTATTCGTAGGATACGACGATTAGTTATAATACTTTAATATTTTCAAGCATTAATGAAACTGAAAGAAAGCAATTACGATAATAATAAATATATTATTGTCATTATTATTGACTCATTATTGATTAACCTAACCTTAACCTTCCTCATGAATCACTCTATCTACTGGTGAAAACCGTATGAAAATTCGTGCAGTAGTTTTTAAATTTATCGCGAGCAGACAGATAGACGGAGGCGGAGGCGGAGGACTTTGTTTTATAATATGTAATGATATAGTAAACTTCTTGGCATTACCTTTCTGTTTGTGCAATCATCGAGGATTACCTACTATTAATTCGATTGAAGTGAATCTAAATGATTAGATACCGGTGATTACCGGTGGGAGGGATGCACTGTGCCGTGCTCCCGGCTTCATGGGTACCACCATCTTGCTTGTTTCTCCCGTGAAACAGCTTTTCTGTATTTCGAAGAGAAGGGCAAGACAGGCAGTGTAATTACTGGCACCGAGACTTTAACACCGTATGTCTCTGGATAGTCAACACATAAATGAGTTGCCTGGGCTAGTTCCAGGTAAACTAGTTTATGTTCATGGGCAACGTCAACCACTTACCATCAGATGGAACGTCTGACAGTTTGATTATCCAACTAACATTAAAAAAACAAAGATACATTTCAACTTCTAAGAAACTCTTAAGAGGATTTTTAAATCGATACCAAAATGAAATCGCACCTTTTTTTCTAGTTAGTAGGTATTTTTACTAAAACATGAAGAGCTCGTTAGAATGATATAAATGGCAAGATATTATATATAGATATTAGATATACGCAAATCAAGTATGATTGATAAAAACCGTGTGATTAAGGAAAAAAAAACACGTTATTCCACTACGTTTACATTATGTTGACATCTTTAAGCGACCTTTTTACATTATAATCTTATCTTAAATATTATCTTAAGTTTTGCTAATACTTCGTCAGTTGAAATCTAAAATGTAATTCTCAATACCTACAGATCTTTGAGAACCTAATTAAATAATCATTACAAACGTTTTCGACTATTTAATTTGGACTAGACAACGTTCATCTCAATATAAAAGTTTATCAGATATCACATATTATCAGATAGTCTAAACTTATTGAAAGGAGTACTCTCAAAATTCTTTGTCCTAAGTAAGAATTTAAGCTTGGTGATGTGACATAATAGGACCAGTACTCACGAAAAGAGCATAAACGCGACAAAGAGTACGAGACTAAATAGTCAAAAAAGACCTTAAATATGTATAGATTTAATTAGTGCATTTTAAACTACGCGTTTTACCTTTATAGAGTAAAATAAGTAGGCGACCTCCTATCGTCTGTCTAAAAAGTAACAAAAAAAAAAAGTATAAGAGATACAAGATCGTAATAAAAATCCAATCAAAACGAACACTTAACATACAGTAACGAAAACAAAAAGACAAAATTGATTCACTTAAATACTAATCAAATCGTTGATATACTTACGTTCTTTAATAATATGCTTAATGAGAAAAAAAATTGAGGATTTCATAGCAACAAAATTTGACGTAATAGAATATGGTAAAATATCACGTTTCTAATTATAAAATTATTGTGTTTTCAATATGTGTAAACAAATTTCAGTTATAGATATATTGTCGATTGTTCAAGATACTTTTTATTACACAACGCTTTTTATTAAAGTGAATCAAAGTGAATCACCAGAAAAAAAAAAAACTAAAATTATATAAATGACTTATACTTGTAATACTCGTAAAGTTTAATGAACATTTGTTTGTTTGAATGCTTTCATACTATGTTCTATATGTGCGATTGAATTAAAATGCTATTTATTTAGGAAGGTCAGACCCTTCAAGATTCATTCCTTACAAATTTTCAGGAAGGAGCAGTTAGTACAAATACATCCGAAAGACAATTTATATTTACAACATTGTATTAATATGTCATAATATATAAAATGAAGTAATAATAATAATTAGTTTTACTAATATACTACATAGGAAACTTTAATGACATTTTATAAGTCTATTATTTATTATCTTATATCTTTAAACGAGCAATTCTTGTATATATATAATCTGAATATCGGAAACGGCTCCAACGATTTTCATGAAATTTAGTATGCACGGGGTTTCAGGGGCGATAAATCGATCTAGCTAGAATTTATTTTTAGAAAATGTCGTTTTATCCCTTTTTTCAGGCAATTTAAAAATATCGTTAGAATACGAAGGTAAATTTCGCTGTCATTGATAAGTTTATAATAGCTCAGATGTGAACTGGGCGGATTCGAAATAAGAAAACCCCCCAGGTTCGAGTCCAGATGTCTCAAGAACTTTTTTTCTTTTTTTTTTTAACTTCCTTCTTTTGTGAGAAAAACTATTATTGGGAGCCCTTTACTAACTGTATGACCGAGCTTTGCTCGGTATTTTATTTTTTATTTTTTGTAATTCGTGTTTTTTGGAAACTATATTTACATACGAATTACGAACTGATGATATATGAATAATATTTTTCGATCATACCGAAATAATAATAAAAAAAATATAAACTGGTTATTTAAATAAAAAAATCACGAGTACAATTAAAAACTGTTACAATATTATTAGAATACGAAGGTAAACGGCATAATCTACAAGGTTATAATAACTTAGGTGGGAAATCAGTATACCTGGGTTCGAATCCCGATGCCTCAAATCCAACTTTTTTTGCTTTTTTTTTTCAAGTTCCCTCTTTTGTAAGAAAAAGAACTATTATTGAGAGCCCTGTACTACCTGGATTTCCGAGTTTTGCTAGGTATTTTTTTTTTTTTGTTAATTGTTCTTTTTTTTGGAAATTATATTTAGATACGATAGAACGGATGAAATATGAATAATATTTTTCGGTCTTACCTATATAATATATAGTATTTTGTGTCACAAGGGGATGAAAGTACTATTTTTTTGACCCTCATATGAAATTGCCGAGCCGAAGGCGAGGGTAGTAAACATAAGGGAATGGATGTAGTACTTTCGTCCCATATTGCACATACTTTTTTTTCCTACCTAGGACGAAAGTTCAGGTTTTGTCCCTGTGAAGCGGGGACAGAAAGTGTCACTTTTGTCCTGCTTCACAGGGACGAAAATCGAACTTTCGGCAGAGGTAGGAAAAAAAAAGATATAAACTGGTTATTTAAATAAAAATCAAGAGAGCAATTAAAAACTTCTAGAATATCATTAGAATAAGAAAGTAAATTTCGCCACCATCTATAAATTTATAATAGCTCAGGTGGGAAATCGGGCGGTCTCGAAAACGGAAGATTTTTTCCTTTTTTTTTCAAGTTCCTTTTTTGGTGAGAAAAAATATCATTAGGATTTCTTTTTATTTTTTATATAACCAGTGACTATTGTTTTATTATTATATTGGTAAGATTGAAAATATTATTCATATATTATCACTGTGTAATTTGTGTCTAAATATATTTTAACCGAGCAAAGCTCGGTCATCCAGGTACTTATATTAAAATAAGTAATATGAGAGAAATTTAGTATTATTATTATTATTTTCAATTTTGATTGTAATATTTCCTATTATATATATAATGTATCATAAGTCGCCTTCTAAGTTTATAAATATTACAGAGTGATAATGCAGGCAAATTAACACAATTAAACATAGTATCTGTCATAAATAGCACGGCAATCAATAATAATATTATTTTATTTACTTGAAAAGAATATTCAATCTCCTTTTCATGTTGACTCGATTTAAATTTTTTATTATTTCGGTTTGTTTTTACATAAATATCGTTTTTTATTCACTATTTAAAAAATGTTAATTTCATTTATTTATCACCTGTGTTTGATTGCATTGAAGATGTTGTTTTTATTACTTTGCACAATAGTAAAATGATAGCGGAATTTTTGAAGACGAATGGTAGAACGGGGCTGAGAATGATAACTGACATACTAATGACTGACATTATAACCAACATCGAACACTATAACTTATTTATTTATTTATTACTAGCTATTAGCCCGCGACTTGGTCCGCGTAGAAGAATGATTTTAATAGGATTTTTAATAGGTTTTTTTACGTTATAAATTTTATTAAAACATACATTATTAATATTATGTTAACATGTTTGAATACTTATAAAATATAACAATCTTTATTATAGAGTAGGGATTTAAAGTTTAAATAAACATTAAAATAAAATTTCTTTCGGAGTGCAAAATCACCAGGCCACTCTGGAACATGCCACATACAATTGGCTATGGGAGAAGCAGCTTTCCCTCAAGTATACTCCCGCTACCTTAAGAGTTTAACCTTAAAGTATACTCCCGCTACCTTAAGAGTTTGACCGTAAATGTATAGTCATATACACTCATACATTATATTATTATCCAGTTTCCAGAAAATCACCATTTTCTATTTTAAGCAACAGGTCTGAGAATTGACCAGCAGTATGTAACATCTCCCCTCAGGTGGACTCTCATATTTATGGTAAGGCTCAGTTTTGTCACTGAAAGCCACAAATGCATCTAAAACCACATCCACAATGCATCTGTATTGTACTATACTGTATCAGCCTGTAAACACAACACTGCTGAGCGAAGGCCTCTTCTTCATATAGAAGAAGGGTTGCAGCTTAATCTACCACGCTGCCACTGCGGGTTGGCGGATAATATCCCTACCATGACTAAGGATCATTTCAGGTGTCCATGATAACAACCGGGACCGACGGCTTTACGAGCTCTCCGGGGCACGGTGATGAAATCCACAAGGGCATACACCCAGACCAGAATCGAACCCGCGACTACCAGTATTGAGCCAAGGATACCAGAACAGTCACCAATGCTTCACGTATGCTTTAACATCGTCCGCTTGCGTTCCTCTGGCTGCTACTGGTATAGTCGACCGGAAATAGCCTGCTACAGTATATAGTAACTCCTCTATTTAAAAATTATTATTCCTAATATCTTGTAAAGATCTATTTACGGCTTCGGAACCTCCTTTATGAGCCATAGTACTCTCATCCCAAACAGTTTCGTTTTGCGTTTGTTTGAGTATACAAACGGGTTTCGGTTTGTATCAAATTAAAAGGAAGCTTAAACACGGAGTGTCTACTTTTACCTCCTTCCAGTAGAGTAGCAAAAATTCCGGACAATGCGACCGCTAAGACGATATCACGATTGCTTCTCACTTTTGCTAACAGTTTTAATAGAAAATTCTTGCCTGCTCCACCAGGAGCATCCAAAAATAATATCACCCACATCTGTGTCGATACTGGAAAATATTTTATAACAGACAGATTGAGTTGTCAAACATGTGTCAAAATAAAATGTTATTTAAATCAAAAGCACTAAGGAGTATTAACATCAACTTCGAAGCAAATAACTTTCTTTCCCCTTTTAATCCTGTTAGGGGATGAATTTTGATAAAATACGAAACGTCTTCAATTAATTCTGTTAAAAAAATTATGCAATATTTAAAGTATATTGGACCAAGGAATCACGCTGTCCCATACAAACATTGTCCCCCCTTTTCACCCCCTTAGGGGAAGAATTTTGTAAAATCTGTTCTTATCTGATCCCTACTCGGTAAAAGGAATATTAATACCAAATTTCAAGTCTTTTTATCTTATAGTTCCTGAGATATCGTGATTAGTGACTGTATGTACAAAAAGTCTCCACTTAAGTGGGTGGAGGATTATGCCCAGGCAAGGAGATCAAACGACCGGGGACAATCCTATCTGAGTCGAGCAAAACCGCCTTCTACATCCTGGCTGCGAGCGAACCATCACGGATACCCAGCTGCCTCAGATGGTGAGCGAGGCTAACCGGGATCAAACAATTGGCAGATATCACAATAGGGACGATTTCAGTGGCCTCAACACCCCACATCTCGACGATCGCATGCGCCAAATCCAGATATTTACGTTTTTTCTCTGTTTCGGCTTTCATGAGGTTCTCGTCATGCGGGATGGTAATGTCCACTAAAAACATCCTCAACCGTGCCCCCCACGATATCAGGCTTGTTTGCCAATATCGTCCTGTCCGTGACGATAGGCAGGTCCCTGTAGAGCCGGACTCCGTCGCGTTCGAGTACTGGCACCGGTGTATACTGGTAATACGGCATCCTCTGTTCCAGGAGACAATACCTTAGAGCAAGCTCTTGATGGAGAATGTTGGCCACTTGGTTATGTCTATGCAAGCACTCAGTTTTGGCAAGCGCTAAACACCCTGAAAGCACATGTCTGAGTGACTCACCGGGATGACGACAAGGTAGACTGAGGTCAGGAGTGCCATCCTTAAAAATGTACTTTCGGTAGTTTTTCATCTTAACCACCTGATCCTGTATTGCACTGACAAAACCTTCGGTTTCCCCAAAGAGGTCCCCGAATCGCAGCCACTGCACGGAGGCCTTAACATCCACGTGAGGTGCATGGAGCGCCTTCTAAAATCATCCATGCAGCTCCTTCTCCATCCATATAGTCTCCCGGTCAGTGGTGCTAAGTACAACCGGTCTTCGCCATTCCTCTTTGTCCAGGGATAACCGGGTGAGATCTTTGTCACTTACTATAACATCACCATAGGTACATAGCGCTCTCCCTCCTCGTTTCAAAGTAGGCCCTGAGACTGCACACCTCCGGTTATGCATGGACTTGGCGCTTAATAGGCTTCGGCCACCACGCTTCCGTGGGATGTATAGTCTCATGACCAACGATTTCGGGTGACATAGTCGTGCGGAATCATCTGTCCAGGAAGTTCGGTCCGAGTCAATACGAGAACGCCAAATGTGAACAAGAGAGTGGGCATGACCCAGCCATTATAAGCTCGGACCTTGTTGGCGCCCGACAAGTAGCTCCGAATAACTTTTGTCAGCCGTCCAAAAAAGACCTCGCAAACCGCCTGTTTCATATCCGCGTCCTGCGCTCCTATGCATTATATGACATGCCCATTTACCGGTAAGATTCAGCTTCGAAAAGAGTCTTATTATTATTATATTATGGTCGTCTTATTATTATTATATATATTTTTTTGTTTCATTTATATTGTTATAAAAAGTAGTTTCGGAAAAATGTTTGTTAATTATTCTGGAATTTAAATTAAAATTAAAAATACACGATTGTACATAACTTTTCAATAATCCAGAGAATGAAATAATATATTTTATATATATATATATATATATATATGTTATATATATATATATATATATATATATATATATATATATATATATATATATATATATATATATATATATATATCGAAAAACAATAAACGGAACTGTTATTAATAACCTCATCTGTTTGTTAGAGAATATATGTAAATATAGTACAGTAACCACACAAATAAAAAATTGTAGTAACTTATAAAAATATTTACTATTTATTATATATATGTTGAAAAACAATAAACGAAACTGTTATTAATAACCTTATATGTTTGTTTGAGAATATATGTAAATATAGTACAGTAACCACACAAATAAAAAATTGTAGTAACTTATAAAAATATTTACAGTGGAAGCAATAACATCTGAACGCTTAAAAATAGTAACTTATTTACAAAACATAATATGCATATTATTTAAAATTTTATAACCTACTCTTTTTATAATAAACGTATAATACTATATTTCATTTAATTACCTATGTGTATAGGAAATAATAAATAAAATAGTTTATGATCATATGTCGAACTTTTCTTTCTTACAAGCCGGTTAAAATTTGTAGCTCGTCCCTTCATTATCAATAAGGAGAAATAAGAAATATATTATTATAAAATTGTAACAGTAGCTTTGGCCTGTACTTCATATGACTAAATATTATATATATATATATATATATATATATATATAAAGTACTTAAGTACTTGAATAGGAAAGGATTAATACCAAAACAAATTTATGAAGAAATGTTAGCAACTTAAAGGGAATTTCGACCTTTGAATGTGAGATGTTTTAAAATAAGAACAGCGGGTTGTCGGTAACACAGTTTATTCACGACTGAAGCATAGATAATAGGACAATACATTTTATACACTAGGACTGATGCGTCCTCGAGCGCGACCACAGATTCCATATATATTACACCTCCACCCTTATTAAAGACATACATTTAAAATAAATAAAAACAATTTATATAGACCCAATATTTACATAATGTAAATGACATAACAGTCATGAATGTTACTTACAATAGTCTAGTTTAATACAGGAAATAACTTATTTAAATACTAAAACACTAATTATCATTATAAATAAATTTAAACAAAAACAAAAAATACATATGCCTATATAGATATTATTTCATCCGACATTTACGTATGGGACGAGACCGGGGCGGTTCAATAGGAGGTGAGGGTTGCTGTATGTCGATTGGAATTGATTCCACGCATTCCTCAATTTGCTCACGTTCGCGAGTCGGGCTGTGTGCCACTGCGCGTGCATCGCCCCCGGGGTCGTTCGTGTCGTGCGCTTCGGGCTCGGTGCTCATCGCTCTCGTCTCCACACGGGCACTCGCTGGGCTAGAAGGACAGATTAGTGAACTCCGCTTACGTTGTTTCAGTTGGTCAATATGTCTATGCGTTTCGCGTCCTACAGCATCTACCACCTTATAATCTGTTGTCCCCATCTTATCCACTACCTTCCCCGACACCCATTTATCGTTCCCCCTATACTGACGTAGCCATATATCGTCCCCTGGGTACAATTGGCGTGACTCATGAGTACAATATTTTTGTTGATGTTCTTGAGCGTTTGTAACTTTAAGCTCCCTATTAGGCCTCATCGCGTCAAATTTCGTACGTAACCGGCGACCAAACATAAGTGACGCTGGCGTTTCGCCCGTTGTACAATGTTCCGTATTTCTATAATAAAGTAAAAAGCTATTTAAAAATAAATTAATATCTAAATTTTGCCTTATAGCTTTCTTAATGGTCCTTTTAATTGTATGGACGGCATTTTCTGCCGCGCCATTCGATGCCGGATGATATGGTGCCGAAAATAAATGTTGAATACCATTCGTACTGACAAATTTTAAAAATTCACTACTAGAGAAAGGTGGACCGTTATCCGATACTATTTGTTTAGGTAACCCGAAACGAGCAAAAATTCCACTCAATACATTAATTGCGTGGCTAGCTGCTGTGCTAGGTACCTGACAAACTTCTATCCATTTAGTTCTCGCATCCACCAACACTAAATACATTCGACCCGCAAGAGGACCCAGGAAGTCGAGATGTACGCGAGCCCACGGTTTATCCGGCCATGGCCATGGGCATGGCATATGCCGCGGTGGCATTTCACTCTCCGCGACACACACCCTACAGTCGCGACACGTTCTCTCGATTGCTTCGTCAATGCCCGGCCACCATACGTAGCTCCTAGCGAAAGATTTCGTCTTAACTATTCCCATATGAGCCTCATGCAAGTCAGTTAAAACTTTGTCCCTACAGGTTTCCGGTATTACTATTCTGTGGCCCCACATCACGCAACCTAACTCCTCATACAACTCTTTTCTACGATTAAAGTAGGGGTTGAGAGGCAACATGTCATTATGTGATGGCCACTCGTCGCGAATATAAGTGAGAACTCGACCCAGTAATGGGTCCCGGCAAGTCTGTTTTTTAATCTCATTATAATCTAATAATAAAGCGTTATGTGCAAAGTGTAAATGAGATTGTTCCGGAATTTTAGAAATATTTTTATCTTTAAAGCTTGCTGGCAATCGAGATAAGCCATCGGCACCATTTTGTTTGGATGTAACATACTCAATCTCATAGGTATATGCCGATAATTTAATAGCCCACCGTTGTAAACGACTTGCGGCCATCGACGGGATACCTTGTTTCGGCCCAAATATACTTACCAAAGGCTTATGGTCGGTACGCAACGTGAAGCGCCTGCCGTACAGATACTGATGCAATTTTTCAAAGCAAAATACTATTGCTAAAGCCTCACGCTCAATTTGAGAGTAATGTTTCTCGGCAGCTGTTAGCGCTCGCGATACGTACACGACCGGCCGCTCCCGCGCCGGCTCGCCCGCGCGGGCGCCTCGCTTGTCTGTTTGCGTGAGTACGCCGCCTATACCTCGCGCGCTCGCGTCGCATGTTAAAAACAAAGGCGCTTCCGGATCGTAGTGCGCTAGAACATCCGCACTTACTAAAATTGATTTGATGGTCCGGAATGCTATTTCACACTCATCATTCCACATCCAATTTACTCCTTTCCTTAATAAGTTGTACAGTGGTGCTAATATAGTACTTAAATTTTTAACAAATTTTGCGTAAAAATTAATAGTGCCTAGAAAAGCCCTTAAGTCCGTAATATTAACCGGGCGAGGTATATTTACTATTCCCTCAACCCTTTCCGGGTCCACTTTAATACCCTCGGCAGAAATAATAAATCCTAGATATTTAACCTCACTTGTCATAAATAGGCATTTACTTTTTTTTAGTTTCATTCCGTTATTTCGTAACCGATCTAAAACACGTTTTAAAGTAATTAAATGTTCGCGAGTATTGGGAGAACCGATTATTATATCGTCAATAAAAACTTCTACGCCAGGAATACCGTTCAAAAGATTAGTCATAATTCGCTGAAAAATTCCCGGACTCGAGGACAATCCATATACTAATCGTTTGTACTTGAAAAGTCCTTTGTGAGTGTTAATAACCGTCAAATTATCGGGGTCATGTAATTCGATCTGATTATAGGCTTGTGAAAGGTCAATTTTTGTAAATATTTTCGCACCATTTAATTTCACAAGCAAGTCATTTATTCGCGGTAACGGATATTTATCAACCAACAGAAACGGATTTAAAGTAATTTTATAATCAGCACATATACGGAGTCCACCATCCGCCTTACGTACCGGTACCAGCGGAGTAGCCCAGTCCGCGCTGTCGACGGGCTCGATGATTCCCGCACGCAGCATGCCAGCCAGCTCCGCCTCGACACGCTCGCGCAGCGCATACGGCACAGGCCGCGCGCGGCAGAATACGGGCGTCGCCCCCTCGCGCACCCGCAGCTGAGCCTTACCGCCCGTGAACCGTCCCAGTCCCTCCGAGAATAATTCCTTAAATCTGTCGAGTAATACATTAATAGAGTGATTAAAAGTATTATTATCCCCGTTGACGACATTCATATTTTCTATGTGTTGATATAATGGTATTTTTATGTTAAATTCCGAAAGCCACTGTCTTCCTAATAAAGAAGTGGTACCACCCTCAATAACGAACAATTCCACAAATTTACTTATATCTTTATATTTGACGAGTGGCTTGATCACCCCTAGGGGTCTAATCGTAGAACCATCATAAAATTTAAACACCATTTGCGATTTTTTTAAATACCTACATTTAAAAAATTTATCATAAGTACTTTTACTAATACATGATACTAATGATCCAGTATCTATTTCCATTGGTAAAACTATACCATCAATACATAATTTTAAACTAACCGGCTTATAACTGTTTAGACTAAGTTGATGTAATTCTTCTACGACCGGTTCGACCTCGTTGTCCGATAAAGCTCTGTCGTCCTCGAAGCGAGCCACCATGCTATTGGTTGGAAGCCCTTCTCGCCGAGACATGCCGCCTGACCGTACAGAGCAAACACGACGTAAATGTCCCCTCTGTCCACATCTACTACAGATGAACCGGTTGTACCGACATCCATCACTTTTATGATCCGTAGATCCACAAGCCGCACAATTACTGTTTATTCCTTTATCTCGTCGTCCGCGCACCGCCGCCGAGCCCCGCAGGCCGCCCCGGCCACGCCCGCCACGGCTGTTCTGCATGGCCACCTGTACCACATGCATGGAATCCGCCACGCCCTCGCTCCTCACACCGCTACCACCGCTTGTCTGCTCCACTGCTGCTGCATCTCTTTCCGCCGCTTCCATGGCTGAGGAAATTTTTACCGCTTTCGCGTATTGTAAGCTATCTTCAGCGAATAAACGCTGTCTAATAGCTTCGCTTCGTAGACCGCATACCAGTTGATCCCGCATATTCTCTTCCAATACCATTCCAAAATCACAAAATCTTGACATTTTTTTTAGTTCAGAAATATATTGCAAAACTGATTCACCCTCATTTTGTCTTCTTTGACGGAATCGAAATCTTTCTGCCATAAAAGATGGTTTCGGCTGTAAGTGGTCACGCATCAGCTTCACCACCGATGCGTACGTCTTTGTGCTCGGTTTTTCGGGACTCGTCAAATTACTTAGTAACTCGTACGTTTCATCGCCCATCGCCGCAATTAAAGTGGGTAGCCATAAGTCTTCTTTAACCGCGTTAACTTTAAAAAACATTTCGGTTCGTTCAATGTACATCGACCAATTCCCCGATGTTATGTTGAACTCCGATAACTTTCCGATCGACATCTTAACAATCCCATCCTCGTCGCCAGTGAGATGTTTTAAAATAAGAACAGCGGGTTGTCGGTAACACAGTTTATTCACGACTGAAGCATAGATAATAGGACAATACATTTTATACACTAGGACTGATGCGTCCTCGAGCGCGACCACAGATTCCATATATATTACAGAATGCCACTGTAAAAAGTGGCTAGCAGAGTTCAAACGTAGTCAGAAAGTGTCGAAGATGACCCACGTAATGGTCGGCTATCGACATCTACCAACGACGAAAACATTGTAAAAAAACTAGCGATTTGATTTCATCTGACCGGAGATTGACTGTTAAGGAGACAGAGACCACTCCTTTTCTGTTGATCTATTCCAGCCGTTTTTTCTCAGTTTCTTAGAGTTAGTTTCTTTCTTTGAGTCTCATCAGGTGTTGGCTGAAAAAATCCGAATCGATGTTTTTGACCGGCGGTAAAAACTCATAATCAACGATGCTCTTCTAATCCCACCATACACACAGCATCACCTTATTGTGTGTTAATCCGGGTTTTACTAAAGTCTGTGGAGCTTGACTTCTCTTTGACCATGACCTTTTTGGCACGTATTTGTTGTAGGTTATCCACTTTTCATCAACAGTGACTTACATTTCAATACAGAACCGCAAATGAGTACACGATTCATTATGTTTCTTTATGTGAGCTCGTGTGGTACTAAATTATTGAACTTTTTTATACAGCCAGACTTTTTCAAACGAGTTAATACTGTTTTATAGTCAATCTCCAGTTCGTCGATTATGTTGTTACTACTAATATTCCGATCGTGCTCTACTTTTTTTTAAATAGCATCAACTTGATCCGTATGAGGGTGACCAGACCAAGCTGCAGCTTCGACATCAAAATTCCCAGACTGAAAACGCTTGAACTAACTTTGTACTATTCTTACTGACACTGAATTAGGGCAATTAATATCACAAATTTTTTTCGCGGCCTTGGTCACATTTTTCCTTTTTTTTTTGTAATAAGACTTCAGAATGTATCGAATTTCTTCGTTAGATTCACTAATTCCGACAGACAGATTAACAATTTAAAATGGCGGGAATCTGCTTTTTTTTATTATGTCTATATTTATTGATATTAAAACCAACCAGATATAAACCGTACAAACAAAGAGATTTTTTTATTTTTTTTTATTTTATACACACAAAATACGAAAAGATTTTTTCCCTGACCTTTTATTATTAAGCAATATACCTACTCGTATACTAATTTCTTAGGTACAAATATCGGCTTGTTAAAAATGTATTTATGGATAAATGAATTGTTTCAGGTAAAACAAAGAAAAAAAGTATAAATTCGTTTATTGTATCGAATATTAAAACGAAAAAGATGTCAAAAACAAATTCTTTTGGATTATTACCAAAGACTGAGAAAAGAATAAAACTGGTACCGCCGGATGGAGGATGGGGATGGGTGATTTTATTAGGAACGGGTATTTCGAACGTAAGTTTTTAATTTTTTAAATTTATATTTTAGACTGCCATGTCTTATAACCCTTTTTGTTTCAACTTCTAAACTTGAACGCAATCATTATTTGAATTATTTGTCATGATTATTTTTTTTTTTTATTATTTGATTTTTTGTTTTTTTCTTTTTCTTATTTTGTAAATTTTTAACCGATAAAAATTTGCACTGACAGACAAATAACTTGAGTACTCAACAATTAAACTCTTAAAAAATCTTAGTTTCATTCAAAAAATATACTAGCAAAAAAAATATTCAAACTTAATCTGTATATCATCAAACACATATATTTAATTAATTTTCTCTTAATGTAAAACCAGATTATTTAAATATCGTCGTATCCTACGAATAAAGCCACTATGGCCGTTGTGTCTTTCTATTTTTATTGCATAATTAATATCGGCTACACCTTTTACATCACCTTAATTATAAAAATCACAGAAAATAAAATTTTATCCTCCAGAAAATAAAGGTTTAAAAATAGCCACTATTGTTGGTGAGGCGGGCGCAAGTGCCACTTATATATTACAAGCATTATAGTTATAATGAATAGGTCACTGTGAAAAAAAAAAAATGTTTGAAATAAAATTGTTCTTTTCCTAATATAAACAGGCAAATTGTAAGGATTCTTTAAATTAAAACGATAAACAGCCCTTAATGCTCTTACGACCCGGCATCTTTCACCGGCATTTGCCAGTGAAAAAAGGCGTAACGTCTATTGTTTCCAAGTTTTCACATTTTATTCCGAAGAATAAAGACATAAGGGACAAATTTGACAGAAATATTGACAAAAAAGTCATATTTAAGATTTTATTTTACAGTTCAGTTCAGTTCAACAATCCCCGAACAGTTTATCAACACTTCAAATGTTAACAATTCAAAAATGTCTCATAATCTATACAAATAATAAATCTGTTAAAACCTCCGTTTTATTAATACACTATATATCATCAAGAAAAAATTTCAATAGCGCGTTTTTTTTTTTTGTATCAGCGCCATCTCTTATCGTTTTTGGTCGTACACGTATCACGTAAAAAGTACAAAACCAATGTAAATAACTTTAATACATAAAAATTACGCATAACTCACAGTATAATTTAGTTTTTGTTTCATTGTAATTAAATTTAAAAATAAATATTTAAGAAAATAGAAATAGGTACCTACGCCGCCAACGCCATCTGGTCTAAGGAATCTTAAAAACTCACAAAACTTACTTTTGAGTTATTATTTTGTTAAACTTAAAAGTTTACTAAACATGTCGGATAGGAATAGAAATAGTTTAAATATTTTAGATAAACATCATTTTCAATTAATATAAGTACTATTATGTTAAATGTCACTAAAAATAAAAACGATATGCTTCCATTATACAATAGATGGCGCATGTAGGTGATAAAAAATATAAATTTATAATTTTTAAAATTTTAGTTAAATACCCGTGCGAAGCCGGGGCGGGCCGGTAGTGTTTAAATAAAACACAAAAAACCTTCTCCTGTAAAGTTGTCAGTTTGCAGTTACGCCTTTATTCGTAGGATACGACGATATTATGACATTATTTGCCAACATCGATAACGATTTATTTTTATTTTTTAGGCTTACAAATGTGGTTAGATTATTTTTAGCAAACATTTTCTTAATTATTGTATTATCTGTAGTAGTTTTTTAAAAAATATATATTTTTCCAATATTATATGTATCAGTTGAAGCTTTTGAAGACACAGAGTATTTATTTGCCCTAGAAAATTACCATAATATATTCTCATTGAGTATACATCGATCTGTTGCGTTTCAAACACAAAAGATCGATGATATATGTATATTTAATATAATATGATATATGAGTTATGAGCAATATTTAACATAATTAATGTCGTAGTAATACAACATTTCCTTATGATCATTGATAGAGGTTTTTTCATCAAATTCTATGATTAGTCATGTAAACTAGAAGCAGAATAATATAATTAATCCGAAATTTTATGTTATGTTATATACGAGGAAAATATCGTGCCTCTTTTGAAAGGTTTATATACATATCATATCCAGCGAAGATCGTTGTTTAATATTTTTTGAAATGTTGGCATTTATAGGCTGTGAATTGGCTAACCTGATTGTCTTCTGAATTGGCTAACTAAACTCTGACTTAAATTGCACTAACATAAATCAAACAAGGACAAATTTAACTCATTACTAATTAATTAAACTCATTATTAGTTAAATTATTTAAGTATAGTTTCTTACTCCTTGCTCATGAACCCAAAATAAAAACGGGAGAACGAAGTAATAATCAGTAAAACTTTATAAAAAGTTGAATTAGGTAAATTGGTAGTAAGTAAATTAGGTAGGTTGGAGCTTAATCCAGCACGCTGTTCCACTGCTGGTTGGCGGATAATTTCCCTTCTATGATTGTGTTGCATCCGAAGTTTATAATAACAATCAGAACTGCAAGGTGGGGCGACCCACAAATACATACACCCACACCGGAAACAAATATTTGTACAAATACAAATAGTTGTCTTGAGCGGGAATCAAACTCGCAACCGTCGACTATCATCTAGATATTTTTTTCAAGAAGTCAATAATCAAGTTTTTATCTATTAACTACTATTAACTAAAATAGTATTTATAAGTAATATAAACTATTCATATGTTAATAGGAATAAGTCAAAAATAAACATAAATGTATTTAATATACGCTCGTTTTTTCCTAAGGCAAGAAACTTAATGTCTGTGCTGCTTTCAGTAACAAATAACTGATATATATATATATATATATATATATATATATATATATATATATATATATATATATATATATATATATATATATATATATATATATATATATATTACACGAAGACTCGAGGCGGAAATCGGCAACTGTACTAACGGGCTAGTAAAATTGAGATCTAAATTAACTTCGTACGAATTATTAGAATTGCATTTGAAGTTCAGTTCACAAGGCGGCTTGATTTATTTGTCTGGCAGAACACTCAATCCTTAAAATGGTATAGATACAAGTAGTTACTTCCAAAGTAAAACAATTACACTTAAATAAATAATTTTTACTGATAAATATTTGATTTCATGTACATATATCATATTGTCGTAAATTTTCAGATTTTCAATCAATCAATGTTGTCTCTATTTAGTTTATTATACGGAGATTCATTAGAAGCGATGGGTCACAATACCCAGGGAGCGGCCATTGTTTTGAGTACTATGTTATTTGTCACCAATTTCGGGGGTCCAATAGCTGGAGCAGTCGTTAAACTAACGACGCCTAGATTCGTTGCAGTCACTGGTGCCTGTTTTTGTACTACGGGTATATTTCTTAGTGGATTCTCTACAAATATTTGGCATTTGGTCTTTTCTTATGGTGTTCTTCTAGGTACGTTTACACTTCACTTAAAATTATCTACAAATTCCTATTGAAGACCAATACTTTTAAGATATTATATCAAATGCTTATTTTGTAGGTTTGGGTCTGGGATTCATTCAGAATGCTTCGTTTGTAGCTATTAATGGCTACTTCAAAGTACGGAAAACTCTCGCTGTGGGGCTTGCTATGGCTGGAACTGGTCTGGGGCAAACTCTCATGCCTCAAGTAGTTCGGTACCTCTTAGATCATTATGGTTTTAGAGGCGCTTGTATACTGTTGTCTTCTTTGAGTCTGCATGGGGTAAAAATTAGTTTTTTTTTATATAATAAGCTATTTGAATAAATTTTATTATTAGTATTGTTAATTGATGATTATTAATTTAATCAAGAAAAATAATAAAAATATGGTTAAGTTTTATAATGCCTGTGACATAAAGAAAAGAAGATATTGCTAATCTTACGAAAAATGTTTTTTTACATTCTTGTTAATTTTAGTTTATTTCTACGTGTCATGAAACAAATATTAAACATAAATAGTCTTTGAAATTAATAACACTACAATAAACAATTAATAAAGAAAAAAAAATTATAGATATGCGGAACAATGTTAATACAACCAGTTGAATGGCATATGAAAAAAGTTGAAGAAGAAGTAATAGTTGATGAAAAAATGCAGTTACTAGAGGAAAATAGCAAAGGTGTTAATAAAAATAAAGAATACAGTAATACCATTAACGATATCAATAATAAAGATCGACGATTGACTGTTGATAGCTCTAGGATTAAGAATATTTCAAAAAGTAATAAAGAGTTAAACAAAAATCCCCTATCAAATGACAAAATAAATGGTATGATTATTTTATTTTTTTTATTTTTTTGTAAGTATTGAGACAGGTAGATACTATAATATAGTCGATAAATATACGCTTCATTCCATTTTAGGAGTTCATCATATGCCAAAACCAAAGAAGACTTTAATAAAAAAAATCTATGATTTGTTTGATATATCTTTATTATCAAGCCCTCGGTTTCTAAATATTATTCTAGGAACAGCTCTTACGGTAGTTTCTATTCAAAATTTCAGTTTGATATTTCCATTATACTTGCAAGTAAGTATAGATCTATTATAATTTACTATTGTTAATTATTTACTAGTACAGTAGAATGATTAATAGTTTTATAACTTTTTTACCTACCAGATTTTTTTTAACATGTGTGCAGTGCACAAGTTGTGAAAAATTAACAATTCGTTCAATGTACGCCTAAACATGACTTTCATCTAACACAGTTATATGATGAGTATTTAAATTATTTTACAGAAAGTTGCTATGCTGGATAAAGAACATACTGCGCACTGTATGTCAGCAATTGCTTTTGTCGATATCATTGGTAGACTTGTATTGCCATCACTACAGGATAGATATCACATCAAAGCAAGAATGATGCTCATTATGACAAGTACGTGGTTAATTGTAGTAAGACAAAGTAAGTATAGTTTTTATATTGTTTTTATAACACATACATTAAATTTGTATTCATAAACTTTAAAATAACAACATTTTACAAACATTATATTTGTATTAAATTGGTTTATATTTGTAATACAATAAATGTTAAAGATTTTATAAATTACATTTTTTATGAACTGTCAGTAAATAGGTTTAGTGTATTTTAGTGTGTCGACGACTGCTTTTATACAAAATTCTTTTTAGTTTTAGCATACCAGACCGACCTGTATGCACTTTTGGCTTTATCTGGTTTGTATGGTTTCGGAAGAAGTATGATAATTGTTGCGAGAAACATAGCCATATCTGAGAGATGCAGAATGGACCAAGTGCCGTCAGCTGTTGGATTAGGAATGTTAACTATGGGTATTATAGTGCCCCCTGTGGGATATTTCCTTGGCTGGATCAGAGATCACACAGGAAGTTATTTTATTTGCATCACAGCGCAAAATCTTCTCTTGGTATTATTTTTAGTTATGTGGATACCTGATATGATACTGATATACATTGAAGAAAAAAAGGAGAAGAAGAAAAATGTCGAACAAGCGTTATCCTAGTAGTTAAATGATAAAAAAATATTTTTACACTCATTAGTTCACGCAGATATTTCTGTGATATTTGTATATTTTTAAAGGCTGTGAGGTTTAGGAAGTGTTTAATAACGATGTTATATTTAATACGGATTTAACATTTACAAGGTGAACTTTGAGACTTACAACGAAAATGTTAAGTTGCGATATTCTATTCATATACTAATAGTTCAATCGACAATGCAATATGTAATATCTAGTCTAATAAAGTAATAAGATACTATATTTTTCATTTACTGTATCCAAAATTTTGCAACGCATGTCATCGAATCAGCAATTAAAATTAACCGTTACAAAAATCATTTAAATTTTACAAGATTAAATGTACTTGTATAATAAAACGTATTACAGTATATGTGAGTTTACCGAAAGATCAGTTCAGATATCTCATGTTTAATTCAGAAACGGACGCCAAGAGTCGCACGCACCAAACGTCGCCGGCAGGCGCCTGCCGGGTAGCATACGGATGTAGACACTTTGTCCAAATATCGAATGAATTTATGAGATTATTCTACTAAGCTTAAGTCAATGTAAATTATCCTCATTTTTAAAATTATTTCACATTTTTACGTATAAGATCTTAAATTATGTCACATCTTGACTATTATTTAAACTGCTTATTAACACTTTTAATAGCCTATTGTTTTTTGTCTAGGTTTTCTTACTTAACATGCACGTCGCATAAGTTTAAAAAGTTATATTTATGTATCCGAAAAACAAGCAGATTATTCTCTGCAAAGATTTTTGTATATTTAGCTCTTTGTAGTCTTGAAAAACCGTAGACTGAGTCACTATTTACAGTATTTTTACAGTATTCGTAGAGTAAATAGACTGGTCGTTATAATATAAGCACTCGTTTGATTAATTTAATTTTTAATTTGGTTTAAATATTTGAATTCTATTTAGGTGGTCAAGCTTTCATTACTTTTTAAATGTTTAGACGAGATCGATTCAATTTATTTTATATAACTAATAATTAAAAAAATTAAAAAACCCGACTGCGTTTCTGTGTAATTTGGAAATGAAGAAACCCTAAAACAAAAATCTATACCCGGTGTCACTTTTACAAAGAATACGAATCTAACGACACCTCTCAAGCTAAATTCCATCGAGCCGTTCAGGCCGCAGAGCGTGCCAAACAATTATACATACATACATACATAATATGTACATACTCTCGAAAAACATAACCCTCCTTCTTACGCAGTCGGGTAAAAATACTGACTTTTTTCGAGCCTATATTATCATTTTTTATTATTCTATCAAGATATAATTTATCTTTAAAATAGTTAGATAATTTATCAAAAAATATTTGAAAGATAATAATATATAGATATTTGGTAATAAAATGTCGATCGATGCTATTTTTCGATAAACGAATCAATTTATTTTCACATAGGAAAATAATATTTTATTATGTAATAAAATTATTTATGCAAAGCTATATAATTAAAAAATTATATAGAAAGATGGCTTTAACATCTCCGTAATCGATTTTTATTCAGAAAAACATTGTCATTGTCTGTCAAATACTTTTAACTTTTAATGTAGATTGTGACGTGTGACTTGTCATACTATTTTCATAAAACTTAGTATAGTCAGTGTACTGAACTTTAAAAGCCTACAAATGCCTCTTTGCTCGGCAAAGGCTTTATTTCTTTTATAGAATAGTATTAAAAAATATAGTATCAAAATTAAAATGGCGATTCGGATTACATAAAATTGGAAATCGGATTGGCAGGTCTACATACCTACTTCAGATATTTTTTTCGAATCGTGTAAGTTTTCATTACGTTATATTATCAATGTGGAGTCATACTCGGTCGTGATTTAGATTACTTCTCTCGCACTCTCGCACTTCTATTCTTCATACTAATTCTTTCTTTCATTCGTCATCTTTCACACTATGGGTAAGTTCCCTTCCTATTTGCCACGGTATTCTACTTTATGATATATATTTTGGGATCTTATAGTTATTATTTTACTTACATCTAGAACCTTACACTAATATTTTATTTTTACATAACTAGTGTCTAATAATAGAGTTCCACATAATTAATTTACTTAAAACTTTACAATTCCTTTACTCTTAATTAATAATTACACAGTAAAAACTATTGTTAAATATTATCTAATTAGCTACTAATTGCCTATCCTAATTACTAATAACGAGCTTGCCGACCATCTGGCCAAGGACGCTGCGCTGAAGTTAAAACGCAAATTTGACTACGACAGCTGTTCCGTTTCATTCGTCAAGCGGAGTATTCGCACGCGATCGCTTGACAAATGGAAAGACCGGTACCGAGCCAGTGAAACGGCCGGCGTCATCAGGAAATTCTTTCCTGATGCGGTGGCGGTTTACCGAATCATCGGTAAAATAGAGGTGAACAAATTCGTCACCCAGGTGTTGACGAGGCATGGTGTATTCTCCGAGTACTTGCACCGTTTCAAATGCAAAGAGAGTCCGTCTTGCGTTTGCGACCCCGGGGAGTCCGAGTCTGTCTTCCATCTCCTACTTGACTGTCCTGTCCATCTTTATGAAACGATTAAAGTAGAACATCAGTTGGGTCTCACATTGAAAATGGAAAATTTAGACAGTATCGTGAAGGATGACGAAAATAGAGCAGTTTTCCTGAGTTATTGTAAATATATTTGTGTATTAGTTAATAAGAGTAACAGTTAAGTAAACTATGTTAGCTAGATATAGTGTTAATATTTATAACCAGCATAGAATATTTTACTTTGTCTTTACACGCACTGATTTAATCGTACAAAAAGTCGCACCTCTTAAACAATCTACTTCAAATAATTTAAACCATATTTGGCATGAACAGTGAGGGTAATGTAATATCATTGAAAAGGCAATGAAATAGATATCACAAAACAATTCAATTAGGTAATTATTTTTCATTTACTGGAAGACCACAAAAAAGAAGTATACAAAACAATAAAAATCCTTAATTAAGCCTTAATATCAAACATATTAATTACATACAAAAAAAAATACAGAAATGATCTTAAAATTAATCTAAAATCTAGTGTTACACTCCCTTACCCTGATGGCGGCTTCCATATGATCTCTCATGAATCTTATCAATTTTAAATTTAATGCACAAATCAAACATCGAGCGTTGTCATACATCATTGTGAACCCCTTGCTAACAAAACTGGCATACACCACATGTTTTCCAGGATCTCTTTAATGTACCGGTGAGCAGTCCGCGACCCTAGCACGCGAACAGTACAATAAAAATGCAATAAAATATACGTTCCTAATAATTGGTAACCATTTACTATTTTACTTTTTGTATTTTAAAAATATCAAAGAGTTCATGTTAAATGTCTTAAATGTGGTAGAATAGTTACCTCATTAATATTTAAATTTTGGTTTTTGTTTATTCATCTGGACCAATATGTTTTTTTTTTATAAAATGTATAAGTCAAGTAATATCTTATATCTTTAAACGAGCAATTCTTGTATATATATTGTCAGCATACCCTCTATTATTTTAATACGTTTCGTAACGTCATGCAACAGCGTTAATAATAAAACAAAATTTTAAGAAAAAAAAATAACCGATTTCAAAGTTCAAAGCAAATAAAAAACGGTAAAACAAAAATGCACTAAAAAGTAAAAAAATAATTACGTATTCTTTTGTCTGTAGTCAAATTATTATGATAATATAATGTACAATTATTGTTGGTTTTGGAGTCGGTGTCAGCCCAGGAAATATGATGATTATATACCAGTTTTTGTTATATATATAAATATATATATTTGTTTTGAGGTCGTTTATTTATTTATTTTTTTTCTTGATCTGTGAATGAGTGAATCTGTAGTGCGATAACTAATCTTATTTATACTAAGCTGGGCGGTGACAGTCACTATTGTTATTGCTACGTATATTATCGTATTTCCTTGGCTGACACCGACTCCAAAACCAACAATAATTGTACATTATATTATCATAATAATTTGACTACAGACAAAAGAATACGTAATTATTTTTTTACTTTTTAGTGCATTTTTGTTTTACCGTTTTTTATTTGCTTTGAACTTTGAAGTCGGTTATTTTTTTTTCTTAAAATTTTGTTTTATTTCTAGATTTTTAGTGAATCTGTAGTTCGATAACTGATTTATTTATATAAAGCTGGGCGGTTACAGTCCACAAGCTACAGGTATTTTACCACCCTCGAAAAAGCCGCAATCGACCTAAGGAATTTTTTTTTTTTTTGCAAAAAATCCACACCAACTCGAAATACTACGATGATCTTACAAATCACCTAGAGTTTCTTTTTTTTGTCAATTTAGCATCGATATAATTTTTTTTTTATTGAAAACAAAGGTTATTATTTTTCATTCATGACATATTTTTAAATACGTATTTAATGATCTTTAAATCCCTTAATCAATATCCGCTCAACCGTTCATGTCAACTATAGTTGAGGTCGATTTGTATTATTTATCTCGCTTCTAAGTAAAATTTTCTACCTGATTGATTATATTCAATTATCCAAACCGAAAAGTCAAAACAAAAAAAGGTTGGTTAAAAAAAACAATTGACAGTTGACCGCTTGCGTATTGTGTCGAGCCGTCGCAGATGCATAAGATGCGCCATGCCATTTTTTACTAGCGTCTATTTACCCGAACAAGATCTGTTCACCATGTGCGTGTTGCAAACTAACCAATGTCGATACTTTTGAATACATATTCAAATAAAATACTGTAACAAATTTAATTATTTATTCTTTCCAAATAGAAATGAATGAATAGATAAAATGAATGGGCTCTGTGAGTGTTTGGTTTATTACCCCTATTGTTTACGTTCAAGTGGAAAGACGTCAGGTTATTTGAAATCTATTACAGATGGGATATATTGTTTATATTCTGCCTATTGAATTGCATTATGGAAACGTAACGACACAACGGCATAAGTCATAACGTGCCTTCCTTTCTGCCTTTCATTAGGTATTACTTATTATATATTATGTTATAAACATTTAAGTTAAATTATTAATTAATTTAAGTTGTTTATTTATTTCATTTCAATGACACCCAAGATTCTAACTGTCATTACTTTCCTGAGATTACATCATAAAAGATTCCGCTGCTAATAAACTAATACTTAGGTACACTATTGTTGCACAAACAATGTCACATTTAAGATTTTAGTCTATGACAAATGACGCAAAATGGTGTCCGTTAAATATTTTAACAAATTAAAAATTTAAAAACAATTAGTAACAGTTAGTAAACAGTTAGTCTAGTTAATCACCGATGAAAAGTTATTCCTTTACACTTTGCTGTATAACTATTTTCGAGATATGATCTTTTAAATACGCGCTTGAAATCTTAAAGTTCAGCGCAACATAACTCTACACCTGAGTCGTAATCTGAGAAACAAAATATAATATTGAATAGTTTAACTCGTAGTAAACATAAAAAACATAAAATGTGATAGTCTTCCGAAACAAATTAAGTCACAAGGAACGATTGTATGCAACGCGACCCGCGCAGCGACGCGCGGTATATGGAAAAAAGTACGCATTATTTAAGGATTACTCAAAAACTACTAGTCACATCTCGCTCAAATTTAAATGGGACCACATGACGAGCACTAGCTTTTGACTATAAAAAGAATCATTAAAATCGGTACACCCAGTAAAAAGTTATGAGGTAACAAACACAAAAAAAAAAAAAAAAAAAAAAAAAAAAAAAAAAAAATACAGACGAATTGAGAACCTCCTCCTTTTTTTGAAGTCGGTTAAAAATAGTTCGCTACCCGCTCAGAGCCTCTTTCGCTTCTCGGCTTTCGGAACGATAGGTCGTTGTTTTATGACGAGCACGTTGACCATTTTTATATTCAAATTAACGGTTGATTGTTTGTTTAATTTAAATTGCAATTCTTAGTGATTGTTAAGTCTTAATAATTGTTCGATTTGTAAAATTATTAATAAATAGAAGTTTAGTGTTGCGTTGTGTCTTTTTTTTAAATAAATAAATTTGTTTCTCCTAACATCAGAAGTTGGATAGATCCTTACGACACCACTTCATAAGCAAACAGCCGTTAATTTGAAACCGTCATGCCGCGTTCGCGATCGTGCAGTTCGCGTTCACGTAGTCGATTATGTAGGACTCCTAGCCGTGTAGATAGGCAGTCCCGCGATAAATCGATAAGGGATCGAACAAACGCGCAAAAGACCGTCATGGGCAAATCACCGTCGTCATAGATCGCGAAGTGAATCTGATGATGAAAGGTTATCTCGTTCGCGCAGTGCTGTCGCTTCCTGTTTTTAAGTTAATTATTTTAAAGTGTTTAATTATTTTGTAAATTTGTTATTCAAATTTTAATTTTAGCTGCAATTACGTTCGAATCTTTTACTATTGTGTAGTTTAAGTGTATACGTCGCTAAGTGGTACCATTCTGTAGGTCGGTAACCACACAATGTCGTTTACAATGTCGGTACGTTCTTCGTGGTTGAAGAAAGAAATTGATAGGTCACGTACGCATTGTAGTAGGTCACGCAAGGACCGAGATCGTAGTTCTCTTAGGCGGCGACGCGGACGTTGCGACGACTCGCGTAATCACCGCGATAGCTCCCGTAACCAAGTACTCGATACTATTCATGTTAGATTGAATGCAATTGAGAGTAGACTATCTACCTCCGATTCCATATCTGAACCGTTACGTCCAGCTCGTGAATGCTATACTCCACCTTCACTGGTAGCGACTTATAAAGCCACTACGTCGGTAGAGCCGGTTTGCGAAATAACGAAGACAGTGAGCGCGTTAACATCAATAATACAAGCTAAATCTAGCCGCTATTAAATTTCGAATTTTGGTCTTAGTATTCCCCATTTCGTTGTTTGGAAGTAGACCGAGGTGAACTTGCGTGTTCTAGTCAATACATCGTTATTTGAGATGCTTTTTGTTGGCTGTTAAAAGAGAACTTTTTACGTTTCCTCCTACCCTCATTAAAAAAAAAAAAAAAATTGTGGTTAAGTATAACAACAGTTTTGGTGAGTACGTTCCAGTTCTCCTTTTTAACAAAAGAGTGAACAGAAGGTTTATTTCCACGTAGGTAATATCCCTGCTTTATTTCCAAAACAGCTATTTTGCGTAACTTTTTGATACTTGGATTTGAAATACGCCTAAATTAAAGTAACTAATGAAAAATATGCTTTAAAAAAAAAAAAAAAGCAAAAAGGCAGTAGCCGCTCGCGTAATCGCAGTTCACATTCTAGCCGACGTGACTCGCGTCACAGACAACGTATTCCTTCTAGCAATGCTTTAATCGAAACAATGCAACAAATTTTTAACAGATTGTTGTCACTAGAAGAACAACACTACACGGCTTCATCTCAACAAAGAGAGCGGAGCGGCTGTGCTCCTACGGCGATGGTAGCTGAGGCAGCGCCTGTGTCAACCGTCGGCGCAGAGTCCACGGCGGTGGCCGAGCCTGCGAGCGCGCCTCAAGAGCGTGCAAGGGTACCGGCTTCAGTGACCTCGTCCTCACCGGAGCGTCCCGTGAGTGCCTCGATGGACCACTTCAGGGATGCTGATCGCATCGTTGATGCGATACGATTCATAAATATACAGGTGAGATCTAACCAATCTTATTATATCTGCAGTTTTCCTTCGAATGTCAATGATATAGAGACTTTGTGCGAGAAAGTAGACCGTGCTGGGTTTTCTATCAATTAAAAGAAATGTTCTTTCTTGTCAACCAAGATAGAGTATTTGCGACGACAATTAATGTTTGTCTAGAATTAGTAATTGTGTCAGGAGTGATGCCAAGTCTTGGCTCCAATACTGGTTTACCAAAGATCGCAGTTGGACAAATTTTAAAATAGAATTTAAGCCCTTATGTGCACGAAGAATCGATGTCGCTGACATTTCATTTGATGTAATGTGCTCAGATTTCGACTATTATACCACGTTGTACCAGATTAGGCAAGGCGATCATTATTGCGCCTAAACATTGTTAAAGATCTAAGTGATGAGTTAAAAGTTGCGATCATCATACGAGGTATAACACGATCCTTAGATTCGTGCGGCGGAGCTAAATTCTAAATTATCCCCTAAAGATTTGGTAGGTTTCTTTTCTATTTATTTAAAGCCGAAGCGTTCCAATGCCTGTGCGTAGCGTACGAAATATTAATGAACGAAACTAACGAAAATGTTCGTATAACAGTCACAATTCTAAAGCCATAAAATGTTTTCGTGTGGAGAGGTAGGTCATACTCAAAAATCATGCTTAAAGCATTCAAACATTGTAATAAATAATAAGCGTACATACGATAATTTCATTAATAATAGTACAAGGGAGACTGTCAAAATATCGTGTTCTATTTTTTTTAAAAAGAAGGAACAAGACGCGAGTGAGTGTTTCTTTTTTTAAAAGAAGTTTTAGAAAAGCGCAAACAAAAAGTAATTTTTTGTTCTAAATTGGAGGGTCAATCGATTGATAACTATGTAGTGACCGCGGTGATGCAGAACGTTCTTACCGACGTACTTATAGATAGTAGTAGATCGCGTGTTTATCTTATTTCCTCGACACTACTTAAACATTTTAACTGCCGACAAATACCTATTCAACGCCGAGCACTGGCGGTCACGGGTTCGATTCCCGCTCGTGAAGGATATTTGTATTTGTACAAATATTTGTTTCCGGACTGGGTGTATGTGCCTCGGAGAGCACGTAAAGCCGTCGGTCCCGGTTGTTATCATAGACACCTGATAACGATCTTTACCCATGATAGAGAAATTATCCATTAACCCACAGTGGAGCAACGTGGTGGATTAAGCCGTAACCCTTCTTCTATATGGAGAAGAGGCCTTCCCTCAGCAGTGAGTGGTTTACAGGCTGATACAGTACCTACGTAGCAATAATTATGGGGCGTTGGTAATCAGAATGTCCAATCAACTAGTTACGTCACATTAATTTTCGAGTTCAATGACATATCTTTAGAAGCCGATTCTCTTGTTGTACCCGCGTTTGCATGAATGTACCCATAATTATAGGTACGGATGTATTAAACCGAAAGGGCGTTGCGTATATATGGGTTGATAAACAACAGCGTTTGACGCGTGTCGACAAAGTCACATGTATGAACAGGGTATTTCACATTAATTTCAGTGAGGAATCGTTCGTTAATAATACACCACTTGAGGGATCTGATCCCGATGAATTACTGTCGATTTTTGTCGACTTTAAGAATAATTCAATAAGAGGCATAGCAGTGGCAACCGTTAGTACTGGTATCATACGTATACAGTCGAATAGTTACACACCGGTTTGTTACAAGCCGTAAACACTTTCTCTTGACGAGAAGATTAGGGTGCGAAGTATTATAATTCAACACTAACTAGAAAAGAATATTATCCGTGAATCAAAATCCCAGTATGCGAGTCCTATTATTTTCATTAGGAAAAAAGATGGGTGAGACCGCATGAGCATAGACACTATTACTGATAGCTTTAGAGCTGGCAGTTTTGTTTTTCAGTTAATTTAAAGAAAAGTACATTTGTGACTACGGAAGTAGAATACTTAGGTCGCATAATTAGTCAAGGTCAGGTTAGGCCAAGCGGTAGGAAGGTACAGGTTAGGTTAGGTTAGTTTAGGTTTATAGTCAATTCGCTTAGACCCACAAACGTAAAGCAAGTTACAGTTATTAGGTTTAGCTGGATACTTCCATCGTTATATAGCCGATTTCGCTTTTAAAACTGCGCCTAGCGCCAGTATTACACCCGTGATAAGGTCTCTCATACGCGATGTTGCCCTGAATACTCCTTATCCGAATTGTGAGGCAATACGAGAATTACACTGTCAAAGAGCATCTGAACTGATGGAGCGCAATAAAGAAAAACAAGATGCTTACATTTTTGAAACTAATGATTTCGTATTCTTTTCTAAATCTACACAGACACGCGGCAAACTAGACTCTGGAATGCGTGGTCCTTATTGCGCTGTGAAAATCTTGTCTCACGAGCGCTATGAACTGCAACTGTTAAGAACGTCACTTGGTAAGACCACTCAAGCCGCATCACAGAACAAGTTGCCGTGGAAAAGGGAATGATGTCCCGAGTTTTGTGCAGCATTTTTCGATGACAAGCTGTTAAACATTTTTAATGTTCTGTTATGTTTCAGATGTACTACAGGCAATGGCTGCCTTACGTATGTCTGGTGTCTGGAGTGTATGATCTCCAGTTTTGGGCCCGAGGCCTTGCGCGGACCTTGGTCTGATTAGAGCGTATTTTTATACGTACACGGCAAATGTCCGGCAGACGCAAAGTGGTTATGCGTGCAGACCTTGGTTCAGCGGTCACATTTTATAATGTGTGCAGACTCTTGTCTGGTTTTGGGCCCGAGGCCTTGTTGAACGTTCACGGACTATGTCCGGTTGGCACATTTATGTGCGCGGTCCCTGGTCTGATTAGAGCGTATTTTTATACGTACACGGCACATGTCCGGCAGACGCAAAGTGGTTATGCGTGCAGACCTTGGACCGACGGACACGTTATTGAATATAGCGTGTCTGTAGGGTTGCATGTAACGCGCGTTCGCTTTTATAAAATGAGTTGATAGAAGATGAATGAAGAAGACTGAACGATTGGTGAAGTTGTAAACTGATCGAAAGGTTTTCTTAAAACTTTAACATGTGTGAATAAGTGAATGAGGGCCTTGAGAGCGAGAAGTATGAAAGAATAGGCAGTACTTAGCCAACTGTTTATAAAACTCATATTTTGTTATGTATTTCTCATGAACAGAGTCTGCTACTGACGATGAACCTGTCAAATGATCAGCTTGGGCCTTCGACGGCTCCCGCTATTGCTCCTCCAGGAGTCTCACCTGGAGACGGCGAGCTCGAGTCCTCATCAGCATCCACCGACTAGTCAGCGCTCGTGGTGAAAATGTGCACCGGGGACGGCGCACGGTCAGGAGAGGCCGTGTCAGCATACCCTCTATTATTTTAATACGTTTCGTAACGTCATGCAACAGCGTTAATAAAAATAGTTCGCTACCCGCTCAGAGCCTCTTTCGCTTCTCGGCTTTCGGAACGATAGGTCGTTGTTTCATGACGAGCACGTTGACCATTTTTATATTCAAATTAACGGTTGATTGTTTGTTTAATTTAAATTGCAATTCTTAGTGATTGTTAAGTCTTAATAATTGTTCGATTTGTAAAATTATTAATAAATAGAAGTTTAGTGTTGCGTTGTGTCTTTTTTTTAAATAAATAAATTTGTTTCTCCTAACAATATATATAATCTGAATCTCGGAAACGGCTCCAACGATTCTCATGAAATTTAGTTTGCAGGGGGTTTCGGGGGCGATAAATCGATCTAGCTAGGATTTATTTTTAGAAAATGTCGTTTTATCCCTTTTTTTACGCAATTAAAAAATATCATTAGAATACGAACGTAAATTTCGCTGTCATTATTAAGCTTATAATAGCTCGGATGGGTATGGGGCGGATTTGAAACCAGAAAACCCAGGTTCGAATCCAGGTGTCTACAGACCGATTTTCTTTTTCCTTTTTTTTTTCAAGTTTCTTCTTTTGTGAGAAAAACTATTATTGAGACCTTTTTTTATTTTTTATTTAAATAACCAGTTCCTATTATTTTACTATTATATCAGTCAGATCGAAAATATTATTTATGTTTCATCAATATGTAATAATATCTAAATATAATTTTACCGAGCAAAGCTCGGTCATCCAGGTACTATGTATAAAATATACATATTAAACATTAAAAACAAACGAAGTAAAAATTAAAAAAGTTGCAGTTCGTAAAATTTTCAAATTCACTTCCTAATTTATAAACGTGCACGTAAGTGAACGTTCGGCTTGTATTTTTTAGAAGAGAGATTTTAGAAATGGTATTTAGTTTCATCGTACATAAAACGAATATTTCAAAGCATATATATTTATATACGCATGAAAACAAACTTTAAAAATAAAGAATTTCGAAGGCTAAAAATCTGAGTGCAACATAAAATTTATGAAAAGTTATACGCTAGTGCGTTATTTTAATAAAAAAGTTATAGGAGTACGAGTAAGTTATAGTCGCAGCTGTAAACTTGGGGTTGCTGCAAATATGAACAGAGATATGGTCGATTGCACTTCCAATATATATTCGGAAAAGGTGAACGTAAAACAAAGGCAGGACAGGACAGTAAATGCAACGGAATACAGATTGCTATATTAAATGCTACTATTCTCAAAATTAATTACTTAACGTACTATGTCGCCCACGTTGTACTCGCTTGTGTGTGCTGATAATGTTTTTAATAAATTGAATTAAATACAAACTGTAAAGAAAAATATATTTACAAGTAAAGAAATTAAAAAAAAAATTGGATATTTTAATAAGAAAATCTATTCCATTTTTTCAATCGATCCAATTGATATAGACATAATTATATTTAAAAAAAATACAGGTTGTGAGTCTGATTCTCGCTCCGAGTCTATGTGTAATATTTATCTGTATATTACGTATATTTACTCGTATTTCAAAGTATAATATTAGAAACCTTAATATTATTTTTGAAGACATATCCATAGATACCCTACACGTATAGGTTTGATGAAAAAAAATAATTGAATTTCAGTTCTAAGTATAGGGAACCCACAATTTTTTTTTTTCTATTTTTGTGTGAAAATCTTACTGCTGTTCACAGAATACATTTACTTACCAAGTTTCAACAGTACAGTTCTTATAGTTTCGGATAAAAGTGGCTGTGATATACGGACGGACAGACAGACAGAAATGACGAATCCATAAGGGTTCCGTTTTTTGGCTACGGAACCCTAAAAAGACACTTCGGCAAGAAAGAGGTCGGGACTTTTTTCTCTGCCGGTCATCGCACGGCCAAAACAAAATTTTTAAAACATCCAAATTGGTTAAAAAAAATAATACTTTAATAGTCGTAGCCTGTAAGACGTGTCCGTTATGGTGTTAAAAATTTGTCATCTCCCCAGACACAGGTTAGAAAGTTCACTCGACAAGTTTTGAGATAAGAAAAAACTATACAATATATTAATAATTTTTTTTTTTTAATACTGTCATTGATTCTCTATGCAAAGTTCCACTTACCTAAACCAACTATTAAAAGACTTTTGCCAGTCTTGATTCGATAGATCCGAAATTGCGACTTCGTCAGCGGCTACAGTCTCTTCGGCACACGGAAAAAAGACAGACATGCCTGAAAATGATGTCTCAATCATAATATCAGACTAAGGTCAAGAAAGTAATTAAATATTAGATTTATCTAAATATTAGATTTATCAATATAGTTTAAAATAAAATGTTGAATGATCACGTTACAACCGTTAAAAGTTGAAGGTTTTTATTTTAAAATTTTCATTTAAAGTTCGATAGTCAGTTGCAAGCCTATTTTATGCGAAAGGGAGAAAAAATGACACCTTGCCTGTATTCTAAGGTTTCAACATCGTTATTTTACCGAGGAAAAATAAAAGCTCAGTCAAAAAAACATCAAAATCTCATTAGTTCCCATTTCATGCCGAAACGACACTACGGAAGCTGTATAACTAATGTACAGTAATAAACAGGGACGAGAAATGTCGTATTCTTTTTATAACTTCTGTGTTTCATCCATTTGCTTGTATAAAGGTCTCGAAATAGATAACATACATAAATTGTTTATAATGATTTATGGTCATTATGGTCATTATGGTCAAATAAGACAAATAACTACGAAATATTATGTAACAAAGTATGTGGTAGGTCTTAAAACAACATTCGTAGCATCCATCGTAATTCGAGAATGTTTCTGATAGCCACAAGGCACGAGACTGCACTGGGCCATGCGATGCGCGATTTGCACAGATGCAGGGAAGCCTGCAGCGCATTTGAAGGCGGCCGGGACTACTGTCCCTCCGAAACTAAAGAGTCCGAGAGGTCCGTTTCTCCTATTTCTAAAGGGAAGATGGATGTGGCCTGGATCGTCTCAGGGTCAGGAGGACAACACTAGAGCCGGACAGTGTTCCAGGGTGGGTATTAACATGGCCCTGGAACGCCTTGAGAGGTCGACTTCGAGCACTGTTTGTCATGTACTTGAGTACCGAACAATTTCCGAAGTCGTAGAGGAAGGGCAGTCGTAGAGTACCTGTTGAACAAAAAGGGTAGACCATCTGATTCTTCCTCTGCGTACAGGCCAATCGTACTGCTGGACGAGACGGCTAAGCTACTCGAGAAGATTCTTGTAACCCGTCTCGTCTCGTCCTCGAAGGGTCACGCGAAAACTGTTTAACCGATCATCATGAAATTTTGTACGCATATTCTGGAAGGTATAAGAAGTAACAGAATTTTTTTTTTTTGGTCGCAATAACCGAAATCCACGTGGTCAAATGCGCGGGCAGAAGCTAGTACAAAATATTTTAAGAACCAACCTTGCACTTCGCTCGCATGATAAAAATGTTTTGATGAGATTTTATTAATGATTAATACTTTCATTAAATTTTAATTGTATCTATGCGGTATTTTATTGAGCGATGACTGAACGATATCTGATACCGATTTGAGTATAATAAAACTAAAACACACTTTATCTTTACATTACACGTCTGTTATTAAAAAAATCATTGGAAATTACCAACCATAAGTCAAAAATACGACATTAAAAAGTTTTAATTATTTAGATAGTTAACAATTAAATCAAGTGGTCTGTGTCAACATAATTTTTATTGACTCATAATAATTTAGCTTAGTACTACTATTGCTAATTTTTTTTGCAAAAGTCTATAACGATCGTTATCGGCTTGGCCAAATCCTGAATCGCACCAAACGTCCGACCGCTGAATTCGAGTCTTCGGAATTTCCGACAATGTCAGTGTCAATAGTCAAACATAATTATTATGTATTCATCGCATCATCATACTCTTTCGCTCTTCAAGTAATAATTATTAATTAAAAATATTTATACTACCTATGGATTGTTTTATTAATCGAATTCATTTTCCGCTAAGTTTATAGTCCGCCGTTTAATAACCATGACTGAATAAGTAACGCGCGAATATTATTTTTATATTTATTCGCAATTGGCATACCATACCGTTCATTAAACATACTATAAGATTCAGCATAATCGCCAGCTTAAGATAAGCCATACGCTTAAAGATTTCTGTATATTCTGAGTTTCAAGCTATTTGTATGTAGACTTTCAAGATAAAAACTGCTCTATATATCTTTTGTTAAATTATTGTCTCCATTTAGATCTTATTATCTGCGCTCAAACGGCGTCCTTCAAGCCTGTGACACAGGCAGAAAAGCAACCTTCTCTGGTTACGGGTTGTGACTAGTACCTACTACAGTAGCAACATATCGAGTGTCTCTCTATAAATATTTTTGAAATAACAGAATATATAATATTAATTATAGTACCCAGTGTCCTAGCTTCTAGTATGGACTTAAATCTTGCCCAGTTTCAGTTAAATTTACTCAGTAATTTCAGTGTCATTTGTGGGCAAGACACAGACAGAATAACAGATTTAACATTACAAAATCGATTTCAAAATACCCACCATTTTTTTTTAAATTTCTTCAATAAATAGAATGCAACAGTTTACCTCTAAAATTTTTCTATAAGCATAGATTAGTCATAAAAAATATAGTTATATTAATTACTATTATACCTAATTCATCTTTACATTACAGTATGTAGAACACGTATAAATATCACATCGTTGTCTATGAATTAAATCAAACTATTCACTTCTTAGTGCAGGTATTAAAATCCGCACGTTTTCAGTTAATGGAATACCCGTGCTAAGGTACCGCGCTACACTCCTACTGTCTATTTTAATTTTCACAAACTAAAGTTCTCATTGTGCCATAGAAACTTGTAACTCATTCACTGTCTCTGGATGGATCAATGAAGTTTGACTTGTAATATAATTACAAGCTTATTTCTTATTTAAATTAGTGTCGCTTCCGCGCTACTTAGACTTATTGGATAGAACATTAGCGTATTGAATATAATTTCCTTATAGAAGAATTAGCTAAGATTTCAGTCGATTTGTTGCTTAATAGGAATTGAGTTTACCAGACCAGTTGTATTGTAACGCTTGTTATGTTACGTTGTATTATATCGTTTTCCTTATCATTACATCTAAAGACTTTTTTTTAAATATTAAGAATTTTTATGTTATTGATTATAAGTATTATTCAACATATTATGTTGAATAATACTTATATTATTATTATACAATTTTTTTATTTAAAGAAAGTTAACTGATTTAGAGTTAAATATTTAATATTCACTTTTCATAATGTATTATGTCATTATTTATGTCAAGTACAACTCTTAAACTACATAGACACAAATTGTCTTATTATCAAACGAACGAGTTGTCTCAAGCTGATAAATTAATCAAATAGTTCTAACTGCGCTGATTAAATGTTTCGGAGATGAGTCTTTCAATTGCTTACAAATAAAAGGATTTTCACTGAATTTTCGTATCTAAAGGCATGAATAAAACTAACAAAACGATTTTCATTATTTAATAAAGAAGCAGTTTTAAACGTGTTTTGTTATAATTGGGACATTTAACATCAAGTAACAGACATCAAAGAAATGGTTTTTTTTGGAATTTAATACTAAGGTTTTTAAAGCTATGTCGCTTGTTATGGACAATACCATTATATTGAAGTAGCTATAAATGACTTTCTTTTGTCAAATATATCACCACTTAAGAATGAAAGTAAGGAAACCGGCCAGTAATTATGTTACTGCCAATACTCCTTTTTTTTTAAGTAGTATAACTTTAGCATATTTTCATGAATATCGAAAAAACCCAAACTACTGGAAACTGCTGGAAAAGAAATTGAATTGGATTTTGATGGTTAGCTCACAATGGAAAAAACTTTTTACCTGCACTCGGCTAATAGACACATCTAGATATCTTGAGGGGTTTTGGTAAGCGCGTGCTTCAGAGGCCAGGGCTCCGAGCACTTAGTATGAACCAGTTATTATTGATGTATTGTCTGTTTAAATGTATGTGTTGTGTTCATGCGTTTTGTAAATATGATAATTCTATTTTTTTTTATTATTATTATTTTTTATTTAATGTCAAAGGTTTTCTTTAATTTTTCGATATACTCTTTTTTGCTATACGTAATTACAAGATGTATATAATACATATACCCTTTTAATTTTGTAAATAAACAGAACATTTTAAGCCCTACTTAAGATAATTTTTAATAACGGAGTAATAGATTATAAGGTTACTACACTCGAAATTAATAATCTAAAAGTGTACGAGACAACCGAATATAGCAGCCGACGGCGGTTTTAACGATTCGTATAGATTCATATTCGCTTATACAATTGTAATTATATAGATGCCATCAAAAACACAACTTGTAAAAGAAACCAGGTCTCGCAACTCAGTTCGTCTCACAAAGCAATTCGTCTACCGTAAAAAGTTGTGAAATCCATGTAATACCAAGTCGGTTAATTTATTTAGTCCCTACTTAAAGGTCATTCTGTCTTAAGTTATTACGTAATTAGCTAACCTAACAACATCTTATAGTGACCATATCAATATAAAAAATCTTTTATGTTTTAAATAGATACATTGACTTGGCATATAATCGCAATAATATTCGTATGTTTTACTTGTGAGATACATTGTGTTTTCATGCGATGTGATTTTTTCCTATGGCCGCTTTCTAGCTCCTCCATCAGATCAGCACCAAGTCATCATAATATTGCATTGTCACACGATTTACTAATATTTTGGATCAAATTTAATTTGCAAGATTTGATGACAAACATCGAGACAGGTAAAACAAAATTAAAGCTTGTAAAAAGTGAGTCGACACATCAGCGCAATGAAATGAGTTAGCACAATCGCGCGGCGCCTTCTAACTAACTTTATGGTGTCGGTTTTTTTCGTCACAGTATGCGCGCGCATCGTAAAAATTTACTCCCATCAAGAAGTGTAACTTCAAAATACAAAACGTATTTTGAGTAGTACTTATTTTCTCTATTATTTATTTATTTATTTAATGTTAATATATACATTAATTAACAGTTATTATTGTTATGATTCATTTAATCAATTCGGTGCATTGTAAATTGTAATAATGACACACACACACACAAACACACACACACACAAGGTCATCTGTTCCTAAGGTAGGCAACTTAATGCCTGTTTTTTTTAGGTAACAGTCGACTTCACGGTGGCATGCGCCAGCGATCCCGTGGCGTCCTTGTACGACGACGAGGGCACCGCTGTGTTTTAGGGGGTATTCTGACTTCGCAGTCAGCGAGTCCCACATACCCGTCGCCTCCGGGTGGAGGGATGCGTAAACGCATTTCACAGCGATAAAAAAAGGTAACAGTCGACTGATATACTTTTAAAACAAAAATAAACATACATATAAATAACACATATATAAATAAACATATATTACACCCAGACTCGGGCGAAAATCGAACCCACAACCTTTGAGCAGAAAACAGGATCACTGCAAACTGCGCCAACGGGTCAGTAAGTCAATTAGAGGGATGGGTCTAATATAACTGCCAAATGACAACTAAAAATGAAATAACTAACGGACGGGAAGCGTGTAAGCCACGGCGCGGGCAAACTACCTCCGTCGGCCCCGGTTATAATTATTAGTGTTCCTTCTTTCATGTGAATTTCGGGCAATTTAGTCTACTTTAATAGTTTGCGGGATTTTTGTACAACTTCATAAGATTTTACAAGTTATTTACTTTTATATACATTTATGCATTCACTGCATATGTAACTTTGTAATCCTATATATTTATATGAGATTACAAAGTTATTTATGCAGTTACTGTATCAAAAAAACTGGACCGAAATTGCACAATATTTTAGTTTTACCTTGTTTTACTAAACACTAAATGTATTCTAAATTTTAAGGTTCTTTGTCTGCTAGAAGTGCCTTAGTGCCTGATGATCGGTCAGTTAGTGAGTGACAAAATTAAGAAGCTTTGACTAATTATAATTCTTAAATTACTTGTTAAAATTAAATGAAATTTGTCAGTGCTAGCAAAAGTATTTGAAAAAATCATAAGCCGACACATTACCTGGCACACAAAACAAATATTAGGCGAACAACAACATGGTTTTATAGCCAAGCGATCAACAGCTACTAACTTGGTATCTTTTGTTGAGCAGCTGTTGTCCCATTTGGGTTCGGGTGAGGAAGTAGATGCAATCTATGGGGACTTAAGCAAAGCGTTTGATAAAGTGGACCATAATATACTTCTTAGCAAATTGAAAAATCAGTTTTATATAAATGGCTCGTTGTTGCTGTGGTTCAATTCCTACCTAAAAAACCGTAAAATGAGGGTTGTGATAAATGGGTATAGCTCTCATTACTGCATCCCTTCATCAGGCGTCCCACGAGGATCTATACTGGGACCAATATTGTTTGGCCTGTTCATTGATGACATTAAATACTACATTAAGCATTCTGAATTTCAACTATATGCAGATGATCTAAAAATACTTAGAGTCGTACAGAATGAGTTTGACGAGGAGTTGTTACAGAGGGATGTTAATGATATTGCTCAATGGTGCAAAATGAACTCTATGACTATGAATATTGACAAGTGTCTACACATAAAATTCTCAAGAAAACGCAATAAATACAAATCTAAGTACCATATTTATAATAAAGAGTTAAAAAGAGTGGAGGAGGCAAAAGACCTTGGCGTAATTATTGATTCGGAATTGCGATTTCTTTCTCAGATTAATTATGTTATTAAAAAAAGTTTAAAGATGTTAGGATTTATAACGCGTAATACCAAGGAATTTACATCGATAGTAGCTCTTAAGACCCTATATAATGCACTGGTACGTAGTAATATTGAGTACTGTTGCTTTTTATGGTATCCTATTTATCAGAATAATCTACAACGCATTGAAAAGGTGCAAAAATTTTTTTTAAAAAGACTATGCTTTAAGGCTATAACACAAAACGACCCGCATCTCAATAATTATAATAACCGTTTGCGTTATTTCAACTACCTTCCTTCATGGAAACGTAATCAGGCTCTTGGCTGCATTTTTCTGTACAAGCTGCTTAATCATATGATTGATTGTCCTTCCCTCTTGAATCGAATTAAATTGAGTATGCCCAGAATATCGTCTAGGTCTAGCTTCTATAGAATATATAAACCATTTTATGTTATTAATAATAAATCAAAGTATATACATAATTCACCGCTTAATCTCATGCAAAAAAATTTAAATGCAGTTTTTCTAAACATTGACATAGACATCTTCGCAGATTCGTTAGATCAATTTAAGAAAAAAATAATTAAAGTGTTGATGGACATTGATTTATTATTATAATTATAATAGTTTCGGTTTTTTTCTTTTCTTTTAAATTGTAATCAATGTAATTTTTTTTAGTAGATTTCACAAATAAGATTATTGTCTGAATACAGTGAGTGGCATTATAAAAATGTTGTGCAAACCTTTAATTTAAGTGCATAATTGTATAAGTTTATGGTATTGTTTAAATGTATGCAGTCGTTTTATGTACTTAGTTGGTATGCCTTTAAAAAAAAAAAAAAAAAAAAAAAAAAAAAAAAAAAAAAAAAAAAAAAAAAAAAAAAAAAAAAAAAAAAAAAAATTAAAATATACCTTGTTCATACAATGCCTGCTTGGCTACTGAAAATTCAGGGTTCTAGTTTTATCCATAACAAATTTATAGGGGGTCGAAAATGGTCTGAATTGCTTCGAGAAAAGGATGATAAGGCTCTGCCGCTTTTTTCCTCGACTTGGCGGAGGCACTGCCGTGCCCCCAGATTTATTATTAAAAGTTTTTTAATTCAAATTTAATATTATCTAGTCATTCGTTTTATATTATTCGTTCGTAATTGAGAGTCGTTATTTTAATATATAAGATAGATTAGAAATAGGAAAATTTTAGATCATAGTCTTTCGTTTAAGAGAATATTATAATAATTGTTTTTTTTTCTTTCTTTATAGTTGCAAATTTATACAATGTTTTGTAAATATTAATATTCATTATTTTTTAGAGAAATGTAAGCAATGTTGTTTATTAAAATCGTGATATAGGCATATAAAAATAAATTTGCATGTTTTATAGACTCATCAAGACTAAACTTATATCATTATCAAGATTATAACTCCTAAACATAAAAGAACAAACTTTATAAAAGAAAACAGTTCTCTTAAAGTTAGTCGAAGAACCCTTGGATTATTGCACGTTTGACCTTCCATTAGCTCATTCAAGTCAGATTATGAGAACAATTTTTATATAGTCCATTTTTTCTTGACTTAGAAGTATAAATCAAGAATATAATTTGTTATAAGCGAAAAGAAACTATGCTTGTAATAACAAATACTCGACGACTATCGTGGTTTCACCAGCGTTATTGTATTACAGTGAGTATAGATTATAATGTAGGTATAAGAAAAATATGTTTTATGTAGGTATTAAAAATGTATGTTTTCTATTTTCGTCATAGATGCTTTTATCAAAGACGAATTGAATAATGTAAAAAGGTGTAGATAAAGTTAAACATGACTAATAAAATAAAATAAAAAATTAGCTTATTCTAAATTATGCATATTTATTATTTCCAAAAGGTGATTATTTTAGAAATATGATATACTTCATATTTATGTATTTAACATTCTTTGTTGTTTTTATAACAACACCGAATTACAAATAACAATTCCAGATTCTTTAGAATCTAATATTTAGTAGGAATAAAACAATAAATAAAGAAGATTTATATAAAGTAAGTACTTGTAGTAATTACAATAAATATATATGTTTGTACTGCTCTGAAACAGTGCAGTACAATAAATATATATGTCTGTACTGCACTGTTTCAGCCTGTAAGCAACCCACTGCTGAGCAAAGGCCTCTTCTCCATATAGAAGAAGGGTTGGAGCTTAATCCACCACGCTACTCCACTGCGTTTTGGCGGATAATTTCCCTTCCATAAGTGATGATTGTTATCAGGTATCTATGATAACAACCGGGACCGACGGCTTTACGTGCTCTCCGAGGTACGGTGGGGTGATTCACAAGGACATACACCCAGACCAGTATATGAAGGTCATTTTGTTTGAAATTTTATACCTATAAGCTTTTGAATAAGAGAGAAACAGAAATTATATAGCAAGCACTCTGCTTACATGGACATCTATTTAAATATTTATAACATCGAACCACAAAATCATAACATTGCCAATGCATGGAAAAGGTTGATCTATTTCGAGGGAATGCAATAAACTTTACCGAGACAGTTGGGATAAGTGAAAAATGACACGGTGACAGGAGATACGGAGATACGAAATATGGTTTATCGGTACATTACCTTTAAAAGAAACGTCACGTTAAATATTAACAAGGTACTCTTAATAACGGTAACAAATAAGACCTCATATCGGAACCTAGAAAATCATTATTATTCATCAACAGAAAAATATTTTTCAAACATATAAAATTGAGATACCGATTTTTTTTTAACCTAAAAGCACAATTTAGGGATTCTGTTGGAGCCAAGTTGTTTTATTCCGGGGGGGGGGGGGTGAAATTAAGGGGGTGGAACATTGGTGGGGGGTAACTCCTGATGTACTTACTACTACTAGAACTACATAGACACATAGTGCCTTTATCAAGAATAACACTAGTAGTACATTTCTATAAAATTGTGAATAGCTCTTATTTGATGTGATTCAGAATAAATCTTTTAAAACTTTGACTTAACACTTCATTCAGATGACACCGAAATTTTGTTCCAACATCTTATGTAGCGATGGATCTACGAACGTATCTCCAGCAATAATGGAAATCTCATGCTCGCCCGCTGTCGGTATTGCGGCGTTGGTAGTACATACTTAAAATTTGCACCGGTTACGCCCGCAAGCGCTTCAACAAGAAACTTTTTGCGAGTTTTGCAGGAATTTAATGGGTCTTATTTTTAAACTTTATCAGTCTATAAAAATAACAGCCAAGTTTTCTTTTCGTTGTTTAGCATTGTAAATACCATTGTACTTTTTACTTTTGTCGAAAAAAAATTGGTTAAGTTTATCCCGACAAACGTGTAAAAGTAATCATTGAATCATTACAGTAAAAAATTTTGAAAAATATCAAGTAATGTAGTTTTTCATCCAGAAAAAATAATATTTATACAGATAACTAATATTCTATATAATTTACGTACCATTCACGAGAATTGAATTTCAAAACGATTCGAACTAAAGCGTAATTCTCGTAAAGTTGTTAAGTAAACGCAATTTAAATTCTACTCTAACCTCTTTTCGTTTTTGTGTCTGTATTTGCAGCTGATTGAATTTGTTTGGTTCTGTGAAACTCCTACTTCCTAAAGGATGCTCGTTTTCAGCAAAATTTTACGGTTAACCATTTGATCATTAAGGTGCACTCATATTAGTTTTCTTGGGAAAGTTTTTTAGGTATAAAAAGCAATAATTAGTTTAATTTTCATTGTAAATACGATGATACTTATATTTTATCATCGTTTTTTACGATATTAAAATTTTAGGAACTGCCCAAGCTCTACAATTAAGACGAGTATAAAATAAATACGGTGTCTTACGAACCTGTGATATTATTACATATTATCTGCACCTGGCGGGATTCGAACCCGCGACCGCTACGTAAAGTGTCCAGTTGCCTGACCACTCGACCAGCCGGCCGTCAATAGCTATACATGCATAGATGTAAAAACATAAACAAAAACAATAAAATTATTTAACATATCTACGATTCAGTATTGACAAAAAGCCTTACAAAATATTAATTTAATTCAAAAACCAAGTGCCAATACAAAAGAAAAAATGTTGTAATGACTAGCTGCAGTTGGTGATTTCTAGCTGATTAAATCCATATTCCGTGGAAATTTTGGGATAAATAGTAGCTTTTATATTGTTAAAATTTTCAACTCTCTGCATTTAAGATTAGTATGATTTGATTTTGTGGTTTTTGCATGAAATAAAAATAAATAAATAATAATAAATAAACGTCTTACACTCAACGGCCCCCAGTAGGATGTGAATCCTGTGTTGGGGGTCCGGAAACACACACAATACACAAGCACAAACGCCCAGACCACGACAAACATCTGTATGGCCTATACAAATATTTGTCATGTGCGGGGATCATCTATTCATCCATCAACACAATATTTTACATTTATAATATTATAGGCATTTTAACTCAGAAAAAGGCTAAGTTTAGTGTGAACACACGCTAAATATCTCATAAATGCAGATCGTTTTGCTTCTTCCTGTTATTTCTTCTGTTAAAACAACCATTCATTTAAGAGCGTCGAATATTTTTTATGATAGACAATAATTTTTTTTTCTTTTGTTTCAAAACTATTTATTGTCTTTCCAACGTAAAATAAAGTTAAAAATGTTAAATTTTATCATCGTTTTATAAAAATGGGAAAAATAACTCTAGAATTGCATAAGGAACGCTTTTAAAAATAGTTTAATAAAATAATCTGTATATACTCGTACTTATAATAAAAATGTATCAAGACAAATTCTGTAGTCCCTACTAATATATAAATGCGAAAGTAACTCTATCTGTCTGTCTGTGTGTCTGTCTGTTACGCTTTCACGCCTAAACCACTGAACCGATTTGGATGAAATTTGGTATGAAGATAAAACTGAACTTGGGAAAGGATATAGGATACTTTTTATCGCGAAAATAAGGGTAAAAAGGGTTGAAATAGAGACGAAAGTTTGTCTGGAAGTTCCTTATTGTCAAACATAAAATCATGTAAAATTGTTCAATTGTTTAAGACAAAGACAAAAAAAGCGTGCACGGGAAAAGGGGGGGGGGAGTGTTGTGTATTGGGCGGTAGGCGGGGCGCGCAGCGGCTGCGGCGGCGGCGCGCGATATAGCCGAATTCCACGCGGGCGAAGCCGCGGGCGGAAAGCTAGTTGGAAATATTTTGAAAAAAATATCGAAGGATATTCTATAATCAATACTTAAACCACAACTGTAATTTCTTTCATTACAGTTTGTTTGTCTGTCTTTATCTTGGCCGCGCATCACGCCTTATTTACTAAATGGATTTTAATGAAACTTAGCACGATTTAAATGCATACTACGAGCTAGAATACTGGATACTTTTTTCAAAAAATTAACATGTTTTCCTTGGAAGAGGAAACGAAAGTCAAAACGCTTAACACCTTGGAGTTCATTAACGCATAGTACGATTTTATTCATTATTTTATTAACAAGAAAGTAAAGATTATCCTTTAAATATTTTATCGGTTAATTGGTTCAAAAATAATAAACATAACAACCAACAGTAAGAGTCCAAATAACTAGAAACCCAGATTCATCTTAAGTTGGCGTACATATTTTATATAACATGTTTAATGAGGGATGGCAATCAAGAAAGAAGTGTGATACAATTAAAATATTAGAGACATTAAAGTTTTCAGTTTTCAAATTAATTATATATAAATTAATAATAATAATAATTAATACTACTCGTAAATTGAACTCGTAAACTCATTAATTAAAGCAAATTTTTTTTTTTTTTGAAATCAGTAAGCTAATAAGGTACCTATTAATCTTATTTGGCTATTACTACACAATCGCATGACAGTCCCACACAATTACATTTTGACTTATTTTCATAGCGTAATACATTAGGTTATTTTTTCGAAGATTATTATAGGATATTTTAGGAAGATTTCTTCGTTCATTAACATTTGTAGAGTGAATGAAATATAATGCTTATTCACCTAAGACTAATCCTCACTAATCTTATTAATCCGATAGTGAGTTCGGATGTTTGTTCCACTTTTATGGCTCAACCGCGTGACCGATCACCATGAAATTTTGCATACACGTAGTTTTGTACTCCGAAAAGGACATAGGCTGCCTTTTGTCCCGGAAAAATGCATAGTTTCTTAGGGATTACGAAAACATGCTACAGGCGCGAACGCATTTGACTCTTACTGTAACTTTATTGTAATACACAACCCAAAGCATTTTTTATAGCAAAAGCAGTTTTCATAGCAATTCATTTAAATAAACAAATTAAAAATCTATAGAAGTAATGCGAATATTTTGCTATAAAATGTAAATATTTGTTTTATATTATGCAAGCTTTGCCGTAATTATTTTAAAAGTAATTGTCTAAGCATTTGTTAGCTTATCAATACAAATAATAAATCTGTTAAAACCTCCGTTTTATTAATACACTATATATCATCAAGAATAAATTTCAATAGCGCGTTTTTTTTGTATCAGCGCCATCTCTTATCGTGTTTTTCTCTGTTCACGTATCACGTAAAAAGTACAAAACCAATTTAAATAGCTTTAATACATAAAAATTAAACATAACTCACAATATAATTTAGTTTTTGTTTCATTGTAATTAAATTTAAAAATAAATATTTAAGAAAATAGAAATAGGTACCTACGCCGCCAACGCCATCTGGTCTAAGGAATCTTAAAAACTCACAAAACTTATTTTTGAGTTATTATTTTGTTAAACTTAAAATTTTACTAAATATGTCGGATAGGAATAGAAATCGTTTTAATATTTTAGATAAACATCATTTTCAATTAATATAGGTACTATTATGTTAAATATCACTAAATATAAAAACGATATTCTACTATTATACGATAGATGGCGCATGTAGGTGATAAAAAATATAAATTTATAATTTTTTAAATTTTAGTTAAATACCCTTGCGAAGCCGGGCCGCTAGTTCCTATATATAATTGGTCATTATAGACTCGACTTATGTAAAGTCAGCTAAAATATACCTACGAGTTGTTTTACCATATTTTATTAAGTTTAATAATAGTATGATGATTTTGATCAATAAAATAATGGCACAATATTTTTATATATTAAGCAATAATATTATTATTTTTAAATTTTACAAATATTGTAATAGAGAAAACATCGAGCAAATGCGCTTACCGTGTGCGTAAAACCTGTTCTGAAATATGCTACCCAATAACTTAATTTCACGTGTTATTGTGCATTTAACAGAAACCATACTCGAGTTCTTAGACTTCATTTTCTTTGTCTAGGATCTCATTCAAGTATTAATTAACTATAAAAACTTCATCGAGAAAAATCGTTACAGGGATTGCGAAACCTTTTAACGTCAAGTCAACGTAAATGATCAGAAAGAAAAAGGAAAATAATAACTTTTCAATATGTATCCTAAGCTCTTTAATTATGATATAAATTATTAGAATTATAAAAATACGAAATAATTAATATTTCTTAAATCATCTGATATAATAAATATAGACACTTCGGTGCCGTGACGTCGGTGGCTCTAAAACCCTTTGACTTGTGTAGGCAACAATATATCAAATACCTATTGAACTATTTTATTAACTACACTCATTTGCAAAAAAAACGGGCGGTTTCGATTTTCTTCCTGGCTGAAAAAAATAAAATACCAAAAAGGTTTTAATCATTTTAACATGTTACTGGCCAGTTATAAAAGTGCCATAATGTTTATAAGAGTACATTCCAAATTCAAATTTTTGACTGAGCCTGGTTTTCAAAGAAAATAACTTTTAACTACATTTTGTGGCGCGAATTCCCTATAGTTAATATCGACTCTAATTAACTTTTTGTCAATTTTTATTAAATTATCTGGTATCCTTGACATTTAAGAGTATTGTTATTGCTGTTTAGCAATCTCGAATATGGTAGATAAAGTGATAAAAGCGAGCAAAATTATTGCGCTGCTTGAAGAAGGTTGCAGTCAATGCTTCGTGGCTCAGAGGCTAAATGTGAGTCGGTCGACAGTTCAAAGGACCTGGCAGCGCTATCAAGAGACCGGTTCCGTCAAGAGAAGGCCTGGTTCTGGCAGAAAGACATGTACCGAACCACTGGATGATCGTTTTCTAGTTAGTCAAGCGTTGAGAAATCGCAAATCTTCTTATGTGGACCTCAAGAACACCCTCAAAGAAGTAAGAAATGTGCAAATTAGTCTATGGACGGTCAGGAGGAGGCTTCTCGCTGCTAATATACACAGTCATCGCCCGGCACGCGGCCCTAAATTACTCCGTGGACATCGAGTTGCCAGGCTTAGCTTCGCTCGAAATTGTGTGTCATGGACTCATGAAGACTGGGATAGGGTATTATTCTCCGATGAAGCCAGGATATCTCTGCATGGTGAAGACCGACGTCGGCGAGTGCTACGTAGACGAGGAGAACGCTTTGCAGAGGCATGTTTTGAAGAAATCACACCTTATGGAGGGGGCTCTGTTATGTTTTGGGCAGGAATAAATTCTATGGATCGTACGGAGTTAGTCTTCATCGAAAACGGTACACTGACTGGACACCGATACATAACGGAAGTTCTAATTCCTTATGCACAACCCGCTTTAACCGCTCTTGGCGAAAACTCAATTTTTATGGACGACAACGCTCGCGCCCACCGGTCTGGCGGTGTGGATGCGTATATGCTAGAAGTCGGAATTCGTCGTTTGGACTGGCCAGCTAGAAGTCCGGACCTCAACCCCATAGAGCATGTCTGGGACGTTCTGAAGCGACGAGTGAGATCAGTGCAGCCGGCTCCGCAGACCATCAGAGAGCTAAAGAATGTGATTACCGCGGAGTGGGGACGTATACCCCAAGAAACCATAAAAGATATACTCACTAGCATGCCCAGACGAATGCAAGTTGTGATTTCAGCAAGAGGGGGTCACACTCAATACTAAACTTTTATCTGCTTTTAATGTATTCAAGAAAAACAAAGAAATTAACGCGTTTCATTTTTATTTAGCGAGCAGGTACAATCATAGTGTTTTGAGCTTAAACATTATTTCTTAATAATTTAATTAAAATGTTATGATAAAACTGATGAAAACTATTCCTTCCTAATTAATTTATAAAATTCTGAGGATAACAATACCTAAAATTGTCAAACAAACTAATAGTAACTATAAAATAGTTCTTTCGCTTAAGTGCCCGTTTTTTTTGCAAAAGAGTTTATAACTAATAAAACATTTGGTCAACCACTTTGTAACATAATAATGAATATAAGGAGATAATTTATATATATTTTCTGCGATACTATAATTATCATAAAACTATTTAATTAAATAATTAATAAATAATTATAAATAAATGTGTAATTAACAGTGTTAAATTAATCTTATATATCTAACACTTTTCTACACTTTTATACTAAATATCAATCATGTCAACTGAATTGTATCTCTGTACTGTGTACAAACCTACGAAATGCACATTTACTGTTCGTCGAATAGAAACGATGCGGTGAACTCATAAAACCTTATCTGTCTCCTTAAAGGTCCGTTTGAACTGGGTTAGCTACTTTCTTCCGATATTTATTATCTACTGATTATCTACCAAATATATTTATTTTTTATTTTTATAATTTCTTTTGAAATGTGTACAATATAAGCTTTTTTAATGAACTGTACTCTATCAGACTGTAAAAAACCCACTGCTCAGCGAAGGCCTCTTTTCCATATAGAAGAAGGGCTGGAGTTTAATCCACTACGATGCTCCACTGCGGGTCGGCGGATAATTTCCTTATTATGAGTAACGATCGTTATCAGGTGTCTATGATAACAACCGGGATCGACGGCTTTACGTGCTCTCCGCGGGACGGTTGGGAGACCCGTAAGTACATACGGCCAGACCGGAAATAAATATTTGAACAAATACAAATATCTGTCCCGAGTGGGAATCGAACCCGCGACCGTCGGTACGCGGCGTTGAGGCGAACACTCGCACCACTACACCAGAACGGTCAACATTTTTTAATGTATCACATCACAGTTTTTTTTTACATGAGAGTAGATAAATACAGTTCTTTATAAATTTTATTCAGACTAAAATTAAATACGGTGTTTCATCTTTAACAAAGCCATTAATTACCACATGGATCCGAACTAATCATGTTACTAACCTTAGTGCTTTTATCACAAAATTTAGAAAACTGTAATCTCACAAGCAGCTGTTACTAAATTTTTAGCCCTACCAATGACATTCGACCTTTACAACAGAAAGAACAGAATTATTTGGTTGGTAGCTTCTAATATAAAAGAAAAAAATAGAAATTGAGATAGTATTTTAATGTCGAGAATGATAAAAATAGTTTGTAAAGTACTTAAAACAAAAAGCTAATTTAATGTTTTGCTGTGATTTTGCTGTGATGTTAGAGACAATACAAAATTTAACATAAAGAACTGTAAATTCGTGTGAATACTATTCACACGAATTTTTGATATACTCGTATGTTTGTTTCCGTATTAAAATGTAATAGTTCTTAACGAATTTAAGTAAAAATAAATAAATGTATTATGATTATTGTATAATATATCTTATAATTATGATTTTTATCTGAAAACCTTTTTTTCCCCTAATATTTGATGTAATATACTTAGATATGAAATAATTAAAATTTCTGAAAAAAAAAATTATTTATTGACGTAAGAAAATTAAATTGGAAGGTTCCAGTAAACTCGCCATGTTAAATGATCCATCAAGAGGGGTCTGGGATTGAAGTACCCGCAACAATGACGGTCTTTGGCTTTTGTAATACTTTATTATGTGCCGGCAAAGATCCCCTGACAAAACTTTATTGGAACATTGAGTATGAACACTCATGCCGATATGAGATACTAGTAATAATGGAGTACCATTATAAGATAGAGAAGCCTTGTATAGAGAAATCCATATTTTTCCCTTTTCGTTTTCATCTTAGAGAACATTAATTTTCGGTGAAAGTTACAGCAACAAGTTAGATGCTTGGTTTCTAACAAAAAAAACCTTATATTTGTTGTTAAGAATTAAACATGGCGGCGTCTGATTAAACTTGTTCAAAAATAAAATAAGAAGCTAAAAATTTATTAATGTAGATTTAATAGAACTAAATATGTTCGCCAGTCTCTACAAAATATTAAGTTTTTTTACATATTTCTATACGAATAATTTATAATAAAAGTTACATTTAAATTATAAAATAGAAAGTATTAATTACTTTTTCATTTAAATCTACCAAAAAATATCGTTAAATTGTACAGAAAACTTCGTAACAAAATGTTGTCATAAATAAAATGTTAAAGAATACTAAGGCATTTGCTTTCAAATTAGTCATTGTCAATTCGTATTGGGATGGAATATTCGATATTCATGTCTCCATGAGTGTATCTACTTCCTCTTCTACTTGTTAGTTAAGGTTCAGTTGATGTACATGTTAAGACACACTACATGATTTATGTCATTCATTGCAAAAAAAAAATACTATGATCCTATAGCAAACAGCATTTTATTGTTAATTTTTATAATTGACTAACTCTCTAAATTAAGGATAGTAGATAGGTTCTCTTTATTAAAAATTGAAGTATTTTGTAGCAACCGATGCAATAATTCCATTCTGCGTATTTTTCCATAAAGTAATTAAAGAATTATTTTATATCAGAATTATTCCAAATAGGTAAGATGGCAAACAATTGCATAAACAAAAGTCAATTCGACTCCCATCCTCAACACATGAAAAGCAATTCAGCAAGATATATATGTTTATATGACTTAATCATCAAATTTCACGGAAACTAACAAAATAATAAATTGACGTAGTCTGGGGGCGCTTATTGAATGCTAATTCTTTCAATATATACATTAAAAATTAACTGTAGTAAGGTGTGTAAAGTGTCAGAAACATAAGTAACTTAGTTTTGTTTTGAAATACAAAACTACGTAGTCTACGTATTTTTACGTTAAATATTTTCTAATTTATTATTTTTTTATGATTTGGACAAGCACCCCGTGTGGACACGCTGCTCTTAGCAGACCAGTCGATACCATTGACTGGTCATTCCTCCTTTCGGCGCCGTTGGGTCTCATTCTTACGTAAACACTTAATGTGTTAAATGAATTAAGGTTTTTTTTTTTAATTTTAAGTATAAAGTTTGCTAAATTCGGTAATTCAAATGTAGCAAAAATTTTTCGGTGAAAAATTCGGTGGTGTTATATATTAATTTAATATAATAAAAAATAAAGAACAGATAGTAATTAATTCAAATATCGTCGGAAGTTTAAACAGTCACAGTACTTTAATTTCGTCACGAAACATTGTTATACAAATAAATATTTTAATGTCTAAGAAGAGCCTGCTTTACATTTCTGATCCTGAAATATAAAAAATGTGGTTAATGGAGTGATATGTGATGAATTTTACGGCAGTGATAATTCAAAAGCGTCGGCGTAATGTGCGTAAAATAGATTCAATACTCTCATCGTCTCTATAATAAATGTTGAAATACATAAACGTCGGCCTGCCAGCTCCAGACGATAAAGTCAATTGCCTACTTTAAAAATAGCTTTACTTATTTTAAGTATATTTTATTAAAATCCTTGATATATTTTTGGTACTGGCTAGATTTTTTTTAATTATTATTTAAACGGCAACAAAATATATTAATTCCACGAAGGTCATACAGCGAAATTGACTTTTTAAGAACAAATCACTGTCACTGAACGAACTACTTACTAAACTAGTAATGATATTTTTAATGACAGTAATTATATTATTAAGTTTAAAAAATTAGTTAAGTCACATTTCAAATAAAAGTAGGCTTATTGTGGTATTTTCTATTTTATTATTATTATTTTTTCTTTTGAACGACAAACAATTGCAAACGCATTATATTGTTATGTATTAGCTAGGACTGGCTAACTACGTTGCGCTACGACTTCTGGTAGAAACACCACCATTGTAGGTGAAACAGTCTAAACCAGTGTTTCCCAACGTGGGGCCCACGCCCCACTGGGGGGCAATTTGATAGTTAAGGGGGGTAATTTAAAAAATGGACTCGACACGACTTTAACCCTTTCGCTTTGGATTATTTAAATGCAATGCTATACCTTGTCCAACCGTTTATCTTTTTGACAGCTTACACTTTATTACATTTATGTTTTGAAATTTTACTCACGTTGTTTTGATAACAATTTCATAGTGATTTCTTCCTAAAACTTATCATTTATATTTCTTAAGGGGAAAAACAATTTTAAAGGTGAAAAATTATCCATGGGGGCATAAAAAAATTAGAAATGTTAAGGTGGGGCATGGCCTAAAAAAGGTTGGGAAACACTGGTCTAAACCATATAGTCTAATTCTAAGGTCTAGTGTAATAGTCACATTAATAAGAAAGATAAAATATTACCTAAAAGACTATTTATTTATTTATTCATAGAATTTAAAATTTTCTCAACTTGTCAGCAAATCGAAAAAAATAAGAGAGATATTAAAAAGGGTTGACTTGCAATATTTTGTTGCTTTCGCATGGAGTTACAATTTTGTTATTCCTTCTAGTGTTTACACTGCGATTAATACTATTTATTTCAAAACAATGAATATTCTAGTAAATATATATAAAACTGTTACAAATATATTGCGACGCAATTGTTAAAATGTCTACCTTTGGAAAAACATCCCGTAGGGAGACTCGAGCTCCAAGATCGTAAATGCCACGAATAGCCCTTTTTTGCAAAATAAATACAGTCTCAATATCTGTAGCATTACCCCACAGTAACAGACCGTTCTATTCGCACTTCGAATAAAAAACTCAAACTTAATAGATATGATGATGATGTTAAAAACGTCGTAAACGTAAGAATATTACACTCCTGTTCTCTTGAAGTGTCAAATGAAATTTTAAAAATATTTTCAGATGAGTGATGATTTTACATTACCGTGTTATTTCAATTGCTTAAACTTAAAAAAATGTTTTTTTCAAAAATATTCTTTTATTCTTATAAGCAATAATTAATGCTTTTATAAGAATTATTAAAGAAATAAAAGTAATAGCTATATATTAACATTTATATATTATTTTAATATTATTATAGCAATTTTTTTTTGTTAGGTACCAAAATCTTGTTCCTACGAGTATATAGTAGATTTTAAAAGGATCTTCAGCATAGCGTCAATGGATCCAAAATGAATACTGATAAACTTTCGTAGAAAGACAAATTAATTTAATTAAATAAAATTAAAATATAAAGGAACGACGGAGCGTTGGCTCTGAAGCGGCTATGAATAATCCTCCTGTCAGCACCACGCGAGCTCGCTGCCCAATTAAAAACCTACTCTTTCCACGATTTTTAGCTTAGAATATTGTATAATAAGCCAATAAAATACCCCACTTAACGCCCACGAGTGCCGACGGCCGTGAAATATGCACTTCTCGCCTTCATTACTGGCGCTAAATTAAATGCATAAGCTTTTAGAATCCTGAACTGTCCCATAATGTTTATAACAACCGCCATTACTAAGAATTTTTCTCTGTTAAATCCATTGACTTTATAGTACAAGTTTTAGTTATCAAGTAGATAATATTTGTACCGAACTGTAGTCGACAAGAAACAAGATTATATTAAACGATGTGATTCTAAAGTATAAGTAGATTGCTGCCTCGTTGGTCGAGTGGTCGCAAGCGTTTGATTCCTGAGTCGTACAACGTATTATTGAGTTTTTTTTTTGGACGTGATAACGTCTAGTAAATTGATGAAAGCTACTGGGTGCATGTCCGAAAAATATGAGGTCATTGTCACAATTAGTGAGCGATAACGCGAAACAAGCGAATAGAGAGGCACGATCGGCTCGGCCTAAGCGTTCGGCTCACGATCCATAACTTATGATGCGTCCGAGTAGAAGAGACAGCGGCAAAGGGCGGCAAACGCACGCAATCTCTGTTTTGTCAATATTGAAGTAATGCCAAATAGTGAAAATTACAACAACAATTGCAGCAAAAAAGGTAATGAAATCTTGCATTTTAAGAATTCGATTGGCGATATAATCTCATATATTTGTTCTTAGATTATTAAAAAAGTAGCATCGGTCGGCGAGTGTAGTAATAATAGGTTATATTACAATTTTGACTAAAAAGTTATTAGGACTCATATAACTACGATCGTTTAAAAAGTAAACTGGTTTTATCAAGTATATTTTTATTATTTTCATAAGTGGTTAATGATAATGGATGAAGCTATTAGATAATGATAATATTAATTAAGAAACATAATAATAAGTGTTAATTATTTATAATATATATATTATTTATAATTTATATATATATATATATATATATATATATATATATATATATATATATATATATATATATATATATATATATATATATATATATATTATTGAACGGATGGAGTGAAGCAGTTAGATAATGATAATATACTTTATTGTACACCAAAACAGAGAACTAAACTAAGGACACAATCTAACATCATTATAAGCTGTACAACCAGGCGGTCTTATTGCTAAAAAGCAATTTCTGCCAGACAACTTGAGAGTGACAGTAATATTGCATTTGCAGATGGGCAGATGGTATAACAATATACATAATAAATATATATTATACAAAATAATGATAATTCAGTGATAATAATTCAATTCCATTCATAAAAGTATCCAATTCTTCATTATTGTTTTCTTATGACGTTAACACGTAAAAATTATCGTCCGTAATCCGACTTTAAAGACAACCATTGTTTTTTTTTTTTTTTTTCGGAAATTCTCAGTGAAAGAGTGATGTTATATTTACTTTAAAAGTGGATAAAGGACGCATAATATATATAATTTCATTCATTATAAAGCTGAAGATTTTGTTTGTTTGTTTAAACGCGATAATCTCAGGAACTACTGGTTCTAATTGAAAAATTATTTTTGTGTTGTTACCCATTTACCGAGGAGAGCTATAGGCTATGTAATATCACGCTACAACCAATAGGGGTTGAGCAATAATAATAAATGTGACAAAAACGGAAAAAATAATCTTTTTTGAGAACTTCCGTTGCGTCCTTTATTATTTCTCTACTCGAGACATTTTTTAACTATCGTTGCACTTTCAAAGTAAATATAACATCACTCTTTTACTGAGAATTTTCGAAAACAAAAACTCAATAATACCTTGAACGACCACTCGACCAACGAACGAGGCGAGTGGTCCTACTAACCTAGTCTTAGAGTAATTGTTTAAAAATATTTAAGTATGTTTTTCCCTCAAATTGACGTGAGTGAAACCGCGGAGCAGAGCTAGTTATGCAATAAAACTCATAAGTTTATCTTTTCTGCTTTCTTTTTCCATTATCAAACTCTATTTATAATGTGAATTTTAAATTTGGGCCGTAGTATAAATTTATAAAATCTAATTAATATTTAAGTACAAAAAGAAGAACTTTATGATAACTTTCCGAGTATGAATATTATTGTTAGATATGCTAATTTAGACAGAAAAGTTCAACTGTATAACTAGACTAATATTTACATGATATTTATTAAAAATGCTTTTTAGGGTTCCGTAGCCAAATGGCAAAAATGGAATCCTTATGAATTCGTCATGTCTGTCTGTCTGTCCGTCCGTATGTCACAGCCACTTTTTCCGAAAATTTTTTTTTTTTTTTTAATTCATTTATTTTTTATACAAAAAGATTTAACAAATAATTTTATCTCGCCAAGCTGTAATGCTTAACGTCGAGACGCGCTCGTTATTACAAAAAAAAAACAAACAAAAATGTATTCTTATTTACAATCAACAACATAAAGAATAATATAAGAACTATACTGTTGAGACTTGGTAAGGAGATGTATTCTGTGAACCTCATTAAGATTTTCACACAAAAATAGGAAAAAAACAATAAATTTTGGGGGTTCCCCATACTTAGAACTGAAACTCAATTTTTTTTCATCAAATCCTTACGTAATTGGTATCTATGGATAGGTCTTCTAAAATTATATTGCAGTTTCTAATAATATCATTTTTTTCTAAACTAAATAGTATGCGCGAGAGACACTTCCAAAGTGGTAAAATGTGTGTTATACTTGTTACTAATTATTAATGTGTAATTAATGTGTATATAAATTATATTAATGTGTGTTATGTTGTTACGGAACCCTTCATGGGCGAGTCCGAGTCGCACTTGTTTAATTTTTTCTTTTTCGTCTTAAGTCATCCTTGGTCGTCCACTATTGGACATATTCCTTTTGCAAGGATCTCTGACGTTCGCTGTCATCGATTACTAGTAAAACCTATTCGGAGTCTACCCACACTGCGTGTTCTGGTCGTAATTCGAGCACTTAGGCCTCCGACAACCTAACAAACGGTGGTATTACAGATTCAATGTGGCTGACTGATATAAGGATGGATGCAGTGATATCGACGCGAATCAATTCTAATTCTACGGACGATAAAACCATTGTCAAATTGTCGTCCTCTTGGGCATAATTTTGTCAACGCGTTTGAACGACAGACATTTGATATTTGACGATGCTTAAAAACTATCATTAAGTACTCGCAATAATCGTGAGAATTTTTTACAATTAATAATTAAATAAGTATAATTTAATTCTGAATTGGTGCTTACTAGAAATTTAACTGACATAAGAATATTGAATAAGATTTTTTTTTAAGGATTTCTAGAACAATGCGATAACATATCGTATTCTTGAAATGTACGTGGATAATTTATCGCTCCTTTAATCTTTCATGTGGATAACGTAGCAATTTTTAGGAACAGATGGTTCAAGAAAGGCATACTTATTTCGCCTCCGCAACTGTAAAAGGCTCGACGGAAGCTCTTCCTTCGTTCGTGTCGAAAAGTGGCCACTTAAATAAAATCTTGCATCAATTTCTGAAAACGTAAAAGTGAAGACCGTTTTTATGATTGTTTTTAACATTCAGACAATGTTTATTATTCTACATAATAGTTTATAGGTAAGCTTAGTACCTAATAAGTATAAATTAACGGTAATGGGTTCGCTGTTTCGAATATATTCTTGAATCACTCGGAATTTAAGTGAAATAATATTTTTTAAGCATATTGATTGGTAAATAAATAAACGCCTCACACACAACGGCCCCCAATATGTGGCAAATGTGTTGGAGGTCCGAAAATACGCACAACACACAAGCAAAAACACTCAGACCACGACAAACATCTACATGGCTTATACAAATATTTGTCGTGTGCGGGAATCGAACCCGCAATCGCTAGCGCATCAAACAGTTGCTGTGACCACTGTCCTAATACGTCGTCGTTGTTAATAATGCTTTTGATTGGTTGGTAAAGCCAGTCATCTTTCTCGCTCTCAGGAGATCATACAGATGCTATAAAATAAACTATAATTTATTTTTTATTTTAATTATTATATTTTATTATAAGTATTTATATTTTATTTTATTAGTTATTTTAACTGTAATTTGCGTGTATTTTAACTTTTAACTAAATACAATAAGCCTTCTTCTATATGGAGAAGAGGCCTTCGTTCAGCAGTGGGTTGTTTACAGGCTGATACAGTACCGTGCAGTACAGTACAAATACCTTAATGTTTCATTGTTAATTTGAAAACATCGAAAATTATGTACAAACTCGTATTTATACCTTTAGGGGTAAAATATTCAATACAGCTTAATAGTTGTGTATTAATTTCTCAACAACAGTATAAACGTCTACCTGATTTATTATGTTAAGTCATTTTATATAATTGTAATTAAAAAAAATACCCTTATTTTACCATCGAAACGGCAATATTAACAAATACTACTGTCACGTTAATATTTACTGTAACGTTATTGTAAATGAATGTTACATAATTACAGTAAAGGTCAACTTTATAACTTATTACAATACTTTTTTTTTCATTTAACGATCACCTTATTCATAGACACACACTTTTAATGTAATTACTAATGATACGTTGCTAATACTGATTCTTATTTAAAGTATAAATTATTTCATATACATAATATAATTATAACATCTTATATACTAAATAAATACTATAATTTAGCAAAGAGTTTTTACTCTGTTGACTTTTTTTTAAAGATTTTTACTATCGTATTTTATATCGTCTTACTCTTAAAATATAACTTCCTCTATTTACAATTCAAAAAACATTTTAAAAGAAACAAACGAATCTCGAAGTTCTTCATATATCAATTTAAGTTAAAATCAACAATCAAAAAATGTAAATGTTTATTTTTCTATGTTATTTCGTTACCGTTCAACAAGTGGCTTAAAGTAAACATACGTCCGAAATAGGGGCAGCGCAAACTTTTGGTAATGAAATTTTAAAACGTTAGTAATAATTAGTTTATTATGAAAAAAAAAAAGATATTTTTAAACGTGTGTATATATATGAGGTTAATATTTTTTTTTTAATTTAATGTCTTTTTTCTACGTTGACTACAGTAAAGATTACACAAATAAAACATTTTATTATTTTTATAAAAGTTTTGCAAAATAAAACAAATTTCTCACAATTAAATATTTCTTATACTCAATTATTAAAAATAAAAAGTATTGACTGAATATATATTGTATTCATGAAGGCAAATATTGTCTGTTGTCTGCGTATACAGTTAGTCTGTTTATATTAATTATTTAGGAATAGATATGTAAACAATTATTGGAACATGTTGTGCTCCCATTAAGGTACGATGACAGACTATGAGAATATCTTGTAATTGTATATTCCACGATACTAAGGAACTAACATTTTTATATGTAGGTACGTTTATTTAAAAATTATGTTCGTTATTTTAACTGTGTATACACGCCATTGTTTTGGTCAATATTTAAACGTCGAATTAAATGTGTTGTAAAAACATTTTATTTTATTAAAAACTAATTTTAAAATATAATCATTAATATGATGTTAAATTGCAATTGAAATTAAAAAAAAATTATATCTAGAAACATTATCCTAAACCTCCTATCCTGCCCAAACAACCCTCGCAAATACAGTTTATACCTATACAAATAGGTACAAAATATATTTATATAGTATCAAGTTCGCTTTTTAAATAAAAAAAATCCCAGTACGGAAAACTAACAAAACAATTTCCTCAAAAACCCTTAACATCTTTTAACATTTGCTATCGTAAAAGGGGACACTAAACAAGTCCCGCAATAAACATTATTTTAAAAAAGGAAACCACCGCAACTTGCTCTGTTTCAAAAGGCAGGACCTGGTTGAATCAGATTAAAGTAGATTTGCGGCCTCAACATTAACACATGACCCGGTCACAATTACCTTATTTATATATAAAAATGATAGATAAATATACATTTATATACATAAAAGTAATATTTAAATCCTCAATTTATGATATTTTCTTATATATTATCTTATTTGAAATATCCTTTAAAATATTAAATGTTCTAGTAGTGACATCTACCGAAAAAGCAAAACATTAAGTTAAAGTAGGGTTCGAATTTAAACCAGTTTAGTAAAAAGGTTAACAATGTAGAGAACTATTTTCGTATAAAATATATGTATATGAACTAAATTAAACCTTAGTTTTTTGTGATAGATTTTATATTAGAGTGATTACTTTTAAATCGAGCAATCTGTGTCCTATTTATTTTAACTGGACATGTTTATGATAATTATCTATCTTATTATGATATGATTTTCTTCATTTTTGTTAAAATCATTAACAACATTGTTGTCAGAAAATTAATATTTTAAATACTTAGCTGTACAACAAATGAATAATTAAGGAAACAATAACTAGGAACAAAGATAATTTATTTAGAGTGTAATATATTTGGATAGATTATGTATATTAAAAATTAATGATTTCAAATTCAATTCACTCACTACTGTTTATATATTATTGCGAATTATTACCAAAAACTTTCAATTATATTTTCGAGATACGCGAATATTATAAAGCAGAGGTGATTGCTCGTTTTAACGTGATTATGTTAGGGATCTATCATTCCGATTTTAAGAATTCTTTTGAAAGCCTAATAATAAAGAAGGTTAGAGTCATTATATATTTTTGTTGTCTTCATTTTTATAATAGCAACTGTAATTGTTTTATCTTCCGTGATTTAATTCAGAGACTTATTTTTTATCGTCTTAGTATTGGCCATTGCCTTTTACAGCACCTGCGTTTATAATATTCAAGAAGTGTCTCTGAAGAAGTAAAATAAAAATGTACTAAATTTATTAAGTCAATAGTTCGTATTATGACTAATTTTTGTAATAGTAAATAATTTTTAAAATAAAATTCTGATTTAAATTCGCCATCTTTATATAATTATGTACATCATATTTAATATTATAAATGAGCTGCGTGATTGTAGTCAACTGTGTATATTCAACTGCGTAAGTATTCACAGGTCTTCATCATTATTTTATAATACAGTTACTTATATACGTAAATTTCCAGGGTATAGTCTCTTTTCGTATTTTAACATCGTAGACTTTGTGATTTTTTTTTATTTTTTTTTAATTTTAAGATTTTTTTTCTTATATATATATATATATATATATATATATATATATATATATATATATATATATAGTGTTTTGGAAATAATTTATAAAAAGTAACATTTCGTCGTCAGTCATAGGCTCAACGTATACCATAGGAAAAAAAAATCTTTTTACATTTTACAAGTATAAGTATCTATATTTCTCTTATATAATAACTAGCTGTGCCCCGCGGTTTCACCCGCGTTAATTTTAGGGAAAAACGTACTTAAATATTTTTAAACGAGAAGGTACCGCAAGGGGTCTCAGGTTTAATTCCTGGGTCGGTCAACGTATTATTGAGTATTTTATTTTTCAAAAATTCTCACTAAAAGAGTGATTTTATATTTACTTTAAAAGTGGAACTATAGTTAAAAAATATCTCAAGAAGAGAAAGAATAAAAAATGCAACGGAAGCTCTCAAAAAAGAATATATTTTCCCGTTTTTGTAACATTTCTTATTATAATAAGGCCTCAGCCCCTTTTGGTCGTATGTCGTATTGTATGTTATATAGCCTATAACCTTCTTCGGTAAATGGGCTATCCAAAACAAAAATAATTTTTCAATTCGAACCAGTGGTTCCTGAGATTGGCGCGTTCAACCAAACAAACAAACAAAAAAACTCTTCAGATTTATTACATTAGTATAGATTAATCTATTCATATTGTTTTATATTTATGTAGTTATACTAACAATTAACTATATAAATTTAGATTATTTTTGAAGCGGAGACTAAAATTTTAATATAAATAAAATCTATTAGAGTGATCGTCATCACATAAATTGACTTACTTTCATTGTTAATAATATAAGAAATTTAATCCTATTGTAATGTTGTACAAGCTTTAACGATATCAAGAAAAACCCTGTCTTTTGTTAAAATAAAATTCTATAAAATGACAATGTCACATTAATACTCTTATTGGGCTTTATAGAAAACCTAAAATAAACAGTAAGTTTAGTAAGCGGCTTATCTATACAAATAATAAATCTGTTAAAACCTCCGTTTTATTAATACACTATATATCATCAAGAATAAATTTCAATAGCGCGTTTTTTTTTGTTTCAGCGCCATCTCTTATCGTGTTTTTCTTTGTTCACGTATCACGTAAAAAGTACAAAACCAATGTAAATAACTTTAATACATAAAAATTAGACATAACTCACAATATAATTTAGTTTTTGTTTCATTGTAATTAAATTTAAAAATAAATATTTAAGAAAATAGAAATAGGTACCTACGCCGCCAACGCCATCTGGTCTAAGGAATCTTAAAAACTCACAAAACTTATTTTTGAGTTATTATTTTGCTAAACTTAAAAGTTTACTAAATATGTCGGATAGGAATAGAAATCGTTTTAATATTTTAGATAAACATCATTTTCAATTAATATAGGTACTATTATGTTAAATGTCACTAAATATAAAAACGATATTCTACTATTATACGATAGATGGCGCATGTAGGTGATAAAAAATATAAATTTATAATTTTTAAAATTTTAGTTAAATACCCGTGCGAAGCCGGGGCGGGCCGCTAGTGCAATAATATATTTTCTATTTTATTTCATTTTCTAGGCTCCGATTGTGACTTATTTAGGAACATTGTTACCCAGATTGTATGGTATTAGGTGCTATCTGTTTTAGATTAAATGGGTGAGATATCATAATGTTCTGGGGTCTTCCATGGATTTTGCCATGAGCATGGTATCGTCGGCAAATCAAAAGTTAATAATGTAATCGCCATTAATATTGATGCCGAATCCTTTCCATTGCAGTTTCGGAGATATATCATCTCCTTGTCTCACACCTTGATACATTGAAATCGTTCTCCTGCTATCAATATTTCTGTACTCGAACTAAGATATAGGCGTTATTGTACAAACACTGCAATATTTCGATATACCGGTAGACAATGTAGCACCGCTGGGGAGACTGTAGCATTGCCCATATTGCGATCGAATCGAAGGCTTTATCATAGTCTATAAACGCCAAATACAATCGCTGATTATACTCGTCGGTATTTTACATAATTTGATGCAGCGTATGTACTCGTATGTGGTCTAAGATGCCTTTTCAGTTGACTTGTTTGGAAGGCTGGAAGTCATCAAATTTGCCAGGGGTTGTAAGGACTACAATATCTTAATTCGAGCTCCCAGATTTTTGGACATGTATGATAGATGGTTCGGGTGCAAACTTCATCAGGTTAAACAGTTCCAGTTTGACATTAATTCTAAATGTGCCTCTCACCAATAAATGATCACTACCGATTTCACCCTATGGATTATGCAGATGTCAATAAATATTTGTCGCCTGGTGGTTATGATGAGGTCTCATTTCTAGTGGAACCATTAGGACGCATCCACCTAAATTTTTTTGTGAGATGGCTTCTAGAAGAAAGAGTTCATCCAGCCGTTTTCCTCTGGGCTCCCGCTGCACATATTGCCTCGTGGCAATTTGGATATGTGCAGCGAAACGAAATTATGCAAAATATGAATTTTGCATATCTTTGTTTAAAAAAACCCCATAACAAGATTCAAGTAGGTTATGTGTATACTCGTATATGACGCGACTTATGTGGTCATATTTACCCTAATTTCATCATCTCAATATAATGTAAACAAAATAAATTCCGTTATACCCTGTTCATTTTTTGTTCCACCTCAACGGATCGTTGAGCTTTATCGGACATTAACATGCGAATATTGTGTGTTACTAGAGCCAAATTTCGTCGTGATAGGTAGCGAAATCCTTGCTAAAGTTTCTTAGAATCTCCTGTCCTACCGTTACCTAAGCCACTACCGTAGCCAGGAGTTGTACAGTCACCTGGGCCTAGGGGTCTAGGATTTATAGTACTAGTCGTATCTGGGAGAGACTTGCGAATACTCGTCCTGCTTGTCAGGGGGTTTGACGAGCACTTTGTGTTGTGACAGCGTTTGGCTTATCAGCGTCTTGGTTGGAGTACAGTTATACGCACCACTATGGCTTTATTGACCTATTACGACTCCTCGACAAGAAGAAGATTTCTTAGTAATGAAACTGTAATCATCGCGTGACGCAATTGTTGTAGCTTTTACACTAAATTTTTATTGGATAACCTTATAATCTTTACTAATATGAATTATTTCAAGAAATTCTAGTGTCCACTTCAAGCTTACAATGAATTGTTTTATTATTTTTGAAAACACTAAAACAACTATTCTCTATTCTCATTCTTTTGCCAAGTCTTTAATAATGTATAGCGTGTAATATTACTACGAGCTTACAATGCGTGTATTTATAAATTATTTTAAACTATAAATTTCTGTATAGGTTTTGTATTGTGTCTTCTATTTCTACGGATTTTATTTACAAATGAACGGCGCCCTTCTTGTTGCTTACTTATTGCATATCACTAAGGTTATTCTTATTGTTTATGAGTATAATAATAATAGCATTTATTTAATAATTCAACATGGTAATAATTTAAAATTTCTCGTTGTTTAATGTTCCTTTTATATTTCCATACTCTATAAAACTTTTTGATTTTTGAAACGAACAATTTGGCACTCAGATTTCCCATTGTGATAAAATATGAAATTGATTTTGTAAATATTTTAGTAGTCGCCTTATTAGAGTCTTCAATTTGATAAATTTTTAATGGATTTTGGAAAATGAAAAAAAAAAAGCAACGAAAAACATTAATATAATATACCTACTCTCACAAAATATTTATTTTTAAATAAATTATGTTATACTAAGCAGCAAAAGCATTTAGTTACATAGGCAAACTGTAACATGTACGTAACGTAAGTAGTTACGTTTTATTTATCACTAGCGACGCAGTCTCGCATTTCCTTTGAAACAACTATAATCCAGTCATTTTAGGTTTTATCTGCGGAAAAAATCCTAGTGAGCTGAATTTTTGTATAAACCCTTATTACGTCATTTTTATACCCTTATTTTTCATTTATTACTTGATGACTATTAGTATTGTTTTTAAGAAAATTATATATGTATATATAATTATATATTTATGTGTAAACATACACGTATTAAGAACATTTAAAAAAACTATAGATAACAAAATAATATAGTATTCTGTTTTAACTTTGAAAACGCAACTATTACCATTTTAATTATCATTTTATTTATCTAATTGTGAAAACTTTTACTATTTTAATTATCTAATTGTGAAATAAAGTAGTCAAGTCGAGCGTGACGCAACATGACATCGCTTCCGGCCGCGGGGCGCAGACGCAGCGTCGCCGGAAGCCGGACGTTGCGGTGTAGCACAATCTGGAGTTGGACGGCGGGAAACACTGAATCAAGTGCAGCCTGAGCTTTCTCTGTTTTATGTATGGCACTGTAAAAGATAAATGGGAACGTTTTCGTTTAGTATCCTTTGCCGTTGTGGTTGCCAGGGCTAATCCTTAATGTACGTGTTAGTGGCATGTTGTCTACGGTCTGTAGGATCTCGCTCGTATTACGCTCTTAAATATTGATCCTGAGAGTTGTACCGGTCCGGAACAGAGATTTTGGTTAGTTTAAAGTAAGGTATATTAGATCAACAATGAAATATTTAACGACATTCAAATAAGTAAAAACAATATAATATCAATTTTCAAAGAATGATTCTTTTTTTTTAAATTATTCTAAGTAGATTGTAGCGTTCATAGAATAGACTAATTATGTAAATAAGAAAATAAAATCATATTGAAAGTCAGCAATTAATTATTATTGTATATAATTTTTTTTTTATTATTGTATTAAAAATTAATGAAATTTACACTTAGATAAATTTAATCAAGCCTATAAAGGGAAGAAGTTGTTTTTCTTCCTTTTAAAGGCAAACAAAGTTTTTATAACAGTATTTAACTAATAGAAATACATATACCGTTATATAATACGAGTATATTTATAATTAATGTAATATTCAATACCTAGATAAATTTTCTTTCAAGATAGATTATTTATATAGAATAAAATGTTATATTATTTTTAATGCCAAGCGTAGGTTCGAAAATTATAGTTATAAATATAGTGTATAACGAAATAAAAATGTATAAAACTACAAATTTTCTATGTGAAGCACTAGTCTTGTGAGACACATGTCGAAACTTCCTCTTGAAAACTCCATCTGAACGAAGAGTAAAGCCTTGTTCCTTGTAACCTGCTCTAGGTTTATACCCAACTGTTACGAACTGGAAGTAATGAGATTGTCTCTTGTAACTCTACTAAGTGAATATATACAACTATCTTAGAAAGTTCTCTACATATACGAGTATACATAACCTTCATTTCGTATTTTTTTTTTATGAACACTAACTTCAAATTAAATAAAAGATTAACATCTCAATCATAAATAGTAAGAAATTATTTCCTGGAATATTACTTGTGAGTATTCTATATCAAAACTAGCTTTAATTAAAAAGATTTTTTTTTCAATAAATTTACATTTAGGAACGCTTAACGTTTTAATAAAAAATATTTAATCAAAACGCGTTTCTCCGCCTGTTCTTTAATATACTCTCGTTGTAAAAAAATTTAAATGTTCTTCTTCAGTTCAATGACAACAACATGAATAATCTAATTCAATAATTATAATTATAATAAATTTGTAAAGTCACAAAATTGAATCAATTGATCATTTATATTGTCATTTTGTTGTCGATTCGCTTCACGTTCATTAAGCTTTTACATAAACAAATCGTTCGGTAAAACATTTTACTCGTGCAAACACAAAGTTGTGTTTTGTTTTTGATTTAACGTAAATTACTTATTTACAACACTGTTAATACCCAGGCGTATTCGTGTTTTAAAGCTAAAATTTTCATATCACATAATTAAGTTGTACATTTTTGTTTTCTAATATATGATTTGTTTTTAATAATAAGAAACAAAGACAATTATATCTATAAATTGTAAGCTCCAATGATTTTTTATTAATAATAAATGATTTAATAATTTTAGTTTTGTTATGATTTCTTCTTTATTATTATTGGAGGGATCTTATAAGTATATAAATGGTATGCGGAAAAATATAACAGTACAGTTGGCAACAATATAATATTTTTTTTAAAGACTGAAACTTAATACACGGAAAATATGAGTTGGTGCATACGTGTTTCATTTCACAAACTAATTTTACCAACATGGTGTGATAATTTATTTTATTATTATTACGTGTATTGTAAAAATTTTTACTATCGTTATTTCATCGAAACTAAAATTATAGCTAAATATTAATAATTGTTGTTTTGATATTAATTAATATTATAAACTGAAAATACCCACCATCAATAGGACCACAAAAATACGACACTGATAATTTTTAATAATACTACTTTCATAGTATATAAATATATATTAATTATACTTCATAGCTAACGAAATTTTATCAGTTAATATTTATTTAATCTAAAACTAATTAAATTAAATAATACTGCTAAACAAAGAATAAAATTCAACATTACAACAATAGATGAAAATCTTTTGTTAGGCTTATTACACATACAATTAGATAACCTCCATTTTCAACATGGCTGACCAGATGACGCTCCTTTCAAACGTCTCTCAATTAATAACTTTAGAAATGAACGGAGCAGTGCTAATTATTCAATGTTCATTTTGAGATAGATGCTTTTAAAGTAAATCGAATTCAGATTAAGAGTATTTAAGGAACACAAACTCTATAAGTCAAGTCTAGATTAGAATGATCTGAATCTCATCTTGAAACCATAATTATTTATAGTAATTATAACACTGAGACGTCTCAATTTACATAAATAAATTAAGGTCATTTATATCTATTTATCTATTAGTATTAACGTTATCCGTTTATGATTTTTTCGCAACAAAGAGTATTTATTTATTTATTTATTTAGGATTCACCAACAATTATTTAAACCAATACAGATAATATACAATATACATTAATAAAATTATAGTGACAGTGTAACAACTACTTACAGGTAAACTCCACAAAATACTCCACATGCATGTTAACATGAAAAATAACATCGTTAAAAAGTCAGTGATAATAATGATAGATTATTGCTCGGCTTAATAATAAATTAATATAACAGAATGATTGAATATATATGTAGGTAATATAAGATACAAATATTTACTACTCAAAATTTTGAAACGTGGAAAATAGAAAAACAAATATTTATTTTTTTAAACAATCAACAATGGACTTGTGAAATGTTGAAGCGAAATCATGACGTAGATCGATGCTATCACTACAACTATTAATAATTTTACATGATCTTGCACAGGGAGAATTTGAGCCTAAAACAGTTCTACTACAAGGTGTACAAAGTGGGTTAATGGGGTGACGTGGGATTCGATTAGAAACCCGAAAATCAAATAATCGCAACATGTATGGAGAATCAATTTAGTTATTTATTACCCTATAAGGAAACATAGCATCAAATATACTTCTACGCTCAGATAGAGAGATCACATTAAAATAATTTAGACGACTTTTATACTATTTAAATATTTTATTTACACCAACGGAATACGATAAGTGCCAAAGAAAACGTTTCTGTACGCGTTCAAAGCGAAGTATATACGTATCATAGTGAGGACGCCAAACCAAACTACAATATTCCAAAATACTTCTGGTGTAATAAAGTAATATTTTAGTTTTAGAATTCTGAAATGTTTTACAGTTCCTTAAGATGAACCCGACCATTGTGGATGCTCTTTTTAATTATAGAGAATCTATATATTAATATGTGAAGCAAAAATTTTCTACCCTTTTTTACGATAATTACGCGGATGGAAAGGTATGAATTTTGGCACAGTTAAAGTTTATATGGAGAAGAAGTGCAGAATGCTAATATTTTTTATAATAATGCTCAAAAATACATTAAATTTATCAAGAAAAAAACAACACTACACACTACGACACACACACATATGTACAGTGTACATATATACACAAATCTTGTTTAGTGTCAAAGTCTGTTGTCAACACGGTCTTAAATACAGATCTTGCAACATTTTTTTTTAAATACAGGTCTTGCAACGAATTTTTTATCGAAATGTTTATGACTGCTGCATATGCTCACCATGTTATGCGCAATCATATTTTTATGATGTTGACAATGCTGTCAATTATAGATTAGGTCAAATTTCGACCACTGGGAGACCACTAGTTCAAATTAAAAAGATCAAAATTAAATGTGGAAAATAAGTTTGAGGGTCCAAACCTCTTTCAGTCGGTATAACTCGATACAAAAAGTCTTACCCCTATTTTAATAACAGTTTTGATCTTTTCGTTATAAATTTATTTATGTAGGTGTATAGTTTAGTCAGCTCAAAAAATTTTGTATTATAAATTTTCTATGCCTTTGGCAAATTCGTTATATTTATTTATTTATTTATTTATTTACTCATTTTGCACACCAATACACAAAAGAACAATACGTAGAATTTAAAACAATCAACTTGCATCAGTTGCAACAGGCGGCCTTATTGCTAATACAGCGATCTCTTCCAGGCAACCTTTGGGCAGAAGACTTGCATATAAACTAGGGGATTATTTTATGTTTAAATGAAGGTTCTGCTTCTTCCACAAGGTATGCAAAAGCTACACAACTGAGATCAAATTGTATGGAAAAATATTCACCCAATTATATTTAAATACCAGCTAGGTTTCTAATCTCCTTTTTAGAAGTGACTTGCATTTGTTACGCTCGTATGTTGCCACAGAGCATTGTTAAGTTCCGCACGCAAGACGATGCTTCATTAAGTCACTAAATATCAAGTATACGCTACTTGTCATACTATCTTCGACTCACGCAAGTCGAATACGATAGTCATATTGTAAATTTTTTGTCAGAAAATTCGTCATTTCATTTTTCCGAATAAAAGTTATAATTTATTTAACTCAACAAACATTTATTTAAAAATTTGGTTAAAAAATAAAATAAAGAAAATAATGTATAATTATTGCTTATTTCTTAAAATACTTACATATAGAATCGCTTTTTCGTTCAGCCAAGGATATTTGGAGATGATATAAACATATGTATATTTTGTTAATTACATTTTCAGTGCTTTAGTTTAACAGTTTTTTTTTATAGTGATATAGAGCGTAGATGAGGTTGTCAAATTCCTTAACAAAGAATCAAATAAAAGTAATAAAAGATTGTCATCCTGTGAGATTGGTTGATGTATCAATCCATTTTTCTCACCTAAAATGAAGTGATGGTCGTTATTTTAGTGATAATATTATACATATATAATAATCTAATCAAAGGAATGAAATTTAGCTTACCTCATCTATACATATAATAAAATGGTAGAAATGTCAAAACTGTACATTGAATATTTTTTAAAAAGAATACTTGGGGTGTGATCTACAATCGATACCGAAGCCAAAAATATAGTTTTTAGAATTTTTGTCTGTTTGTCTGTTTGTCTGTTTGTCTGTATGTCTGTATGTATGTCCGGGATAAACTCAAAAAGTACTGCATGGATTTACTTCAAATTTGGCACGAATATTATTAAGAAGTCGGGTCATAACATAGGCTACATATTATCACGCTATCACCTACGGGGAACGAGCAGTGAACCTTTATTTCTTCAACGCATTCTGTAACAGCGTGTAATCTAACGACGCATAATTGAATGTTGTTATTATGTTAATAACCATGCTATAAGCTATCTTCACACTATAAAAATCGCGAAATATAAGTAACTTAGGCTGATAAACATAATGAATGTAAGAATGAATGTAATATAAGAAATGAATATAAGTAGTATCAAGACAATTTTAGAGCAGCGCCATCTATGAGATTTCAAAAACATCAAGTCGAATTACATGTGTAAGCCCTTTTTGGATATAAATAATTTAAATTTGATCATGTTGGCGAGGTTAATAGTTGTTTATAAAAGTCATAGATGGAGTTGTGCATTTTAATAAAAATTGTATCGTTGATTCGTTTCAGAGATGAGCAAGACAATTAAAAAAAATGTGTTTATATAAGTTTTAAGCTGCTTTATCTATGTCTTATAAAATTCATCGAGTTTTTCTGTATGTAATAACAAACAGAACTCAAAAAGAACTGCATAGATGTATAACAAAATTTAAACTCGAAAACGGCACGCTATTGCTGTAAGCAATTTGAGCTAAATAACGAAGAAAGAGGAAATTTAAGCATGCCATATATATCATAAAGATAAGAAATGCTTATGCTTCTCCGGAACCTATTTCCTCCAAAGTTGTGTAACGGGAACCCGCCTTAAAGTCATCTCGCTCCACAGACACACCATTGAGGCGGAAATTCTTACGGGTTGTGGCGTCGGCGAAGCAGTATTTATACGACGCATTCCCCTCATACCTCATAACTTCCCGTTCCAGTTCAAGCGCGTACAGTTCCCCGTGAGTGTTTGCTTCGCGATGACCATCAATAAGTCGCAGGGCAGACACTGAGGGTAGCTGGTGTCGATCTCAGGACGAGCTGCTTCACACGGTCAGCTGTACGTCGCTTGCTCCCGCGTCATCGGTCCTGACTTTCTTTACATTTTGGCTGCGGAGAGCCAAACTACTAATGTTGTTTATCGAGAAGTCCTATAAATATGTATTTTTACCCTATTCTGTATTCCTTATTTATTATTTTCTCCATCCGTTTCAGTCACAACTTATAACTTAATTCAGCAGAATCACCATAAAGTCATTTATTCAAAGCAGGCTAAAAATAAGCACTTTTTGAAAGTCAATTTTACAAAAGACAGTCTCCCTTTGTTACTGTACTTTCTGTAGATATGAAATGTAAAGAAGAAACGGGTAAATGAATGTTATTTTTAAAGGAGCTGTATAGCGTTCACGCAGACGACGTCGCGGGCAGCAGCTAGTAATCAATAAAGTTGTATATAAAAAAATTAATAAATTTTCTATATTGTTAATTATTGTCTGCCTAGATTTCAGATTTAGATAGACAAAGTAACATAATATGTTTGTGAAGTAGAGGAATTATCTTCTAACCGAATTAGTGATAATCTCTTTGTCATATTAAATACCTATATGTATGTTATCGTGTATATTTAAATTGTTATATACGTTTATTCTATACGACTGCCACATCAGTACTGACTTTATTCAAAACCTTTAATGTTATCTGGCAGAGATCGCTAGCACTTAGACCGCTTTATTGCGAATTTATTGTTATTTCTTAAGTAATTCGTATTGTTAAACTTTGCTGTATAATGTACAATAACGTATATTGCTATAAGCACATATACTTCTTTTATCTTTTGTACAGTAGTATAAAAGTATAATTTGGTAAATATAATAATAGGTCGGAGAAAAAGTCTTTTCGGATTTTGTATCTATAAAATTGAAGAAAAATCTCTTTGGGTGTCTTGTTTTTATCTGGCTGGTTTTAATATTAACAAATATAGGACATTAAAAAAAACACTTTATTGCCATTTTTCAATACTGTTTTTCGTCCGTCCATCAAAACGAGTAAATTTAACGAAGAAATTCGATACATTCTGAAGTTTTATTGCAAAAAATGTAAAAATGTGACTCAAACAGGTAAAAAAAAAAATATTGTGAGGCTTATGAACCAGTCTCAGTAAGAGTAGCGCAAAGTTGGTTCAGTCTGGGAATTTTGATTTCAAAGATGCAGCTCGTTCTGGTTGCCCTTACATGGACAAAGTTTATGCTATTTGTGAAAAAGTGGAGCAAGATCGGTATATTGGTAGTTATAACATAGTCGAGGAACTGAAAATTAACCACAAAACAGTTTGACCCTTTTGAAAAAGTCTGGCTACACAAAAAAAGCTCTATATTTAAGAAACATGAGCGAAGAAACCTTATGAATCCTGTACTTATTTGTGATTCTCTATTGAAACGTAATGAAACTGAACCATTTTTGATTACTGGTGATGAAAAGTGGATTACCTAAGACAAGAAAGTGCGAAAAATATCATGGTCAAAGGGTAGTCAAGCTCCGCAGACTGTAGCGAAACCCGGATAACAAGCAATAAGGTGATGCTGGGTGCATGGTGGGATTGGAAGAGCATAGTTCATTGTGATCTTTTACCACCGGGCAAAACCATCGACTCAAATCTCTACTGCCAACAACTCATGAGATTCAAATAAGAAATCGAAAAAAAAAAAAACGACTGAAATTGATTAACAGAAAAGGAGTGGCCTTTCATCATTATAACGCCAGATCACACACATCTTTGCCACAAATCGGAAATTGAGAGAGCTTGGTTGGGAAGTGTCAATGTATCCACCATGTATTCCTGACCTTGCACCCTCAAATTTTCACCTTTCGCTCTTCAGAATACTTTGGGTAGAGTGAGGTTAACATCAAGAGAGGACTGTCAAAACCCATTGCACAATTTTTTTAACCAAAAATCCCAATACTTCTGCAGGAACGGGATTATGTCACTAAATACAAGATGGCAACAAGTTACCGAACAAAATGGCACATAATTATATATTATAATTAAATCTTATTAAACTTTGAAAAAATATCTTGAATTTATATTTAAAATACAAAGAAATTTTTTCCCCGACCTAATATTATTATTTGGTGATTGTTATTTCATTTAAGACACTGTAAGAACAAAGGAAGATAAATGAGACACTGTAAGCAAAAAGGATTCGAGGTAAATACGCCACCCTAATTTACTGTAAACTGAAGCCTATATAAGTCTTAATATATCTACAGAACATGCAGTTTTTTTTTTTTTTTTTTTTGTATAAAATAAATTGGACTATAATAATCTAAATATTTAAAAACTCAGCTGTGCAAGACCGAGTTCCAAGTTGCAATTTATTTAGTTAGGTATTAATTTATTAATTTAGAAAACATATAATTATGAACATAAACAATATATTATAATATTTAGTTAAAATAAACATATATATTATAATATTTAGTTAAAATAAACATATATATTATAATATTTAGTTACATATCGTACAAAAAAAAAAAAAAAACTTTACATGTAACAATCGAGTCTTCACAGTTTACTAATTCTAAGGTAGGCAATCTCGACTGTATAGAATTTATATATCTTTTAATGTTTAATATTCGGGTATATGCATAGGTGATTAGGTTTTAATAAAACAATAACTAATCTTTTATATAATTATATTGTTATTAAACAGTTTAGAGATCTTGTAAATCAGTCTTATACAAATAACTTTCAAAATGATCCATTTATGTTGCAGGTTAATGTGAAATCTAATAAAAATACAATAAGAATAGTATAAAGTATTACTATATTCATTGGACGAACTAAAAAGGTTTTTTAATTTTTTTATACTTACTGATATAATAAACATGAAAAGTTGGTTTGATTGCGCTAAGATCAAGGTTTACTAAAATGATGAAATTTTTATCCTAAATTAAAAAGCACGCTTTTTGAGATTATGTTTTTTTTTTTTTTTTGTTATTGCCGTGCGGTGGCCGACAGAGAAGAACAGTCCCTACCTCTTTCTTTCTCAGATTTCGTCAAAGGCGACTAAGGCCATAGTGGTTCGAACAACTGTACACCAAGCTAGCTAGCTAGTATGCTGATGGGCAGCAGCATCACCATATTTTTTTTTTCTTTTGGCGGGGAAAAGGTACCTAATCGCACATCCCGTCGTCCGGGGTGACAACGGGGTAGTGTGGACAACGGTGGGTCCTCACCAACTAAAATAACCCACCGTGCGCCCTCACCCGCCCTTACAAGGCGGGCCGCGGGTACCGCGTACGTTGCTGCGTGGCCCGCAGGTGGCAGCCCTATCGAGCACTCTCTCCTGTGCGACGCCCCGCGCACTTGGGCATCGCATCTTCGCGGTAATCTGTTTCGGCGGACGGTGGGCAATCAGCATTACCATATCCTGCCACAACACACTGCGCTTGCCAACGCAACTGCCAAGCGTGGCGAATATTTCGAAATTATAAAATTTAATAACCATATATTAAAGTGTTTTAATTTTTGAATATTATTTTGTTTAAAAAATAAAAATATTTTCAATTACAAATAAGTTTGATTAAAAGTCTATACCGGATTTTATCTCGTTTATTTAAAACTTTACAGTTTTACAATATTTTAAATTATTTCCCGACGTTTCGGACCCTTTACAGCGTCCATGATCTCGGGGGACTGAGGTGGTGGGTGTCCGAATAATGTAATAAGTTTACACTATCACTGAAGGCTTATTTCATTAAAGAAAATCAAATTTCTTTAGAGCGACGACTATTAATCATTACACGGCAGCGTAATCATTATAGTATCACTTTTTCCTATATTTCAGAAATTTATTCCAAAATAGTATTAAAAAACTTACATTACAATAATAACATATTTATACTTATCCATAATATTCTTAAAGTTTTATGTTACATTAAAATATATATAAAAAATACTTTTCCAAAGAAGGATCGCCAAAAATATCCGAATAAGTCGTACATTATTACAAGCTGTTGAGGGTATGAAAAATTTCGCTACATTTTCATTTGCCAAGCAAACTCGCCAATATATTTTAAAGGCAAGTCGAAATCTATCCGTTCATATCTTCCATCAGCCGGACATCTGCGTAAGAATAACGGGAGAGCTGAGGTTTCAATGAGCCAACCGCCAGTGTGTGGCGCGCACCCGTCTGTGCCGATCGCACGCTGCCCGGATCGGTTACACCACGTGATGAACTTTATACGCAAGCGAGTGTTAAGCTGAAATTCAATAAGAACAATAAATACACCACTGAAATATTTCTAGTCTTATTTAGGTAAGTTTCTGACCGGTTCTTAAGCACTTTTGTGTGTTTGGAGTAGTGTTCATTTATTTTTCATGCGGGCGAAGTTTTCAAGTTATGAATTTGTTTCCAGCTGTCGTTTGGGTTTCTTTGTTGGAGTTTGGTTTATTTTATTTTCTATTTTTTTTTTTACTTGTTTGGCGCTGAATCAGGTTTTCTTATAAACATTTTTCATTAAAATGCTATAATTTTATTAACTGAATTTATGCTACCTTAAATTATTAAATAAATTATATAATGTTAAAGTATAAAGTATAAATATGTACGTATAAAGTTTTTAATTTAATATTTTATTTGTTTTAATATTAATATATATATATAAATTACAATATATCTATATAGTTCATTCTCTACCCTATTTTATTTACAAATGCGTTAAACGTATCTACGAATAGTGATTTACGTTCCTTATTTTGTGATTAAATACCCTTAAAAAAGATGTTACTTTAATAAATTTAATTTTTAACTTAAAATTAGGCTTGAAATATAATAATAAAAATAATGAAATAAGAAACGATTAAGTAGTAATTTTTAATTATTTACAATAATGTTACTTGAATATCGTTATTAGATACTCTTAAAATTTCAATAATTTCTTTATTAAAACTTTTACTTTTAATATAGTAAACAATGATTTATAAGTCAAATAAGTTAACCGAACTTGAACTAAAGTAACTATACATGCTAGAACATTAATATAAAACATCTTTTTCTGCAGACAAGTCGGTCGGTCGGTCAAGTTTATAAATTTAATATTAATTTTTATTGATAAATATTTCTACTATAGTATTTACACTTTTATCCTATTCTTTAATAGAAGATAATAGCTTTTAGCTAGCTTAGGAGTAGGATATTTAAAGATCGTAACAACACAAATTATATTATGAGTAAAATATTTTTTATTTATATGTATAACAATAACGTTTAAAATCAAATATTAATGGAAATTATATATTTTCTCAATAAAAAAAAAGAGCATGAGCATGGCTGTCGCAAGACGCTGAGTTATCGTAATATTTTCTTCGAATTTTGTGATTACTATTGGAACGCTTATGGTTCTTTGTGATTACTTTATAAAAATCTTCTTATTCCGACAGAAAAGAGGTTTGATTATCCACAAAAAAAAAATTATAGCTATACCTACCCTAGTAGAAACGAAAAAATACTAAGAAGTGATGATTCAGTTTTAGTAGGTACCTACCACATGTCTCTTGCAGCTTCATTCGCATGAACATTTGCTACTGTTCTGTTAGTATAAATTTCACCTCATTCTTTCATGGCTTATATTTATCATTTACAAACATTATATTATTTTATGATATTAGTATCGATGTTCTTTTTCCATATAAGAACTTCTCGACAACAACTTATAGAGTTGTGGGCGTCGCCGTGGGCGACGGAGCGATGATGATGGCGATATTTTTTCAAAACTTTTATATGAAAACAACTTTTTTTAAGAAATACATCTGATTCAATATAAAGAACCGGCTCAATTTCCTCTTTTTTTAAAAGTTACACGTCTAATAATTGATTAAAAAGTAAAATGTTAAAAGCCACAATTATTAATTTAATTGAGTCATGTATAAGGTATTAATAAGCTGCCCACTTCTGCACGCAAAATAGGCGCACAGTGACGTCGAGTTGCAGAAATAAGCCCGTCTTTACTTATACTTATACAATAAGGTATTAATAATAAAAAAAATTAAAAAATATAACACTTTAATCGATAACCAAATGATAAATCATCCCCTATTATGAGCGACATAATAGGGAGTGTGGTAAAGATGAACTTCGATGACGCCCTAATCAACAAAAAAATGTTTCGTCTTAGTCAGATAGCTCGATACAAAGTCAAAGTAAAACTGGTAATTAAACAAATAATAAATGAACCTTCTTAACATACCTTTGTCATGTTTTTAATGATTGTTAGTATTTTGATAAGTAAGATATGTCCAGGGTCTTAAGACATAGTTTATAAGGACTCCTTTAATTCTCAATTGAATTCCTTCAAGATTAGGAAGATATGACTTTTAAATAAATACTAACATGACCTAATGATGTTGGAAAAAAGTTCTAACAAGAATGGATCATTCCAATTGAAACTCAAGTAATCTAACAAACCAAATAGTTTTTAGAAATATTTTTGTATCTTAATTGTATTATCTATACATGTAATACTAGAGTTTAATTAAAAAAATCAAAAAACCCGACTGCGTAAAATACTCTTATTATGAACTAAAAAGAATAAAACAATTTACTAGCTTTCATTTGATACCCATATTGCTACAGTAAGAAAAAAAATCAACTCCCCCCTCATTCCGCCATTTGCGGGCGCCATTTTGAAAATTTATATAGCCTATGTCACTACTACAATTTAGACAAATCCAACGACACCTCATATGTCAAAAACCGTCCAGCCGTTTGGGCTGTAGCGCGTGCCAAAGAAATGGACATACATACATACATACATACATACATACATACATATATACATACATACATACATACATACATACATACACTCGAAAAACATAACCCTCCTTCTGTCGCAGTCGGGTAAAAATGGTAGGAAAGTCGAAACTGTACATTGAATATTTAAAAAAAAAATACTTGTGGTGTGATCTACAATCGATACCGAAGCCAAAAATATCGTTTTTTTAGAATTTTTGTCTGTTTGTCTGTTTGTCTGTATGTATGTCCAGGATAAACTCAAAAAGTAGTGCATGGATTTATTTCAAATTTGGCACGAATATTATTAAGAAGTCGGGTCAACATATAGGCTACATATCATCATGCTATCACCTACGGGGAACGAGCTTTGAACCTTTATTTCTTCAACGCATTCTGTAACAACGTGTAATCTAATAGCGTTCACTCAGACGACGTCGCGGGCAGCAGCTAGTAACAAATATAATAATATTATAAATCTAAATTGGAATTATTTTTAAATACGTTACGTTAGAATTATTAATATATTTTTTAGAAAATAAATGATATCACATTCAATTTATTTGTAACGCGACGAAACTCTGCTTAACTCCTAATGACGTTTATGTTTACTGCACTTCAAAATAAAATAAAATTTATAAAACAAAATATTTTTTTAAAGTCTGACCAGTAGACCTGACATTAACACATTTAAAACAAACGAACTAACGAAAATACGGATATTTATAAACGAAAGTTAAATGAAATTTTACACGTTCGATGCTAATTACTTAAGACGAGAGTAGCAGACCTGTTCTTCGGCATATATTGTTTCGGCTAAAACCGTGAATTAGTCCTTCAAACAATCATTAGTACGATATTTAACCTAAATAAAAGGGTTTGTTGTTTTGTAAAAGCATCGGAATCGGATTTTGTTTATTCAACTTACTGGAAATATAAATATAGTATGTTGTGGAGGCTCCATTTACATACATAAGTATATAAATCATATTTGCATGATATATTTTATACAGTATTATATATTTTATTAATAGTATTATAGTAATTGTATAATAATGTATGTATAATAATGTTTATTTAATACATCTATAAAGTGGGAATCGTTCTAGTGTAGTGAATGCTTTCACGATAAAACTCCTGAGCCACTTGTTATGGATCCTGGTAAGTAGATTTTTGACAACCCATATTAACATTCAGTTACCGTAAAATGGGGTGAATAGAAATCGCGGGGTGAATAGAAACAAAACTGGAAGTTTTATTATTTTGTCTCTAGATTACTTATAGCTTATTATAGAAGGTTTATTTCTTCTATTAATTACACGGCAATATTTTTCCTTTATGCTGGCTGCACACAAATTTACGTCAAGTTTAATGATTTAAAGAAAAAAGCCGTTAAAGTGAACGTGTGTGATAAGTGATTTTAGACCTTGTAAAAAGTTTTGCTTAATATTGAGTTCTTTGAAGATTTCACCAAGCGAATTGATTTATTTGGGAAGTTATATTTCTTATCTTTTAGGAATACAAAGATGAGTGTTAATAGTCAATTATTTCTTTCTTATTTCTGGTAAAATTAGAATGCAGGCATTTTTTCTGCAATTTCGAGGTGAATCGATACGAGAAAGGGGTAAATAGAAACGCCCTTAGGGTTAATAGACACGAAGAAAGAGGTGAATAGATACGAGTGAGAGGTTAATAGAAACGAAAAAGGGGTTAATAGAAAGACGTTTTTTAGGGTTGTCTATCGTAGACTAGTTCGTCATACTTAGCTAACAACATATTAAAAAAAAATTATATAAGTTTCAATCAATTATTAGAAAAGCATTTTAAGTAGTTATGTGTTCTTCTTTTTATTGTATAAATTCAAACATTAAAATAAATGAAATATTTATCTGTATTTGTTGTTCAGTGGATAATAATAATATCAGTCTGAATACTTGATATATATTTCAAACATGTACGCTACATCGTATTGCGCTCGCCATGCCGGGTATTTATAAACCAGATCCTCGTGGTAAGAAGTATAAAAGGTATCCTAAATAATTGATTGAGCAGGCTATTCAGGAATATAATGATAGTAGCGGTTCCTTAAGTTGCATGATTGCATCGCTAAGTAGTTTGAAATAGACAAATCTGTCCTACAAAGACATACTATAAAAAATATGAAGAGGTGGAATTATTATTTATAAAATACATAAATGTCTGTGCTTAATGGGGATATCCTCTTGAACTTTATGACCTAAGATTATTAGTTTAAAATTATTTGGACAAATTAGGCGTAACAGAAAAACGGTTTAAAGACAACATGTCTGAACCGGTTTTTGCCAGAAGTTTATATATATATATAATTTGTATTTGACAGCCCTAGCGTTTTTTCTCTATTCACCCCCTCACTCGTATCTTTTGACCCCAGTTTCCAGGTAAATAGAAACGACCTACTTTTTCCTAATTTACAAATAATAGACATGTTTTTACTTATTTTTAGGGTACATATTTGGTATATTACAACACGACTCACGATTTAATAATGTTTTAATAATAAGCTTCCATACAAAATATGAAAGAAAATCGGTGTTGAAGTTGAAAGTTGTGTCTATTCACCCCATTTTACGGTACTTCAACTTCACACGGCATGGATATAATATATCTAAAGCCGTGTGGCAAAGCATTGTAAATTAAATATTAGTTATTGACATGGTTATTTAAAATCACAGCAATAGATTAGTATAGTTTTTAGTTTAGTATACAGTTATGTGAGCCTTAGAACCTTGGTTCCGTAAATACAGAAAAGAGCTGAAAATATAAAGTCAATAAAATATTTTTAAAAGGTATTTACTATAAATATATCCAGCGCGGAATATATCCTAATTTCGTGAAAAAATAAACAAGTAAGTTCTTTTCTTCTAATTAAAACTTCCTCTTTTAATTATTTTTTTGGCACAAAATTAAGAAATTAAAATTAGAACTAAGGAAAATCGTCTTAAATTCGTTGTTTTCTTCAAATATATATGTATAAAAGATAATGAGTCCCAAAATCCGATTTTTTTTTGTAATATCTATATTACAGTAGATTATAAAACATCGACTCAAATATTCGTCATATTGTTTGGATTTTAATGTACAGGCAGAGTTAAGTATAAAAACAAAAATCAAACAATTTTTGAAATATCACTAAAATGAGATTTATGTTTGTTTTTACAACTGCTTAAGTAAAAAAAAAAAGCTAATTTTCTTCGCTACGAGTAAGTCTTATTTTACCTATATCATGGGCTTTGTCAAATTACTACTACAAATCATAACAAATCTCGCGTTATGCTCAGTAAAATAATACGTTAAGAGAAAACTTTGTCCCGTCGTAGAATATTCACAGGCTCTTACAGCAAAGCACAGTAAAAAAAAAATCTAAAAAAAAGTTATAAAGTTAATAACGTAGGCTATATCGACAAAAATTTAGGCGAAAAATATTTTATGTTACCTAACAATGCAAATAAGTTCTATGGAGCTACTATTTAACTTAAATAAGTCATAAGATAAGAATTTACGTAATATACGTACGTCTGCCAATAAAATTCGGTTAATTGTTTTAGTTATATAAATTCTGGTAATAAACTAATTTCGAAAATTATTCACATTTGTGACCTAAATTTTGCTTTCATATATTGGATAATTAATATTCACCCACGTATATCATTGATTTTAACATTTTGCGTTCATTTGCGGTTATGAACCGATGCAATAACATAACATGAGCCTTTCGCATGTGTAATGTCATTATCACGATCAAATAATGGAAATTATAAAATGTATTTTGTGTAAACATTGCAATTTTGCTCCGTAGGCTCGTGCACCGTAAAAAATATTACTACTGTTACTGTCTACTGTATTGCTACTGTACCTACTGTCTTATTGTTGTATATATTTGTTCTTGTGTGTTGTTAACATATAGCTAATATGCTATTATGCTATGCCTTTATCCGTGACTTCGTAAGCTTGGAACTTAGAATTAGGCAACTTATATTATCTTATACATCTCTTAAAAGAAGGTCTTATGAAAAAAAAATACACAGTGTCTGACAAAATATATTGGTGCACTGATTAAAAAAAAAAAAACCTTCATTCAAGAAAAATATTATTGATCCCAGAAAATTATTTTGAAGAAAACTAGTCTTATCATTTTAAGAAATTCTTGTCTTGAATTGTTGTTTCTTGGGTTGAGAGCCCTAGTAACTTCGATCGATCGACATATTTACTTGGTTCAAGACTATATTATCTTCCATCAATACAAGTGAATTCCCCAATCAAGAATAATTTTAATTACTTAGAATATTATAATTTAAAGTAAAAAAAAAAAGAAAAAAAAACAAGTAATGATTTTTTCTTTCCAAAAAATATTTATGCTTTACTTTTCAGTGATACAGAGAATAACAAATTCACAATTTTTTACAGTTTTTTATAAAATAATCTACAATGCAAAATAATACATAAAATTATATAAAATGAGTTAAGCTGAATATCCCGGCTGAAAGTATTACATTTTTTTTTTTATATCATTGAGAAATAAGTAGGTAGGTACTTCACTCAATAATAATTGTTCAATACTGTATCAATATATTATAAAATATTTTGATATTTCATATAATTAATATAATAAAAGTAATTCATAAATAATAAGAATAAACAATGTATTAAAATTCACACAAGTAACTGCTGAATCGCGCAAGTGTGTTGTACTAACAAACCTATACAACGGCGCGAGTAGCCTGCGAAGGACGGTCAGCCGCTATATCACGCTAATGTTTGGTTCTACAGAATCAATATATAGATCTCCATACAAAATTGTTTGGACTTAGGTTTTTTAATAAATCAAAGATGCAATGACATCTTGCGACGGCGTATTTATTTTGTAAGCCTCGTAGTATAGGTGTGGCTTTAGACGTATTGAAGAATAATCTCAATTCATAATACCGTTATGTTACCGTCTATCTTAATCAAAGAGAAAAAAATTCTTGGACGAAGTTGTGTACATCTTCTTTGGAAACAACCAAGTTTCTTCGAGAAGAGAATCAAGAGTCAATTTCTTAAGTTAAGAGAATTTAATAACTTGAAATAAGAATGACGTTTTCTAGTGAAAAAATTCTTAAATAAAATAGTTTTTTCTATCAGTGTGATGTTAACATGTCTGATTAATGTAGATAATACTTTTTAGATAGGAGTATGTAAGAGGAAGACTTGGATCCCTCTGAGGAACACTAACAATAAGATCCAAATTATTGATGTATTTCTAGCAACAACAGATAAACAAACTGAGGTCAATATTGGTTACATGCACCAGCATAGAACACGTCGCGATTTCAAATTGGTAACAAAAGAAAATTGTGAAGAAACTTGCATGTCTTATAAGAAATTTTGATACATGTATACGCATACGCAACATAGAGTGAAACAGTGTAGCGAATTAAGCACCAATCATTCTGCTTTATTGGATAAGAAGCATTTGCTCAGCAGTGGGATATTTAAAGATCACTGTTCATGATATTTTAAAAAATGAAATGACAACAGATCAAGGCCGATTATAAGCAATTTATAAAAAAAGTTATGACAAATAAAGAATTTCTTTTTACATAATTATTTTAGCTTCATTGTTATCGCAAAAACCCCTATATTTCGTTTTTCCTAAATATTTCTCATATAAAGAGATCAGCTGGTTACATTATTATTATGTTACTAGCGACCCGCCCCGGCTCCGCACGGGTGCAATGCTAATACATAATCATAAAGTGGTATAGATATATATAATCGTCAAGTGCTATAGGGCGAAGCGCGGCCTTCGACGCGCTATTATAGGCACGCGCCACCGGCCCCCTGGTCGGCTATGTACACTATATCCCGGCATTTTAAAACTGTAATATCGTCGAAAATATTCATTTAAATTACATACTGTAAAAATATTGATCTATATTAAATGCACAATGTATATAAAGTACTAAATTGGATAAGGATTAATGCTGTATTGCTTAAAATCGCTTTGTAAATAAGCCATTATTTATCGTAAAAAGTAAAGTATAAAAAATGTTTACTGTGGGTTATCCCTAAGAGATAGACATAATTATACCATCGCGGACTTTTTTGTCGAACATTTTGAGGTGTACAATACTGTAGTACATTATTTTGATATATCTCGAAGGGTTCAGCTAGCGTTTGTAATGTAAGCGCAAAAAATGTGTTTATCTACGACATCACATTAGAAAACGTTTTCATTAGAAATTATCAGTGTTTTTCTACTATATTATGCATGTTATATACACAAACCTTCCTCTTAAATCATTCTATCTATTCGAAAACCCGCATCAAAATCAATTGCAAAGTTTTAAAGATCTAAGCATACATAAGGACAGACAGAGCGGAAAGCGACTTTGTTTTATACTGTGTAGTGATTACCAATGATGTTGAGATGACGACATATTAGATGGATATCATCCTAAATATTATTTCTAAAATGTGTTTTTTCCTGGAGAGTCTAGGTCTTATTAAATACTCTTAATCAAAATTAATAATTCATATACCATTTTAAAGATTATGTTCCGTGTTTTTGAAAAAATAAAAAAAATATTTTTCATGAAGATTTTTTTCACTTTGATAGGAGCGATGCGCACATCATACATTCAACATGCGCGGAAATGTTGAATGTATATACACTATAATTATCTACCCTGCGAATACATGGGGCGCCATCTGAATAATTTTGTTTAAATTGTAACTAATATGCCAGCTATGACATTATTTACATTTATTGCAAATGTTTTGATCTATCGTCAAAATTAATAAATATTGACGAAGATACATAAATATAACTCTACGAGTATAAACCGTTAACGTTTTGAATTAATAGAACGATCATCATATACATTATTATTTTGTAAAGGTGTTTTTTATTAAAAGGTTTGACTTCAATATTGTACAAATTTTTCGCACGGGTCAGCTAGTATACAATATAATTTAGAATTCTAAGAAGTAATAAATAGTAAAAAAAATCTTTTAAAAAAATCTTTATACCCTAACCTGAAAAAATTACAAAATTTCTTAGGTGAAATCTTTGTTATGTGTTGTAATCCGGATTAAATAAAAATTCAAAATCCGTTTTTCATACAAGACTAACCAAAGCTTATTATTATTATAAAATATTATATGATGAATAAAAAGAATATTTCATAATACTGTACCGCTACCTTGAAACAAAAACTTAAGGGATATGTATAATAAAACTGACAATTTCGAAGGAGCTGAATTTCTTTACGTGTACTACTACTTAAACTACATATACTACTACATTACACATATAGTACTACATATGTAAAAATATATCCAGTCACATAAATGCATCCGTATGTTTTACATTTATAATATTGGTATAGATTTCAAACATACCGTCGGCATCAAAGATATTTGAAATAAGGAGATATGCCCTAAACACGAAATAAGTCCGGTACCGCTGTCGCCACTTTTGAAGATGTGTGCGTTTTCATTACCGGCACAACTAGCGTTCTAATCCTCTAATTGGTTCGCACACTACGAAAAAAAATTGTACGAATACACTCACACACGTAAAAAAACAGCGTCGGTGAACTCGGTGAACTCGTGAAAGGGATGTGACATCGCATTTATCGATAAAATCATGCGATGAGAATGTTATTCATTTTTAACCAATATTACCTGTGTAAACGCATATAAAATACAATTAAGAATAGTGATGTGCTATATTTTTGTATTTTTAATTATATTATGGTATCCTGAAAATTATTAGAATAATACAAACGAAATGAACAGAAAATTGTTTATTAAAAATAAAAAATGTTTTGCACAAAATGAAATGAAATAAAAATGTTTTATTTTGCTTACTTAATATTGTCATAATTATAAAGATCGCTTTTTACCCGAATCTACGACGCAATCTTTGCGTTTATCACTATATTTACTCAATCGTGTTTATCATTCTATGTCCCCATCTTTTGGAAAGCTGGAAAGGTAAAATAATAGCTAACACACAAGTACACTTGCATATAAGCTAAGCTAAGCTGAAACTTACAAAGCAATAAGTAGTAGGCTTTTAAAAGGTCAATCACAAACCCATTCGTAATAGGTACATGCAGGAATAGTCATGTTGACTTGTGTTATGGATTATGTAAAAGAAAAGGGAGTCTGTGATAACGTAGCGGTTAATAGTATGAAAAAGATAAACATAAGAAAAGGAAAAAAAGATGATGCTGATGATAGTAAACACCATTTTAATCTGAATCATGCCATTTATTATAATATTTCCAATCTTATTGTGAGCTGTATTGAAAACATGAAGGTGTAGTAAAGTACCCGAAAGCGTGTCAAGTTGGGCAATAGCTCGAGGCATGCTATATCATAAATCATACCTAAATATATTTCATATATCATTACCATTGTACACCTAAGTTCCTATGAACTTACTTTACCATCTCTGATTACACATCTCTCAACTACGCTGTAAAATAATAGAAATAAGGAAAAACCTATTCACAAAACTATACGGTTGACAAATATTAAAATTTGGCTATATTTCACATATTTTGTCGTTAAACAAACATACTCAAATACAATGGAATAGCACATGTACAAAGACGCTTAACTTATAATTTACAGCTAACCTAAGTGCCATAGAGAGATTTGAAAATTATGACAAAACAATATAATTAGAAACGCTTAAAATATACATTCTTGCTAAATAAGCTTAACAAATACGTTTACAGAACACAACGCATGTATATACAACATACATAACTAACTAAAAACATACATACACAAAATGTATTATAAACTTCAATAGAAATAAGTAATTCGATAATCGCCGTGTTGTCGATAGCTTACACCTGTTGCTCCGTATGGACACCACTATCTCATCGCACAAAGAAAACGGTAAAATATGCGACATTACCATTACGATAGTATCGTTGTGTAAATTTTACATTGCTTGTTCAGTTACTCCGCAACATACTGGGGTAGTGGTTAGAAAGCAATGTATTTAAATGTAGTAGAAGCAAGAAATATTTCTCGTATACTTGTTTTTTTACGATTTTTAAGTAAAATATAGTAAAAAAGTAATATTTACGTGTGGTAACTGATTCCATGACTTGTCAAATGTTTAGTTTGACTTCTATTCTTACAAGAAACAACTGAACAAGACGGCATTGTTAGTTGTTTACTCGCTCGCGGTCGAAATCACACTGATTAGCAGTGACGGCCATGTAAGCAATATGTGAGCATTTTGGGCAAGTTGCGTCTACGCGGACACGCCCCCATGCCAGTTCTCCTATTCTTAATATTTCTATGGTCGGCATTGTATCGATTTTTTTTTTTTTGGTAATCGCTCGTTGTTATCGAAAGTTTATGATGCAAAAGCAGTGTTATGTTTTTTCTAGTGTGTACAAGTATGTATGTATGTATTTATCCATTGGCTCGTTCTAAAGGTGATTTATCAGATTTTAATACCTGAAACGTCATCACATTTTTCATAATAGAAAAAGAGACATACTAAAATGACATTTCTTAATATTTTCCCCGTGTAGGGACGGGCAGTAGAATACGATTTCCTACGGCCCGGCAAGAAGGCCTGTCGTAAGAGCCGACAAAATTCTTGCGGTGGTAGGCTACGGCCGTGGCTTGATTACCACCCTCTGGGTAGAGTCGCGCCGCCAAACGGCAACTGCCGTGTTCCGGGGCGGGTCCCAGAGCAGCCATTTGGGGGATGTGTCTGGGTAGTTGTGGCACTCTATGTGACCGATTCTGTCTGCTTATCACTGCCGCATCGGGTGCCTGGCTTCGGAGGGTAGCGGGATCCGAGGCACGGTGCCGCCGCTGGCCGACCGTAGGAAGTTGGGGGCCCAAGTAGCAGGGTAGCCACCTGTGAAAGGCTGCCCCGCCACCTGACGAAAAATCCCAGAATGATCTACCTTGCCGGATGGCGACCGGAAGGGAGGACCAGGTAGCCATTCTGGGGGGGCTCGGGCGTCCCCGCGGTCTCCGCGTCAGCCTCCCTCCGTGCGGCGGTGTTGAGTTTGACACCTGGTAGGTAGGGTGCCACCTCGCCCAGTTCGCGTTCCCCAGCACCTATTCACTCCCCATGAGAACACATAAAAATAAACGAAGGTATACACAGCGGCTGCACGTCCTCCCATTAAAAGTGCACCTCTCTAACATCCGAGGTCTGCACTCTAATCTCGAATCTGTCCACCACCACCTAGAAACAGAAAAACCGCAGCTGCTGTTCCTCACTGAGACGCAGATCAGATGTCCGGCTGACACGGCGTACCTCAGCTACCCCGGGTATTCTCTGGAGCACAGGTTCATACCTCGTGCCGGAGTCTGTGTGTACGTCCGTGATGATATCTGCATCAAGCGTCTTAAGCGCCTTGAGACATCCAGTTACTCCATCCTATGGGTTCTGGTGGACACAGGACAGGAGAAAATCCTGTATGCCTGTGTCTACCGTTCGCACAGCGGAGACGTGGAAACAACTCAGTTATGTGACCATCTTACCCTAACGGCGGATGAGGCTCGAGAGCGTTACCCTTCGGCACAGTTAGTCATTCTGGGGGACTTCAATGCCCACCACCAGGAGTGGCTGTACCCATACCAGGTGACCGACCATGCTGGGCGAGAAGTGCGTAAACTAGCCTTGACGCTAGACCTCACCCAGCTTGTAAACTGTGCTACCAGGGTACCAGACGTAGACTCTCATACCGCCAACTGCTTAGACCTATTTTTAACAACTGATCCAGACAGTCACTCAATAACAGTTTCTGCACCACTGGGTACTTCTGACCACTGTCTGGTAAAATCTATATCCGTTTGTTCCCCACCCGAAGAAGCCCCATGTGGCTTAAGACGGGTGTGGCGATACAAGGCAGCAGATTGGGATGAGATGCGTCACTTTTTCTCGTCCTATCCTTGGCGAGAGGTATGCTTTTCTTCTGATGATCCGTCGAGCTGCGCTGAAGCCATTACCGCGGTTATACACCAGGGTATGGAATATTTTATACCATACTCTGACGTAGCGACGAATGGAAAAGCTCGCCCATGGTTTGATGCAGGCTGCTATCGTGCAGAAGCCAAAAAACGGACGGCATACACTGCATGGGCTGAAGCTCGAGCGCGCAAGTCTCCGAATTCTCGGAATTTGAAGAAAGCTTTCAACCAAGCCGCCAAGTCATGTAAAAGGACGTTACGCAGGGCTAAATTCAACCATATCAGCCACATTGGGGCCAAACTAGCTTCATATCCTTCTGGGAGCAAAGCGTTTTGGTCCCTGGCAAAAGCCACTGAATCTAACTTTTGTCGGCCGTCACTTCCACCATTGCTGAGGGCTGATGGATCGCTGGCCCATTCTGCAAAAGAGAAAGCGGATTTGTTTGCATCTCTTTTTGCTGAGAACTCGCGTCTGGATGCTGCAGGAAAAGCTCCACCAATCTCAACTCGTGCAGTCAGCACGAGTTGGAGATTGAGCATTATGGCTGAAGTACGCATACGCCAAAATGAGATCCTTAAAATCCTGCAAACTCTAGACGTGAACAAGGCCAGCGGACCCGATGGTATACCAGCGATAGTCCTGCGCACATGTGCCCCTGAGTTGTCTCCACCTCTTACACGCCTGTACCGCCTGTCACTTAAGACTGGCAAAGTGCCGAAGTCTTGGAAGCTTGCCAACGTGCAGCCTGTGCCCAAAAAAGGTAGTCGTGCAGACCCTGTCAATTACCGTCCCATCTCGGTCACGTCCATACTCTGTAAGACTATGGAACGTGCACTGAACAACAAACTCCTGGCCCACTTGGAAGGTAACGATCTCCTCAGCGACCGGCAATACGGTTTCCGCCAGAACCGTTCGACTGGGGACCTTCTAGTGTATGCCACACATATTTGGAGTGAGGCCATTGATAAACACGGTGAAGCTCTTGCCGTATCCCTCGATATCTCGAAGGCCTTTGACAGAGTTTGGCACGCGAGCCTTATAAGCAAGCTTCCTTCATATGGTATTCCACCTGGCCTTTGCGCTTGGATTTCTGATTTCCTGAACGAACGTTCAATTCGAGTTGTCCTTGACGGGTACTCGTCGGACCAAAAGGCTATCGACGACGGTGTTCCTCAGGGATCAGTCTTGTCCGCTACCCTCTTCCTGCTCCATATTAATGATCTGCTCCATATAAGGATGTTATCCAGTCTTGTCGAGAGGAAATGGTCAGCCGCTTGAACGTCGCCCTCCAGGCAGTCTCCGAATGGGGCGATGCCAATCTGGTCACGTTCAACGCTACAAAAACACAGGCGTGTGTGTTCTCCTCTAAACGGAGCCCTTTACACCTGGCTCCGACTTTCCGAAATGTTTCTGTAGAGCTCCAGCTCCTCGGTGTAGAGCTATCGTCCAATTTGAACTTTGGGCAGCACATCGAGTCCAAAGCAAAAACTGCAGCAAAAAAACTAGGTATCCTCTCTAAGGTCAGGCGATACTTCACTCCAGAACAGCTGCTTCAACTGTATAAAGCACAAGTTCGGTCTTGTATGGAGTATTGCTGCCACCTTTGGGATGGATCCGCCAAATACCAACTGGCAACTTTGGACTCGGTGGAAAAACGAGCTAAGAGACTCATAGGTGACCCTACTCTGACAGACACCAAGTTGCAGAGTCTCGATCATCGGCGTAGGGTAGCTCGTCTGTCGGTGTTCTACAGAATATATTTTGGTGAGTGTGCGAAGGAATTGCACGATCTAATTCCCCCAACAACCTTCCGCCATCGGGACACTAGGCGCGGTCGATCGTTCCATCCTTATGTCATTGATATGCCACCTACGCGCACAAAACGCTTTGGCACTACTTTCTTGATGCGCACGGCTAAGGAATGGAACTCGTTGCCCGCGTCTGTGTTTCCCGAACGATACAACCTGGGTGCCTTCAAGGCCAGAGTGAATAGGCTGTTATTAGGCAGGCATGCTCCACCTTCGACCGCATCGTCACTTAACATCAGGTGAGATAGCGGTCAAATGCCTGTCTATCTGTCATAAAAAAAAAAAAAAAATAATAGAGAAAGTGGTAAGTAGGCAGCAAAAATTTTTTTCCTGTACAATAAATTTCTTAACCATCGTTAAGGAAATTTTTGTTCTATAATATCTAAGTTTCTGTTTAACATATTTAAATTTTATAACGATTTTTTTTTTTTGTGTATCACAAACCAACCTCCTTTGAACAACTTATCTCCATGAGATAACACATTCAACGAACCTTCCTTACAATAGCATGCGGCCGAGACCGTTTGAACACTTTCAATATACCGACCCTGAAAGGTATCGATAACTAAAGTGACTCTCGAATATTTCTACCACATTATCGCATTTTCGCGGAAAAGTAGTTACCGGTTTTTGATTGTATCCTGTCACAGCTTCAATCGAAACTCGTGTACGCTTCTGTTACGTTACGTGTTTATGTATGGTTGATAGACTCATAATAGTGAATCATTATTGACTGATCCAGGGCCGTACGAAGGCGAAAATTGTAACTGTGCAAGAGTCAAATTTTATGCCCCTACTGAGGGGTCTGGGGATGAAAGGGGGGCCTGGGGGCCTCCTCCGGAACATTTTCGAAATTCATGGTCTAAAACACAGTTTTTGTGCACTTTTGTGGCTTTTAGAACATTAAATTTATGTCTCTCAATTTGATTTATTATTGATTAATTTGATAGGTTCAGTACTCTTTCTTGTACCTTAAACCACTATTATTTTGAATAAACTAATGAAAGCTTCTAGGTTACGTTACAATGATTTTTACACTTATATTGCAAGTAATCTCAGAATAAATAGCTAATGCGAGAATCACCGTCCGCTGGACCTAAGTTAATTTTCCATACCTCATGGGTAAAAGAAAATAAATCAACATAACATACACATAGTGAACCAATAATTACAGACTTTAATAATTATTGCATACACAACAAAAGTTTGCTAACTATTAAGATAGATACATAGCCTCGTTTATTATTCATTTATACAAGGGCTTTTCTTGCTTTCATTTTTTTACCAAAATTGGCTGATTTTATGCCTCTCCAAAAGGCTCGACTGTGCGGCTGCATACTTCGCATACCTCTCAGGCCGGTCCTGGACTGATCGAATCGCGAATGTCGTGCGGTAGACGTACAAATAGCTCTCCTATTCAACGTATCATGTCATTATATTATGCGCTATAGCTAGAGCTGTTGTTGTGTTGTTCATATTATCAAAAAATATGGTTTACTTAGTTGTGAAAATTTTTAGAATATTAAATGTTAATATTTTACAAAAATGGCGCAGTAATGGATTATTTTTTATACTAATAATATTTCGAACATTGCATTTAATATTTCTTTAATATATATAAAGTTTAATTATTGGGACTAAAAATTAAATAAATCAAAAACATTATTTAGCAAATATGCTATTATAAGCCATACTTTAAATCTAAATAAAACAATTTAAAAAAATTAACAAATGCTTTTAGTCAACGAAACATATATTTTGTAATAATTAGGTAATAATAAAATAAGCTTTTAAGTTACAGTCAATATAAAAAAAGTCTATATACCCATCACCCAGGCTAATTTGCGGTTATACTTTCACTTTACACACTTATAATGAACTGCCTTTTAATTAATAGTAAACAGAGACTACAAAAGTATAAAAACAATTAAATTGTGTTTGATTTATTTAATTTGTTACCGAGTCCAGTTCTTAATCATTGTTTTTATTTACTACTTATTAATTGTAGAGATTGTAATATTTTCATTTACGTATTAACTAACTTCATTTCATTTCGAGATTAACACTCCACAATAATAACTAACTCTTGAACTTTATTGTTTTAATATAGATTGAGGTAATAGTAAAAAGTAAAGTAATACACTATTAATCTTCTACAGCTATGACTAGATAAGTCAGTTTTATAAGAAAAGCCTTATTTAAAATAAAAATAAAAATATACCCAAAGTATTATGCTACTAACAAATTCAATAAAAACGGACTTGTATTAAATTTTATAATTGTAAATACGAATAAAAACTGTTTTAAGAATATTTCAATTTAAAATAACAATCGTTTTCAGTGTCACATGGATATCTCCGGGCTAAGTACCTGACGGTGGTTGAGTGACAGAAAGTATGCAGGAGTCGCGCTGGTCTTTATATTTACTCGCCATTTTTATGTTAGGCCTTGATTCAAAGCTCGTTGGTAAGTATTTAAATCTATTACATATACAGTCAAATTAATATTTCCCTTTTTTAGGGTTCCGTAGCCAAATGGCAAAAACTGAACCCTTTTGGATTCGTCATGTCTGTCTGTCTGTCCGTCCGTATGTCACAGCAACTTTTTTCCGAAACTATAAGAACTATATTGTTGAAACTTGGTAAGTAGATGTATTCTGTGAACCGCATTAAGATTTTCACACAAAAATAGAAAAATTCAATAAATTTTGGGGGTTCCCCATTCTTAGAACTGAAACTCAAATTTTTTTTTTCATCAAACCCATACGTGTGGTGTATTTATGGTATAATAATACAGTACAACCTTGATATAACGAGCCTCAATATAACGAATTCCTCGATTAAACGAATTTTTCGAAATCCCCTAGAACTGCCCGTAAGAGATAATACAAAATATACCTCTACATTACGAGTAACATTTATCAAAAACCTCTTTATAACGATTTTTCAATCATTGCAGAATATAGGTAGAAGGTATTTTTACATCTATTTAACGAATTTTTTCAACTTAAAACCTTGATATAACGTATCCTATTAATTATTTCCACTTAATTCCAAGTTCTTACCTCATTAAAACGAATCGCAGTCCAGTCTAACCTCTATATAACAAACCTCATTATAGCGAATTACTTGGTATAACGAATATTTCCTAATCCCCTTCAGTTTCGTTATATCGAGGTTGCACTGTAATAGGTCTAAATAATAGGTCTTCAAAAATAATATTGAGGTTTTTAGTATCATTTTTTTCTAAACTGAATAGTTTGCACGAGAGACACCTCCAAAGTGGTAAAATGTGTCCCCCCACCTGCAGCTTCTAAAAGAATAGAATGATAGAACTAAAAAATATATATTATGTACCTACATTACTATGCAAACTTTCACCGAAAATTGGTTTGAACGAGACTACTAGACTACTAGACTTACTAGAGTAAGTAGTTTTTTTGTTATAAAAAAATACACTATTATAAAACATCGATTAAAGTTACAACGAACTAGAAGAACTTTTATATGATGTTACTTGTTGCTACGGAACCCTTCATGGGCGAGTCCGACTCGCACTTCTTTAATTTTTTATTGCTTGATTATATTTTGGTGACTCCATAAAACCGATTAGTCTTTTAAACATGATTAAGAATTAAGCAAAATTAAATTTATAATAGTTTTACCTTCATATTAAAATCCTTAATGATTTTAATTCGATAGTAATAATATTCTACTATTACATTTAACACAAATGTGTTGTAAAGTTATTTAATGATTGATTAGTAGTAACTGAGAATATCAACTATACATGTTAATCGCAGGTCAAGCGTTTCAGCCCGAGTTTGCCGAGCCCATAACCAATTTGACGGTCACGATCGGCCGAGATGCCACGTTCAGATGTTTGGTACATAATCTCGGAGGATATAGGGTAAGCCTATTACAAACATGATACCAACTGCTGCAAACCTAATGTTTTAAACACTAAATATTATAACATAATAAGCAAATTTTATAAGCAACAAACTGTTTCCTTTACTACTTTATCTATCATCAAAAAACTTATTTTTTATCTAATGAAAAATGAAAGAATTAAGTTTTGTAATTAAAAAGAGTTTTATAATTCAAAGATAAGTGAGAAATTACCATCGCTATCTCCATATAAATAATAAAGTAGTAGAAGTACAGAAAAATAAAGTCTGTATTAAAAACTTATAAACCATTATTATAGTTATTTAATACCATTTACTATAATATAATTATATTAGTAAATATGATCTTTTAACTTTATATAAAGCTAAACGTACACTCTGTTTTACTCTAATTTGTGAATCGTAACACAATGCTAAAAATCCATTACTGTTCCTGAATAAATAGATTATTCACTGCGTTTTTTTTTTCTGTAGATTCTGGATTAATAATCTCAAACTCTCCTTACTCTCAAACTCTCTCTACTTACTCTAAAACTTCCTTACTTTTATAATATAAGCATAGGTTTTTAAGTGAAAAATCACAACAAAATAATTTAACCAACGTATTCATAGCATCCGTTACGTTTATAATAGTAACACATTCAAAGGAAGTTTTTATTGACAGTCAATAAATTTGCAGGTCGGGTGGGTAAAGGCCGACACTAAGGCTATCCAAGCAATACACGTTCATGTGATAACTAATAATCACAGAGTGGGCGTATCCCATAACGGGCAGACTGTTTGGAATCTGCACATTAGAAACGTGCGTGAGGAGGATCGGGGCCAATACATGTGTCAAATCAATACTGACCCAATGAAAAGCCAGGTATTAACGTGTTAATTTTATTTTTATATCGGTCATGTTGTTTCGATAATAATTGAATTTCAGTTTATATTCTGCGGTATGATATTAATTAATAATTTAACAATGTTAAGTAATAAAGAAAATTATAACCAAGCAGTTTTAATAATAACAACTTTAAAAATACAATAATATTGTATTCCATGTTATTGACCTATTGCAGTAGTATACCTAGTTTCGACTATATTATTTGATTATTTTGTATTATTATAACGACAATATGTAGTTTTATTATTATACGCTTTCACAATCACTAAATTTTAAAAACAATTTTATCTGGTAAATGATAACAATTATTAATCGAATGCAGCTAAAAGACATTTCAAGATACATAATTTTGAATAGGTCAGTAAGTGTTAGATTTGTCCATTGCTGGGCATAAGTCTTCTGCGTGGGTCTCTGACCCTCACGTGAATCTTTAATTTAATTAGACGTCAAAACACTCCATTCCACCTTTTCAGGTGAGAACTCTGTTTTTAGTTTTACATCAGCAGTGACTCTCTTGTTTACAACAGTTTTTCTTCGACTGTATCCGTGTATTCTAACTTGTCTGTACAAAAATTCCCGCGTCATAATTTCGGGGACAAACATCTTTCTGCTTCTAAATAAAATTTCATTTTGAGGTCCCCAATTAGGTAAAGGAGAAAAAATATTCCGTAGTTTACCGTATTTATAAAAAAATATCAATTGAATCACCATTCCTACGATTATAATAAAAAAGTAAAAGCTGATAATAACATAACACAAAAATTCATTTAAGTTCATAGATATAGATGAAATAAAATACGAATTATTATATTCTCTTACTGAGAGTCGTGACCATCGCGTATAAACAAGAAATAAAATGCAAATAGGATTTGTTATCCAAGCAATTTTCCAAAAATAGCTCGCCTTTACTCCAATCATAAATATAATGTCTATATTGTGCTTTTGAAAACCGTATATCCAATATATTGCCGCGGAAAAGAAGAAGCTGCTCGTGAGTTGAATAATTTCAGTAACATCTGCGAGAACTATTGTTAGATCTGAACAGTAAAATGGACAAGATAACACACATAATAACGATGACATCACAACACAGCATATATTTTCATGATTTCGAGCAATTTTTAAGTTCATCGTCAATGATTCAAATAAAAATAAACATAATATGATTAAAGTAACGAATAAACAAACAAACATTGTCAAAAACCAAAGAAATCCCCAAATTGGTATACCATAAAAATAACTCATAATTTCTGCAACAGAAGCGAATGCATTGAAGAATATACTGTAACCCTCTTCAATGACGTTTTGTTCTCCCCCATGATAGTATGATACAGTTTTAATCCCACTGAAAATTATAAGTGCAAGCGTAAGAGTAATAAAAATTGAACAAAGTGGTGTTGTCACGGCAGTCATTGTTGCTGGACTGCGAAAAGGAACGTCTCGAGATAAAAAACCAATAACACCACTTCCAACACCGCAAGCGAGTACGCTTTGTACCGAAATATAAAAGCAATTATTAAAACCAAAATCTTCAAATTTGATTACAAATTTTGTCGTGTACCATGTACCGCTACTAGATAGTGCGACGCAAAAAAGTATAAACAAAACTACAGATACATAAACTGCTAAAATTTTAACGATTATTCTAATCATTTTCTTTCTCTTAATTAATATAACAAATAACACAATACAAAAACACAAACTGGCTATAACAATTTTCCATAAATTAATACAATTAGAGAATTTTGTAATATTATTACCAATTGTCTTTTCAAAAAAGCAGCTGCTCGCCGTTTTCATACCGCAATCTTCATTAAATAATTTCTGTGATTCTAAACAGTGCTGGAATGTCGACACGTTAACACGCTTAACCATGCACTTTGGCTCATTATATCCATCACAGGAAAACCATGGTGGTGGATCCATGACGGCCATAAATGTATATTCCAAATACCATGATGTTAGCACTATTATATAGATGATCTTTAACGGTATCCAAAAAAATGTACCGAAACCAACTCCACGTAAAATTGGACAGAAATTCCATGTAGATATTACATCACAGTTTGTATATTGAGCGATGCAGATCTCCGAATAAACAAGTGGTATTCCAACAAAAATTGTAACTATCGTGTATGTAATGGAATATGTATAGAATCCACCATGCGATATATCCACAGGAACTATTGAAATGGCTATTTCATTCGTCATCCATGCCCACAGAATCAATCGGTATGTATTGTAATTGTTGCATCGACCAGTATTTTCTAAAGAATATTTCACGTTGGTCTTCATTTTATTTATTTAAAACATTAAATTATATCTTAATGTTTGATATTTAACTAAAATCTAAATCAAGACCTACTCGATTGAATAAGTGACTATAAGAAAATATTTCTTATATATATAAAAAAAAATTGGTTGTTATTAAAGTCGGTTTACGGACGATAATTTTACGCGATAATGTCATAAAACATTGAAAAAATTGCATACTTTTATGATGAATTATTATCACTGAGCTATCATTATTTTGTATAATACAAAGAATGAGTTTATTCAATTAATTATAATTATTTTCGACAAATTAACATTATTTTGCACTCGTTAATTCAAATATTTTATTATTTAAATTATACAGATTAATTACAAGTAACAATGTGCTATTAACAATTTATTTACAACTTGTGTCATTACAAGCCGATCGTGCACTCTATCGCTTGTTCCGCGCTCTCGCTCGCGAAACGTAACACTTATTCGTGCATGCAACCGGCATTCATCGATTTACAAGACGTTATCAGGTAAAAAAAAAAAACAGTAACAGTCATTTAAGTAGATCTTGATTTACTGTTCTCTTATATTTACTCAAATTTTACTCATTTAATTAAGGGCCAAAACACATAACGGCGTTGCGGCGCCGCAACGCTAAAATCGGCGGTGGCGTCACCGCCAATTTTAGCGGCGCGGCACCGCCAATTCCGGCGTTGTGACGTCATACTTGTTGACCATGATTTATTGACATTTTGTGTCTATTTTTATATTTTATTTTTTTGTCTTTATTAGACATGGGTATCTCAATGAATTTTATGAACTGCAGATAAGCTCATGAGCCATATGCTTGAACCGGAGCTGTGAAACGGCTCACAGTTCAGCTCAATTGTTGTTATAGGTATTGTTACTTTTAACCACTTTTAACTATTAGATTTACAGCTAATTTATGACTCGGTTCAAACAAGTGACATGTATGATGTACCTAAATTATAAATATGTAAATTAATTTTATGCTAATTTCATCCATATGATAAATGCTAAAGTGAGTTTTTTTGTTTGTTACACTTTTACGCCTTAACTATTAACCTGAATCCCGATCATCATGAAATTCTGCATACCAGTTTTCTGGGGTACAGAAAAGTACATAGAGTACCTACTTTACGTACTGACTACCGTTGGTGCCTGTACCATGCGAGCGGAGCCGCGGACGAAACCTATTTATTTATATTTAATCTATAAAACTAATAAGTATAGTAAGATATTAATTTATGTATCACTTTGTTTCAATTTTGTTTAGGCTTTATGAGACAAAAGTTGTTTAAAATTCTACCAGCATACAAAATTGATTCACAAAATTATTTCCGGTACAAAGGATTACTTTTTATGCATTCTACTAAATAACAACTTCAAATATTAACAAATTTCACGTGAACTATAATATTTAAAATAATTAAATTAATATCCACAATAAAAAATCACGAAGAACTGGTTACCCTACAACAACGCTCTTTTTCGCGGCGCCGCAACGCCGCAACGCAAACTGCCGATTTTAGCGTTGCGTCGCCGCAACGCCGTTATGTGTTTTGGCTCTAAAAGTCTAAAAACGCATTTTATCGCGTTTATTTCAAATTCAGTTTAACAATATTTTTGATGTGAAACATCTATAGGCGCACGTAAAACCGATTTCTGGCGTGGTGACGCATGCCGTGGCGACGCGTCACGGCATGCGCATTCGAAGTCACTGATTAAACGAATTAAGTAGTCACGATTTGAAATAAATTCGTAAATTTTTGTATTTAATGAAAATAAATGTTTATTCAATAAATAGTCATCGTTATCTGGAAAAAAATCGTAATATTTTATTTTATCATTATGACATATTTAGTTCCTATCACAATATGTTCTTTTCTGCATATTACTTTTACAAAATAATGTCGATGTTTCACATCTGCCAGGCGTCCTGTGACGGCTCACATTTTTTATATATTTTCATTTCATTATTCGGACACCCACCACCTCAGTCCCCCGAGATCATGGACGCTTTAAAGGGTCCGAAACGTCTGGAAATAATTTAAAATTAAATATTGTTAAACTAAATTTGAAATAAACGCGATAAAATCCGTTTTTAGACTTTAAATTAAATAGATCTTGATTGATAAAAAATATATTTGTGTGACAACATTTCGATCGTTGATCACATGTAGGTAACGCATTTATAAGAGAAGTGTAATTTTCCGTTAAATTGTTCAACGTATACGAAAATTAAATTCCGATTACAATAAATGTTGAAGAGATAAAGTGAATTAAACTACACGCTAGAGGGAAGCGAACGAGCGACGCAGCGGGTAATGATTCGTGTATGGTTCCCCTAAATTATTGCCCTGCGCTGTAATTTATACCCGGGCCTGATAACGGCATAAATCCCCGGCGGCGACAGTGCAACTGCAGGCTTCGACGGCGACGTCGAGGCAGCATGACGCCCTTCACGTAATGTGTTTCAAAAATTATTTCACAGTACGCTGTCAACCATTATCAATTAACTCCTCTTTTAACAGGTCACATTTTTTTAAGCGACAACACAAATAAACAAAAAAACAATATTGTTACATTGTATTGATAATATTACTAAGCCTAAAACAACTCACTGCTCGGCAAAGGCCTCTTACCCATATAGAAGAAAGGTTGGAGCTTAATCCACCACTCTACTCCACTACTGGTTGGCGGATAATTTCTCTACCATGACCAACGGTCGCTATTAGGTGTTTACGGTAACAACGAGGACCGAGGAAGACGTGACTCGGAGACCACGAAAAGGTGCTTTCCGGGGAACGGTGGGGAGACCCGCAAGTATATACACCCAGACCAGAAAAAAATATTTGTACAAATACAAATACCTGCCCCGAGCGGGAATCGAACCACGATCGCTGATATTTAGGCAAATTCACGCGCCACTACACCAGAACGATTGTCCGGTTTCAGGTATATATATATATATATATATATGTATATATATACTCGTATATATATATGTATATATATTATATGCTTATATAGTATATTATATATTAGTACTTACACTAAAAACGAACGTATGGTAATGTAAAAAAAAAAATAGATCGACGGATCCTATGTATAGTGTGCATAATTTATTTTCAATATTTAATTTTTAAAATTTATGATTTTTAATCGCTTACTCACATTTCCGTAACTTATTTTCTAGTAACAAACACGTTAACTGACCAATTTTGTATCAGTTTAAGTTGTACTGATTCCGGACATAACTTATTGTAAACAATAGGAATAAAAACAAGTTTTCTTAAAATGCATTTTTTATATCTTGTAAGAGGTAGTGCCAGGCTGCTTTGCAGCCGTATTGGGCCGGCACGACCGGGGTGGTACATCTCGCTCACATGATACCGGCGTAAAGTGACAGCTATGCTGTCTCGTTTCGTGCGGTTTGTGAGTATCCGGTGCCCTATTGGGGGGTATGGGGAAAAAGACAGCAAGGCATCACAAGAGGATGTCTTGTGTGGATGTTCATCGGCGTCGGTAGTCACCAAAAGGCTCCGACTGCTAGTTTGCCCCCTATACTATAAAAAAAAAAAACCATATATTCTTAAATCCCATTATATTTAATTATTTCGTAAATAAGTACTTTATAAATGCTATTTTCTACCAGTTATATTTACTATACTTTGGTTAGAAACTTGATTGATGTCGTGATTATGAAGCCAATTTTTCAAATCTTTTTTCATCCTAAAGGAGATGGATACGATTCCATACATTCTTGGGCCAAAATGTAATGAAATGAAAATGGTATCAATTAATGCATTCAGGCTTATGGATCCCTCGCTGAAAAATCTCTATATTTTGGCTATCTGAGAGCGGAGTTATTAAACGTTTTGTAAAAATGAGGTTATGTTACAATGTCTATTAAAAAACCCGATCACTAAGTTCTTAAAGCACTAATGTTTCTTACATTTAGTGAAGAATGTTTGAAAACTCATTACAAATATCAATAACTTGAAACACTAATAAATATTGTTCAGAATAAAAAAAACCTTTGAATGTATTTCATACTTAATTCTTCTTCTATTATTATTAAAATGTCATCTAGGAAATGTAGGTAAAAAATAAACGGCTAGTATCAATGTCAGTCAGTTGTTAGCTGTCACTAAAAATACGATTTATTTTAAATCAATACGAAATCGATATTATTTTCAAATATTAAATGATATTTTCGCTATTAATGTAACTTTATTTAAATGAACTTTATCGTTTACAACTTCAATATTGTGCATCTAAATACTTTGAGTTAATTAACTATTAGAAACCTTTCTTTTTTTAATTCTGTAATCGATTTTAGTTGAATCGATACCCGATTAATTTGATGGAAACAATCTTTTTCATTTTTCTCCGCTCCCAGATTCAGAATAAATTTGATTTTTTATATTGTAAGATAAAAAAATATAACCAATTTTTTAAATTATATCTCTACTTATTACATTTTGGCCCAAAAGTCCCCATCTCCTTTAATCACTTATCGTTTACAACACAGGTCTACAAGATGACGCTCACAATTATAGGAATATTTTTTTTTTAATTCTAGAGAATAAATTTGAAATATACTCATTAAATAAGTAGGAGTAATTTTCTAATAATAAAACGTTTTCAAATTGTATGATAGATTTTTTAAATAAAGATTCACTATAATAGATATCAAGTTAGATAAAAAATTATTACTAGGGGTTTATATATATAATAAGACAAACCTCGAGACTTTAATTAGTAAAAAGTAGATAGAAACCAAATGGCATAAAAAATTAATCAACAAAAAAAATTGTTGTCTGTATAGTCAGTTTACGGACAATAATTTTACGTGATAACGTCGTAAACATTGATAAAAATTGCATACTTTTATGAATTTAATTGAATTATTATCACTGAGTTATCATTATTTTGTATAACACAAAGAATGACTTAATTCAATTAATTACAATTGTTTTTGATAAATTAACATTTTATTTGCACTCGTTAATTCAAATATTTTACTACTTAAATTATATAGATTAATTACAAGTAACAATGTGCTATTAACAATCTGTTTACAACTTATATACATGTGTGATATTTACTTATACGTTCCTCCAATCTGCGTTATTGTTTTCATTCACAAGCCGAACGCTTAGGCCGATCGTGCTTCTCTATCGCTTGTTCCGCGCTCTCGCTCGCGAAACGTGACAATTCTTTGTGCGGTGCAGCCGGCATTCATCGATTTACAAGACGTTGTCACGTCAAAAAATATTAAATTTACGTACCTTTTTACTAAATAATTTGTAACTGACAAATTTTATAATTTATAAATATGAATATAAAATTTTGTTACAGGACTGCCATTATACTTTTTATTGACATTATTACTGACATTTTATTGACATTATTGTTTTTGACATTATTTTTTTGTTTTATTATATATTTTAGTCGTATCTTCTGATTTGCAACAGTGATAAGGTTGACAAACTTGAAATTATTTCAACGTACTGAAATAAATTTTACAGAAGACATAAATATATGTAATTTTAAGCCTATTAATGTAAAATAAAACCGTTTTACTTTAATTTACGAGAAGCGTCAGTAGTCACAGGACCCGTCGATTTAGCGATTTTAGAGGCATATAAATGAAAAAAAAAATAATAATATGTCTTCATTCCAGTTTTAAAACTCTTCTGTCTCTTTTCCTATGCTTCTCATTTTTGGTTTTGTTTAGTAATATTAAATGCAAAATAAAATCAATTTAAACTGTACATTATTAAAATTATTATTTTTGAATATTTGAATTTAAATTAAAACATTTTTAATAACCTATTTCGTCAATTAAATTTTGCTCCTATTAATAATAAAATATTTGTAAAGAGAAACATTAAACAAACTGTAATCTCGTAGATGGGCTACTTAGACGTAGTAATCCCACCGGACTTCGTAGCAGAGGAGACGTCAGGTGACGTAATGGTACCTGAAGGAGGAACTGTCCGGGTGTCATGTCGCGCCCGGGGACAACCACCACCGAGAGTCTTGTGGAAACGTGAAGATGGTTCCAGTATTGTCTTGAGGGATGCGAATGGATCGAAAAATAAAGGTACAATTGCTTAAAACGAATATTAGTGTTACACATTTAATGTTGTTAATTAACATGAGTGTACACAAGTTCACAGTCGCCACTTGCTCGAATTATCAATTTTTTTTTTCATTAATTACGGGTTTTATTCTTCCGACACAAAATGTTTACTATTTTGTATAATATCTGTTTTACTCATTCATTACTATAAAACGAAGCGAGCCATCATAGACTTCCGTGTTTCTAAGGATTTTATGTCATTTTTTACTCTGCTAGTGAGCGTGTATGAAGATGAAGTTTTGACTCTAACCAAGATCTCCCGCTCTGATATGGGTCCGTATTTATGCATCGCAAGTAACGGCGTACCGCCCTCAGTAAGCAAGAGGATTATGATTAAAGTTCATTGTGAGTATTTAAGATTAATTTAATTAATCTCCTTAATTATAGAATTTTCTCGTGAGCTTATTCACTAAATTGCAGTAGACTTTAGGGGAATTTATTACTGGATGAGCTTTGGGTCGTGAATTTGTTTGTGTAGAAACATGGGGATACAATTTGCTGAATAGCCATGTTAAATAAATTTAAATATAGCTGTATATGTTTAACTTTTTTTTTTCTTTTTATACTCATAATTATACAAACTCTTCTATACGAAATTTCAAAAAAAATATTATATCCAATAGAATTAAATTTTACTTTATTAAAATGTATGAACATTTGTTGAATTACTTAACTCATTTACTGGACAGAAATGGTTGCCGGAAATTCGCTGTAATTGTTGTTTATCTCGACAACTCTTATAGGATTCTTATTATTAATGATGTTATTTAATGTCACTCTGTAGAACCTTTTTATAATTTTCGTCGCTGGATTTGTTTGCACGTTTTTATCACTTCCGATATCAAGAAGTATATTTATTATGACAAACTTAATTAGAAAAATATAATGAAAAACTAATGCTATAATTTATATATCTAATCACTGAGACGATCGAAAACAAAACTTCTGTTAAATTGCTATTTGATAATGTCTCTTTGTTCTAAAATCCAAAAAAGGTCCTGGTTCTTAATAAAGAAGTTTTTGAGTTAGTATACGTTGTTATTTTTAATTTAATTATAAATTGTATAATATATATGTGATTTTTATTGTGTAGTCCATCCGGTTATCCAAGTTCCGAATCAACTCGTGGGCGCTCCTCTTGGCACTGACGTTACGCTTGAGTGCTACGTGGAATCCTCTCCGAAGTCCATTAACTACTGGGTCAGAGATTCAAGTAAGTATAAATAGACAATAATTACTTCGCTCTCTCTCCTCGCTCCAACTTATCATAAATCACGCATCGCAATCCTCACCCATCCTCTACCGGTGACCTTGAGCAGATTGTCAGTTCAGTGGGCTGAAAGGTGAAAAAAACACTGTGTTGTCCGTCCTGCGGCATATGTGACCAGCCCACTGCCATTTCAATATGCTGATTCTATGGCGGTTACTTTAGTTCTCTCACGGATAATCTTATTCCTGATTTCATCTTCGAGAGAGACTCCAAGCATAGCGCGTTCCATAGCATGTTAGGTGACATTAAATTTGTATACTAGTACGATCGTTACTGTTCACGTCTCGCTGCTATATGTCAACACAGCCAGGACACACTGCTTGATGATACTTTTGTTTTTAAGCATTGCGCAATCTTCGAATTGAAGACTCGATGAGGCCTACAAAATGCCGCCTAGCCCAACTGAATTATCCTGTCGGTATCCTTCTTTAAGTTTGTTTCGGCTTAAATGGATTGTAATCATATTTCCTAGGTAAAAATAATCCTGTACAACTTCGATAAGTGTACCATCGACAGATATCGGTGTCAACATGACTTTTCTGTTGGACATAGCTTTCGTCTTGTCCAAATTCATACCAAGACCTACCAGTCAGGAAGACTCATTAAGGTCGTCCAGGACTCAGATTACATCCTCCAAATTCTCTGCAAAGATGAAGATATTGTCGCATAAATGCGTAAACAACGCCTGATTATACTCTTCAGTCTCTTGTATAATCTGCCGAACAGTATGGATTCTAATCTAGGGTGTTGTAGTCTTTTCGAAGTCCAGTTCGTTCCGGTGATTGGAATTTGTCTAGTTTTGCAGCGAGACGATTCATAACGATCCTCGAAAACAGTTTATAGACGTAACTGAGAAGTGAGATCGATCTACAATTCATCAAGAGAGATTAACCTTCTTTGAAGAACAACACAACCAAACTCCTGGACCACGCCTCCGTCGTATACCTTGCTGCTTGCTTTTTAGGATAGGTCGTCTTCCGACCTTAAAGAGATCAGTTGTAATTCCGTCGTCCCTTGAAGCCCTCCCGTGTTTAAGCTTCCCAATTGCCGCATTAATCTCACCAACTTCGATATCCGGGATATCCTCCAAAAAATTGTAACAGTAGTGCACATAGATCTTCGGTGTCCTGAGTCTTAGGCTTATGTGCTCTTGACGAGTTCAGCTGTCTATAAAATTTCTTGAACTCTTGCCGGATTTGACCAGTAAGAGCAAACGATTCTGCCACCCATTATTTTAAACTTAAAAAAAAAGGTTAATTTCCAATTATCTGAAAAACACTTTACCCCTTATTTTGTTCCTTTCCACGCGGACATGATTTATACCAAAACTATCTGTAAATAATTATTTTAAGTTTTGTATTGTAAATATGTATAATATTGTAAAATTTCTTTTAAAAAAATTTTGTTCCATAAGAACTATGTGAGCTGTGTGCTCTTTAATAGTTGTGGTTTCAAATCAGGGCTAGCTTGACTGAATCGTTTGCATCATAACTTTTTATAAAGTAATTGAAGATCCTGATTGATACATGAGCTACTTTTTAATCCACGATACAATGATCGGAACTAACGCTAATAGAACAACGCAGTATCAATAATAAATTGTAAGAATTATCTTAGATATACCATAAATATACTAAACGTACTTAAGTGAAATAAAATATAGGTATATGAACAAGACGTTCATTTTTATTAGTCGGAAGTAATTGTACTTCATTAAAAAATGCCACGTGGATAATATATGAATACTTTACGTCCATCCAGTAGAGAGATGCTGTAAAAAGGTGGCGCAAAAATATAAATAATAAATTGATATTCCATAGCTAATTAAAATAATAATATGAGATACAATTATGTAAATAGATATAATAAGTGTATATTGATACGATGATCATGTCAAGGCGAGACAAATTAAATGCTTTTAGAAGTGGTTAACTTTTACACAAATAAATTTTTGTTACAAATAGAAGCAGAGCACCTTTATAAAAAAAAATGTAAACTGTAATTTTGTCGTTGTTTTTGTTTTTGTTTTTTTTTTTTTGTCGTGATTCCGTCTTATAAATCGATGAACGCTGGCTGTACGCACGAAAATTTGTATCTCACTCTAACTCATTGTCTCGTTCCGCGAGCGAGAGCGCGAAACAAGTAAAAGAAAAAAAAATTTGATTTAACGAGTGCAAATAATTATCGAAAATTTTTTAATTAAATAACTCCTTTGTATAATACAAAATAATGAAAATACAGTGACAATAACTCAATTCAATTCACAAAAGTAAGCAATTTTTCATCAATGTTTTCTTATGACGTAATCACGTAAAATTATCGTCCGTAAACCGACTTTACAGACAAACATTTTTTTTTTGTGACAAATAAATATAACTACTCTTAATAATATATTCCTGTCAATAAACAAATATAATTATGTATGTTACTTCAAAAACCCAATTCGCCACATAGGTCAGTTGGACAAAAGAAATCAAGATGCACCCTCATTAAAAAAAAAAAAAAAACCGGAACCCATATATTACAACTACTTATGATTCCTCTTATTATGGACAAGAAAATCAAAATAAGTAGAAATAAGCGAAATTATAGTAAATATGGAAAATATAATACCCGTATCTTTTTATTTTAATAAGTTTTTAACAAAGAAGCTACTTCTACTTACGTTTCCGTTTTACTAACGGTCTGAAACATTTCACATTTTATAACTCCTATCGTTCTTAAGTTTATTACGAAATAAGTGATAAGCCATTTTCCGTCACGAATCTCTTAAGAAGCTCATTCTCCCGTTAAGTTATGAGTATATTCCCTCGGGACCATCTCGCTCGGTTACCATAACAACGAACCCATTACCATCGTCCTAGGTAACATTTATAAGATAATAATTAAGGGAACAAAGTGCTGATATATTGTACGAATTTCAAGGAGTTTTGCAGCAATTTTTAATTATTTTTTTAAATTATGTAATGCTTACATATCTTTTTCTAATCAATACCAGTAGAACTATAGATACAAGTATATATACTACTATAAATACTTATCGAGCAACTTAGACATTTCTTTTTTTTTACATTTACATATCTGTATACGAAATATACCAAAATAATGTCAATTAAATATTGAAAGCGCAACAACTTTTCAAAAGTTGGTTTTCTAAGAATTTTTGTGACTTTTTATAATTTTATACACATTTTTATTTAATACTAGACCTACCCCGACAGACTTCGTACTATTAAAATTTATTGGCCTGTCGCAACTTGAAAGCATATGAAAGATAATCCTAATACTCCTTTTTTTACTGCCATCAAATGTTTAATAGCTAGAGGGACGGTGTTTTAATTTTTTACACTGTGGTATGTTTGGGAAAAGAAAATTGTCGTATTTACTATTTTAATCGCAAATTCTCGCTTTTTTTTCTCTATATTAACCTTCCTCGTTTTTTAATTTATTATCTTTATGCGTCTAAATTATACCTATATTAAGATTAAACTCAATCGATTCAGGGGATCAGGTGAAAGCATAACAGATAAGTAAGGGGGTATAGTTACTTATGATGATATAAGTATAAATGAGACAAATAATTAAACATAATTTGAATATCGTTTACATACATATATAATATAATTATATGTATATATTATTGGTATAAAATCAAGAGCATATTTTATATTAATTATTAGAATATATTATATTATATTTAAATATTTATGACGAGACACTGGATATATGTTCTTGTAGTGCGAGCCGAAACCAGAGAGGATGCTTTTCGTATGTGCCCACTACTGCCCACAGAAACGAAATACGCCGTTTGAGATCTAAATGGAGTCATTCATAAACAATAGATATATAGAGCATTAATTGCTTCAATTATATTAGATGATTTTCATAATAGAATGGCGACGCTATATACTACATTCTCCAGATATAAATTACTACAGCATTGTTGGCCGTCTTTAGAGAGAAGTCGTAAACGCCGTGTCCACTCAAGTGGAACTAATGAGCATTGTCTTATTTTACCACAATAGGTCACTTTTCTTAAGACTTAAACCCCGACGTACTCGTAAATTAAATCTTAATATCTCATTACTTGCAAGCATACCGCCTACCGTTTTACTCTTGCAAAAAAACTACACTAATTTTAAGCACGCTCGGTTTACTGACATTATGTGACTGATAAAAGTAAGATCATGATATTTTGAATAAAATAGAGATAATCGATATTAGATGTTCAAGTCTATAATGACGAGTACGTTTCAATGAATTTTTAAATAAACTACGTAAATATTTCATATAAAATACTAATTATCTATAAAAAGTTAATAAATAATTGATTATATTATTTTCGCAAAATAATTTACTTAAGTCATACGTAATAATAATTTACATAAGTCAATGAATTAGTTTTTTTACTTGCTCAACCAAAGGCATTAAGAAATGATGAATATACTCGTATCACAATATTTCATTATATCAGCCGTTGGATGTCCACTATTGAACGTAGGGCTCCCCCATCGACCTCCAGAGCGACTGGTTCAAAGCAGCCTCCATCCAACGACTTCCGGCGACTTTCCTCAAGTCGTCTGTCCATCTCGTGGACGGCCGTCCGATGCTGCGCTTGCCGGTACGTGGTCTCCACTCGAGAACCTTTCTGCTCCATCGGTCGTCAGTTCTCCGAGCTATGTGCCCTGCCCACTTCAGTTTGCAAATCCGTTGGGTTATGTCGGCAACATATTATTATTATCACAGTATTTGATAGTTTAAAATAATTTCCAAAGTAAATACGTGTGATTCATTCGGATAATGTACTATTCAAACACATCAAGTCTTGTTGAATGACACAGTCGTCAAACAAGTTTAGTTTGCAGATCAAACATTCAACCAACTTGAGTCAGGCTTTTGATTTGCGAAGTTTCCGCTTAAGTAACCGGACCGACCAACATGCTATTGCGACTCTATCGCGGACGTTTATACAGTTTACTGTTAGTTCTTGTCGTTAGTTTGTGTTTAAAATATCTCTGGACTGACTAAGAACACTGCCTAGCATCGTTTAGTTAATTGTTTTAAAGACCTCAGTCTAGAAGTCGTAAAAAGTACCATCTAAATAAAACAAAAAAAAAAATACTCTTATTGTAATTTATTTTACTTTACTAATTTTGTTAACGGTTGATAAATAGATTTAACAGCTAGGCTTTTAATCGATGCAAACCAATTTATATTTTATCCATTAAATTATACTAAAAACCATAGATGTGTTTGATTTTATAAAATATCATTATATTACATTGCCTGTAATGTGCGGTTTGAATTATTCTATTAATGAATACAACATATGATACCAGCAATAAATATAAATTACTACGAAAAGGCTCGCAATGTTTAAACAGAAAATAAAAGTTAAGTTTTGTTTAAATATGTTCGAAATAATTTTATATAACTTTTGTTAAATATGACTGTAATTTTTGCTCTTGTTTATTATAAAATTAGAAGAATGGGTAATTCCGTATGTTCGTGAAGCTCTTTTCTTGAAAATTCTTGTTATCTTTATATCGAAAAAATCTATATTTCGAAATTACCCTTATTGTACTTTACCGGGAAAGATTTTAACTAATATGAATATAAAAGGCTTAGAAGCTTCATTCACCACAGTACTCTAAGTAAATTTGAGGGAATTTGTGTTTTTGAATTTCTTCGGAAAAAAAGTTTATTAGTCTTTATGGAAATCACAATTATGTATAACCCCATAACTAAATAATTCCACTTTTGCGATATTCTAATGAAAATTTAAAAAAAAAAGGAAAAACATTAAATCAGACTGAGTTTATTATTGCCATGAAGTGTTATATAATGTAAAATGTTGTTTTATTTGTTGCTAAAGATGACTTGACGTTCTTTTTGTAACTTTATAAACGGTCTCTAGTAAAAAATACGTACGGTGTAGATGTAATGTATAAACAACATTAAAAATGTCTACTCTTGAAGATTATGAAAATAAAAATAAAATGCATGGAACAATTTAAAGCTACACAGTTTTGTCTACCATCCTTAACACTTATAACATAGTCGTATATCTTGGACACATTTCACACACATACACACATAAGTATGTGCCAATATTATTGTTTTTTTTTTCTTGCTCACCGTCCAAAATTTGTTATATTTAATCGTAGAAAATTTCCGAATAAAGACTCTGCTAAAAACGGAGCTCATAATTTCAATTATAAAAGCTTCATCATCAAATTTAAAGTTTTTCTGTTTAAATAACACAAATATATATATATATATATATATATTACAATTTTTGTCCTTGCCACCTAGGAAGAATTTTCTTTTTTTCTCATAAAATCGATGACTATACGTTATGAAGCATTAACAGAAAATCTCAGAGACTCAAATTTCTATCATTAATATTTGACTCTAAACTAAACTATATTATAACTTAGAAGAAAAACATCAAATTTTATGTATTGTAAATTATGTTTCTGTCCTATTTTTATTATAACTGAAATAATTTTCACAAAACTTTAATAATAAACTGTCACGTAAGCTTTGGTTCATAATCTTAAAATGTATGAAAGCAGAGATCTTTCAATAACATTGAAAAATGTGAAATTTACTACTGAAGAATCATAATAAAACCGCGCGTTATATCCAGTGAAATATCCATTAGCACCTATTCGCGCGTAAAATAAACCATCTGAAGTTACGTAATAAAATAATACATTTTATTTTCGTTCCCTGGTCTTATAGCAAGGAATATGTCAAGAAAATCTGTGAACGTAACGTAGCCGCCCCAAATCATACTATTACGTATTCACAATGGAACCGACGATTGTACATATATTGCATTTCTGAAAAAAAATCGCCATACGTTTACTAGAGTATTAAGTTTAGATTTCGATCACTGACGATTTATCGTTGGAATTTGTAACACAGAAATAGACAAATTCACTTCAATAATATATCACATAAAACTGCTCTTTTCACTTACTGAGGAAACCAGCTGTAATGAGCTAGTAGTATTCGAGCTGTTACTTCGTATTTCTTCCCCCTATCGCCGTCGGCGCTTCTGGAAAGTTCTCCGCTCAGCAGTTGTCGCCTGAAATTTACGGGTTAATTTTCAGTGTATATCGCGCTTAGAGTGCCTAGTGTTTTTCAAGTTTCTATGGTGTGTTACGCTTATATTAGTTTTTAACTTATCTGGTACAAGAATAATAAAATTATATAAAATTATCTCTCATTACATAAGTAAAATATCGTTATAATAGTATTTTAAAGAAGAATTAATTTCACCAGGGATATATGCTATTCATCAAAACAGTATTACGTAACATTCTTAAAGCATTTTCGCTATGGTAAGAATATGAACATTTTTATATATTTTTTAAATTTAAATTGCATCATTATAAAAGTGATTATACTTTATTGAATTTTCTTAACTGACTAACTAAATTTTCTTAATAAAATGGTAGGAAAGTCAAAACTGTACATATTTTTTTTTAATAATACTTGGAGTGTGATCTACAATGGATACCGAAGCCAATAATATAGTTTTTAGAATTTTTGACTATTTGTCTGTATGTATGTCCGGGATAAACTCAAAAACTACTGCATTGGTTTACTTCAAATTTGGCACGAATAGTCAGGTCAACTTATAGGCTACATATTATCACGCTATCTCCTACGGGAAACGAGCAGTGAACCTTTATTTCTTCAACGCATTCTGTAACAACGTGTAATCTAATAGCGTTCACGCAGACGACGTCACGGGCAGCAGCTAGTACTTTTTATAAAATTCCTAATATCAGTAATAATATAAAACAGAATTTTATATTAAATATTAAGAAAAAAGAAAATGGTTATTTACAACAACATCATAATACTATAATGATATAATTTTATAAATTAAATTTAAATTGCAAGTATTACATTGTATTTGGTATTTAAATTCAAACAGCGGAGCTTATAAAAATATTCACAGTATTTATTTTTCACTGTATATTATTACGCGAGACTGTTTACAACACCGTAAACAACTGCTCGTTACATTTACACCAGGCTAAGAGTGCCTGTCCATTGATGCGGAGCGAGGCGGTGGAGCGGAGAAATGGATAAATATTAACCAATATGTTTGCAAAAAAATCTTTCCTCCGCTCCATTGGACAAGGGCTTTGCAATCCTATTAGTTACTATTTCTCGGTTCCTCCGCTCCGCCGCTACGCTCCACGTCAATGGACAGGCATCCTAAATGACCAGCACTTAGCTAGCCTGTAACAACACCTTTTCACTGCCTGATGTCGCTCTCACTTACGAAGCGTTTATCGATTTTTTGTTCCTTTTACACAGTACAAAACGCTTCTTGTTATGAATTCATACGTTTTTTAAATTATACCTACAATTTTCCAAAGTTATTATTTAGAAGTTTATTATTGTAGTCTAGCTCTAAAGATAGCGTTTTTTTTATATAGTCATTAACATCTTTTGTCTCGGCTCTCGACAGTAATTAGAGCTCCGTACTTGAAAAGGTGCCGACAGACCCTTTACTTAGACTTCGGTATCCGTTTATCTCTCACAGGATAGTATATTTAGAACTATAATAAAAACTTGAAATCGAGACAATATATAAGTAATACTAGTTGTTTCCCGCCCGCTTCACTGGGCGTATAATAAAATTTATTTCTGAAATCTAGACTTGAAACTCGATTGAAATATTTCTCTTCTACAGAATTAAAATTCACATAATCTATGTAATTAAATATATTATATTTTCTGTATATTTGTTGATTGTAGATAATATTCTTCATAAACTCAATTGTTCACCAGTTTAAACATTCCCGCCAGTCTTCTTAAGATAAATAACTATTTATTCTTAAAAAAGTCCTGATAAATCGGCACCGTGTGAATATAAAAACCTTACAATCTGGATTAAAAGATCAACCAATTTTTTTCTACGGATAAATATTCCTTTCTTAAAAATCATCTTCACACTACCCACCACTTTTACGCAACCTGAATATAGAGTCGATTTTCGCCAAATCTAATCTTAGCCATTCTCAAACTATTAAAAACATATACCAAATTTAAACTCTTGGTTCAAAAGCTTCAGATATTTTGGAGTACGTCAACTTTTAAGGACCTAATAACTTTCCTTTCACAAATACCGTAAAATGAACAAAAAAAAAATCTACTAAAGAAATATTCCTGCAAAGGTCCGAATTTATAGAAGCTATGGATTTAATTGTGAATTTTTAATTGTCAACACCCCATGATTCCCGTTAGGGTGGGATTGTGTGAAATTCCTTTCTAGCTGGTTTTTACATAGCGAATAGAATACTCCTACAAAAAAATCAAGTATTTGGAAGAAATATTTTGGAAGTGTGAATTTTTCATTACTAGCTCTTTTAGGAGAGAAATTTCGGAAAATCCTCTCTTAGATTAGATCACCTATCTAGGTACATAGCAAAAGAAAAATTCCTACAAAATTTCAAGTCTGTAGACGTAACAGTTTAGGTAATAGTTAATTTTTTATTTTAACACCCCCACAATCCCTCTTAGGGGGTGAAATTAATTAAAATACGTTCTTACCTAAATATTATATCGTGAATGAAGATTTTTACCAAATTTGGAGCCTGTATGAGTTATAGTTTGGAAATTGAAAATTTTTATTGTTTACACCCACCCCCGCAATTCATACTGGGAGTAAGTTGGGATAAAATTAGCTTTTATATCATTTCTACACCACATATACAAGAGTCTTACCAAATTTGGAGCCTATAGAAGCTATAACAAATAAATAAATAAATAAAATATACAAATAACTCGGAAATTTAAATTTTTTATTGTTAACACCCACCTCCGCAATCCTTATTGGGGATAAGTTATCATAATATTTGCTCACAGATCATTTCTACATCGCGCAAGCCTGTATAGTTCAAAAACGAGAATTTTTCATTGTCAATGCCCCGCAATACCCATTGTGGGTAGAATTTCGTAAAATCCGTTCTTAGGTGACCTCTAATCGGCAAAAGGAATATCTCTACCAAATTTCAAGTCTCTACGCCTTATGGTTCCAGAGATATCGTGAAGAGTCAATACCTAGGTGGAAATCTCATACTAACTCTGCACCGCGGTTTCACCCACGTTAATTTGAGGGAAAAACTTACTTAAATATTTTTAAACAATTACTGTAAAAGTAGGTCCCGCCTCGTTGGTCGAGTGGTCGCTAGCGTTACTGCCGAGCAAAAGGTCTCAGGTTTGATTCCTGAGTCGTTCAACGTATTAAGTTTTTTTTTTATTTTTCGAAAATTCTCAGTAAAAGAGTAATGTTATATTTATCATAATTTAAAAGTGGAACTATAGTTACAAAATATCTCGAGAAAAGAAATAATAGAGGACACACCGGAAGCTCTCAAAAATATTTATTTTTTATATATTTTTCCCGTTTTTGTAACATTTCTTATTATTGGTCATCCCCTATTGATCGTAGCGTGATGTTATATAACCTATAGTCTTTCTCGGTAAATGGGCTATACAACACAAAAAGAATTTTTAATTCAAACCAGTAGTTCCTGAGATTAGCGCGTTAAAAAAAACTTTTCAGCTTTATAATATTAGTATAGATGTAGATATAGATGTATTACTACGGGTTCCGTAACGACTAGTGATATAAATTTAAAACAAAATTAAAAATACATTGGATCGTTATGCAATAAAGGTATTCTTTCGACGTTTTAACTTCATCCTAAGAAAGATAATTATATTGTTAAACATTACAGTGGTACGGAACCGCATGGTCTACGTGGGAAACCTACTCATACTCCTTAATTTTTTGGGACAGTTTTGTTACGAGTGTCTCTGTAATGACATAAAAACAAGGTCAAGAAGAAATTTTACGTTAAGAAACAGTTTTAAGTCTCTGAGAAAGTTCAAAGGCAAGACATAATATATTTCTGTATAAGCAATTACATTACCCAAATCTGTTATTAAATATAAAAATAGGAAAATAATTATATTTTAATTCTTTATTTAACAATTTTTAAAACTCTTTGACAACATTTTAATTGTATTATACTCTTATTATCTAACCGTATAAGTATTTTAATTATCCTTGCAAAACATGAGGACAAGTCTTTAGTCTACGAAAATTCCCCACTAAGAGTAACGGTTCGAGTAACAGTATTCAGGCGTTTGAAGTAGCAACCGGAACCGACAGCTTTACGTGCTTTCTGAAGTACGATAGGGAGACCCATAAACCATCTTTACATAGATATAATTTATTTATTTATTTATTTATTACTTTATTGCACAATACATCAAAGAATTGTACAAAAGGCTGGCTTAATGCTAAAAGCATTCTCTACCAGCCAACCTTAGGACGTACAAGAGCGGACGTTTGTAGGTGTGCAAAATTGAGAATTAATAAAATTCACTTTAATAGAAAAAAGAAAAGATGGAAAAATAAGATTACGTTAGTGACAATCGTTATATTATATACACAATACATACATAAATACATAAACAGATTATTATTTGTTAAGTAAGTTGTAAGTTAACATACATACATACACATATGCATACATACATATAAACATAATCAAATAATTGTACTAACGCCGATATTTTCTACAAGTTTGAATAGAACTTTCACCATTACTACGGTTTAGCCGTGGACTACCATCATAATTATTGTAGTGTACGTTACATTTTAATTAGGCTTTGACGTTTATTTAAATCCATAACAAGATTCTAAGATATACTTTTTATTTAGCTACTATAATGCTAATAACTAGCAACTAAAATCCGGTTCACAACCAGACTCATGCAAACAATCTTCTATTAATTATTAAAACCCATTAAAGCATCAGTCTGTTTGTGAGTTGTGACGGTAATATTAGAGGGCTTACGAGTATAATACTAGCACGTCGATCAATCCTTTGTTGACTCATAAACTCGCGTAGAGTGACTGGCACTTTTTAGTAACTCACGCCGAAAACCAAGCGAAGAGCGAGCTATACAGAATTGTCATTTTCGTTTGTCATCAATCTATGTTAGGGCCGCTGACATGTAAGTGTTAATTAAGCAGCCCTGACTCGAGCGTAATTAAGAGTGTTACAATGTTATTTCAGACATTAATTGAGATGAAATTTCTTGTTATAATGAAACGGGTGGAGGAAGCACGGGTTTGTTAAGTAATTTTGTTCAAAGGCCATCTTTTGCCGCACGTCGTAAAGCCGAACATTGGAGAGTAAACAAACCGAAGTTTCGATCGAAATTAAGATTAGACAAAACATTCCTGTTCTTATCTGTTCATTTAAAGTTCCTTTTCAGATAAGTTTTGAGTTGTAATGTTATCACATTATTTTATCATTTATAAACATAGGGTTATCAAAAAAAAATATTTAATACTGACCTTATTTAATATGCTAGCATTTTGAAATTAAAACAGATTCAGAAATAGATCAAACTCCTTTACACAATTATATATATAATTATACGACCGTTCCGGTGTGATGACCGTTCTGGTGTAGTTGTGCGAGTAGTCGCCTCAACGCCTCATGCCGGTGGTCGCGGGTTCGATTCCTACTCGGGACAGATATTTGTATTTGTACAAATATTTGTTTCCGGCCTGAATGTATGTCTTTGTGGATCTACCCATCGTGCCTCGGAGAGCACGTAACGCTGTCGGTCCCGATTGGTATCACAGACACCTGATAACGATCGTGATAGGGAAATTGTCCACCAACCCGCAATGGGTCAGCGTGGTGGATTAACCTCCAATCCTTATTTTATATGGAGAAGAGGCCTTCGCTCAGCAGTAATAGTTTACAGGCTGACACAGTACAGTAAAGTATATATACTTACAATTATAAACACGATCATTGAAAACAAACAATAAATTACTAATTAATTACAACGAAGCTGGGCTTTAAATATCGTAAACTAATTATATTTTAAATTTATTTCGTTGTTTTAGCAAAATATAATTTGTGACACAAACACGCTAAACTAAATAAAAATTTACTTTTTACAATGCTTTGTGAGACTTGTTTAAAGACAGCAACTCGCTTTATCGCTTGTGGACAACGGGCAAGAGAGCTTACCTTACCTGAGCGAGTCTGTAAACCGTTGTTCAGAAGTTCGGAAATTGTATCAATTCAAGAATTTGTGAAAAATTTTCTAAATAAAAATTAAAGTAATGTTATATTATTTTCAACAATTCGTTTTATAAATCTATTTTCCTTTTATTAATTAAGAGAAGTACTATATCTCGTTGTATATTTAAGTAAGTATATTTAATATGCCTTTGTTAATATAATGAGCTCTTTATTAAATCGAAAGATATAGACTATAATATTATTAATGTGGTTATATATTATATCTACATATGCAAAAAAGTTTTTACAGCATCAAATGACCTTTCATGTCTGTTCACAGATGAAATGGTAATTTCTTCAAATAAATACGAAGTCATCAATACTATGATCAGTTCATTCGAGAGTCGTATGGTGTTGACAGTCCGCAAGCTGGCGCTCGAGGACGTTGGTGGCTACAAATGTGTCGCTAAAAACTCGCTTGGTGAAGTCGACAGCGTAATAAGACTTTATGGTTTGTATTTATTAATATTCCTTTATCTAACGATTATTTTAATTCGGGCACTAGGGACCACAGGATTCGATACTGGGACCACTTTTGTTTATACTATATTCAGAAGATCTTACAAAAAAGATCAAATCTATGCAGATATAGTATAGCCACTAAATTGAATGAAGATCTGGAGAGAATAGCAGAGTGGTCACATCGACATAGGTTGATACTTAACCCAAATAAAATGAAATATCAATTCATGGGTACGCCATCGCAAACAGAGAACATTTTCTTATTATGTCCAAAGACAAGTAAGTATACAGGATCAATGTATTGAGCGAGTAACGCAATCATATAATCTTGGAGTCATTGTGGATTTAGATCTACGATTTGAATCACGTCCTAGCCATTGTTAGAAGTTGCTTTTATCGCTTAAAAGTACTTTATCTTACAATAAAATTTATTAAGCCGAATAAATTTATGTGAATAACTTGTTTTGTCGAGGTTAAACTATGCTGATGTTTTGATAGGTCCAATATTGTTATCGAGAAAATGTACAAAATATATGTGCAAGTTTTTGTTTTGATATTCAATGACGCATTCGCGTCACGATATATTTATCATCATCATCATTACATCAGCTATTGGATGTCCACCGCTGAATATAGGCCTCCCCTCCAGAGCCTCCAGAGCGACCAGTTCAAGACAGCCTCGATCCATAAGGCTTCTGGCGACTCAAGTCGTCTGTCCATCTCGTGGACGGCCGTCCGATGCTGCGCTTGCCGGTACATGGTCTCCATCGGCCGTCAGTTCGACGAGCTATATGCCCTGCCCACTGCCATTTCAGCTTGCAGATCCGTTGAGCTATGTCGGCAACCTTAATTAAAGTACATTATTAAGAATCGCTTATCGTCGACAATTATACATTACATTACGAAACAATTCTGTTAGTGTTGTAAATTAGAAGATAGTATACTCATGCGTGTTCAACTTTACAGAGAATTAAGAAGATATAAGAAAGTAATTAAATGCTTGTATATGTACATTTATAGATAATTAGATACTCAAAGCTTAACACTAATGGTAGGATATACCGACACTTAAGTGACCTAAATGTGCAACAGTGCATAAATAAGCCTAGCTTAAGATTTGCTACTGATCATGAACATAGATTTCCATTTACTATTAAATTTATGCAAATTATATACTAAATTCCGAATGCAGTTTTTAACATATTACCTATAAAATATAATAAATTAATTCTATTTCCAATCATATAATTTTATATGTATATGTGATATACTAAATATATGATTGGATATATATATCGCGGGCTTCAAGCCAGAGGGGCGTATAAACAAAAATGCGTTTTTTTTTATTACGTCAATCACTTTTTTTACAAAGTCACAAGTTTATCGATGCACCACCTCCGTTTTACTTTTAGGCGTATAACTGAAGTCAGATATTATCATCATCATGCCAGAAAGTCGTACCGTGTATCGATAAACTTAGAAATGATTGACGCAAAAAAAACGCATTTTTGTTTATACACCCATATATATATATATAAGCGTATCATCTAATTAAGTAAACACCGCCACTCATGACATTGCCCCACAATTCAGAGGTACCATGGATTACTCTACTACCAGTTATAGGAATAAACTAGGATGAAGGAAGTAAGGGAGTTTTAGCTTCTAGCTCTCTCACTCACAGTCTGAAACTGCGGCAGTAATATGTGTACTATATTTTTATTTTATTTTATAATTGTAAAAAATTACCTATATCACAGCTCTACCACAAAAACATCTGATAATATATGGCTACTCTAGATAGAAATATTTTCTAGCAATTAAATGTTTTGATTTTTCTAACAGAAATTCCTGGTCCAGCGTCGGGAATAGCCGTCGCGTCGACGAGGAAAGAAGATTATAAATATTCGACTCCAATTGAAGGTCCCGACAATCAGTTCGGATCAGCCGAAAGATCAGATGACGAAGACGAAAAAGAATCTATTACTGACGTATTAAAAACAGAAAGTAATTCTCCAAATAAAGAAAATATTAGCAAATCCTTACGTAATAACAATACAATTATAAAACAAAATTTGAGTAACAAAGTACGCAAAATCATAAATAAACTTGAAAGTGAAGCACGAGATGTCGTGTCTAATAATGCTCTAAACCTTTCCATATCAATTTATAGGATTATCTTTGTTATTTTTGCCATAATTTGTTTTAAATAATTTGGAATATTAAACTAAATACTGCATAATATTCTTAAAATTGTTAAGTAATTCTAAAAATTATTTAAATAAAGTGACTAGTTTTGGAATCATAAAATTTCAACACTATATCGTTATAATAATGATAACCTACATGCTACATATATCCCCTTCCCGTTTACTGTTAATATAGGTTTTAATTCGATTAAAATATATTAAGAGCTAAATTTCATTACATATTGTAGAATTTACATAACAATGCAATATATCACTGAATGGCAAACTCTAAGCAGAAGTTTCTCTATATTTTTTGTAATCTATTACATATAAATTGTAATCTATTGAATAAAAGTCATTTTTACAGAAACGTACATTTTACTTTGCATTTTAAAAAGCGTTAAATTCAAATGCTGACAATAACATTAAAAAAACTCGATTCATAAAAAATACATTTAGATAACTTTTAAAGAATATTCTTAGTGTTTTTTTTTTTTTTTTTTTTTTTGATAAAAATCCCGAGACTCGTTAAAGTTACTTGTTACATTAAAAATCGCATTACGTAACGCCACGTCTCCGGTGGATATTCATCACAAACATTATTAATTGAATGTTTTTGAAGTGGCTCGAAAATTGATATTGATGCGAATATTCCGGTGTTTTAATATCCTCTCGCTATCCACGTTATTTGTTGTAACAATGTAAAATAACGAACGCGAAAGCCTTATTTAAGTACACAAATACCGTGGAACGTTTGCCGTGAAATAATTAAAGGCTAATATTTACTGCTTAAACTCAAAGGAAAAACTTGTATATTTCAATTTTAAGATATACGAGCAAGTAAAAATATTGTAGCTATGTTTAATAGAATAAAAAAAAAACATATGTGTACATATGTTTTTAATTAATTTATTGTATTTTTGTTTATATTTATATAAAATATTATAAGTGACATCAGTAGCTAGTTTTATACATATATATTATTATTTTACTATAGATATTATAAAGATATAAATAATTTTATAAATAATTTTTTAAATAAGTTAAAACATTATGATTTAAATGTTGGTTTTTGTTAAAGATTTTGTTATCATTAAGCATTCAGTAAGTATAAGTAAATGATTACTACATTTATGTTAGGTTGGTCATTTGCAGCCACTTAAGTTTTAAGGCATGCGCCGCCGCCGCCTCTCCGCGCCGGGATGCGTAAATGTAAAATTCCCAATTTAAAAAAAAAAAAGTTTGGTCATTAGTAGCCAATCAAGTTTTTAATTGTGGTATTATAAATCGTCATATCTACAAAAATTGTTTGTTGATTTAATAATTTTATTCTGTAGACATTTTTTTTAAATAAATATTAATAATAATTGACATTAAAAAAGACATGAATTAATCTTAACAAGAAATAAGTTTAGTACATGTGAGTATAGACTCATATATTAATAATCTAAATACTATTTTCATGACAACGAAGTTAAATAACAAAACAAAAACAACTAAAATTGAATTTTATATAAAAAGCCTTAAATATTTATTAATTATAATATAAAATGCAGAAGTTGTTAAAAACATTTCTGTTTCTGTTTCTTTTTCATCTTATGAAATTTTTTGAGCTTTGAAAAGACTACGACGGTAAATAAGCAAAGCAGAAATAACGTAAAAAAAAAGACAAAATGTTACAAAATAAATGATTATATTATTTATATTTTCGAAAATATAATTTGAATTTTAAATATTGTAATAAACGAAAAGTAACTGTTGTAGATGAGACGTTGTTCTTTATCTACTGAAGTAAATCAATACTGAGATTATTAATTTAGATTATATTAATAGCATAGATATTTTTTAAAGGTTATATGATTTTGAATAATTTTATAGCTTCCAATAAAGAAAATTAATCTAATGCAGTTCGGTTTCACGTACAAAGGGTTCTATAACAGCGAACAATATTTAATAACTCTAAACATTTTTAAACAGCTTTATTTTATTTTTTATTTGAAAAAAAATATGATAAGAAACAGCGAGGCTTAGTAAAAGTGACGTGATAGCAGCCTTTGGGCACGGTATCCTAAAAAAAAAAGAATTAGATATCAATATAGAAAAGATTTGTATATGTTCATAAAATATTTTTAGAAGCTTTATTAATTTTTAAGGTATTATTTTTAATCTATTTCATACATAATAATTTGTCTCGATCCTCTAAAACGCAAAATAATATACTTACATTGTTTTAACTATGTATTATACATATTTTTACTGCATGTATTACAATAATAATTAATACTGAATTAATTGTTTCCGATAAATTGTTATAATTAAAATAAGATAATATACATCAATATATCTTTTAAGTATATTACTGTTATATACACAAACAATTGTTATATTAAAAAATATATCTCATATCATAAACATTTATTGTTGTTTTATTGTATCATAAATAATAGTATAATTATTGATAAAACTGAACTGAATCAACCTTTAAAGGCCCTAATGCTGGGCAAAGTTTATTGGATTAAGCTCTAACCCTCCTCCTATATAGGACTGGAACAGGATTTGAACATTTTATTCCGTCAACCAGATCCACTGTGGGCTTGCGGATGATTTCCTTAACGAGAGCAATTATATCACTAGCAAGCCCTAATTTGAGCATTAATATATAAGTTTAAATTATCTCTATCCTACTTTTGCGAATAATTTACTCATCCTGTTTGTTTTATACTTTGAAAGACATAACTAACTCAAATATGTTTAGTTAAGAAAGTAGTACAGGCTTTTATTGTAAAAACAAAAAAAAATAGTTTTTCAACTTAATATCCAGAGCCGGATTTAGGGAAGTGCAAGCGGGGCAACTGCCCCGGGCCTCCACATAAGAGGGGCCCCACATCCACATAAGAGAGGCCCCCACATCCACAAAATTTCCGGAGTTGGGACGACCTTTTTTTTTAGGAATAGGAATAGGTGATGACCTTTTTTTTTATCGGTGACGACCTTTTTTTTGGAATACATATAACTTGTAAATCCGGCCCTGTTCATATCGCACATTTTTCAAAAAACATGTTCATAAAAAAGGAGTACGTATATAACCTAAATTTATTGAAGTGATATTTTATTAGTCTTAGGCTGATTAAATAAAAATAAATAGGTAAATAAAAGTTACTTTTATTATTAATGCTTGTATTCTTAAATCGAGGGTGGAGTACGAAACTGACAGTGAAGTTTGCAAGCTGAGTCTCGGCTGCGGTATGTTCAAGTTTTCCGAATGTGGCGGATCACGTGACATAGTCTCCACCTCGTCCTCATTATACGAACAACGTTGCTACTTTCACCCCAGCCTACTCAAATTTGCATGTGTATGTAAATTTCTCGCTAAGCTCTCAAACAAACACATAACTTTCATTATCAGTTATGTTGTTTGTTACCAATTATTTGTATATATAGAGCAATATAATACAAATACTTTGTCGTGTAATCAATGGAACGACATATCAAGAGAAATATCAAGTATAGTCCTATCCGATGCTCTCTGTGCGACTTGGAGCTTATTTAAAAAGGTTCAAAGTTAGAGACCACGTCTCAGATATAAATGTCATTACTGGTAAAATAAACTGATTGAAGTTTTTCGACTGAGGTATTAGGAAAGAAAAGACATTATTTAACTTTCTTAACGCTACCTATCCTCTTTCTCAAAAGTTGGACTTACCAGTTTATTGTCTCATGTGCCATTTTGTTCGATAACTTGTTGCCATTTTGTAGGCAGTGATATAATAATGGAATCTGGAAATATGGGGATTTTTTATCAAAACATTCAACAAGTAATGTTGACGTCCTCTTTTGATGTTAACCTGACACTACCCAAAAACTTCTGAAGAGACCGAAACAGGTCAAAATCTGAGAGTACAAAGTCAGGACTATAAGCTGAATGCATTATCATTTCACAACCAAGTTCTCTCAATTTTCGTTTGTCGAAAGACCACTCCTTTTCTGTTGATCAATGGCAGCCTTTTTTTTCTTAATTTCTTGATTGAGTCTCATTCGTTCTTGGCAGTAGATATCCGAATCGATGGTTTTGCCCGGCGGTAAAAGCTCATAATGAACGTTGCCCTTCCAATTCCACCATACACACATCATTAATAAATAAATAAATATGTTTTTAAATATTTAATCTTTATTTATTTAAATCTTTTCAAAAATGGTTTAGTTTCATTGAGTTTCAATAGAGAATTGCTAATAAATACACGATTCCTTAGGTGTCTTCAGTGATCTGCTGTGGCACCCAAATATCGAGCCTTTTTGTATAGAGACACTATGTCAAATGAGTCAAAAGTTTGTGTTACTCTTACCTACACTGCATTAGGTCCCTACTGTACTGTATCAATATACTTAGGTCCCTAAACGACACAATTTTTTTCCGCGGCATGAGTTGCATTTTGCCCTTTTTTGTAGTAAAACTTCAGAGTGTATCGAATTTCTTCGTTAGATTCACTCATTTTGAAAAAAGAGAAAAACAATGGAAGAATAGTGGGAAATTTTTTAATGTCCTATATTTATTGATATTAAAACCAGTCAGATACAAACAGTACAACCAAAGAGATTTTATTACCCGACTGGGACAGAAGGAGGGTTATTTAAATTTTATACATACAAAATGACTTTCCCTGACCTATTATAAAAACATGAGAATCTATCTATCTGTGACTGTAACTATCGACTAACCAAATGTATCGTAAAATATACCACAATCACAAAACTGTGTATCCCTCTTTTAGAGACAAAGCAATGCTCAAAACATTTCTACGTCCCACAAAATATGTTGCCTGTGTACAAAGTTTCATTTTCATTTGTACAAAGTTTTATCCATTATCAGGATCCGCCATGATTATTCACGTGGATGTCTAGGCGAAGAAAAAATTAAAAGTCCAAAATCGATCTTATAATTACTCCACTTCACAAAGTAATGAAAGTCACAGTTTAATCCAAAAATCAGTTCACTATAATTAAAACAATCACTTTTACTATTAAGAATCAATCACAAATAGCGATAATAATTATCGTATTACGTGGAACAAACGTGATTCGTCGAATACGTGGTGCGCTCACGATGGCGGTTTTGAGAACAATGATGCCAACCTGGCCGCGCTAGCCAACGTCACGAGGCTCCGCTAGATGACGGTAGTTATCAAATCTAGTTCCAACCAAGGAATTTATATACAAACTGGAATGCTTACGTGCACTCAAAAAACGTTCTTACGGCCGTGATTGCGTCTCTTTCTACCATGGATTCAAGGCAACTCTCGTAAGAAAGAGACAAAATACCGGTTGTCAACGAAATGCTCAGAACGATTTTTCACTTTAAATCTTATAAGCCAATGTCAACCTTATATCAAATACTTCAAGGTGCATATTGAATATACAATTTTATTAAGTAAGCGTTCCAGTTATGATAGAAATTCCTTGGTTCCAATGTAATATATATATATATATATATATATATATATATATATATATATATATATCCTCATTTAGGTATTCGGTTCTGCTATTACTATCCACATTATCAGAATGAAAGCAAAAGCAAATGGGATTAAATTAAGAATATTAATAGAACTATTTAACGATTATAATTTACGTAGGTAGTTTTATAATTTATTCTTAAGCTACTGTCACCTCGAAGGAATTATTGAAAATTAAAAAAATGAGAACTCTAATCGCTTAAATCTTTATTCTTACTGATTTAAATTACAAATGAAAGTTAATTACTAAATTCAATACAGAAATCGGACAGAATTTCTCCTTTTAAATAACCTACCGTTCGCTAGCGCGTACCAAAGGTTTCTGTCCTCATTCCGATCCAAACGCGTCCATGTCGTCTACCTCCCAACAATATGCAGTATATAACGCCATCGTCATACTTCGCTCTGATTGGTTGAACGACACTGCACGTGATTGGACGGTTACATTATAAAATTAAATTATGAAATCAATATTATTAAATACAATACATGGAAATAGCTTCTAAAATTATTATAACACTAGCGGCCCGCCCCGGCTTCGCACGGGTCTTTAACTAAAATTTTAAAAATTATACATTTATATTTTTTATCACCTACACCTGCGTCGATATTGGAAAATATTTTATAATAGACGGATTGAGTGACAGATTTATTATATCTATATACATACAAACATACATATATATGTATATAGATAGTACGGATGAAACATTTGAACTGTTTTTTTTATTAATTATTTTCTCATTGATGAATACCATATTTTAATAAGTATTATTCCCGACGAAGACAAATCCAAAAACACAAAAATCATAAAAATCGTTCCACTCGTTCTCGAGTTATAAACGGTGTAACTAACACGACTTTATATATAGATTACAACTTAAATAGCCATAACCATCCAACTTTGTACAATCAACAAACAAATAACGACCAAATATTTTAAATTTTAACAACGAACAAACAATCAAGACCGTAGTACCCTAAAGTATTTAATTATATACAAAAAAAGAAAAACAGATTTTTAAATACGGGCGAGTGTCATTCTTTTGGCCGAAGTTTTGGTCAGCGCGATTCAGAAAATTATCTGCGCCATCTATCGTATAATTGTAGAATATCGTTTTTATATTTAGTGACATTTAACATAATTAATATTTAACATAATAGTATATTAATTGAAAATGATGTTTATCTAAAATATTAAAACGATTTCTATTCCTATCCGACATATTTAGTAAACCTTTAAGTTTAACAAAATAATTACTCAAATATAAGTTTTGTGAGTTTTAAAGATTCCTTAGACCAGATGGCGTTGGCGGCGTAGGTATCTATTTCTATTTTCTTAATATTTATTTTTAAATTTAATTACAATGAAACAAACCCGGTTGGTCTCCGTGGGGTTGACAGACCATTACCCTCAAACATCCCTACAAGTACCCAAAAAAATAAAAACAATATAAACAAAATAAAAATAGCAACTATAAACGCAAGAACATTAAGAACTGAGGAAAGACTTATCGAACTTGAAGAAGCATTGAAGGATATTAGATGGGATATACTTGGACTCTGTGAAGTTAGAAGATCTGGAGAAGAAATAAAAGAATTCAAAGATTTTATATTCTACTGGAAAGGAGATACTCAAGGAAAATATGGAATAGGATTTTTAGTTAAAAAATACTTAAAACAATATATAGAAGAATTTAATGGTATATCAGACAGAATAGGAATCTTAAATATTAATTTACCTGGCTTTAGAAACTCGTTCTCAATACTGCAAATATATGCTCCAACAGATCAAGCAATGGAAAAGGAAAAGGATATATTTTATACTATTCTTACCAAGACAATGCAGAATCTAAATAAGAACATCATAGTAATGGGGGACTTTAATGGCCAAATAGGAGCCAAATCAGATAAAGGAGAGTTTATCATAGGTAAATATGGCCAGGGAAAGAGAACCGACAATGGGCAACGTATGATAAATTTTTGTTTCGAACAGAACTTGAGAGTAATGAACACCTTTTTCTCAAGAAACAAGACAGGAAATGGACGTGGATGTCTCCAAATGGGAAGGATAGAAATGAGATAGATTTCATAATTACTAATATACCCAAGATTTTTACTAACGTCAGCGTGGTCTCAAGTCTAAATTTTAATTCAGATCATAGAATGGTAAGAGGTACACAAATAGCTGAGATTAGTAAAGAAATTTCAAATGCCATCAGAAAACATAGAAAAACCAATCGTCTTAGTATCATTAGAGAACAAATAAACAAAACCGGAGGAACCAAAAGAGCTTTAAAACAACTTAAAGAACATTCAGTATGGATACCAAAGACAACACAAAAAGGAAAAGACAACAAAATAACAACTACAACCAAGCGACGACATATCTTACAAATGGCTACAGATTTTTACAAAGAATTGTATGCAAATAAAACGAAAGAAAAGTTATGCAAAACAACATTAGAAGAAGACCCAAACCAGGAACCAATCCCATACATTATGCAAAGTGAAATAAGAAGAGCTATCCAAACACAGAAAGCATATAAATCACCTGGAGATGATATGATAACTAACGAATTATTAAAACTTACCATGGAAGAGATAACACAACCTTTTGAACATATATGCAATGAAATTTTGGAAACTGAACAAATTCCTGTCCAATGGTCATCGTCAACAATAATTCTTGTTTATAAAAAAGGAGATAAAAGTGAAATTAACAATTATAGACCCATCAGCTTGATGTCGAACTTGTACAAAGTATTCAGCAAAATATTATTACACCGCTTGACTAAAAAACTAGACAGTAATCAACCCAAAGAACAAGCGGGATTCCGCTCAGATTTTTCAACAATCGATCATATACATACTGTCAAGCAAATTATTGAAAAATGCAACGAATACGACCGCCCGTACTACCTGTCCTTCGTAGACTATAATAAGGCATTCGACTCCTTGAACCATAATTACATATGGGATTCTTTAAAAAACCAAGGAGTGGAAAGTAAGTTCATTAGGATCATCAAGAACATATACGTCAACAGCACAGCAAAAGTATAACTTGAAGACGTTGGAGACCAATTTAAAATACAGAAGGGTGTAAGACAAGGAGACCCACTGTCACCAAAAATATTCAATGCAGTCTTAGAAAATATATTTAGGCAACTTAATTGGGAAACTTTTGGTATTCAAATAAACGGGGAAAAATTACATCACCTGAGATTCGCAGATGACGTCATTCTGTTTGCAGAAGATCCTATCACACTGAGAACAATGTTACAACAACTAACAGCCGAAAGTAAAAAGGCAGGTTTGACGATGAATATCAGTAAAACAAAATTGATGACAAACAAAACTGAAGTCAAAATTGAGGTGGACAAAGAAGAAATCGAATACGTAAAAGAGTATATTTACCTGGGTCAAGTCATATCTGTGGAAGACTTATCAATTAAAGAGGTAGAAAGACGAGTAAATAATACCTGGCAAAGATACTGGTCCCTCAGAGACATTATGAAAAATAAATCTGTACCCATCTCGGAAAAGAAAACCGTCTACAACACTTGTATACTTCCATGTCTCACCTACGGCTGCCAGACCTGGCCACTAACACAGAAAATTGAACACAAACTAGGTGTATGCCAAAGAGGAATGGAAAGAAGTATGTTGGGACTAAGGTTGAAAGACAAATGGAAAGCTACAACAATCAGGAGCATCACCAAAGTAGCAGATGTTAAAGTAAAAACACGAACCTTGAAATGGAAGTGGACTGGTCACATGATGAGGTCAGAAACAGGAAAGTGGACCAAAAAAGTAACAGAATGGTACCCGCGGGACGGAAAAAGACGTAGAGGAAGGCAGAAAAAAAAGATGGGAGGACGATCTGCCCAAAGGTTGGAGAAGGACAGCAATGGACAGGCAAAAGTGGAGGGAACTTGAGGAGGCCTATGTCGCAAGACAGCCTGACCTGGTAACTGATATTAAATGATAAGTTATATACATTCAAAAATAGAAATAAGTATTGTTGGTATAGGATAGTTAAGTGTAGTTAGTATAGTTTTATGTTTTTTTACTATATGTGTAAAGGTCAGAGTAAATAAAGGCTATTTTTATTTTTATTTTTTTTTATTTTATTTATTTTTACAATGAAACAAAAACTAAATTATACTGTAAGTTATTTCCAATTTTTATGTATTAAAGTTATTAACATTGGTTTTGTACTTTTTACGTGATACGTGATCAGAGAAAAACACGATAAGAGATGGCGCTGATACAAAAAAATACGCGCTATTGAAATTTATTCTTGATGATATATAAATAAATAATAAATAAATAATACCATATATAGTGTATTAATAAAACGGAGGTTTTAACAGATTTATTATTTGTATAGATTTAATTACAATGAAACAAAAACTAAATTATACTGTGAGTTATTTCCAATTTTTATGTATTAAAGTTATTAACATTAGTTTTGTACTTTTTACGTGATACGTGATCAGAGAAAAACACGATAAGAGATGGCGCTGATACAAAAAAATACGCGCTATTGAAATTTATTCTTGATGATATATAAATAAATAATAAATAAATAATACCATATATAGTGTATTAATAAAACGGAGGTTTTAACAGATTTATTATTTGTATAGATTTAATTACAATGAAACAAAAACTAAATTATACTGTGAGTTATTTCCAATTTTTATGTATTAAAGTTATTAACATTGGTTTTGTACTTTTTACGTGATACGTGATCAGAGAAAAACACGATAAGAGATGGCGCTGATACAAAAAAATACGCGCTATTGAAATTTATTATTATTATAATTTATTATTATATTATAAAATTTATTATTATTATTTGACGGCCGGCTGGTCGAGTGGTCAGGCAACTGGACACTTTACGCAGCGGTCGCGGGTTCGAATCCCGCCAGGTGCAGATAATTTGTATGACGAATATAGATGTCTGCACCAGGTCATGGATGTGTATTTATGTATATATGTATTTATATCTTAAATTTATTTCCGTTCCTAGTACCCGTAACACAAGTTCTTACGAACTTAGCACGGGGCTAGGTTAACGTGGTGTGATTGTTGGTTAATATTTATATTTATTTATATTTATATTTATTCTTGATGATATATAGTGTATTAATAAAACGGAGGTTTTAACAGATTTATTATTTGTATAGAAGATAAATATTATACATAAATTATTAAGCAATTCGAACAGCAAAATCATTACATAAAATAAATAGGAGCTAAATAGCTACTTACTTCAAAAATTTACAGAAAGAATATTGAAATCACTTATATTCCGCAAATTAATTAAAATGTTTAAATGTTTAATCTTAGCCTAATAAATTTACAAAAATAATTATTATTGATTATTAAATCAGGCCACATTTTGAAGTCCGCTTAGCCTCCGCGGCGACATATATATACATACATATATATGACCACTTAATATATATATATATATATATATATATATATATATATATATATATATATATATATATATATATATATATATATATATATATATATATATATCTGGAGGCACGGCAGTGCCTCCGCCAAGTCGAGCAAAAAAAAAAAAGTGGCACGGCCGTACTATCCTTTTCTCGAAGCAATTCAGGCCATTTTCGACCCCCTATAACTTCGTTGCGGATAAAACTAGAAGTCTGAATTTTCAATACCCAAGCAGGCATTGTATAAACACGGTATATTTCAAATTTCATTCAATTTGAACCAGTAGTTTAAGAATTATAATTAGTCAAAGTTAACGATTTTGTCACTCACTGACTGACCGATCATCAAAACTCTAAGGCACTTCTAGCAGACATAGAAGCTTCAAATTTAGAATACCATTAGTGTTTAGTATATAAACCGAGGAAAAATTCAAATATTGTGCAATTTCGGTCCAGTTTTCTAGATACACCAACTGCATAAATAACTTTGTAATCTCATATAAATATATAGGATTACAAAGTTACATATGCAGTGGATAAATCAATGTAAATAAAAGTAAATAACTTTTAAAATGGTCAACGGAATGAAAAAGCAAGAATGGAACATGTCTTATGAAATTGTACCAAAATCTCGAAAAGAATTAAAGTAGACAAAATTGAAAAAAAAAAAAGAAATAATAAGTACTACCTACTCAAAATAACTTTTGTATTTTGAAGTTATAATTCTTGATGAGACTAATTTTTACGATACACGCGCACACTGTGACAAAAATAATAAAACCGACAACATGAAGTTAACTAGTAGGCGCCGCGCAATTACACTAACTTGCTTCATTGCGCTGATGTGTCAGCTCAACAAGATTTTATTTAGTTTCACTTGTCCCGATGTTTGTCATCAAATCTTGCAAATTAAATTTGATTCAAATTAATAATAATAATAACCGTGTGATAATGCAATATTATGATGACATGTTGCTAATCTGATGGAGGAGCTAAAAGGTGGCCATAAGAACTTCACAATGCAACGACACAAACTCATCGAGTGGGCTCGTCTGAATCTTCTTGAAGAGTAGTTTGTCTTTCAATGGTAACCAAGGTCTGATGATGGAGCTGGAAGGTGGTCATAGGAACTTTGTAATAAAACAACGCAACCTCAAAGAGTTTCGGCTCGTTTGATTCGTCTTGACGACTACTTTATTTTTAAATGGTTACCGGGGTCTGATCGGATGATGGAGCTGGAAGGTGGTCATAGGAACTTCGCAATGAAACGACACAACCTCATCGAGTTCGGGTTCGTTTGAATCATCTTGACGAGTAGTTTGTCATTCAATGTAAACTAGGGTCTGGTGATGTAGCTGGAATATGGTCATAGGAACTCTGTAATGAAACGACGCAACCCCATCGAGTTTCAGCTCGTTTGATTTGTTTTGACGAGTAGTTTGTTTTTAGATGGTTACCAGGGTCTGACCTGATAATGGAGATTGACACAGGGGATGACCTGCAATGAAACGACACAACCACATCGAGTTCGGGCTCGTTTGAATCGTCTTGACGAGCAATTTGTCTTTTAATGATAACCAGGGTCTGATGATGGAGCTGGAAGGTGGCCATAGATACTTCGCAATGAAACGACAAAACCTCACCGAGTTTGGGCTCGTTTGAATCGTCTTGAAGAGTAGTTTGCCTTTCAATGGAAACCAGGGTCCGATGATGGAGCTGAAAGATGGCCATAGGAACTCAGTAACTAAACTACATAATCACATCGAATATAGGCTCGTTTGATTCGTCTTGACGAGTACTTTGGTGCTATATGTTAACCAGGGTGTGAAGGTGGCCATAGATACTTCGCAATGAAACGACAAAACCTCACCGAATTTGGGCTCGTTTGAATCGTCTTGAAGAGTAGTTTGCCTTTCAATGGAAACCAGGGTCCGATGATGGAGTTGGAAGATGGCCATAGGAACTCAGTAACTAAACGACATAATCACATCGAATATAGGCTCGTTTGATTCGTCTTGACGAGTACTTTGGTGCTATATGGTAACCAGGGTGTGATGATGGAGCTGGAAGATGGCCATAGAAACTCATTAATTAAATGACATAAACCCATCCAGTATGGGCTCGTTTGATTCGTCTTGACGAGTACTTCAATGCAAGATGGTAACCAGGGTCTGATGATGGAGCTGGAAGGTGGCCATAGGAACTTCGCAATAAAACGACACAACCACATCGAGTTCAGGCTCTTTTGAATCGTCTTGACGAGGAGTTTATCTTTCAATGTCAACCAGGGTCTGTTGATGGAGCTGGAATGTGGTCATAGGGACTTTGTAATGAAACGACACAACCACATCGAGTTCGGGCTCGTTTGAATCGTCTTGACGAGAAACTTATTTTTAGATGGTTACCAGGGTCTGATCTGATGATGGAGCTGCAAGATGGCCATAAGAACTTCGCAATGAAATGAAACAACTTCATCGAAATCGGGCTCGTTTGAATCGCCTTGACAAGTAGTTTGTCTTTCTATGGTAACTAGGATCTGATGATGGAGCTGGAAGGTGGTCATAGGAACTCTGTAATGAAACGACGCAACCCCATCGAGCTTCAGCTCGTTTGCTTCGTCTTGACGATTACTTTATTTTTAGTGGGTTATCAGGGTCTTATTATACATGGCGCGCACTAACCGTTAACTCGGAGCATCAATTTATTGTAAGTATAACTTCTTACGTGCGTATATAAGTACACATACACTTTTTTAAATATTTTTTAAAGTTTATTTTCGTGGAGAATTAGGTGTAAAAAATCGACAGAAACCTGACAATATTGTTTCCGGCTAAACATACTTAATTTATCTCTCTTGTCAAGTATCTTAAGTTGTCAACTTGACATCACAATATGACGATCAAATAAAAGATTTTTTATTTTTAAATTTTACTAATCGTATTTATATCTGTTAATCGTATTCCTGTAAGAAACAAAAAACTCTTGCGTACCAGTACTATCTATACCAGTAATAGCTGAAACTCAAGAAGTAGTACCGGAAAAGAAAAAGAGGAAGATTATATACAAAAATAAAAAAAGATCATTAGACAGAGCGTAGGTTTTAAGAAAATGTATTGTTGGTATTTAAGAAGTAGAAGACACTGGAAAGGAAAACAAGTAGGAATATCTACAAAAAGAAATGAGATGCCATCAAAAACATAACTTGTAAAAAATCCAAGTCTCGCAACTCAGTTCTTCTACTCTACCATAAAAAGTTGTGAGATCCATGTATTACCAAGTCGGCTAATTTATTCAATCCCTACTTAAGGGTCCTTCTGTCTTAAGCTATTACGTAATTAGCTAACCTAACAACATATTATAGTGACCATATCAATATTAAATTATTTTAATGTTTTAAATAGATAGATTGACTTGGCAATCGCACTAAACAATCTAATTTAATACAATACTCGTATGCATTACTTGTGAGATACATTATGTTTTCATGCGATTGCCAAGTCAATCTATCTATTTAAAACATTAAAATAATTTAATATTGATATGGTCACTATAATATGTTGTTAGGTTAGCTAATTACGTAATAGCTTAAGACAGAAGGACCCTTAAGTAGGAATTGAATAAATTAGCCGACTTGGTAATACATGGATCTCACAACTTTTTATGGTAGAGTAGAAGAACTGAGTTGCGAGACTTGGATTTTTTACAAGTTATGTTTTTGATGGCATATATATATATATATATATATTAAGTGGTCATATACTTAATTTGTACAGTTTAAATTAACCGGAAGGTAACGAATTATAATAACTACAATTTCAATTTATAGTTTTGATTATTTTTAAATAAAACTTTTTAGCATAAAAATATTATAGAGTATATAATAGAGACATACAATAGAGGTATATTCCTAATACTCTAGAGAACATTAAATCGGTATTTTGTGAGGTTTTAAAGACGTTAGGCAGCTGTAAGGGTCCACTCACTTGTGACACGGCAGTGTAAGGGATTTTTATGCAACCAATATAACCAAATAACTTATTATATTTATATTTAATAAAATGTCTAAAACTTTTAAAAATGCAAAATTAATATCGGGCACTAAGTTAATTATGCGTCCATATCTTATATATTTAAACGAGCAATTCTTGTATATATATATATATATAATCTGAATCTCGGAAACGGCTCCAACGATTTTCATGAAATTCAGTATACAGGGGGTTTCGGGGGCGATAAATCGATCTAGCTAGGATTTATTTTTAGAAAATGTCGTTTTATCCCTTTTTTCGGGCAATTAAAAAATATCGTTAGAATACGAAGGTAAATTTCGCTGTCATTGATAAGTTTATAATAGCTCCGATGTGAACCGGGCGGATTCGAAATAAGGAAACCCTAGGTTCGAATCCAGTCTCCAGGACTTTTTTTTTAAAGTTACTTCTTTTGTGAGAAAAACTATTATTGGGAGCCCTTTACTAACTGGATGGCCGAGCTTTGCTCGGTATTTTATTTTTTTATTTTTTGTTATTCGTGTTTTGTGGAAACTATATTTACATACGAATTAGGAACTGATGATATATGAATAATATTTTTCGATCTTACCGAAATAATAATAAAAAAATATGAACTGGTTATTTAAATAAAAAATCACGAGTATAATTAAAAACTGTTAGAAAATTATTAGAATACGAAGGAAAATTTCGGCATAATCTACAAGGTACTACTACATACTACATCTATAATAACTTAGGTGGGAAATCAGTATACCTGGGTTCGAATCCCGATGCCTCAAGTCCCACTTTTTTTTGCTTTTTTTTTCAAGTTCCCTCTTTTGTAAAAAAAAGAACTATTATTGAGAGCCCTGTATGTCCCTGTAATCAGGTATGATTTCCGAGTTTTGCTCGGTATTATTATTATTATTTTGTTAATCGTTCTTTTTTTTTTGAAATTATATTTAGATACGATAGAACTGATGTAATATGAATAATATTTTTCGGTCTTACCTATATAATAATATAGTATTTTGTGTCACAAGGGGATGAAAGTACTATTTTTTTGACGCTCATATGAAATTGCTGCCCGAGCCGAAGGCGAGGGTAGCAAACATACGGGAATGGATGTAGTACTTTCGTCCCATGTTGCACATACTTTTTTGTTCCTACCTAGGACGAAAGTTCAGGTTTTGTTCCTGTGAAGCGGGGACAGAAAGTGTCACTTTTGTCCCGCTTCACAGGGACGAAAATCGAACTTTCGGCAGAGGTAGGAAAAAAAGATATAAACTGGTTATTTAAATAAAAATCACTAGAGCAATTAAAAACTGCTAGAATATCAATAGAATAAGAAAGTAAATTTCGCCACCATCTGTAAATTTATAATAGCTCAGGTGGGAAATCGGGCGGTCTCGAAAATGGAAGATTTTTCCTTTTTTTTTCAAGTTCCTTTTTGGGTGAGAAAAAATATTATTAGGATCTCTTTTTATTTTTTTATTTATGTAACCAGTGACTATTGTTTTATTATTATATCGGTAAGATTGAAAATATTATTCATATATTATCACTATGTAATTTGTGTCTAAATATATTTTAACCGAGCAAACCTCGGTCATCCAGGTACTTGTTATAATGCCCTATCTTCTATAAGTAATATTTGATACACATTTAAACTTTTCAATATTCGATTTTACACACAACCTTAAGATTAAGACGATCTGGTATGGACGTTCTGGTGTATTGGTCCGAGTAGGCGCCTCAAAGCCGCGTGGCTACGGTCGCGGGTTCGATTCCCACTCGGGACAGATATTAGTATTTGTACAAATAATTGTTTCCGGTCTAAGTGTATGTCCTTATGGGTTTCCCCACCGTCCCTCGGAGAGCACGTAAAGCCGTCGGTCCCGGTAGTTATCATAGACACCTAATAACGAACGTTACTCATGGTAGAAAAATTATCCGCCAACCCGCAGTGGAGCAGCGTGGTGGATTAAGCTCCAACCCTTCTTCTCTATGGAGAAGAAGCCTTCGCTCAGCAGTGGATTGTTTGCAGGCTGATACAGTAAGATTAACGCTGATTAACGCTAAGTGTAACTTTATTGCTTACGGATCCCACGGTATAATATATGTTGTGCCACTAATGAGCGCATGTCCTAAGTCCTAACGCATTATTATATTATTTATTATATGATGTATTATTATTATACTATTATTTGTATAAAGATTGTTGAACTTTATAAATATTCAAATATTTTAACATAACTTTTATACTATAACAAAATTAATATCGTAAAAAAAAACAATTAAAACTCATATTAGAACCATTTTCGACTTCTACGCGGACGAAGTCGCGGGCTAAAAGCTAGTTACTTATAATTGGTAATGCAAATACCTTGATTTTATTGTTAATCCATTTACTTATTTATTTATTGGAGTCGTATATTGATATTTCTGTTGGTAATTCAATAAACAAATATACAAAAATTAAAAAAATTTAATCAAGTTTTAATTTTGTTTAACTTTACATATTTTATGACTATTTTTTTTAATCTTTATGTTGAAAAGATTTTATGTTGAAGGAGATTGAAATAAACTATTGATTATTTAATTTAATAACTTCTCTCTTCTAAAACTAAGACATTTGATCTAGTCATGAGAAGCAGTTTAAGAAGCGGATGAGTATATGACGAAGATCTGAATAATATAAAAAATACCATTAAAGCAAAAAATACAGTTAATGTCAGTGCAAAAAGTGCATAAATTTATTTATATCAATAAATCTATCTTCTGTCTTATTTTAAAAATACGTCTTCCTTAAATCAGTTATTCAGGAAGACTAGGCTATAAAACAACACGATATCACTCACAGTGACAGAATATCGGAAGTGGCGAATAACGTAAGTAAAACTACTCGGGTTTTGTATCAGAGTACAAGATCATCTTTGATTACAAGCTTAAGGTATATAAACTAGATAATTGAATATTTCAATTCATCATCATAATATATAATATTAAAAATATTTGTAAAAAGCATTAATCAATCATAGTAACGCAATTATTCCCGGTACATTTCACAACGCTATCGGTCCACGTTTCGGTTAATTAAAACACGTCTGAATTCGGAGCTGTAAATTTAACGTTCGCGAGTTTTTTTACGAAACTTTTCGACAGAGCAACCAGTTTTCTGTTTATTTATGAGCTTTTGCTAGCGGCGGATGGACGGTCCGCTTAACCGACAATATTTTCACATTAATGTTTGCCTTTTTTTTGCAGTAATGCTTTTGAGGCATAGAATAAACACGTAAATATGCGACCATTCCTTATTTTAATTTAAATTTTATTTGTGTAAATTAAATAATTCAACACCTCGAAAAAGTATACGAGTGTGTAGAATTTTTGTTTGTGAAAGATAGGATATCTATTACCAAAAATCACCAATGATTTAATTATTATTATTTCTCTAAAGGTTTTGTTTCCTACATTTTAATAGTTTTACTCATGTACTAGATAAAGAAAAACCACATAATTAAAAAGGAATGAAAAAAAATGACAAAAAAAGGAATGAAAACGAAAAACAGAAACTTTACTTAGATTTACCTTTTTAAGACTTAAAAAAAAAGTTCGTTTTAATTATAATTTAGAACGTGAAATTCGAAACAATTAAAACATTTTTATAATTTTGAATTTTAATATAAGCTCAACTTTTCTTCATTGTTTGATATTTCAAAAATTAATGAATATTTTTTTTAAAGTATTTGTTTTCTTAAAACAGAAACGCGAACATCATGTTTCTCATTCTACTCATGTTCCAACATGGTACTCATTCAGAGTAATGTTACATGGCGTGAATTTACTTACAATTTTATTGCATGTTGTCACAGCATCTTAAGTATTTTTTATTTTCGTGATGTTCTGGAAACTTTTTTTTTTCATATATGACTTATTTGACTTACTTTATTAATAATATAAATATCGTATTATTTAATAGTTTTCGTAAATTTTCTAATTCGTTTAAGTGGTTAAAGATTATAACATTGATTCTACGTGTACTTTCGACAAAAAAATGTTCTCGATAAGCATTTTTACTACCGTTCAGACAAAGCAATTAATTTTAAAATGAATTTTTTTATCATCTCTGTTTACAACAAAATTTAAGAAAGCAATAAATAGAGCTATGTAGGTTATTAATTTTCCATATTCAAAAAAATTAATCTTCTCTGTCGGTTCCTGTTTGGGGTTTTAATGTTTGTCAGATTAGTTGATATAATTTATGTATATATAACTCCGCTCGTAAAGCTGTTATTGTAGTTTACATTGTTTAGTTTAGAAACTAAAATATGGAATACAAATTTAAAACACTTCAGTTTGTTTATTATATTATTAGTTCGATTAACTCAGTTTCTATTTAATGCATTAATACTGCAAATATTAAAATATGTATGCCATCAAAAACATAACTTGTAAAAAATCCAAGTCTCGCAACTCAGTTCTTCTACCGTAAAAAGTTGTGAGATCCATGTATTACCAAGTCGGCTAATTTATTAAATCCCTACTGAAGGGTTCTTCTGTCTTAAGCTATTACGTAATTAGCTAACCTAACAACATATTATAGTGAACATATCAATATTAAAAATCTTTTGTGTTTTAAATAGATAGATTGACTTGGCAATCGCACTAAACAATCTAATTTAATACAATACTCGTATGCATTACTTGTGAGATACATTGTGTTTTCATGCAATTGCCAAGTCAATATATCTATTTAAACATTAAACATTTTTAATATTGATATGGTCACTATAATATGTTTTTAGGTTAGCTAATTACGTAATAGCTTAAGACAGAAGAACCCTTAAGTAGGGATTGAATAAATTAGCCGACTTGGTAATACATGGATCTCACAACTTTTTACGGTAGAAGAACTGAGTTGCGAGACTTAGATTTTTTACAAGTTATGTTTTTGATGGCATCTCATTTCTTTTTGTAGATAGTCCTACTTGTTTTCCTTTCCAGTGTCTTCTACTTCTTGAATACTAACAATCAATTTTCTTAAAACCTACGCTCTGTCTTATGATCTTTTCTTATTTTTGTAGATAATCTTCTTCTTTTTCTTTTCCGGTAGTACTTCTTGAGTTTCAGCTATTACTGGTATAGATAGTACTGATACGCAAGAGTTTTTTGTTTCTTGCAGGAATACGATTAACAGATATAAATACGATTAATAAAATTTAAAAATAAAAAATCTTTGATTTGATCGTCATGTCATACATATTGTGATGTCAAGTTGACAATTTAAGATACTTGACAAGAGAGATAAATGAAGTATGTTTAGCCAGAAACAGTTTTATCAGATTGCTGTCGATTTTTTACACCTAATTCTCCTCAAAAATAAACTTTAAAAAAGTGTATGTATACATATATACGCACGTAAGAAGTTATACTTACAATAAATCGATGCTCCGAGTTAACGGTTAGTGCGCGCCATGTATAATAAGACCCTGATAACCCACTAAAAAAAGTACTCGTCAAGACGAATCAAACGAGCCGAAGCTCGATGGGGTTTCGTCGTTTCATTACAGAGTTCCTATGACCACCTTCCAGCTCCATCATCAGATCCTAGTTACCATAAAAACACAAACTACTCGTCAAGGCGATTCAAACGAGCCCGATTTCGATGAGGTTGTTTCATTTAATTGCGAAGTTCATATGGCTACCTTGCAGCTCCATTATCAGATCAGACCCTGGTAATCATCTAAAAACAAATTTCTCGTCAAGACGATTCAAACGAGCCTGAACTCGATGTGGTTGTGTCGTTTCATTACAAAGTTCCTATGACCACATTCCAGCTCCATCACCAGACCCTGGTTAACATTGAAAGATAAACTCCTCGTCAAGACGATTCAAAAGAGCCTGAACTCGATGTGGTTGTGTCGATTCATTGCGAAGTTCATATAGCCACCTTCCAGCTCTATCATCAGACCCTGGTTACCATCTTGCACTGAAGTACTCGTCAAGACGAATCAAACGAGCCCATACTGGATGGATTTATGTCATTTAATTAATGAGTTTCTATGGCCATCTTCCAGCTCCATCATCAGACCCTGGTTACTATATAGCACCAAACTACTCGTCAAGACGCATCAAACGAGCCTATATTCGATGTGATTATGTCGTTTAGTTACTGAGTTCCTATGGCCATCTTCCAGCTCCATCATCGGACCCTGGTTTCCATTGAAAGGCAAACTACTCTTCAAGACGATTCAAACGAGCCCAAATTCGGTGAGGTTTTGTCGTTTCATTGCGAAGCATCTATGGCCACCTTCCAGTTCCATTATCAGGTCGGACCCTGGTAACCATCTAAAAACAAAGTACTCGTCAAGACGAATTAAACAAGCGGAAACTCGATGGGGTTGCGTCATTTAATTACAGAGTTCCTATGACCAGATTCCAGATCCATCACCAGACTCTGGTTACTTTTGAAAGGCAAACTACTCGTCAAGACGACTGACACGAACCCGAATTCGATGATGTTGTGTCGTTTTATTGAGAAATTGCAATGGCCACCTTCCAGCTCCATCATCAAATCAGACCCTAGTAACCCTCTAAAAATACATTACTTCTCAAGACGAATTAAAAGAGCTGAAAATCGTTGGGGTTACGTCGTTTCATTACAGGGTTCTTATGACCACCTTCCAGCTCCATTGATAATGGTCAGACCCTGGTAAACATTTAAAAACAAAGTACTCGTCAAGACGAATTAAACAAGCCGAAAGTCATTGGGATTGCGTCTTTTCATTACAGAGTTCCTATGACCACATTCCAGCTCCATCACCAGACCTTAGTTAACATTGAAATACAAACTTCTCCTCAAGACGATTTAAACGACCCAGAACGCAATTCGGTTGTGTCGTTTCATTGTGAAGTTTCTATGGCCACCTCCCAGCTCCATTATCAGGTCAGACCCTGGTAACCATCTAAAAACAAACTACTCGTCAAGACAAATCAAACGTGCCGAAACTCGATGGGGTTGCGTCGTTTCATTACGGAGTTCCTATGACCATATTCCAGCTACATCACCAGACCCTAGTTTACATTGAATGACAAACTACTCGTCAAGACGATTCAAACGAGCCCGAACTCGATGTGGTTGTGTCGTTTCATTGCGAAGTTCTTATGGCCACTTTCCAGCTCCATTATCAGGTCAGACCCTGGTAACCATTTAAGAATAAAGGACTCGTCAAGACGAATCAAACGAGCCGAAACTAGATGGGGTTGCGTCGTTTCATTACAGAGCTCCTATGACCACATTCCAGCTCCATCACCAGACCCTAGTTAACATTGAAAGACAAACTACTCGTCAAGATGATTCAAACGAACCCGAACTCGATGAGGTTGTGTCGTTTCATTGCGAAGTTCCTATGGCCACCTTCCAGCTCCATCATCCGATCAGTCCCCGGTAACCATTTAAAAATAAAGTAGTCGTCAAGACGAATCAAACGAGCTGAAATTCGTTGAGGTTGCGTTGTTTTATTACATAGCATTGCATTATCACACGGTTATTATTATAATTTTGGATCAAATTTAATTTGCAAGATTTGATGACAAACATCGGGACAGGTGAAACTAAGTAAAATCTTGTTGAGCTGACACATCAGACCAATGAAGTAAGTTAGCTGTTAGTGTAATTGCGCGGCGCCTACTAGTTAACTTCATGTTGTTGGTTTTATTATTTTTGTCACTGTGTGCGCGCGTATCGTAAAAATTTACTCTCATCAAGAAGTATAACTTCAAAATACAAAAGTTATTTTGAGTAGTACACTTATTATTAGTACTTATTATTTCTTTTTTTTTTTTTCAATTTTGTCTACTTTAATTTTTTTCGAGATTTTGGTACAATTTCATAAGACATGTACCATTCATGCTTTTTCATTCCGTTGACCATTTTAAAAGTTATTTACTTTTATTTACATTGATTCATCCACTGCATATGTAACTTTGTAATCCTATATATTTATATGAGATTACAAAGTTATTTATGCATTTGGTGTATCTAGAAAACTGGACCGAAATTGCACAATATTTGAATTTTTCCTTGGTTTATATACTAAACACTAATGGTATTCTAAATTTGAAGCTTCTATATCTGCTAGAAGTGCCTTAGAGTTTTGATGATCGGTCAGTCAGTGAGTGACAAAATTAGAAACTTTGACTAATTATAATTCTTAAACTACTGGTTCAAATTGAATGAAATTTGAAATATACCGTGTTTATACAATGCCTGCTTGGGTATTGAAAATTCAGACTTCTAGTTTTATCCGCAACGAAGTTATAGGGGGTCGAAAATGGCCTGAGTTGCTTCGAGAAAAGGATAGTACGGCCGTGCCACTTTTTTTTTTGCTCGACTTGGTGGAGGCGACGTGGCGGAGGCACTGCCGTGCCTCCAGATTTTTAAATTACAGCGAATATTAGACAAAGTTTCTTATGATATAATTATATTATATTCATGTTTCGTGTTTATTTTATTCATAGCAATGAATTATTGTATTAATTTGATACATAATATTGTCATCATAAAGTGGAATTCCTTATCATTCTACAAAATCGTATTAAGTACAAGCAACACTGTAAAACTCGAACTCATACTTTTGGCTAACCCAATCGCTTGCTCTGCTATTATATGTTTGCGAAGCTGCCATGGTGAGCCGCCGTTTTGAATCTTGCTGGTGCAAATTTTTTTTTCCCTATTTTAGACTTCTGATATTCTTTTCCTACCCGTAAATTAAAACCAATTTATTTAAAAAAAAATATGTTTTTAAGTTCACTATAATAAAGTAGCAACTAATTGAAATAAAAAAAAATTAATAGTATAAGCAACAATGTATAAGAAAACAATGCTACCAGAAATAGAGGCAGTAACGAGAAAATAATCAATCTCCCAAGTCCACTTGGAAGCAATCAACGGTCTGTTATTGCGTCCATTCAATCCGATAAAAGAAACGATATATCAAAGATGTCCGCGGCTCAATTACTACCAATGTGCTATCTCTTAGACACAGTAATCGAAAATGAAAATAGCGAGTGCAGGCCCAGGACACAGCGTAGTGATGTCAATGTCAACAACACTAGTCTCGGAATATAATTGAAATATACTCTACTATACGATATCGAACTATCTACATAATCTATTTTTATTAAAAAAAAAAAAAAAAAAAACAATTTTTTTAAACCACTTAATTATCATTGACATAGTCATATTCCTTATGCTCCTTACCTTAAAAAACGATATATTTTTGCTGAATAAATTATATTATAAATTATATTGATTAAATAATTATGAAGTGATAATGTTTATTATCACGTAAAAAGATACGTCATACTCCAGAATGATTGTTCTGTTCATTAATTGCCTTTATTTATTGTTCATAAAACACCTTTGTAACATAATTTCGTATATCGTAAACATTGCGCTGAATGTGGGTACGTAAATCATATAAAATTTATTTTAATGAGCTCAAAAATGATCAAAGAAAGTTATGATTTCGTTACATGTAATGAACGTGATAAGAAAATATCATGTAAAATTACATAAACATACAATAATGACAGAAGTTAAATACTATCTTAAAATGTTAACTAATAGTTTACAATTGATATTGTGAGTAACTTAAGCTAGGCAACATCTATATTGTCAAATTAATACAATTTAAAATAATTGTCTTGTAAAAGTCTATTTGCACAAAGAAAATTTATGAAAATATTATCAGTCAAATATATGAGACTCAATGTTATTTAATTGTCGTGAAGTTATCGTTGGATTGATTTCTTCTTTTTGACAGATTTTTTAACAGTGAGTACCAAATAGTAATTTTACTCGTATTTTTATTATTTTATTAGTCTTGGGTATATATTTTTACTAAATATATTGTAATTTGACTTTCTACTCATACTTTCACAATTATGAAACGTTTGATTTTACTATTATAGAATTAAGGTGTTGAAGTATTAAATAAAAATAGCGTTTTACATTGAAATTATTATCAAGGAAAAAAATTATAATAAAAATATTGGTAATTATTCGGTATCGCGCCACCATCGATTTTGAGGCTGATTTTTTTTTAGAGTTGCGTTATGACTTCAATACATCATAACTGTTGTTATGATGGCGCATGATCTTTTTTGACCTAAAAAAAAACAAAAATTATCGTACAGAATAATTTTTTTTTTTTTGTTATTCATACGATTATCGAAAGATTTTATTTTTAGTGTTATGTTGTTAGAGGTTTTTTTTATTTTTATTGATAGGTACCGAATATTTACCAAAATATTTTTCAAATGTGCATAAGATTTATTAAACAAATATTACTTCTCAGTAAACACATACTTACATTATTACAGATTTCAATAACGAGAAAATTTTGAAGTCTAATAAGATTTATTCAAAAATTGACCTTAGAAAGTATCTATTTTCTCCCTTTCTAAGCGAACCTTTTAATAAGGTTCACGTTTTAACAAATTGTTTTAGTACGTAACGGACGACATGAACAGCTTGTTCCTAATTCCCTTGTATTACAAGAAATTGGATAATTTGTTTCACGCCATTTTTATGAGTCTTTGTGTTGGAATATTAACTGAACATTAGCTATAATTTATTACCTTAATGTAGAATGGATCGGAATTATTCTCATCATGCATTGTATTCCTAATTCATCTCATCTACCCCTCATCCTTACAAATTTGCTCTATTACGAATCTGGTATATATTTGTCATTTACCTGTGTATATTGTAAATATAAATGAAGTACGAATTTCAAATGCTTAAAGCTTAGATGAACATCGATCAAAACCAACTTTCTCGTTTATTTAGTATAGCTGAAGTTTTAATTGCTAAATTTGTTTTAAATTCATCTAATGCTCGACGTCGAAATACCATGAGAAAACCTTATCTACTAAACACTTATCTACGATAAAGGGCATAGCCGGATAAATATGGGAATTCTGCCCCCATGGCTTTTTTGGCTCAAACTTAGGGGATCGATTTGGTGTCGAATGAAAATAATTCACCTAAAATTTTACCATTTTAACTCAAACGGTTTTCGAGAATTTCAAAAAAAAAACTGTATTTTCGAAATTATTTTTATTTTTATGGTAAATTTCGGAATTAATCAATGATGATTTTTTCCCTAATTATTACGAGTTCAAAACATGAAAAAATCATATGAACATAATTTTCAAATAGAAAACCGATTTTTAACGGAGAAAAGAAAATTATAATCTTTTTTTTAGCGTTTTTAAAATATGTCACTCACCAAAATTCGTCAAAAAACGTCTTTTATACTCCTCTATACTCAAGAATTTTTTTGAATATTTTGATGTGGTTGAACAATTTAAAAAAAATTAAATCCGTTTTACACACATATTTTTTTAGTACAAATAAATACGTAGAATTTTTTTAACCATAAATTATATCTTTGCAAAAGATAAATATAAAGAATCAGTAGCCTAAAGTAATTAGATGGGTTATTAATGATTCAAAAGACACTTAAAGGTAATACTTATATATTTTTTCATAAAATTGGGAAATATTTTGAATTTTGATACAGACAAAATAAAAATTATAGTAAAAATAATAATAAGATTAGTCTTCATCACTGTCTTCATTTAGATGACACTAATTTTTTTATTCAAAAAAATTCCTGAGTATAGAGAAGTATAAAAGACATTTTATGACGATCTCATCATTTTTGTTGTTGAATATCAGCCAGATAAGCATGATATCGAAAAAATCCGTGTCGTCTAAATGAAGACAGTGATAAAGACTAATCTAATTATTATTTTTAATAAAATAAACGTCCAAACGCCGCCACGTGTTAAAAGGGTAGCAGACTACCTTTGATAAACAAGCATGATCCAATCCCCCTTAACACTTTAATCCTGGCTTAAGACAGGCAAAAATACTACGATATTTTACTCCTTTAAGTAACAAATTTGTTGACTAGGTAAATGATGTAAACTTTGGCAATTTTTAGATGTGAACAAGCGGCACAGTACCACACCTGTGCACGCGCCGCCGGCATGACTGGAAAAGTGTCCACGCTTAATTTATTTGAATTGAAATTTATGGAAATTTGGTCAAAAATTAAGTACCTATTTTTTAATATAATTCGAATAAGAATACCGAGTATTCTCCTTAAATATTGACAGTAATTCACCATTCACCTGTATATCAGTCAATAAACAGTAAATCAGGCTGTTGCATACATTTCAATCCGATAAGAATATAATGCTTAAGAGGCCTTTGCTTGGCAGTGCTACACTTAAAAAGTATTATATTATATATTATTTTATTTGGAAAACAAATAGTATCATAAAATATTGAGTTATATAATTAATAAATATCATAAAGTATTGTAGTATATAAGATTGCTTAAATTACTTGTAAAGTTTCCACATTTTAATGAAAAATTAAAGTATATACTTGTACAGCTTAATTGTTTAAAAAGTAGTTTTATAGACTAATAATTGAGCAAAATACCTCTATAAAATTTTTCGAGTATATATAATTATTGTAATAATTAAACAAATAATTTATATAAAATTAAAATAAAAAATTACATTGTATTAAAATAGTATTATTTTAGTTACATTTTTTTCAGTACTTTTTTTCAGTAGTATCCATTTATATAATCCAACAAAGTAGAGAGTAGTTAGAATAAGTTACTGTTTTAAATTACATTTTCATGTCATATGTGTAGAAAATTAGATACGAGTGTTTGAAAAACAGTAAACTTAATTTACAAATGTATTAAAAGAAAGATAACCGAGAATCCTCACGGCATTTGTCGTGCGGTGACCGGCAGAGAAGAATAGTGCCAAACTTTTTCTTGCCGAGGATTAAGGCCATAGTGATGCAACTTAGCATTTTTTCAAGGACGAAGAAATCTAATAATTATAGACTTTGTTGTTTTGCTATCCAAATTTTTGAATTCGATTCTTGAATCAAAATCTACGGAAATTGATTTTCGTGTGTAACTTAGATTTTGTTTTACCCGAAATGGTATGTAAGATAGAATTCAGGATTTCATTTATTCTCTTCGACAAATGCACCGTACATTTTTATCGACTGATGCTCATGATGAAGTCTATCTCGTTTTTAGTGGATGTAACAATTATAGACTTTGTAGTTTTGCTCTACTAGTTTTTGGATTTGACTCTTGTAACAAAATCTACGGAAATCGATTTTTTGGATGCAATTAAGATTTTGTTTTATCTGAAATATTTTGTTAGATATAATTCAGGATTTTATTTATCTGCTTTGGCAAATGTACCGTACCTATATTTCTATTTTTGATCTGCGAGCTCATTATTTACGCGCATTATACTCTTTTAATGAATATAATGATTTATTTGATTTCACGTATTTCTGAAAACAGTTTATTATAATATACAACAGCTTTTATTCAAATTATTAAATTTGGAGTTAAGTTAATAACCACAAAATATATTTTGAAACAATCAAAATTATTTTTGTAAAATGAAATTGAATTAAATATTTTAATTGCTAATGGGTCATGCATTGTCTTTTAAAACTGGATCCTGTTGCCTGCAGATCCGGGACCCTCCAATTAAAGCGGCTGAAGGCTCCCGCAGGGGTTTAGTACGGTATTGCACTCCCAAAGTGCCGAGTGCGACATAGGTCTAGGACTGCGAACCCGGGCGTCCTGGATATCATCCGTAAATGGATTACCCTGCGATAAAAAAAAATGTATTTTAAAACTGATAACAAAGATAAAACGATTTCATTAATTCTGACATGGGTAATTTATTTTGTTTTATAATTTCGATAAAATCTTTTAATTATGATTAATATACTCGTAGATTACAGCCCTAATAAAACCACTATCTTATTCACTCTTTATATCTCGGTGCAGATGTTTCTTAGTTCCGGAACGATGAAGGTACTAAACGTGATAAATAAAATATTACATTATATAATTAACGTGTTCTTTATTAAATATCGTGATATTAATCCAAACATATAGCAGTCAAGAAGAAGATGACCACAGGACAGTGGTCCTGACTTATTTTACATCAAAATCTGTAATTAAAATACAAAAACGAACGAATGTTTTATTTTATTAAATCAATTTTTAATCATAAATAATAATTAATCCATTATTAAATTCAGTAACAATTACATAATTTTGATGAGAATTATTGATTAATTCGAGGAAAAAAAACTTAGGTACACAAAAGAAAAGTTTGTCACTCATTTAATCAATAGATATTATAGAACTGCATACACAATTATCTTATCCTAAATTACATTTGTGTTATTTTCTTGTACATTTAATTGAATGATTTGTAGTTTATTGCTTTATTGCTTTGTAGATTATTTTAAACTTTAAAAGTAATATTCAATTTTTTATTCAAAAAGATAAATTTTCATTAGTATTAAAAAACTCACATATATCATACCAAGATAACAAATTATATAAGCAAATGTTTCAAAATTATTGTTCAATTGACACAAGCCATAAATAGATAACCATAATCGATTACATACTTTTTTACCCTGATTCCTGGCTCCTTCTGATTTTTGCACGACTTTTTAAAGTGGTGTCGCATACGGGAATCTATTTTTATGGGTCATTTGTAAAACCCTTATTATATTATTGTAAAGTAAAATAACAAAGAGATGATAGCATTTCTCTGTCTGGATATCGATCAATGTTCTAACGATTATATTATATAAGGCGTAACATAGAATTTAGCTAATAGGTTTATTATTTTAGAACAAGTGTTATTTTGAAAAAAATGAATGAGTAACGTTACAGTACATTACAGTGCCTTGCTGAATGTAGCTCAGCAAATTTTTGATTATTTGGAATCGAAACGTGACTATGGCTTTATCTCAGTCGCTGTAGTAAATTTGTGTCTTTGTCGATATCATCTTAAGTTGGTACAGGTGACGCAAATGCAAAGCGTATTGCTATGAGTTGCAATTTCGTTTATGTACCACAAACACACTTCAGGGTTTCTCGTATTATGTCATCTAGGTTTAGGCTATTTAATACGATATCGGTCGAAACATATGATATCATACTATATCGATCATATCATGATTGAGAAGCCTTTTTTTTTTTTTTTTTTTTTTTTGTCGCTGTGAAATGCGTTTACGCATCCCGCCACCCGGAGGCGACGGGTATGTGGGACTCGCTGACTGCGGAGTCAGAATACCCACTAAAACACAGCGGTGCCCTCGTCGTCGTACAAGGACGCCACGGGATCGCGGTTGCATGCCACCGTGACGCCCCGACGGTTGGCTCGCCTACGCGGGCCGCCCTCGGTCTAGAGCACTCGCGGGCACCGCGAGCGCTCTATCTCCGCTGCACCAGGGACCGGCGAACGAGGAAAACTGCGGCAGGTCATGATGACATAGCCGCAGTCTCCTCCGTGACCTGGTGCGATGATTTTTGCGATGGCCCTCGCGGGTGTTGACGCAATGTGATTTCTGCCCAGTGCTCTGAATGTCAACGTGAAGAAATTCAAGCAAGCGCGGGTAAACGGCGGGAGTAACTATGATTGAGAAGCCTAGGCGTCTAGTCTAGAGTAGTATTTTTGTTATTCAGTACAACAATGTTATTTTTGCTTGAGGTAAAAATAGCGTGATCGATGTCTCTTGTCAATTTGGTATATCGAAACAACGACCAAGAGCTGAAGTTTGAAACGAAAACTGCTGAGTTTTGTAAAAACTATTAAAATTTTAGGCATACTTTGTGTTAACGTTAGTCGACACTACTTCAATTATTTATGATCGAGATGAACGAGAAACTAATATTTTATAGCCAGCGCTATTCCTAAATATATAAGCTGTAATTACAATAACAGTTATTAAAGTTGATATAACATTTTTGAGGTAAAGTTTCTAAAAACTATATTGTACTGATTCTGTATAGTAAGTTTTATTGTCGTATAGAGATTCAAGGACAATTTGTTAGTGAGTTGTTTTGTTTAATGTTTTATTTTATTATTTTTATTATACGCATATATGAATTTAATTTTCTCTAATCGTAAAACAAATGAAGATTAACTGATATATAAATTAATACATTAATTAGGGAAACTGAATTTAAAGTTTGGGAGCAAAACGATCGCGGTTGATAACCGTCAAACATGTCACACATACAAAAACCAAACGGGTTTTTGTATGTGTGACATGTTTGACGGTTATCGATACACAGACGATAATTTCACAAACTTTGAGTTGGTTTCTTAATATCGAAGTCACTGTATTTTGAAGGGATGTATTTTTGGTTAGTGACGGTCGTAGGCGTAAGGTCGTTATTTTTGGAAATAGAATAATAATATTTAAAAGTGTGAGAAAATATTTCTATCCGTTTGTTATTCAGGTGTTTTTAAAGTTATAAAACTTTTCATATTTAACAATATTTTAATTTTACCGTACGTATTGCCAGTTTTTTGTTCTCGGTATGAAACATAAATACTACGATTATTTTGTATACTATATATATATATATATATATATATATATATATTATTTTGATTACTTTACGTAATGTTAATCGTTTTTATGGAAATACATCTTGGTCTGTCATCTTTTAAAATTTTAGTTCCTACAGAGAAATATATAGAGAAATATACTAGCATAATACAGCAAGCACTAAGAAACATTGGAGCGTTAAAATTTTGGAAATCGAACAAGCAAGTTGCTTTCCATATCGTAGTTAGTGCAATACAATCTAGAGTAACGAAATTCGAATATTCTCAAGGCGAATGCACCAATTCATCGGGATTGAACTAATGCGAGAAACATAGCGGGTTCTAGTTCCGTCCCAAACGAGCGCCACGACTGTTTGCCTAAATCTGACAGCTGTACCTAATTCGAAACGATCTAAATACTACGGTTCAATCCGACAAATAGGCATTAACGCTCGTCGTACCTAATGTAACGAAATCTGGTAGTATTTTAGCTCGACTATTTGGGTAAGGATTCTTGCTTGATTTAATACAATTCGAACAGCTCGACTTCTTAGTTATGTGAACTAGTTTGTTATTAAATTATACAGTAGCACAAAGTATAGTAAAGCAAGTATTGTTTAAGCATTTTCTTTTTATATATTTATTTTATTAACGAAAAATTATTTGTTAAAAAAAGGATTATATTTATTATTTAAAAAAGGATTATATAATATTATATGAAAGGGTATAAATAAGAATACAACAACATATGCTTAAAAGATTAATTAAATTAAAAATAAACTTTATAAAAATCATAATTAGAAAATTTAAACACTTATTTATTAAAAAGTTCTTGAACACTTCATCATATCACCTATTTGATGTCCACTGCTGAATGTAGGCCTCCCTTATAAAATCTTGAAGACTTAATTTATGTATATATAGCACCTAATAACAAAAAACATTTATTAATCTCATTAGAACGAAAATTTGCAATTGTTTTACGAAATAATAAAAAAAATTCAGGTAAAGGTAATTTTATCTTTTTGTGACATATTAAAACTTCTCAATTAAACTTTTCATTCACATGGACGATATTCCAAAGTAAAAGCAATACTGAAACACAATCAGCGTCTGCCACGTCAGAACGTGACAAAAAGCCAAACTGAGCGCATCCATCGCTGCGCCCTAAGTCTGCACTGACAATATTTTATACAGCAGCGAAAATTGCAACCGCATTTCTAACTTTACCAATTTACGCCGTCTCGCCGAATCGTCGCCTACTTTCGCAGCTATTATTCACACAATCCCGTTGGAAGAACTCATTTCATAAGACTTCTTGAAGGATTTTGTTTTTGTTTAAAAGTTTTCACGTATTGTTGATACACACAATCGTATCAATATATTTTTATATATTGAAGTTTAATATTTTATTGTCATTAAAGAAAAATGTAACATCTTAATGCTTAAATTAAAAAAAACAAACCATAGCATTAAATAAGTGTCTTACGTAAACTCTATATACTCGATACTACTTCTAGATATATTCAGACCAAACGAAACCGCATATTAAATAGTTCCGAAGTGATAAAAATGAAACAAGGTGGATAACAACCTTTTGTTATGGACCCTTACTTTAAATGGAACTTAGAAAGTGGATATAGAAGAAACTACAAGTCTGTGTCATAAATAATATATGACAAATCATACTATTAAAAAAATTAATAATAATAACGAAGTTAACATCATGTTAACAAATAACAATTTTATAATAAACCATGGTCTTTTTACCTGATTTAATGTGACCTCAACTACGTCTCTGTGATCCCAGCCAACTTTACCTTCAGATCGTGCATCCTACCGATTAGTTAACAAGACAAATCAATTCAATCAGGCAATCGACAAACGGTGGTACAACCATTCTATTTATGCATAGCAAATACCACAAAAGGGCCATCCATTTATTGCGTAAGACGATTAAGGGGGGAGGGGGGTCGACCATGTCTTATTTTCTCTTACAAGGAGTGGGAAGGGTCTCGATAGTTCTTACGTAAGATCACAAAAATGCGCAAAGTTAACTTTATTCTTTGAAAAAGCGGGGGCAACCGCACGTATAGGTAATATTAAAAATGTTCCAGTGGTAGATCCACCTTCCGAGTGGGTTTTGAGCCACTGAACTTCTCTTATGTAGGCAAAGATGAATAATTAAAACAAAAGTTTATTACTACCAGAACTAAAAATTATTGGTAGCTTTGTAAGTACAAATAAACACTTGTAAAAATTGTCACTTTGAAAAATAAACATTAAAATAAACCAAACATTTATTAATTTTTTCCTTTTGATTCTAACGTAATAAACTTTAAACAGAGGGGAGGCGGTCGGCCTATTCTTATTTTTTCTTAATATAGGGGGGAGGGGGTCGAAAACTAGCGAAATACGTCTTACGTAATAAATGAATGGCCCCAAACCGAGAATGCGTGGTAGTGTCGTTTTTACAAAAAGCTACGTCCTACGATCACCAACTCACCTACAATTCCTGCAAATGCTTGTTATTTATGAAGTTTGAAAGTTCCCATATTACAATAAGAAACCGGGTAGTCATAATTATGACAAACAAAGGGAAATATTTAAACATGTCTCCTTGATTACTACATTTTACAACAACAAAAAAAATTATGTGTGTGTATTAATGTACACATTTATGAAGTGAAACTTTTTATTATATATTTAACATTAATTGGTCAAGTGAGATTTACGAAAAAAAGTGTGTTTTTAAAAAAAAAAATTATAAAAAAAATCGAATCATAAACAAAAAATGTATGTCGAGCTTGCCCTGTTCTCAAGTACTAGGCACGCCACTGGTTTATACATATGTACCTACGCACATAAGAAGTTATAATAAACCGATGCGCCGAGTAAATGGGTAGTGCGCGCCATCTGTAATCAGACCCTGGTGGCAATCTAAAAACAAAGTACTCATAAAGATGAATCAAACGAGCCGAAACTCGATTGGGTTGCGTCGTTTCATTACAGTGTTCGTATGACCACCTTCCAGCTCCAACATCAGACCCTGGTTACCATTGAAAAACAAACTACTCGTCAAGGTGATTCAATCGAGCCCAAACTCGAATGGATTGCGTCGTTTCATTACAGTGTTCGTATGACCACCTTCCAGCTCGATCATCAGACCCTGGTAACCATTGAAAGACAAACTACTCGTCAAGGCGATTCAATCGAGCCTAAACTCCAATGGATTGCGTCGTTTCATTACAGTGTTCGTATGACCACCTTCCAGCTCCATCATCAGACCCTGGTTACCATTGAAAGACAAACTACTCGTCAAGGCGATTCAATCGAGCCGAAACTCGAAGGGATTGCGTCGTTTCATTACAGAGTTGCCAGACTACCTTTCAGCTCGATCATCAGACCCTGGGTACCATTGAAAGACAAACTACTCGTCAAGAAGATTCAATCGAGTTCGAACTCGGTTGGGTTACGTCGTTTTATTACAGAGTTCCTATGACTACCTTTCAGCTCCATCATCAGACCCTGGTTACCATTGAAAGACAAATTACTCGTTAAGACGATTCAATCAAGCCCGAACTCGAAGGGATTGCGTCGTTTTATTACAGTGTTCCTATGACCACCTTCTAGCTCCATCATCAGACCCTGGTTACCATTGAAAGACAAACTACTCACCAAGACGATTCAATCAAGCCCGAACTCGATGAGGGTGTGTCCTTTCATTGCAAAGTTCCTATGGCCACCTACTAGCTCCATCATCAGATCAGATCGTGGTAACCATCTAAAAACAAAGTACTCGTCAAGATGAATCAAATGAGCTGAAACTCGATAGGGTTGCGTCGTTTCATTACATACACATATAGTACCGTAGTCCCGAAATACAGTACAATAACATATATGATCCTAAAATGTGACGTTCGTAGTGTGACGATTTTAACGTCTATAAGATTCTCCCATACGTTTATATAAAAGTTTCACTACAAAAAAAAAAATTAAATTGCGTGTACTAGCGTACACTCGTAAGAAGTGAAACTTATAATAAAAACAGTTTACTTTTTATACGATCGTAATTATATGAGTCCTGTGTTTGCGTTCGGACATATTTATATTCGAATTACCTACTCACTATAGAATACATCATACAATAACTGCAAACTTCTATATAGTGATACTTAATTTCACTCAAGAATCTTAGAGATTGCTAGCGCAGTGGCTGCCAACGCGAATTGAATTTCGTGTATCGCTCGAGAGCTGCAAGTTCAAAACCCTGCGAGAGCCACATTTTCTAGCATTCAAAATTTGATATTTGATTTATTTAGTTTAAGTATTTATTTATACATATATATAGGATTTCATCCACTACCACTCGGAATCTTCCTTGCGCATGTGTTTATTGAAAAACGACTGAAATACGCAATAATCAAGAACAAGATGGCGCGTAACGCAAGATGGCGCTTAACGAAAAAATCTTTCCGACCCCGATAAAGAAGTTTCACTTCAAAAAAGATATTACCGACTTGTTACGCACACAAGATATGGACTACAATCTAAAGTGTTGAGAAGTCTTCTCACCGACCAAAAATTTATTAATTTGCGGTTGTATCTGAGCCGAATTAATAAATTTTCATTCATATTTATAAGCTTCTCAACGTTAATCTTGACTTCATGTTTCTTTAAAAAAATACACATCTATATTTCGAATAATCGTAATTAATGATCCCCTCCAATGGGGTACAGACATGAGCGTGAACACGTCCTTGAAGTCGTGTGTCCTTGAAGTGACTTGTAAACGGTGTGTTTTCGAAATGCAAAGAATTTATTTTCCTAACAGCTCTTATTTAGTAACCGACAAACTCATTATTTGCGTCAAGCATGTCATTTGTAACCAATTTTGTACATATTGAATACTTTGTTACATAAGCCTTCGTGTCACTCACTATGTTTAATTTTCACTTGCTTAGCATTTGCAATATAACAAATCCATTATAAACATCTTCTACAAAGATTTTCCAGTTTTTTTTTATTTTTATGAATCGCATTTGTCATTAGTCTTTTTAAAATAATCGTTTTTCTGCTCCTGCCTGTTCACAGGTAATAAATTAATTTCAAACTCCCGAAAACTTACTAAAATACATTTTCTAATGTTATTTTAACCCTAGATGGCTAACGTCTTGAACTTCTATGGTAAGCTAACCCCATTCGACTTTTTGACGACCATTTTTTTAAACGTGATTTTTAAATTGTACGTTATTTTAATCAGGTTTATTATACTCATGGGTAATAATATGGGATATAAGTTAAAGATAATTATTACATAAATGAATATTTATTTAACTTTTAAGTACTAAATCACAAATCATAAATGGCAAATGTTTCTTTGAGATCAATAAGGCACTAAATCTTACAATGATTAAATTAGGAACTATTTTTTAGAAATTTCTCCTTTTCCTTTTTGTATATTAAAGTAAAAAGCTCAAAATTAACCGTAAGTATTAAATTACTTAGATTTTTTGGCACAAGTTGGGCAAAAGTTCACTGTATGTTGGCCACAAATGGGAACTCTGCAACTATTGCAGTGATTCTTTGTCTTGCGCCTTTTCTTATAGGAACACAAACTGCAGCTTTTCCTTTTCCTTGTTGAGGCATTTTCAGGTATCAGAGGACTTCCAGGATCAGATTGTTCAAGATATTGAACTTGAACTTCAGCGCGTTGCTCATGGTTCAAACCCAATGTATCCTCATTTTCACTATCAGAAAAAACATCATTTGTGTTGACATAATCGTCATTTTCTAACGCACGAACTATGTCGTCATCTGTGATCAACCTCGCAGCCATTCTTCACTATCAACGATATAACTAAAAACATAACAAAAGTTAACTCAAAGCACAGGTTAAAAGTTACGCATAAGCTAACCATTCGTCAAAATGACGAGTATGCAGTAGGTATCTTAAAAACACAGCGGTGGACTCTGCCCAGCACACCCTCGAGGTGTGGCCGAGATGGGCGGCGCTGCGTCGGGGTGTGACGTCAGTCCTCGGAGGGGACTTGTCGCTTCCGAGCATCATCACCGCAATGCTCGGCGACGACGAGTCCTGGAAGACGATGGTCTCCTTCTGCGAGACAGTAATGTCCCAGAAGGAGGCCGATGAGCGGGTGAGAGAGGAGGCCGCCGACGTGGCCTCCATCCGCGGGCGACGAATGGGGGTGCATAGGAGGCGCTACTTAATGCGCCTCCAGTGACACCCCTGTGCCCGTGTCGGGCTGGGATGGGAACCCGGTCCTGCTAGACACGGCGTCGTTGGGACTGTTCAGAGGTGAGCCGAACAGTCCCCATGGAGGAGAAGTCTGGCTTTTTCGCCGAGGCCAGCCTGTCGCTGGAGAGATCCTGTTGCCTGCAGATCCGGGACCCTCCAATTAAAGCGGCTGAAGGCTCCCGCAGGGGTTTAGTACGGTATTGCACTCCCAAAGTGCCGAGTCCGACATAGGTCTAGGACTGCCACCCGGGCGTCCTGGATATCATCCGTAAATGGATTCCCCTGCGACAAAAAAAAAGGTATCTTAAAAACAAAAGTACTTACCGGCTACACGCCGGTAAACGCTGTCGTGGCTGTCGCGGCTAACGCGTCTACCACGCGACGTAGTCTAGCGGTCACTAAATTGGCTCGAATCAGCGAGTGTGTAGGTAAAACCATTAAAAAAGAAAGAGGAAGATATGTATTAGATGTTCCTCATTTTGACGAACGTTAGCTATCTAGGGTTAATCCACACGATTATATCCTTCGAATACATATTACAACCTTAATGGACTAATTAATTACCTCCTTTCCGTTTTCTAAAGTCACTTATTTTTAATACAAATACAAATAGTGTATTTATATATGATATGTAATAATGAAAATACACTTTTTGTATTTAAAAACTAACTTTAAGCAAATAATATCTGAGGTAATTCACATCAGAGTGTAAGTTGTGACAATTTTCGTTCACTATCATACAACACTGCGATCAGCCACGCTTAACCCATTCTTTACCTCTGTTCCAATTTGGGAACAGTTATATTTTTTGTAATATACCCTCATATTAGTTTTGTTGCCACCCACTTATTATTTCATTGTGCAGTTAAGATTGTACTAGTTTCTTATAATAATCAGTGACTGACTATTTGTTTATAAATATTAGTTTTTTTAAGTGTCTAACTTTGTTATTGTTACGACAGAGGAAGTAAGTGTATTCATTTTTTTATTTATTAATATTGGTGATAAATTCTTTTATTATTGCAATCTTTAGTATAAGATAAACAAATTACCTAATATATAAAAGTATTCTGATGCTGATATTTTATTTATATAAAAAATAATAGTTACCTAAACATAGGTGTACCAATATTGGCACAGTGGCTACAAGTGTACTAATTATATTTTCTTTTTTACAGAATCAAAATGAGTCGAAAGCAATATTTAGTGGTAGTAATAACTTTAGGGGCTTATAAGAAGCTATAAACAACTTGGCTAAAGATAGTGACGATGATTTAGAATATGATTTGGCCATAATTCCACCCGAGCCAAGCGTTGTTACGGATGAAGAAGAGGGTGACTGTTTACCTAACGATGTCCCTGGTAATATTGAGATATTTGTTCGTAATATTGGTACACTGCCATTACCCGAAGACAACAGCGATGATGAACCTTTGGCTGTCAAAAGATGACGAATCAGTTCCTCTCAATCAATGCTGTCTACTTCCTCTGCTTGCCAATGCTCTTTCAATGTTTCATGACGATGACTCTCATGAACCTTTAGTAATTGTAAAAAGATGGTGCACAAAAAAAAGAAAAGGTCGATGTCCATACTTCGCATGCATTTCAAAATTATAATAAAAGTATGGGCGGCGTGGATGAGTTAGATCAATCCATATCCCTTTATAGGATTAGGATCCACGGTAAGAAATGGCGGTGGTTACTATTCACATATATGATTGATATGGCTATGGCAAATGCATGGAGTATGCAAGTGATCGCCAAAGAAGAACCAATGGATCAACTGCTATTTCGAAGAAGCGTCGCCAGATATTATCTTAGACAATCACCTCAAAGAAATATAGCACGCCCATCATCATCTAATATAGAAGGATTGCGATTAGTTGGTGTTGAACATGTACCAGAAAAGCTAGCAACACAAGTGAGGTGTTTTATAAGTCACATTAGAGGTCGCTGGGGCTGTAAAAAATGCAAAAAATCACTTTGCATTGAAAAGTTGTGCTTTGCAAATTTTCACTCATAAGAAGCCATTGTACCAATTTGGCAACACCCCTGTAAATTTCAGGTTTTTTTTTTAATTGTATTTTTTTCATGTTTTCTTTATATGTTAACTTCTAAAATGTCCACTAATAAAAGAATTTTAAAAATATCTTTTGTAATTTTTATTTGGCTTCAAATGGGTTAAATAAGAAAGTAAACATTAAAAAACGTGATAAATAACTCGTAATTGTGTGTCACGGTGATTTTCAGACAAATAATGAGAACCAATAACACTGTGAATTAAATTTTACTTACATGCTTACTATTTATTAAATATATTATAATTAGTATATTAGTAGTTACTAGTTCCTTCCTACTAACTTGAGTGACATTGGCTAATTACAATTAATGCAAGTAAAAGGTATCAATTATTATTAATTAAATAAACAATTGAAAAAAATCACATATATTTTATTTATTTGTATACACTTTAATGATGATATGTACGTTTCTTACTCCTCTTTCAATCATACACATTTTCTCCATTAGCTTCTTCCATATTTCACGAGTCATTATCTATACAACCTATCTATACTTCTAATAGAATTCCGAAAATCAGTTTGGTTTTCGAAAAGGCTTTTCTACAGAAGATACCGCTGTGGCTCTTACACAATTTGCAATTCAGAGAATCGATGATAAAAACAAATGCTTAGGGATCTTCCTGGACTTATCCAAGGCATTTGATACAGTTTCAATACCAATCCTGATTAAAAAAATGGAATCAATTGGTATACGGGGTGTTGCCTTGGATATTTTCAAGGATTATCTCTCTGATCGTACACAGTGTGTTTGTATTGGCTCTCACATTAGCTCTGAAGTTCCAGTAAGTTGTGGCGTCCCCCAAGGAAGTATTTTGGGTCCGACACTCTTTCTAATTTACTTAAACGAGCTCTGTAACATGTCTTTGCTTAACTCTCGCATCTTCTCCTATGCTGACGATACGGCTATCTTAGTATATGGTAAAACATGGACAGAAACACATTTCATAGCGGAGCGTGTCTTTGGACACTGTATGGGCTGGCTTTCTAATAACCTTCTCACATTAAATATTGAGAAAACTTGCTTCCTTACTTTCACCATCAGACCTTCAACCCAACCATCTGAAAACTTAATTAAATTCAGAGCACACATATGCTCTAATGACACTCCTGTATGCTCTTGGCCTCTTCTCACCAGAGTCTCATCAACAAGATACCTAGGAATCCAACTTGATCAATGTCTTAATTGGAAAGACCATGTACAGTCCCTCGCGACACGCGTTAGAAAACTTATGTACATTTTTAAAAAGCTAAGGAATTCCGCTGATCTTTCTATCCTCAAAAATGTCTATACGGCTCTCTGTGAATCTCTTCTTACTTACTGTATTCCCGTATGGGGAGGGACTTTCAAGACAACTTTAATTCATCTAGAACGCTCACAGAGAGCCGTTATAAAAGTCTTGCTCCATAGAGCTTTTAGGTACTCCACCACCCAGCTCTATAAGGATTTTAAATGCCACACTGTCAGACAGCTTTATATCTTAAAAGTCTGTCTTCGAAGACATAAAACATCATTTTGTCCCTCTTTAGCTTCTGATACGAACACTCGGAGACCCAAGCAGCCGGTCCCCAATGTATACTGCAAAACTAGCTCTGCCAAAAAAAATTATGAGTATCTTAGTGCCAAAGTTTATAACAAAATTAATATGATCTTAAAGCTGCAGCAACTAACTAGATTCAATGTCAAAAGGACACTTATAAATTGGCTAAAAGTGCTTGACTACAACGACACAGAAAATCTATTAAACTAGTACAATTACACACACACACACACACACACACACACACGCACACGATCACACCCACACACACGCACACACAAACACACGCACACAAACACACGCACACACACACACACATCACTTATTTACACACACATCACATATATACACATACACACATTCAAACATGAACATACAAATATGTAATCTCAAATCATCTTTAAACAAACAAGATAAAAAAAGGGTATAAGAAATGGGCATCCACTCTATTTGTATCATTCTTACTGTTTTGACTTGAGCGGAAACACTGATCTTTAAAACACAGATTTTTCTAGATTAAAGATCAGGGGATTCATCTCTTAAGTATACATCCAATGCATATTATAACAACAGTATGATAGCTTTTATGTGACCACTCCCTTTTTTGTAAATTAAATATTTATAATTACTCGTTTGTACTACACATGCATCCTAGACCTATATATATGTAGACAAATGGGTAAAAAATTGTGATATTTATAATAACGCTTAATCGCTTTTTTGTTACAACTTGGGCCACCGCCTAACTTGCAACTATAGACGGTGAATTAAAATTACTGGCGAACTCGCACCTAAGCATGCGTCTCGACACATTCATATTTAAACTACCCACATGGATTTAATGTATTTATATATTGTTTAAAACTTGTTGTATTTTTATTTTTCTTTTGATTTATAAATGATGTAATGTCTTTTATTAGAAATAAAGATTAAAGATTATTATTATTATTAAAAAAAAAAAAAAAAAAAAAAAATAACCTTGTCACTGATACATGTAACGGTCGACGTTTGCGAAGTAGCAAAGATTTTACAATTTTTATTAAATCGGTTTCAGTTTACCTTCGACCATATCCAGTAAGGCTCAAATCTGCTTACAAAAGATAAACTCTGTTTGATTCCAGTTTTTGGATCCCTGTTTGTGATCAACAGCGTCTTTTTCTACTGTTCTGACCACAAGTTTTCTAAACTCTCGGGTGCCTACTTGCGGAGATTTAACTCGCACTATACACCTGACTTTTAACTTAATTTCCGGTATTGTCATGTTATGCTTGAATCCATCGCCTTATCTGTACTAATATAATATTATAAATCTGAAGAGTTTGTTTGTTTGTTTGAACTCGCTAATCTCCGGAACTACTGGTTCGAATTGAAAAATTATTTTTGTAGTGTAAATAGCCTATTTACCGAGGAAGGCTATAGGCTTATAACATCACGCTACAACCAATAGGGGCTGAGCAATAATAAAAAAATGTTATTAAACGGAAAAAAAAATAATCTTTGTTGAGAGCTTCCGTCGCATTCTTTATTATATTACATTTTTAACTATAGATCCACTTTTAAGGCAAATATAACATCACTTTTTACTGAGAATTTTCGAAAAATAAAAAAAAGTCAATAATACGTTGAACGACCCAGGAATCAAACCTAAGACCCCTTGCTCGGCAGTAACGCTTGCGACTACTCGACTAACGAGGCGGGTACCTACTCTTCGAGTAATTGTTTAAAAATATTTAATTACGTTTTTTCCTCAAATTAACGCGGGTGAAACCGCGGGGCAGAGTTATTGTTCTATAAACAGAAAGTTAAGTATAATTTCATTAATTGCACTTTTATCAAATACGAAGACACTAATTTTTACTGTAGTATTCATTATACCAGTTACATGATATTTATACACCTTATAAATTGCTTATTATAAACAAAAGGCATATTGGAACAAAGTATACTACTATACAGACAGTATTGCCAAGTACATCATTTATAAGATTTTTTTTTTCTCTTTAATTTGATTATATATAATATAATACTTAATTTAATATGATAATATTATATCTCTAAAATATTATTTTGAATAAAAAAAAATAAGTTTTTTCGGGGTTTGACAATTCTATTTTAATTGTATGGTGGTATGAAATCCTTCGAGTGCAAGTTAAACATACCTACTCTTGACTGATTTTTTATTCAACATATTTTTTTCAATAAATATGCGTACTTGAAGCAGAATGAAACAAATTTTTATTTGTCGTTCATTTGTAAACAAACGCGTGAACATTTTTCTTTCATCCCACTTATCCAGAGTGTCACACGGCACGGCGCACGTATCTATATACGTTATTAGCATGCAGGCGAACAAATCCAATCTGCCAAACACGCTATGGTAACAAGACATGAGAACTTTACGAGAGTTGTCACGTATACATAAAATTCAATTGTATATGCAAGAACAACCATTTCAAGACATCTTCATAAGCCCTATTCCTCGTTAATAGATTTCATTATTGCACATTTTTTGTAAAAACAAAACTTGTCTTACAGCAGACAGTGCGATACTTAACTATTTCTATCCTGTACAGACATAGATCACTTACGAAGCGATGCAACGTCAATGCAGTTATCGCCTATTCAATTTATTTGTTCGTGTTTCTGTTATCACGGATCGTCATCGGCAATAAAGTGTTACATTGTGTTACATTATGTTGGATTAGCATTAATTACAATATCATAATTAGGTACACTAATATGTTAACAACAATTTTGTTACTTATACGTTTATCTTTTATCTAATTTGTTACCAGACAAAACAAAGAAAATTGTCTACGAATGTGGATTCTGAGATTGTTTATAGGTTTATCTGTTCTCTTTGTATCTGTTTTAGATACGGTTTTCTCGAGTATATTCTATTCAATGCTGTTGTTTTGATAGGTCTTTCGTTGATAACTAATAATTAAAATTGATGTTGATATAAAAATATTTTGTCTAGTCCCTTTTCATCTAGTTTTTAATACAACACAATTCACGCGTAACTCATAATTTTCTCAAATTAATGCCTAGAACATTCAGTAGCAATTTTTATCTTCAAAAAATTATTCCAGTTAACCACCATCTGCAAAGAAAAAAAAGTGTAAGTGAAAACGAATCTTAAACTACCATTAATTTACTAAACTAACTAAAAATTAATCATAATAATTAACAGAATGACAATCACAATAAAGTAAGAAGCAAGTCGGACCATTTAGTATATAAAATCTACAGAATTACATCATTTATCAACAAATTGAATTTTCGAACATATAAATTATTGAAATTAGTTTATCGGTTAGTATTTATGAATCTATATAGAAAGGGCATACATATATATCAATAAAATAATCCCTATATTATTTTTTCGCCGTTCTCTACGAATGATAGCGTGTTAGGTACCTACAAATAAACCGATTTAAAACTAAAAGTCAAACTTTCCCAATACTTTTTTTTATCATAACTCTTTATTATAGTTTTATAATGACTCGCGTATATTATTCATTAAAAAAATGAATGTTGCGTTATATTTGTACATTTTTTAATTTCTTTCATAATGACCTTTTAAAAAATTCATTAATTTCATTATACCAACATAAAATAGTTCAATGACCATGAACTTATATACATCTTTTTCATGCTCTTTTCAATATAATATATTAGTTATATAGATATATTAAATATATTATATGCGTTACAATTAAATTGATCAATTAAAAAAAAGTTATAATAATATATTATTAGTTATTTTTCAACTAAATAATGTAATGTAATATAAATAATGTATTATAAGTACTTTTCTTTCGAAGAAAAGTTATCGAAATAATGGTGATTTTTGACGTGATAACGTTTAGTAAATTGATGAAAGCTATCGGGTATTTTTTTCAAAAATGACGCCATTTTGTCACGTGTCGCGAGCGAGCGAGAGCGCAGAACAAGCGATAGAGAGGCACTGAATCAGCTCACGATCGGCCCAAGCGTTCGACTTATGACGCATTACACTCCATCGGACCGCGTTCGAGTAGAAGAGACAGTGGCGCCACGCAATCTACACGCGAACTGTTTTGTAGGGATGTTCATCGGAAAAAATTATCGATAATTTTACTATCGATAATTATCGTATCGTGCTATCGATAGTTATCGATAATTATCGAATGAACAGTTATCGATAATTATCGGTTCAAAATTATCGAATAACACTTATCCATAATTATCGATAATTATCGAATGGAAAATTATCGAGTAGTTACGAATTATCGATAATTATCGAATGGAAAATTATCGAGTAGTTACGAATTATCGATAATTATCGCACACCCCTACTTTGTGATTTGTCAATTGTTTGGTAAAGAATACCACAGAGAGTACTATATTCCTTGTTTATAAAGTGAATTAAAGTGAAATGAAAAGTTGTTTGTGGCTTATTACAACAATTGAAGCAAAAAAAGTAATTGATTCTTGCATTTTAGGGATTTACGCCGAGTTGCACGAAACAAATTTTAAATTTAAGTGTTTATTAAACTAATTTAATCACAAGAATCGTGATTATCTGTTGCACGAAACCTACATCTGATTAAGTTAACAAAAAAAAAATTAGTTTAATTAAAGACCTATCCAACGGATGATTAATTCCAACAGCGTTAAATTAATCATGAGATCAACTAATTTTAAGATTAATTGCAACTTAACTAACGGAAAGTTAGCGACGGTTTCGTGCAACTCGCCGTTAATCTCATATATTTGTTCTTTGATTATTAAAAAAACTAGCATCGGTCGGCTGGTGCAATAATAATAGGTTAGGTATATTACAATTTTGACTAAAAAATTATTAGGACTCATATAATTACGATCGTATAAAAAGTCAACTGCTTTTATTTAGTATTGAATGAAAAAAAAAATGATCTCGCTTTAGCTAAATAGTTCAATACTCTAATGTCAATAAATATTGACATTGATTTCATTTCAGTTCAGTTTATTTATATACCTAAGGGCCGAAACACATAACGGCGTTGCGGCGCCGCAACGCTAAAATCGGCGGTGGCGTCACCGCCAATTTTAGCGGCGCGGCACCGCCGATTCCGGCGTTGTGACGTCATACTTGTTGACCATGATTTATTGACATTTTGTGTCTATTTTTATATTTTATTTTTTTGTGTCTTTATTAGACATGGGTATCTCAATGAATTTTTATGAACTGCAGATAAGCTCATGAGCCATATGCTTGAACCGGAGCTGTGAAACGGCTCACAGTTCAGCTCAATTGTTGTTATAGGTATTGTTACTTTTAACCACTTTTAACTATTAGATTTACAGCTAATTTATGACTCGGTTCAAAAAATGACATGTATGATGTACCTAAATTATAAATATGTAATAAAGCAGCGTTTCGAAAAGTTATTATAGTGATATTTTTTCTATCTTACACAATTATAGGGTAATGCTAATTTCATGCATATGATAAACGCTAAAGTGAGTTTCTTTGTTTGTTACGCTTTCACGCTTTAACTATTCACCTGAATTACGATCATCATGAAATTCTGCATACCAGTTGTCTGGGGTACAGAAAAGTACATAGAGTACCTACTTTACGTACCGACTACCGTTGGTGCCTGTACCATGCGAGCGGAGCCGCGGACAAAACCTATTTATTTATATTTAGTCTATAAAACTAATATAGTAAGATATTAATTTATGTATCACTTTGTTTCAATTTTGTTTAGGCTTTATGAGACAAAAGTTGTTTAAAATTCTACCAGCATACAAACTTGATTCACAAAATTATTTCCGGTACAAAGGATTACTTTTTATGCATTCTACTAAATAACAACTTCACAAACAATAATTAACAAATTTCACGTGAACTATAATATTTAAAATAATTAAATTAATATCCACAATAAAAAATCACGAAGAACTGGTTACCCTACAACAACGCTCTTTTTCGCGGCGCCGCAACGCCGCAACGCAAACTGCCGATTTTAGCGTTGCGTCGCCGCAACGCCGTTATGTGTTTTGGCTCTAACTGTTCGTGATTATATTAAAAAATCAAATCGTGGATGAATTTAATTAAGTTTATTGATTTGTATTTAATTACATGTACTTTCATCTAGGTCAACGCCACTTGAAAAAAATCACAATTTATCAAATTTTAATTAACAATGTATCAATCAATAAGTACTTTTTCTTTGTTTAAAATTTTTTTTAAATAAATTATTAACAATTTCTTATGCAGAACCGCTTACAATCACACCATGGCAGACCAGCTTGAAACTCGTTTTCTTATGACGTTATCACGTTAAAATTATCGTCTGTAAACCGACTATACAGACAATCATTTTCTTTTCATTTCTATATAGGAACAGCGTGGCGGATTTAGGTCCAACCATTCTTTGGGGTTGGGTATACATAATATGTATTATTATGTGATTGTACAATTACTTACAATTAGATAGGCTTGTACACTTAGGGCGATACGTGGATACCGTACGGTGTCATGGACGGCGGCAACACTTCTCGCGAGCGATCCGCCCTGGGAACTCCAGGCGGAGGTGCTTGCGGAAGTGTACCGTTTCCGGTCGAGCCTCAGAGCTAGAGGACAAGTCCCAAGTGCGGACCAGACGGCTCAGATCAGGTCTCAGGCTCAGAGGATCCTGATCCATTGGTGGAAGGAGGACCTGGAGTCCCCAGCGGCGGGCCTAGCGACGGTGGATGCTATACGTCCCCATCTTCGTCGCTGGGTCAGAAGGCAGCACGGGGTGCTGACCTTTCGGCTGACGCAGGTACTTACCGGGCACGGGTGCTTTGGTAAGTACCTGCATCAAATTGCGGGAAGGGAAGCCACCCCTGCCTGCCACGAGTGTGGCGCGCCGATGGACACGGCGCGTCACACTCTCGAGGAGTGTGCCGCTTGGGGGCCCCAGCGCCATGCCCTGATGGCCGTGATAGGCGGAGACCTCTCGTTGTCGAGCGTGGTCCACTGCATGCTCGGCAGCGAGAGGTGCTGGTCGGCCGTGGCCTCCTTTTGCGAGGAGGTCATGAGTTTGAAGGAGGCCGCGGAGCGGGAACGTGAAGCAGACGTTAACGCTGACCCGCTCCGCAGGAGACAACCGGGGGGAAGGAGACGCCGCTATGCGCTCCTACACCCTCCGCACTAGAGTGGGAGGGGCACCTATAATCCTCCCACTCGCCACCAGGGCAATAGAGCGCTCCCGGTGCCCGCGAGCGCTCTATAGGCGAAGGCGGCCCGCATAGGCGGGCCAACCGTCGGGGCGTCACGGTTGCATGCGCGAGCGATCCCGTGGCGCCCCACTACGACGATGAGGGCACCGCTGGGTTTTAGTGCGGTATTCTGGCACGTTCTGCGTGCCAGCGAGTCCCACATACCCGTCGTCTTCGGGCGGCGGGATGCGTAAATGCATTTCCCAGCGAAAAAAAAAAAAAAAAAAAAAAAAAAAAAAAAAAGGCTTGTACACTTAGCCGGACTTCGAAATAGTACGTGTAAAAACATCAATAAAATATATGTATATTTCGCACTTGTAGAATTGTAGAGATTTTTAAAACAATATTTTTTATTACTGGCAATAAAAAAATATATGATATGATTTTCGATATTGTAATAAATTATAAAAAAAAAGTTTGTTAAGTTTTTGTTCGCTATTTAAAAATACTGCCACCTGTACTTAAGTACGACAATGTTGCAGTTTTTCGTTTACCTAGTTCATGTTAAGTTTCAATTTACTGCCACTGCTCAACATTTATTTTTTACAAGTAATGCCATCTACATACTAAAATACGACAATGTTGCAGTTTTTCGTTCAGTGCATGTTAAGTTTCAATTTACTGCCACTGCTCAACATTTATTTTTACAAGTAATGCCATCTATACGGTAATGTAATAATCTTTTTATTTGTCTGGTACATGTAAGTTGTTTGAACAGTAGAATTCGAAAAAACGCCATCTAGCGTATTTTTCCGCAACTTTGATGTTGAAAGCTGAGTTTTGCTCGCTTTTCCGGGTTCATGATATCCTACTAGATAAATAGGTAATAGTAATAGATTTCATTGCTACTTTTCTTGATTAAGAAAGATGTCGCTTTTTAAGTTTTTATGTTTAAAAGACATATTACTCGTATTAGGCTGTTTTTCTAAATATGTTTTGTTATGATTCACTATTTTCATTGTTTATTGTATTACAATTCAGTTACATAGGTATATTTGGCACATACTTTAAGGGAACTACAATCGACGTTAACTATCATGCGCCAAGGCCTATATTGAATAAATAAAACTAATTTTTCCACTAATGTGACTCTCTAATAGAAACATAAAATGTATATACATATATATATACTCATACAGTATTAAATTTTAATTTCAAAATTGAATTCAAAATGAAAATTTGATCATTCTACCGCACACAATATTTCTATGTAAGATTTTTGATATAACTTGTGATTATATCTGCCAATTTGCATTGAAGTAGCTTGGCGGTTAAGCTTTACGATAAACTGAGTTGTGCGTGACGCAGAGGCACAAAAATTAGGTTCTTATCTATAAATTTATAGATTTTATTAATAGCTATAATCGAATAACTAAGTTTTAGGCTTCTTTTTTATTTATTAGAAAAACGTTTAATGTGCTTTAAACTAAATTATATTTTGAATAATAAATAAATAAATAAAAGCCCTACACTCAACGGCCACAATGTGAATACTGTGTCGGGGGTCCGGAAACAGTAACAATACACAAGCACAAACGCCCAGACCACGACAAAAATCTTTATGGTCTATACAAATATTTATTACGTGCGGGAGCGGACCCGCGACTGCTGGTGCATTATTTAGTTGCTGTGCTAGTGTTAGTTGTTGTGCGCTAACGCGTTGTCACTGCGCTGACGTTTCGTCATAAATATTGCGCCTACCATATGCACAATTCTCTATATCATTCAAAATGATTTAACAATAATTCAACGGTACTTGCTTTCATGAAAGTGTTGTTGACAGAGCGTGTGCAAAGTATGCATGCACACTCGAGCTTTTTGAGAGGGCATACAATTGGGGTAAAAAAGGGTCATAATTTCATCATTGGGGCATTTTTCATGTACTAGTGATGACCTTTTTTTTTTAGGAATACGTATAGCCACAGTGTCCACTTCCAACACAGGATAGTTATGGATAATAAAAATCGATAATGTTTTCCATGAACATCCCTAATATAAGTCTTACACACTCGCCATTTCCGCCTTAAGGCCGGCGCTGGTTGTTGACCTAAAGTAAATTTCATGCTTCAGACTTATGTATATGTGATTTTTTATGATTAAATTTAATTCCAATTAATATTTAATATTTTTTTACACTAAAACAAAAGAAGAGTTCTATCAATCAATATACACAAAAATATCAGATATATGTATATATATGTCATAAATCTCTATATAATCGACATACATCATAAATATCGTATATTTAGATATTTGTTATTGCTTTTATATCAAATATTTTTACCTGATATGTTGTACCTTTATCTATTTATTGCTGCACGTATTCAGATGAATACGTGGCTAATTAAAGAAGGGAGCTCTCATACAACATAATGGCGTTATCATAATTTGTTCCTTTATACTACGTATATGTTTTTTTTTTTAATTTTTTAATTTGTTTATATCATAAAAGGAAGCAGAGATTCAGCTTGTAGATACCTTCATCTTTAAGCAAGACTTGCTGTGCAGTGCAAGCAAGTGTGCGGTCTTGCTTTTAGAGGGGTGATAGGTGACTCAACCTTTCAAACTTAGTCTCAAGTTTTCTACCTTCAAGATACTCTGAATGATTCTGCCAGAACCTTGGCATGTCACAATCTAGACGTCTGACTTTATCTTAAGAGCTATTTAGCAAGGAACAATAAGACCTGCGTTTATAACTTCTAGATCTTAGCTCCTGAAGTGTTTATGTATGTAAGAATGTGCGTATCATATAGATACGCTCTTATATCTTTAGCATACTCAATTAAACTCAAACTGCACTTAACAAACTGTATATTAAATATGAATACTTTATTGTATTTAATATTTAGAATAAGTAATCAAATTTATTAGTTATATAATTAGATTTAAAAATTGTAGTTTCTTTAGTCATTGTTAAATTAATTAAGTAGTAGGTAATGAAGATATTAGAAACAAGCAGAAAGCCGTGTACATTTTTATTGTTTAAGTAAGAATAAGATATTTAATAAAGAAGCTAAAAATAAAAGAACTTCGCTACCTACAATGTACAACACATTTATCTTTTTTTTTATGTAAATACTTAATAAAAATAAAAATATTTCCTCCCCATTTATTACCAGTCCAAGAATAAGAAATTAAGAAACAAAAGTAACCAACCCCCTCGTGTGCAAGATGATGAATGCAAGAATGATAAGGCATGAAGAATGAAAGTACGAGACGCATGATCGCGAGAACTAGAATGAAAGAATCGATAAATAAACCATCTAGTTAGTCTCTGATTATATTAGACGGATAGTATTAAAAAAAAAAAAAAAAAAAACTGCACTCGACGCTCTTGCAGGAACAGTCCGCATGATGCTATAGCATGCATTACCCGAACTCGTTGGTTATAAGACTGTTCGCTCTTTAGCGACAAGGCCGCCTTTTGTACTTATTTCCTATTTTTATTTTTTTATTTTTTTAATCATATTGCTGACAATAATATTATTATTATTTGAAGACTGTTCATCCATTATAAATAAAATAGTCGCGATAATATAATTATAGTATAGGTATTAATAGTAGAAAAGCTGTTTCAGAAAATATATGAAGATTTGGCTTGAAAATATTTCTCGTGACTGAGCTGAACTGAAAAAATTGTAAACTTAACGTCTTACAGACATCATTGTGTGTCGATTTTCACGTTCAATTTCCCCCTTAATTCTGAGATTAAATTAAGATGCTAAGTAGACATTTTTTGACGTTCTTAGCTTTACAGACCATTTTGCTTTAACGAGTTGTAGCAGTGATGTCTTATTATACATTAATTTATTTAAAATGTTTATTTATTTATTTATTTTTACTAAAAATAATAAAATAAATAAATGAATATGTTTATTTGCTGCTTTGAAATGCATTACCTTTAAAAAAGACCTTAGAAATACTAAGTGTTTCCTGGAAACGTTATCATCGCCGTGTTTATAATTCAACAAAAATATAACATTCATAACTTTATACTACGAAGCTACTTTTTATTTAGTGCAATGAAACAAAAACAGATACTTTATTTGAGTTATGATAAGGCGACCAACAGAAGTCTTTTAAAAAAGATTTATTTAATTTATTAATTACAATTATTGAAAATATCAAATATTTAAACATAAGTTTATTGAATTGAGACTAAATGAAGACTGAATATAATATTGTATTATTTATTTTGCTTGTGTCTCCCGTGAAACAGCTTTGCTGTGTTTTGGAGAGAAGGGCAAGATAGGCAGTGTAATTATTGGCACCGAGGCTTTAACACCTTATGTCTCTGGATAGGCAAAACATAGATGAGTTGCCTGGGTTAGTTCCAGGTAAACTAGTTTATGTTCATGGGAGACGTCAACCACTTACCATCAGGTATAACGTCTGCCAGTTTGCCTATTCAACTAACATGAAATATATTAATTTATTATGTTAAAAATATATGTAATGCAGTTTCATATTCCTCTATTGTTTGAGTTCGTCTGGTGTCAGCGGAATGCATTATGTTGCATGCATTGCGACACGCTAATTCTTGATGTATCAAAGATTGGCTTTAAGGTAACTAGATATCTATAAGAAAAAGATTTATTTTTTTTAAATTAAAAGTTTTTTTTTTAATCTGTTATAACTGTAATCTGACCGCAAGCATCTTTGACAGTTGGATTTAAGCTAGAAGAAGTTAAAAATTACTCTTTTCCTAGAAATAATTTTTAATCCACGATCGTGACAGAAATTAAGTTAAATTATAATCGAATATATGAAAACAAATAAATATACTGCTAACATTGAGAACCTTTTTTAAATATATCAATTTAGAAATTGTCTCAGAACTATAAATAATTTAAATATTCATTCGAAATAAATATAAAAACAAAAAATTCTTTTTTAAAGAATAAGAAATTTTATAAAATAGCGCTACAGAATACCAGACAATCCCAATAACATGAATTCATGCTGAGACAATATTATAATGCAATAAAACGGTCTCAAATTTAATAATCCAATTATGAGCCGGATTTGTTGTCGCGACTTGAATACGTCTGAATATCCTTTGGTACATTTTATGTTTCTTTTTCCCTAATGTGAATAATGAGCTTAGAGATGTAAAAGTAATGTCAAATACTTATTTAGCATTTTCGTTAGTATTTTTATATACCGTACGAGTATAAGTTAAAGTTATATTTACATACACAGAAAATAATTTCATCGCTCGCTATTACTGAGTAGAGATTTTTCCAGGAAACCAAAATAAGTATGTAAGTGCACAATAAATGGTATTAGTTCGTACTGAAGTTGCTATCTTAAGTTGCTGTTAACCATGCATAATAATTACAAAAGTATTTGGTCTCACGTGACACCAGCCTTTTGTAAGGAACCGTGTACATTGTGAAAGGCTTTGACATATAAAATTTTATATATATTATTTCACTGGCTCGTAAGCGCAGTTGGCAGTGACCATGCATTCCGCTCCAAGGTTGTGGGTTCAATTCCTGCCTGGGTCTGGGTGAAATATATATTTATTTATATATGTATTATTTATATGTTACTTTAAAAAATATGTATATCAGTTGGCTGTTCCCTAAAAAACACCTATACCTATTGTTTTTATTTACGAAACTCTAAAATCTACAATTTTCAGATTTATCGTTTGCTTAACCTTATCGCCGGTGTGATTGGATTAATTTTTTTATTTTTATCTACGAATTACCATACTTTGATTAAAGCTTTTGTTTTTGTTGTTGTTGTAATAAACAACCAATTTACAGCGACACTGCAAATTATATTCTGCAAATTTATTTTAAGTCATAAATAATAATAATTCACAACATTCGTAATTTTCAACACAAAGTACAATTTGTGTCGTTTATTTTTATTGTTTTAGCGAACGAACAAAATTCGGTAAAGACATATATATTCAGTAAAACATAACTCATCGTAATTAAAAAGCTTGTTAATGAATTAATACATATTAATATATGCATTTTAAAAAATTGTATATCAATTTTATGTTTATAAAGCAAATTAAAAATCAAAATCAGCGCTTAATAGTCGACTGTAAATTAAATTATTTTTGTGTCGTTTGCATTAATATCATCACAAGTAGTATTTGTTTTATACTAGCTTCTGCCCGCGGCGTCGCCCGTATGGATGTCTACTTATAATACCTCCAAGAATATGTGTACAAAGTTTCATGATGATCGGTTAAGTAGTTTTCGCGTGAAAGTGTAACAAACAAACTTATTGTCGCATTTATTATATTAGTATGATAAAATTAAAAAAAAAAGTTTTTCTGACACACAATTATTTATTGTTTGTTACAAAATAAAAAATATACAAAAAATTTTACACACAATAAATATTAAAAAAAAATAATAAAAAAATAACAATATGACTCTAAGGAGTTCAAAAGTACGACGTAATTCGTGTACTACTTCAGTTACGACTTCTTTTGCCCTTTAAAACCTACACTCTTTTTTCTAAGAGCATTTGACAAGTTGAATACAAAATTTGCTCTTAAAGTAAAGTACTACTCTTTGATGCTTAACACTTGTCTGCATTTAAAACTTTCAAATTAATTGTACTGTTTTGGCGTCATCGCGGTGAATACTTTGCCTTTACGGTTGATGGTCGCGTATTCAATTACTACTCGAGGCGAATGGTTGTACCTACTTATCTATATATAGACAATTACGATACATCTGGAACCATAAGGCGTATAGATTTGAAATTGGGTGGAAATATTTATTTCGCCATGTAGAGGTCAGCTAAGAACGGATTTTACGAAATTCCATTTCCATGGACGTTGCGCGTGCGTTAAAAATATAATATGATAATGATATATTTAAATAATACATTCTATTTGAAGAAGTAAAAATAGTTTTATAAACCCTACTGATTTTAAATTATTAGCTGAAAAAAAATATACATCATTTTTTAAAAGTTCAGGACAGGTTGAAAGGCACGGAGTTGAATAAAGGAGATTGAATTTACTCTCACTCAAAATTGTGATATAGTTCTCTCTCTCACTCAAAATTGTGATAGCAGTGGGTGATATTACTTGTCAAATGCTAAGACGGGGGCACGTAATGTGTAGGCAATCTGGGTCAAGCCTGGCACCTTGCAGTTTTGCAGTAGCAGGGCTACTAATTGTACGACACAATGATGGTAAAACTAATAATCTAATACTAGGTAAAACTGTGAGGTGCTTGTTTTATTTTAAAACATGTGACAAACGTACGAGTATAAGGACACGTTTTTATTGCGCGTATCACAATGCGTAGATTTTTTTCTATTATTTCTGTATAAGTTATGAGCTTCAGATGTTTGAACTGACTTCGCGTGAAATACATAAATGCATTATTAGATTTAATAAATTCCTCTTTAAAGCGATTTTAGTAGTTTTTCTCAAACAAGAATAGTGAATTTCACAGAGTAATAATAAATGAAACAAAATGATGTCAAACGACTCTTAAGCGAAATGATTTTTTATTATATTCTTTATTCTTTTCTGAAATAGAACTTGGCAAGAGTAAGCTTATCTCAAAAAGAGATCTCCCATGGTGGTGAGAGATAATGGTACCGTGGGGCATATATATATACGAGTATATGATAAAATAAATATATACAGTCATGCATATGTACATGCATAGATACATACAAACATACACATAATATAATATAAATGTTCGTTCTACGCCTAATACATTGGGGATAAGTTTAGAGAGAATATGATTCTTCAACCTGTCCTTGAAAGTGTTCAATTATTTGCTTTCTTCTTTCGGAAACTGATTCTAAAGACCTGCATAGTAAAATAATTTAGAAGGAAATTGGTGTTACGTTTATGGTCTTCAAGCATCATTGTAATGCAAAATTACCTAGAGCGTATTATGGTAGGAAGTAATTTAAAAAGGGACTGAAGGTAAATATGTGAATTTTGATCATGGAGTATGTTATAAAAAAATAAAGTATATGCATATCACGGTGAAGAGAGATTCAGTGCCACTTCGGCTGATTAGGAAAATAGAAGATTTGATCATTTACATAATCCAAAGATAAAGCGTATTGCTAGATTTTGTAGACGTTCTAATTTATTAAGCTGTTTCACATCCAAATGGTACACGTCTGCATAGTCAAGGATAGGAAAAAGATTGGTTGGTAATAATAAAGTATTAAAGAAGCTTAAGACAGTCGAAGGTGTAGTGTATTTTTTTGCTGACTTCGCTGACACTATCAATCCAAGATAAGCAGTGGTTAGTAAGATTAATTTCCTAACTTAATTGCATTAAGAAATTAGTATTGCACATTACACAACAGAAGGTACCTATAAATATATCTTACAATATTTTACTCAGAATTTACTTAAGAAGTCAGAATGATTTGATGCACAGATGTATAGAACCAAAGTCCATGTTCAGAAGTTCAATACTCTTGTCCAACTCGGTAGGTTTCTCCAACTATTACGAAGAGTTATCAAAATCACTAAACGTAAAATAGATATCGTATTATTTTTATACTGGCAATTAAATTATATAAAAACTTCAATGAATAATTGTATTTTAATTTCTCTAACAAAAAAAAAATGCATTTATTTTATTTTATTTTCAATGCGCAATATCGTAAACCATATTAAAATTGAAAATTGAAACTGTCCACAACATTTAGAACAAATGAATCGTTCCGATATATCAAATATTGTCATACAAAAGTAATAAATAACACTAACAATTTGTACACGTGAATAACTATTTTACATTAGGCTTTATGTCGGATTTTGAGCACAATTGCATGTTTTGTTTCATATATAAAATGTCTATCATTCTAAATATAAAAAATAATTATTTTAGTTTTAACTTAATAATCACGTGTTGATGGATGAAGCGAGTGGTTATATTTCATTTATTCATCTAATTAATTACACGAAAGTATTTATGAACGGGCTAAATTGTGATTCTCTTGTACGTGCATTTTATATAAGAATCAAGTTCCATTTTGCACTCATTCATCTCATAATTCTGTTTTGCGAGTGGTAAAATTGCGCTTTGTTACATACCAGTATATTAAGCTCTGAAAAGAAATATTCGTCGGGTATGAAATATTTGACATTATACCTTTATTTTATTCAAATTTCAGGTATACGGTTAGTTATAATGTTAAAAGAAATGTAGATTAAATGGAGGTAAAATTAAACATGGTTACAATATTTGGTTATAATTTATTTGCAAGTTATAATATCTTTAAAAATAATAAATCATATCACGACGACAAACAAACTAAGTTACAAAATTATTCTACAACTTAGTAACTTTATTATTTTCTTATACCACTGCAATTTTTTGACAAATAAGTACCTGGATGACCGAGCTTTGCTCGGTTAAACTATATTTAGACACAAATTACATACTGATAAAATATGAATAATATTTTCAATCTTACCGATATAATAATAAAACAATAGTCACTGGTTATATAAAAAATAAAAATAAATCCTAATAATATTTTTTCTCACCAAAAAAGGAACTTGAAAAACAAGTATGCTTAATTTAAAAAATCAAAAACCCGACTACGTAAAATACTCTTATTATAAACTAAAAAGAATAAAACAATTTACTAGCTTTCATTTGATACCCATATTGCTACAGTAAGAAAAAAAAATTCAACTCCCCCCCATTCCGCCATTTGCGGGCGCCATTTAGAAAATTTATATAGCCTATGTCACTACTACAATTTAGACAAATCCAACGACACCTCATATGTCAAAAACCGTCCAGCCGTTTGGGCTGTAGGACGTGCCAAAGAAATGGACATATATACATACATTCATACATACATACATACACTCGAAAAACATAACCCTCCTTCTGTCGCAGTCGGGTAAAAAAGAAAAAATCTTCCGTTTTCGAGATTTCCCACCTGAGCTATTATAAATTTATAGATGGTGGCGAAATTTACTTTCTTATTCTAATGATATTCTAGCAGTTTTTTATTGCTCTCGTGATTTTTATTTAAATAACCAGTTTATATCTTTTTTTTCCTACCGCTGCCGAAAGTTCGATTTTCGTCCCTGTGAAGCGGGACAAAAGTGACACTTTCTGTCCCCGCTTCACAGGGACAAAACCTAAACTTTCGTCCTAGGTAGGAAAAAAAAGTATGTGCAATATGGGACGAAAGTACTACATCCATTCCCGTATGTTTACTACCCTCGCCTTCGGCTCGGCAATTTCATATGAGGGTAAAAAAAATAGTACTTTCATCCCCTTGTGACACAAAATACTATATAGGTAAGACCGAAAAATATTATTCATATTTCATCAGTTCTATCGTATCTAAATATAATTTCCAAAAAAAAAGAACGATTAACAAAAAAAAAAAAAAATACCGTGCAAAACTCGGAAATCCAGGTAGTACAGTGCTCTCAATAATAGTTCTTTTTCTTACAAAAGAGGGAACTTGAAAAAAAAAAGCAAAAAAAAAGTTGGATTTGAGGCATCGGGATTCGAACCCAGGTATACTGATTTCCCACCTAAGTTATTATAACCTTGTAGATTATGCCGTTTACCTTCGTATTCTAATAATATTGTAACAGTTTTTAATTGTACTCGTGATTTTTTTATTTAAATAACCAGTTCATATTTTTTTATTATTATTTCGGTATGATCGAAAATATTATTCATATATCATCATCAGTTCGTAATTCGTATGTAAATATAGTTTCCAAAAAACACGAATTACAAAAAATAAAAAATAAAATACCGAGCAAAGCTCGGTCATCCAGTTAGTAAAGGGCTCCCAATAATAGTTTTTCTCACAAAAGAAGGAAGTTAAAAAAAAAAAAGAAGAAAAAAGTTCTTGAGACATCTGGATTCGAACCTGGGGGTCTTCTTATTTCGAATCCGCCTAGTTCACATCAGAGCTATTATAAATTTATCAATGACAGCGAAATTTACCTTCGTATTCTAAAGATATTTTTAAATTGCCTGAAAAAAGGGATAAAACGTCATTTTCTAAAATTAAATCCTAGCTAGATCGATTTATCGCCCCCGAAACCCCCTGCATACTAAATTTCATGAAAATCGTTGGAGCCGTTTCCGAGATTCAGATTATATATACACTGCTCAACAAAGTCTAGGGAACAGGAGGTTTTTAGGGAATATTTTTATTTTTATATATTTTTGTTTTAAAGTTTATATACCAATCGATGCGCAATTTAATGCTTAATTAGTTGCGTATATAAATAAAGGATTAAGTTTTTGAATTACGAGGTAATTTTAATGAAAAACAAAGAAAGTGTATTACAGAACTAAACAAAGAAATTTAATGTAATAAAATTTGTTAAAAATTAAAACATTACAGTTAAGAACAAATATGCGGGGACTTTTTTAATAATTAGTTGGACCCCCTAAGGCATTAACAACAGCTTGACATCGTCGTGGCATACTGATTATGAGACTATCGATTGTCTCTTGTGGAAGAAGACTCCATTCTCTGGAGAGATGTGAAAAAAGTTCATCTGCTGTGTTCAAATTTTGAGGGAGATTTCTAAAAGCCCTTCTCTTTAGTAAATCCCACGCGTGTTCAATGGGATTGAGGTCCGCGGACTGAGCAGGCCACTCCAGCACTTCGATGTTGTACTCGCGGAACACATCTATCACCTGACTCGCAGTATGTGGTCGTGCATTATCTTGCATAAAAATAAAATCTGCGCCCAGATTTTGTCGGTGCGGGATAACCACGGATTGGACTACCTGTTCGCAGTATCGCTCTGCATTTAAATTTCCCCTGATCAAAACGAGATCCGTCCGTCCACCCAGGCGGATTCCAGCCCACACCATGATTGTACCACCTTGGTAGGGATGCACCTCCTGTGGGTTTTGAAGCCGACTCTGCCGACCAGGAATCCGCCAAACACGCACTCTTCTTGAATCTGGATGAAATCCGAAGCGAGATTCATCGGAGAACAGTACATGTGCCCACTGATCTACGGTCCACTGCAAATGTTCACGTGCCCACAATAATCGACGTCCTCGATTTCCATGACGCAGCGCGGGCACTCTTAGTGGTCTGCGAGCACGAAGATTAGCTTCATGGAGTCTCCTCCGAGCAGTCTGGTAGCAACCTGGTGCTGCGACTGGAGGTCTTCTACCAACTGACGAGCCGTAATGGTGGGTTGCCTCCTTGCGACATTTTGCAAAAAACGGTCTTGCCTTTCCGTAGTAACCCTATACCTGCCTCTGTGCCTTTCGGCTACATCGCCAGTAAGTCTGTAACGTACCCACAGTCTGCAGATAACGCTCGCGTGAGAATTCAGAGCAGCTGCAACTTCGCGTTGGGGTAGCCCAGCTTCCAACATTCCTACAGCTCGAATCATTTCTTCCCGCGTTAAATGACGTCGTGACATAATGGCCGTAGTCGCAAAAGTTACGAATAACAACAGTTAATTTTGTTTTTCAATAAAATCATAAAACAATAAAACAAATTTTTATCTTTAAAATTCTCATACAGTATCACTACACAGCAATCTAAGTGAAAGATTCCCGCCTTTTACGAAAATTCTTTTGTTTCTAATTTTTTTTTTTTAAATTCGAACAACGTTTGATAAACATTCAGCCTACCTGTTTACCTCAAAGAGATCAGTACTTTTTTAAAGAAGATTTTACAAATAAAGTCATATAGTTGGCTTGTTCCCTAGACTTTGTTGAGCAGTGTATATATATATATATATATATATATATATATATATATATATATATATATATATATATATATATACACGAATTGCTCGTTTAGAGATATAAGATTAGGCACCAATAATACACGTTTAAAATGTCTCTTTATCGTTTATTCCTTTTTTCCCGTTTTTCATATGATTGCACTTCACATTTTATGTATTATTTATTTGTAATGTTACATATAATAACGTAAATTTCAATCATATATAATAGAATGAAATATATAGTCGCCAAAGATGACTAAAGCCATAGTGGTGCGAATAACTAAACCAACCAGTACGGTGATGGGCAGCAGCGTCACCATATCCATTCCCGGCTACGGAAGCAGCCTAGATAACGGTAGGCAGGGGGTGCTAAGAATCTCCGGATGACATTCCGCTGCCACCGACGATGATACCTGGACTTGTTCACGCATAACATTCGAACTTTGAGGTCTGATGAAAAGATTGTTGAGCTGGAAGAAGAAATAAAGAGGTTATAATGGGATATTTTGGGTTTATCCTATAAGTCCAAAGAGAATGGGAGGACACAATAACCTAAAATCCTGAAATGATAAAATGAAAATTGATGAAGAAATAGAAGTTATGTTTGAGGCCATAAGCAGGGCCTTACATACGAAAAAAACCTACTTTTACTGATAGACAGGGATTTTAACGCAAAGATAGGCAAAAGACGAGACGATGAGACGACGAGACTACTCTAATTAGGGAGAAATTTGGATATGGGCAGCGAAACCTCAGAAGTCAGAGGCTGGGCGATTTTCTGGAGAAGGAGGGACTCTTTATGATGAAACCTTTCTTTCAGAATCCACCTCATAGGAAATGGATCTGGATGAGTCTTGATTGGTTCAAATATTCAATGACGTCTCCGTCGTCCATAGGGTGAATTTGGGAGTGATCACTTATTGGTTAGAGGCACATTGAAAATCAATGCTAAATTATAACGGTCTTGCCTGATGATGTTTACACTCCGACCATCTAGCGCACATATCTAAAACGAAAAATATCTAATCTTTTCGATTGCCTTGACGATAAGTTTCTGTAGACGATTAAACAATAAGTTGGTGAACACTGACTGACCCGTTGGCGCAGTTTGCAGTGACCCAGTTTTCTGCTCCAAGGGTTGTGGGTTCGATTCCCGCCCCGAGTCTGGGTGTAATATATGTTTATTTATATATGTATTATTTATATGTATATTTATTTTAAACAAAATGTATATCAGTTGGCTGTTACCTATAACACAGGCATTAAGTTGCCTACCTTAGGAGCAGACGACCGTGTGTGTGTGTTAAACATATTTAATTTAATTTAAATTTAATTTAATTTTAACTGTCCATACAGTCGGGAGCCGATTTTACAGACCCGGCCGTAAAAGTGGCGACCGAAATTTCTCAAAACGTCTTTTCATCTGTCATACCTCAGTGCCAGAAGACGAAAGCTTTCGACCAATGTGTGTCCTTAGTGATGTCTTACGAATCTTAAACTGACTTTTAAACAGACTCCAAGTCACACAGCGAGCAATAGAGAATGCTATGCTTGGTATTTATTTATCTACCCTGTTGCCTTCAGATCCGGGACGGGAAAGCGGCTGAAGGCTCCCGCAGGGGTTTACTACGGTATTGCACCCCCAAGCGCTGAGTCCAACATACGGTCTAGGACAGCCTACCCGAACTTCCTGGATATCACCCGTAAATGGATACCCCTGCGATATAAAACAAATGGTATTTATTTATCTGTGAGATCAAATCAGAGATAATAAGATCCGCAGATGAAAGAAAGTTGCCAGAACAGCCCAACGTATTAACAAGCTTAAGTGGCAATTGGACTTGGAGGACACTTAGCTCATGGAATGAAGAGGCCGATGGAGCAGAAAGATTCTCGAATAACGTACCGGTAACGTACCGGCAATCGCAACGTCGAACGGCGGTCCAAGAGATAGACAGACAACTTTAGGAGAGTGGCCAGAATCCATTGGATGGAGGTTGCTTCGAGCAAGTTGCTCGCAGGAGGTCAATAGGGAAGGCCTACGTTCATCAGTGGAGATCCAGTCGCTAATATGAAGACGATGGTAATGATGATATATTTCTAAATATCTAAAACAATTTTGAACACTTCAAAGCATAATACATACAATTTAATATACAGGCAGTCCTCGACTTACGTCGTCTCAAGTTACGTCGAACAATGTTTTGACACTATTCCTTAAGCATACGTCAATTGTTTCGATTTCCGGTATATGATAATTCACTTGTCGCGAGGTCAATGTCCGTGAGTCAATGTTAATAACAAAATTTGTGCAGCCTAATCAGTGTTACCAAGACCTGTATGATATCAAGAAAAAAGAAGCGAAGCAATCTAGAATTGATAGTTTCTTTAAGCCAAAAGTTTATTTTATTATTTCTCATTACATATTTTGATTATTATTAAAGTTTTATCGTTATTATTAAAATTAATAACACACAAATACCAAAAATAGCTAGTAATTTCAGAAATACATATATAATTATTTTAAGAACTTACTTTTGATAATAAGTATGTATATACTTTATTATAAATGCATCTTTTTTTAAAATTTTGAGTCCATGTGGATCCTAACCCTTGAGTTTTACATGTAAATATATGAAAAAAATATGTCTCGACTTACGTCGTTTCAATTTACGTCGCGTATTTCGAGAACCTAACATGCCTTAAGTACGAGGGTCGCCTGTATTGTAAGCGTTTTATAGTCTATACATATGTTTCATAGTGTTGTTAGGTAAAGTAATTTCGCAGGCTGAACATAAATTGTATATAAGTTGAGAGAGATGTGAGCAAGTTCAAGGAGATGCTAACAGTTTTTGTTCTGAGCTCTGCACTGGTTACATTATTAGTTTTCAACTTTACAAGTTTAGGATTTCAGCTCGGCTGGGAACGTTTAAATTAAATATTTGAATCGATATTGTTAGTTTTTAGTAAAGCTTAAGTTGAGAAATTCTTAGTTTAAGATCATTATTAAAATTTTATACTATAATTCTTAACATTTAACTGTCTTTAATTTATATTGATTGATTGTCCGTTGAGAATTAGTACTAATTATATTGGTTCATAATAATAATATCGTTTTTATCTGTCTGTTTGTCTGAACACGCATTACTGCTAAAGTACTAAAATTCTAAACTACTAAAATTTGGTTAAAAATCATAAACAAGCATTACAGATAAGGAAAAATTTAGTCTTTATTTCTATCTATATTTTAAAAGTACGTTTACTGTTCACGAAAAAAAAAAAACACTTCTCTTGCGTTTGTTGTGTTGTGTTTACGTATATATATATCTATATTCGGTAATCGGTAATCGGTAATTTTGGAAAATCCGTTCGTAGTGGACGCCTACGTCATACAAAAATCACACCCTCGAAGTTTCAAGTCTCTACAATTAGTGGTTTAGGCTGTGCGTTGATCCGTCAGTCAATCAGGACAAAACATTTTATATGTATAGATGTCTTAACAACATAATTTCCTTACTTATTTCTATTTTAACTAATTCACAGATTTATTTTATTATGGTTTAGAAGAAAAACTCTATTTTCACTTGAAATAATTAAACTTAAGTTATCTTCCTGGTATCTGATGCCTGGTTAATTTTCCAGCTAACAACGATCGTAATCTTGGACAGGGCAGTCGAGGATAACATGGAGGACAGACTTCAAACACCCAGGGTTGCAGATGCATGACGGAGTACCCTTGCACTTGAAACGGTGCAAATACTCAGAGAATCGGCCATGCCTTGTCAACTCCTGGGTGACAAATCTATCCACCTCTATTTTGCCGAGGATCCTATAGGCCACTATCGCATCAGGAAAAAATACCCTGGTGACACCTGCAGTCTCACCGGCCGGTACTGGCGGTTCAATTTGTCAAGCGTTCGTTATCCTGATGCTTTTCTTGACGAATGAAACCGGAAAGCATTCATAGTCAAAGCACTTTTTAGACTTCAACGCAGCTTTTTTTGACCAGATTGTTGGAACGCTTATTCCCTTCCAGTCCTGCATATGCTAAGATCCTGATGGAGCTATCCAAAGATAGCCCTACGCCTGGGTAATCAAAGAATGGAAAGCATTAGGATTGATTGTTAAATGGGCTTGGTCAAAGGCATACCTGTTGACTGATCTATGCAGGAATTAGTAGTCTCTGGAACTTCTTTCTGATTGTGATCAGGTCATCGTGGTTTTAAATAAAAATAAAGAAGAATCGATGACTTAGGTGGCAACTCAGTCTGTCAGTCTGAACTTGTAAGTTCCCAACAATCCAATTCCTTAATTTCTGTCGGCATAGACACATCAAAACTCAGTGTTGGTCTAAATCTTTATTCTACAAATGTGAAACTCCATTCAGATATTTTATATGTTGTTTCGAAGATAATGTATATATTTTTACATTGCTCAGAAGAATACTTCACAAATAATAAGGTATATACTTCCCTACTAAGCTTCCAAGGTATAATCCAACCTCGGCGATCTTTTCACATCATCGGTTCTATCGTGAAACAGTTGTCCGAACTACTCGTCTGTTTGCTCATTTGGCAAAGAGTACGAGAAACAGGCTCATTATTGCTAACTGGCCCACTTCTCAGCCTAATAGCTGTGGCCGCCATAACAATAATAATCGCACTATAATCACAAATAATACAAACCTCATTAAAAATCCTAATAAAAATAATCTTAAAATTTATACGATAATCGTATGAATAAAAAATAATTAGTAAATAAAGTTGTCAGATTAATACAAAAACTAATTAGTTTTAACTATATTTTATTAATTTATAAAAAAAACCTAATAAACTAACAATCAAATTAATTTAATTAATTGAAAATAGATCGTACGAATAAACAAAAACATATTAATATCGATGTCAATCTTCCGAAAATCGTATTAATAGATATTTCGAATTTTATTATTAAAAAAAGGAAAAAATAAATTTATATATACCTAAAAATATAATAAAAATAATTAATCTTCCGATATTCGTATTAATAGAAACTTCCATAAAAATATTTATACGATAATCGTATGAATAAAAAATTATTATTCGTACTATAATCGTATGATTAGACAGTTCCTTAAAAGAAAATTACTCTCTTAATATTTCGTATAATATATTCGTACATAAGATAGACGTTTTTTATATTTTTAAATATTATAAAATAAATTACTTAATGCAAAATACATAAATGCTTTTTCTACTTTACATAAATCAATGTATCTCCAGGATATATTGGTTCCGGAAGGGGATAGTAAATGTAGTCTATCGAAAATTGTACTCGAAGGCTGCTGGTTCATACAAGGAGGTGCTTCGACGCAATTAACTTGATTTATACCAGGCATTTTACTTATTCAGTTCTGTAGTTACTACGCCGCGAACACGCAATGCCTTTTCTTCTTAAAAGTATTCACTGTAAGTTTACGATACAATTTAACAACTTTAAACCCTATTTTTATTACAATAAAGCTTGTTATATTAAATTTTAAAGTAGTTTTTTACTCCGTGATAGGTTTGAATTTCAGCGGATAAACTACAGTGCATCTTTACATTTAAGAACATTTAGCTAAATTTAGTTCTCACGTAACAAAGCTGTCTTGCTTTATAGACTGACTTCAAAATTACACTACGAATATGAATATGCAAATTCCGTGTATTGGACCTACCTGTTATCGAGATTGCTTTGGATTCAGAACTACTCTATACCACGAGTAGGTAATAAAGTAATTAAGTTGCCGAACATATTTTCCATCTAGCGTGTTCATCTTTCTTTATTTAACAAAAGCTTTCAAAACGCTTTGGCGGCACCACAAAGGAAATAAATCAAACGTGGATGAAGCCTGATACATATATTTTACACTAGGGATTTTGTTTATTGCCGCGATATTTTTGCACTACTAAAATGTATTGTTACTATCAGAATCAACTGAGCTCCCAAGCAATTTAAATTCAATTCAGGTACCCGATGTATATAATAGGAAATAAAATGCGACTATCAAGCAGTAAAATAAACGATAATTTTATTCTATGTAGAAAAAGTCTGCTATTTGTTGATTACTGAGCGATTATAACTACTCGATATAGGTAAGAAAAAGCACACGGTTCTTGTAGAGCCATTAAAGACGTATGACCGCTTGCACTTCTAGCCCCTGGTGAATTAGTTAGATATCGTGAAATTAACACGATGTGAACGTAAGTTGGCGATGAAACCACGAGGGAGTTATTTATATCTCAACTAGTGTATACAAATGTTACTTAGAACTTTTAGCAAACATATAAAAGTAATTTAAATTATAATATTATTATGTAATGAGATATTTGGAAATTGAAATGTAATTTAAAAAGTCGTCAAATATTTTTTTTATGTACGTACATTACTTAAAATAATACACACAAATCCATTTTAATTTATCTAAAAAATATATTTAGATTTTATTTAGATAAACAAAATAAAGCTCACAGACAAAAGACTTACGAGTATTCATTGCACGTGGAATATTTTTATGTGTGATATGGGAACTTAAATAAAATAGTTGATATGAATAAAACATATACGATGTCGCTTGGTGAGCATTTGGGACGTAGCAATATTATCAGCGACGTCGCGTTGTCTGCGGTGTTATTAAGTTGAACAGGCGTTACAGCTATGCAACTCACTTAGTATCTGCGGAACTCAGCTATAAGAAATTCAATACTAAAAGGAATAAAGTTATATTAAAATTCCGTTACTGCAACTTTTTCTTTTCTTTTTTTTTTTGTTCGTCGTATGAGAAATTAAGACACTAGGAGTTACCCCACACTAATATCTCAACCCCCCCCCAGTCGATCCACCGCGAGAAGTGCCCCCACCCCCCGAATTAATCTACTTCACCCCCGTAGGCCATATCACAGGAACCAAAAGAGTTAGATACTCCGAGTTTAGTGTCAATCAATTTGGAAAAACAAGCAGAACAATTTGGCTCCCATAGTATTTCCCTCTATTTCATATATATTTCATATATCCCTAATTTGTGCTTTTAGGTGAAAAATGCTTTAAAAAAAATCAAGAAAATATAGGTGAATGAATGTGAACTATTTTTGTTTTTTTTTCTGAATTCAATATTAAACCGCTATCATGGCATCATTTATTTAGCCTATCGGAATCTTTCTGCATTAATGGGATAGCCTCATTGTCATCCTTGGCTGCAACAAGTATGCATGTATCATCATCGTATACTAATACACTGACTATAAGTCTTATTCATGTCGTTAACGTAGGCTATGAAATTTAATGGGCCAAGCACAGAAACTTGAACTGTTCCGTCAGTAACAGTTACTGATGTGCTATATCTATCACAAATCTTTAGACATTAAGTACTGTTTTTAGGTAATTTTTATACTAGCTTAAAACATGTTCACGTATACCTGAATTCTGCCTATAAGCTTATTGTAGTCTAATGTGTAAAGACACGAGAAAAATCAATAAACAATGCTATGACATGTAGTCTTTCATTTATCCACAAATTTATGTCGTCTGTGTAATCTGATAAACGCATTGTTGTATTTTTGTAGGGCCTAAAACCGAACGTGACCGAAAATCGACACGTGCATCCGAGCAATTAAACAATTCATATTAAACTTAATTCATTTAATATAAAATAATTATAATACAAACAGGCAAGTAAACATGTCATTATGACCTTAGCGCTATTTAATTCCGAGCCGAAACTAATTTGCTAAAGCAAACATCGAATAACTAATCTGAAAAATTAAATTATCATTTGAATCTAGCAATAGGACTGCATTAATATTTTAATTCATGCAAGATAATTAGCGCAAATCAAACTCGCCAACATTAATTATCACAAAACGGCAAACAATTGTTTAATTACCTACCGGCATGGAAACCACCAAATTAAGCGGGAACAATCTCGTGGCTGTTGAATTTACACATTTTCAAGGTTCTTGTTTAATTTATTTCATTTTATTTTTATTGCATTTTTTTATGTTTCTTACCATCATTGTTTATTTTTCAAATATGAAATTAAATTGTCGATGTCTCAAAAAATTGTTAACACAGGTATAATAATATAATTTATCTATAAAAATATTTTCATAAAAAATTTTATGAAACAAAATTAAGTTAATAATTAAAATGTGTGATTCGAAAGGAACCAAGTTAACACGATGGGTAAATTATTGCTATTTTTTATTTTTTAGTAATTGATATTATCATCTTCTGTGTCTATAATTAATCTACCTCAATAATCACATAAGTTATCAATCAATCGACAGAAAGTGACAACACCTTTTAAAATTTGCAAGTAAAATAAAACGGAAGACTTATTTTAAACATATAAATACTTTAAAATAGTATTAAAGCACTCATTCATGAGAAATAAAAAATTAAATAGCAATACAGAGGCATTTTAATATTGCCTGTAGTTAGTGTGCTTTTTTTATCTAAATACATTTTATTACTATTAAATTTAATGACAATAAACTCTTTTTATAAAAATAATATAGGTTGCATTCGTTTCAATAACCACGTGAAACTTGGGCGTTTATGTTAAACAGTTTGAACGAATCTTGGAATAAAGCTCAAACGCCTGGAGTCAAGGTAAACTTTCATCGTTATTATCCGAATGCCCCTGCACGTTCACAAAATTATCCTCCTTGTTTCAACTAGCAACTACTTTCACTATATAAAAACAAATGCAATGGTATACTTCGTAATAATTAATTTAGTCTATATTAATGAACAATAACAAAGGGGTAAAATATTTTTGTTTAGTTCGTAAACTTTTAAGTATTAAAACGTATTTTAATTGTGTTCTCATTTTAGAAAGTTACTTTATTTAGAAATAACTGCGTTTTAAAACATTACGACTTTTAATGGCGGAACCATAGACGTTAAGTGTTTGAGGTGTATTGAATAATAAAATTAAAATACAACGGAAAATTGCGAATACGAGGTGTACCAATTAAGTTCCGGGAATTGAGTTATAATTTAAAAACTGGCAAGACTTTTTCATTCGTCATCATCTGTCTAAGAGGGGGGCTCTTGCTTTTAGTTAGAGTTCAAAGTTGAAGTAGATAGCATGTTTGATTTGTGTTTTATGCGTATTTTTTGCAAGTAACTTTTTTAGTAGCGTATTGAAAATGTGTGACGTACATTACAAGCAACGTGTTGTGATTCAATTTTTAGTGAAATCTGGCGAAAAACCCTCAGAAATCCTTCGAAAATTGCAGGTTGTCTATGGAGACGATAGCGTGTCAAAAATGCGTGTGTTTGAATGGGCGAAGCGGTTCAAGGAAGGGCGTGAATCGGTGGAAGAGGATCCAAGTAAAGGAGCTCCGGTCACCACTCGTACCTTCGCGAATGTTGATCGTTTGCGCATGTTGATCACCACTGACCGTCACCTAAGCATTCGTGCATTGTCTTACGAGCTAAACGTCAACAAAGAAACGGTTTGCAAGATGTTACACGAGAATTTGAACAGGCGAAAGATCTGCGCAAAGATGGTGCCTAAAGTTCTCGCCCATGAACAAAAACAAATTCGAAAATCGATTTGCTATATATATATATATATATATATATATATAGCTATTATAAACTATAAACATAATACACAATAGCACTATAGCATTCAAATAACAATAATACGAAAGAGATTAAGGAAAACATGTGATACTTATTTATTAATAGCGAATGTTAGAATTTAAATATTGGCATGGTTTTAAGATAATAATTCTCAGTATCAACAGAACGGACCTATGTTCGTATCTTGTCGACAACTTTCCTTCTGAAAAGACCGATAATTACGACTCTCTCTTATTTTCCGGATCATATTAATAAATTTTCGTTTCGTTTGCCTGTTATGATTTCCGAAACACGTTTTGATGTTCCGTTTTCAAATCGTAGACGCATTTCGCGCCACCAATCCACACGGGCTTGCTTTTCAGTGCGTGAGAGAAAACGCGGAATCCAACGACAACAAATCTTAGATGCTGATGCAAAATAATTTTAACGCTCCCCGAACTAACGCCAAGAATGTTCTCGATGTCCGAGTGAGTAATTCGTAGGTCTTCTCGCACCATTGTTTCAGTAGAGCACACATTCTCTGCAGTTACCGCCGTTTGTGGACGACCACTTCTATGGTTATCTTAGAGGTTTGTTTTACCCCTTTTAAATTCACTGAACCATCTAAAAACTGTTCTTCGAGGTGGGGCAGACTCCTCTAACGCTGAATGTAATCGTTGAAGGCTAAGTTCTTCAGTTAAACAAAATTAAAAAAACATAAAATATCATAAGCACGCAAATGTTCGCGTTTAAGCTCCATCGTCGCAAAAAAAAACGCGGGGACCGTCATAGTTAAATTACTGGAACATCATAATCTTATATCTTTAAACGAGCAATTCTTGTATATATATATATATATAATCTGAATCTCGGAAACGGCTCCAACGATTTTCATGAAATTTAGTATGCAAGAGGTTTCGGGGGCGATAAATCGATCTAGCTAGGATTTATTTTTAGCAAATGTCGTTTTATCCCTTTTTTTACGCAATAAAAAAATATCATTAGAATACGAAGGCAAATTTCGCTGTCATTAATAAGCTTAAATAGCTCGGATGGGAATCGGGTGGATTCGAAATCAGAAAACCCGGGTTCGAATCCAGGGGTCTACAGACCAATTATTTTCCTTTTTTTTTTTTTTGAAGTTTCTTCTTTTGTCAGAAAAACTATTATTGAGAGCTCTTTTTATTTTTTATTCAAATAACTAGTGCCTATTATTTTACTATTATGTCGGTAAGATCGAGAATCTTATTTATGTTTCATCAGTATGTAATGTATCTAAATATAATTTAACCAAGCTAAGCTCGGTCATCCAGGTACTTTTTTTTTAAACCAGCAACCTGGCTACTTGCGTTCTATTTTTAAATAAATTTGCTTTTTAAAAATATATAATACAGATGCGTTCCATTTTTAAATTACGAGCATCTTAAAACTTATTGAGTGACCTACGTAGTGTAGCAAATAAATTATTGTTATTATAAATATTAACGCAAAGAAAAACGTGGAACCATCTAGTATGATAAAATATAATTTGAAAAGTGAAAAAAAAAAAAACTTTCAATGACATCGAATAAATTTAAAAAGTATTGAGGTTATCATTTCAAGTTAAAAACATTTTCAGTATATCGGTAATCATTTTAAATATTGTAGTTATGGAAAATGAAAATAATTGATATAGTTACGTTATTGAGTATGTTAACTTATTTTAAAATTATTTGAAATATTTTCTAAACAAAAATACAAAATTTTGTAACTGAAGTAGATTGTTTTCAACTATAAATTTTATTTTATCTTTGATTTATATTTATTGCTGAATCTATTTCTTCGGACTCTGCTAAAATCACGAGCGAGTTAACGTTGCCGCTGCCTCCGAATCCCGCAAGAGTTGACTTAATCATAAGAACGGGACGCGAAAATCGCTTCGAGTAAAACGAGCCCCTTGGGAGGAGTCGCGATCGGCCTCCTTTTGCTTTCTTTAACTCCGAGTCGATCTACTGTTGCAAACTTACCCGGATTACAGTGGACTTACGATCTTATAGCCGTAAGAAAAACTTTACCCGTTAAAGTGCTCCCGTGTTTTTTGTTATTTAAAACGTTGGTGTAAAGAGGCGAGCTACTTTAGTAGAATTTCTATTCCACTCTTTAGTGAATACATTTAACTTCGTTGTTGACGATAATATGATACACCCGGCAACAGCTACGATGAAACGTTTTAATGTTAACATGAACTTGCGTAAGATAATTCATAGCCGTCAACTGCCATTAGGACCTCGTTGAATACGACACTAAACAAATAGGTGAACATTTAATAATAATCATTAAAAATTTATATAATGTCTGACGTACCAAATGATTTTTATTTAACAATGAATCTTTAAGCTCAAAAAATAAGGTTTCAAATTCTTTGTACAAAAATACAAAATTTGATACGGTAAAATAGGTGTCTTGAGGGCGTAAGGGTATTACGCTAGCTTATGGCACTGTATTAATTTTGAACCGTAGTAACTTTGGCGGTGACAGAACTAAGACACCGACACATAATTCACTTTGTAACGCAAATGAAACTAACGCTTAATTTACTGTTATAATTTAGTGAATTCCTTTACAACACCGTATACACCGTTGCTACTGTGGCTACGGTTTGTGGGTTTTTGGGGTAGGATTTATTGGTGCTTTGCAATGTACGCAATAAATAAATCATGATTGATATAATACAATAAGCAAATGTAGCCAAAATATCATCTAAGCATAAACATATTTAATATTACTTTTAAAAATTAACATAACATACACAAATATCAATTTAACGATCCAAAAAAAATATTTATTGTGAAAACTATTTATTCTACAAGCCTTAGAAATTTCCATACTGCTAGATATGAGCAACCGCACGTGAAATTGGCAAAAAACGGAAAGGGAAAATCACACGGTGTAGTAACGCGGGCCAACTCGGTTCCCGAACTACATTACACTTTACATAAAAACATTGTGTTGAACGACAACGGGGCATCAACTTTCCCAGCGAAGACATAAGCGAAATTGAATTACACATATTGAAAAAGAAATGTGTAGCTCCTTGGTAGGCGTGGTTTTAACTAAGACTCCTCCTACCCAGTCATCCGCGCATGAATCGCGCCTGCATCGCTCGAGAATCGCTCTCGTGCCGCGTGACACAGACGCCGGCCAGTGCGAGCTGAGATACGCGACGAGTCTGTGTCGCACCCGCACGCAACTTTACAACGACTTCGAGCTTAGTTGCTAATCGTGTTTTACCGAACGCGAAGTAAACTTTTAGTAGTTACCTTCAAAAATAAACTGATGATTAATTCCGTTTGTGCTTAAAAAATTGGAAGACAATAAAATAAAAATCGAGTTTTATTGTGAAAAATTATGAGTGCAGTGTTAAGGACGCATGTAGTGCATAATTAAAAGATATTCCTATGTATAAACTAAGTTTAAAATGAATCTCTTTCATCAATGAGCTTTATAATGTGGTAGGTATTATAATTAATTTCTATTAAGTATTTTATTACATATTTTTGTAATATAACATATTATAGTAAATTAAACAGAGTAGTCGTTAATATTAATTTCAGTTCATATTTAATATAATAAAATAGTTACGGGACTTTTTATTTAATGTTTTATTAAAATGACAACTACAATTTCAATGTTTTAGACAGAGGATTACGTTGAACGGAAATTACTTTCATCTAGGATTGAAATAATTGAATGTTTACTCCAAAGCGAAGAGAAATTAAAAATGTTTCGGTTGCTTTCATTATTTTATTTTTTTTTAAGTTGAATAAAAAATAATCATCTGTTACAATTTATTTATAAAACTGCTTATAAAAGTGGTATATAACATTTTTTAACTTGTTATCCGCGATTAGTAAATAGGTAATGTTTTTTCGTTGAGACTCTTTCTCGCTAGGGCTTCTTTGTTATTATCATAAAATATTAATCAAGAAAGTTGCACGAAGGATAAAAATTTTATATAGGTAGATAATTTAAAATAATGGCTGTATATGGTAGGTAAGCTAAGTTACTACATCGGTCAGAAAAAATATTTAAAACAAATCACCGTGGGTGAATAAACTAAAAGAAAACCAAAATAAAAACTATTTTACTACAGGCCAAAGTACCAAAATATTGTTGAATAAATTTCAAATAGCTTTACTATTAGCCTAGAATATAGCCAGCCGTAGCTTATAATTTTGTCTCACACGTGCATAAAATTTTATATAGTAACATGTCCTGTTGTGGGCTACGACTAGAAAAATGAAATTTTTTAAGAACCAAGACCTGTAACTGCTTAATACTTTTCTTTTGCTTACAACTCAGTCGTAACGTGAATGCTCATAACCTTCCTAAATAAATAGCCTGTGGCCTCAGCAGTAACTTTTAAAATGGGAACAAAAGATTTATAGATTAAAGCATAATAAAGGAACTCTTAAACTTTAATTATTAGATGAATAAAATAAAAATAATGAGTAATTACATATTTAATTAATTTCAGGTCAAAAAACATACAAACTCAATTGCGGCAACTGCTTTTGAAAACTATATTCGAGCGTTCATTACTTTAGTATATAATATTCTAAATTAATTACATTAACTGCGTTTAAACTTTCTAAGACAACTAATCTATGAAGAGAAATAATTTGGACTTAATTAAACATTGATCTTTCCCTCAAGTTCAAGTAGTAAAACCATAATTTTAATGTACTTATATGGTTTAAAATTTTATTTTATCGTTACTCATATAGTTATTTTATTTTTAGAAATATAAATTAAAACAGTTCTTGTAAAGTATTTTCATCGGTAAGATATCTGATAAAAAGATTTTTTAAATTTTCATTTGATATTTTAGTGCCGTCAGTACCTATACAGATACAGACCTTTCCAAGTTATCAAATAATAATTATTTTACAGCTGACGATTTTAATTCAATTAATTTCATAATTTGAGATGACAATTGTATCTATAGTCATATTCTACAGACAGACCATAACGGTAACAATTATCTTTGTAAATATTGTAAACTCATCTAGTTTACAACTACTTTTCGCGGTTTCATCTGCTTTGAGTATCGGTACGTACTTAAGAGACCGTTTGTTATTTATAGCCTCTGTTCCTGTAAGTATTAGTAGAAAATTGTATGACAACTTTAACTAACTGCACAGATTGTGATTTGCTTAATAAGCATTTTACAACTGTTAATTTGATACCCAGCGGCTCTAAAATGAATACTATCCAGTCCTTATCATTAGAACCTGATCCTTCTATTACAACTTTCCATTTCACACCTGTTACGACTGCGGAGGTACGCAAACATGTGATGGCTATCAAATCTGATGCTACTGGTAGCGATAACATAAGTCGGCGTATGATACTATTATCTCTCCATTCTATTCTTCCTATCCTATGTCACATATTTAACTTCTCTCTTTCTTCTAACGTTTTTCCTGATGTGTGGCGTCATGCATTAGTCATTCCTATTCCGAAAATATCCAAACCTACAACATTTTCACACTATCGACCAATTTCAATACTTCCTTTTCTATCTAAAGTTCTTGAACGCATTGTACACAAACAACTATATTCACATTTACACAGCAACAATATCCTATCCCCTTTCCAGTCTGGCTTCCGCCCCGGGCACAGTACAGTTACGGCACTCAACAAGGTCTGCGATGATATTAGGTACGGAATTGACAACCAGCAAATTACAATCCTTGCTCTGTTAGACTTCTCTAACGCTTTTAACACAGTAGATTTCGATATACTCTTAGCAGTTCTCAAGTCCATAAATATCTCCTCAAATGCTACGGACTGGTTTCATTCCTACTTATGTGGTCGCAGACAATCTATTAGTCTCGATGGGAAGCAATCTTCAGTTTCTCCTATCTGTGCTGGCGTCCCGCAGGGTGGAGTGCTTTCTCCTTTGCTTTTCTCCATCTTCATCAACACTCTCACTCAACACTTATCATCATCTTATCATCTCTACGCTGATGACTTACAGATTTATAAGACTGCAACTGTAGACGATATTGCTCGGGCTATTGACGATATAAACTCCGACCTAACAGTTATCAGTACCTGGAGTAAATCGTTTGGGTTGTCTATAAATCCTAGTAAGTCTCAAGTATGTATTTTCGGTAACTCAAAACAACTTCACAAAATTGACTTTCCTCTTCTTCCTTCAATTTTATTTGATGGTGTTTGTCTGGAGTATTGTGGATCGGTAAAGAACTTGGGTATCTTGATGGATAGTACTTTGTCCTGGGTGCCCCACATTGCTGAACTAAGCCGTAAGATCTTTTGTGCTATTGGTGGACTAAGAAGGTGGAAAAATCTGCTGCCAACAAAAACTAAAATATCTCTGGCTCACACCCTTCTTCTGCCTATACTCGACTATGCTGATTCCTGTTACCTCGACTTATCTCAGCAACTGATCAATAAACTTGAGCGCCTACAGAATCTTATAATACGATTCATTTTCGGCTTGAAAAAGTATGATCACATTACGCAATACCGAACACAACTTGAGTGGCTAACAATACGACAGCGACGTCATTTACACTCTCTCTCTCTCTCCTTTATAATATCCTTTATAATCCTGTTACTCCTCTATATCTCAAGGAACGATTTAGGTTCTTGGGCTCAAACTCCCTACTCCCACATCACCTTCGGTCCCGAAATAACAATCTACTCGAGTTGCCTCTGAATCGAACAAAATGTTACAGTGAATCTTTCACTGTTAAGACAGTGAAACTTTGGAATGCGCTACCGGATGATATTAGACGATCTGAATCGGTTGATATATTTAAACGTCGTGTTAAACAGCATTATCTAACACAAAATGCATAGCCTACTCAACGCTGTATGTCAATAATTTACGGTTATTATATTGTGTATGTATGTATGTATGTATTTATGTATGTATGTATGTATAATATGTGTATGTATGTATGTATGTATGTATGTGTATGTGTGTGTATGTATTATATATTTATATTAAACTACTATTTTATGTATGTAACTTAGTATGTATGATACTAGTACTTTACGCATCAACCGCTTTGTGTCCAGAAATCCTTTACTCATGGTTGCCTGTAAGAAATCGTTTTTAGTGATAAGGCCGCCATTGCACATTTGCTGTAAATATTTTACAATGTTACTTCATTATTGTGTGTAATAAAGTATTAAATAAATAAATAAATAAATAAAGTATTTCAATTGATTTAAGTATTTTCAAATAAGTGCACCTTATCATATTTGTACGGCCAATACTAATGTCACCCCTAACTTTAATACTTATACTCGCAAGATACTATTAAATATTATTTTATTCTTTTTTTTTTTGTTATTTACAAGATTCAAAGTTGTTATATAACTATACAACTTACCTTTACTTGTATAAAATTTTCTATTTTTGTCTGAAAAATGGTAATTAATTTTAGACCGTCCGTCGTACTACACACACTTTGCCATTAATTATTTAGTTAATTCCATTTTGTCATGTACAATAAATTAATAAAAAAATAATTGCTTGACATGAGTTGATATGTATATGGCAATATCGCAAAATAAAGAAAAGTAAAGGAGAGTTTGTATTAATCTTTTTAAAATGTTCTGTTCCTCGCGTGAGGTTTAAGATCTCAGTAGCTACGACCTTTGCGCTGAGAGAATACCTCGTGAAAAAAAGGATTGTAATGAGAAAATGCTCTATATTTGTTACACATAAAAAGAAACAAAGACTTATCGTAGTGACACATTTCTATTTAAAACAAAATTAATATTACGTCCCTACTAATTCATAAAATATTTTTCAACAAACCTCATTTTTTCAATCATTTCATTAATTTTTTATTTATTTGCTCATTTTTTTATTTAAATTAATTTAAAAAAAAAGTGTGTGTACTTTTGTACGCATGTAAGAAGTTATACTTCTTTGGTAAAGATAAAATCTTTCTAGTTCGCGTTATCCTAGGTTTGTAGATAAAAAAAAAATTTACGATACTAATAAAAGAAAATAAGAATTACCAATACCCAATACTCCATTCTCCTTTACACCTATAACTAATTCAGACATTAAAACTGCAGTCCTTTCAATTTCATCGCAGGCCGCTGGCTATGACAAGTTATGTTTGAAAATGATTACGCTAATTCTTCTTTTCCTACCGACCTTACCGATTATTAGGCATATTTTTAATTACTCTCTTACCACAAGTACCTTTCCGATATCCTGCAAACTAGTAAATTTTATTCCTTTGCCTAAAGTTACCAATCCTTTTTCTTTAGCTAATTTCCGACCTATTTCCATATTATCTACCCTCTCTAAAGTTTTTGAATGCATTGTCAACAAGCAGTTCTATTTCTTTTTATACTCTTAATGATCTTCTTAATTCATATCAATCTGGTTTTCGTCCAGGCCGTAGCACAACTTCGGCTCTTATCGACGTATCTGACGACATTTGCTTAGCCATGGAGAATAAATCGCTTACAATCCTTATACTTATTGATTTTAGTAATGCTTTCAATTCTATCGACTTCGAAATCCTTCTTGGCGTACTAAAATCTATTAATACTTCTTTATCCGCATTAGCGTGGTTTGAATCTTACCTTCAGAATCGTTCACAGCGTGTTCAAGTAAATATTTCAACTGGTGCAATCTTACTCTGGGAGTTCTCCAAGGTGGCGTACTTTCCCCTCTTTTTTTCTGTTTTTATTAACTCGATCACTAAGGTCACATCTTCCAAATACCACTTATGTGCTGACGATTTGTAAATATATCGCCATTTTAAGTTACAAGTCGCATCTGCTATAATCTCCATTAATGATGATCTAAGACTTATTATTGAATGGGCTGATAGTTTCGGTCTTACTGTTAACCTGAGAAAAAATAAAGCATTAATGATAGGTAGTAAATGCATTCGCTGTCGACTTAATATAGCAAAACTCTATTACCGTCGACGGCATTCCGACTCAGCTAAGTACGTAGGTGTTGTTTTCGATTCCAATCTTAACTGGGATGCTTATATCAATGAGATCAGTCGTAACGTACACTATTCGCTCCATTCTCTAAAAGCACTACAAAACTTTTAACCCTTCAAGACTAAAGATTCTCTCGTGCAAACTCATACATCCGATCATTTATTACGCTAATGTCACTTGTTTAGATGTCACCGAAGAATTACTTAACAGACAACTACAAAACTTATGCTAGCGTTTCATTTTCGGCTTAAAAAAATATGATCATGTAAGTCACTTTCGTAAGCAGCTGCAATGGTTAATTATCCACCATCGTAGAAATTTTAGAATACTTTGTTTCCTTTTTAAAACTCTTTTTAATCCTTCTTCTCCTTCGTATCTACGGGACCGCTTGTCTTTCTCTCACGATTCACGATGATGAATCTCCGTGCAGATACGGACATACAGACGTCTCAGAAACGTTCTCTTCTTCAGATACCCACCCACTTTTACTGTACATTCCGTTAGACTTTGGAATTCCCTACCATATGAAATTCGCGATTGCTAAACACAATCACTATTTAAGAAAAGAGAGAGAATTCTACCTGAATCAATCCTAGTATAAAATCAATTTAATTAAGTATCTTTATGTGTATTGGAATATATTATCGTATGTATTATATTATTTGTATCTACGTGTGTATATATTATTATGTATGTATGCATTTATATATTGTTTAATAATGTATTTATTTATTTATTTATTAATAATGATCTCTAACAGTTATACATAGGTCAAACATTCACAACCAATAATTTGACAATAAATTTCAAGAAAACTATGTAACAGATTACAGGAGAACACATCTTTTTTTACAAATTAAGCTAAACAGTAACCAATAATTTTGTTATATAAAATCAGTAATGACTCATATTAAGAGCCACCAAAAAAAGTATAATTACAATAAGAGGTACCTTAATACTACATATTATTTATTTATAAAATTGTAATTTGGAATAGATAAACAATTAACCACAATAATTAATTATTAACAAGCGAAAGTAACAGGAATAAGTTAGAATTATGTTAATACTCGTATATATAGGGGTGTAAATGACAATCAATTAAGCTACAAATTAACAGACAAGAGTTCACATTTTTTTATTATATGTTATATTTTTATTCTCAATATGTTGAGATTGTACACGCAAATTTTGCGACAAGATATAATATAAGTAGTGCCTTTGTACCAGCATTGTTTATAAGTGCTATTTCCTATTATTGATTCTAGTGTGCATAAATTGTTAAATAAATAAATAATAAAAAAAGGTATTTAATACATTGAAAGATTTGTTATAACGCATTATCTAGTTAAATAAAGTTTATTTAAATATTATAAAAAACAACAAAATTTTCGTAGCTAACTTCAGGGTGTCGTTTTTTTGTGACGGTGTGCGCGCGCATCGTAAAAATTTACTCTCATAATTTTTTCCCTAACGCCCCAAAAGAATTATAACTTCAAAAAAAAAAAGACTATAAACCAAGTTTTTATATAATAAAAATATTTTATAAAAATTTGTTTATGATTTGATTATTCATATATAATACGTGTCATTAAAATACAAGTATCAGGGCATTCGAAATGTGCGAAAAATCATGAAAATTGTGAAAATACAACATTTAAATGCGTAAATTGTTTGGGTAATCACATGGCCTTGTCAAAAGTATGCCCTAACTTTTTAAAAGAAAAGAAATTAAGAAGTTTAATGTCTGAATTTAATTGCACCTATCGAAAAGCCTTGGAAATTTATGTACCACCCGAGATAAATGATTTAGAGGAAGGAAGAAAAGGAAATGAAAAAAAGAACGAGGTAGAAGAACGAAGTGAAGAAGAAGTACCTATAATTTTTCAGACGGAAAACTTAAATTCTCAAGATTATCCAGTTCAAAATAGCAATACATCAACCTATGCAGGCGTTACCAAAAAGAAAAAGTTAATCAAAACGTCAAAACAAATTAAAAAACAATATTCGGAAAACATACACCCACAATGTGCTTTTAATAATAATGCTCAGTCAGATAATGAAAATATGGAAGATAACCATTGCTACGAGAAAAAATCCCCGACAAGAAATTCAAATGATCACAGAGCAAAAGATTTTAACATTGGAGAATTATTGAGACGATTGAAAGAAATTATATTTTTAAGAGGAGTAACGGTACGATCTAAGGTTGTAGCGGTATTTAAGTGTTGTATTGAATGGATTATAATTACAGTAGTAGAAAATGTATCAGAGTGGCCAATATTAAAACTGTTACTTGATTATTTACAATACGAAAATGACTGAAGCTAAGAAAAATAAAATTAAAATCAATTTGATGCAGTGGAACTGTCAAAGCCTCAAACCTAAGTTAGTTTTATTAGAAAATCTTTTATTTCAAGAAAATATTCACGTTGCAGTGTTGAGTGAAACATGGATGGAGCCGGACAGTACTCTTAAAATAAGCAATTATAACATATATCGGAAAGACAGGTATGATTCATACGGTGGGGTTGCAGTATTAACGCACAAATCAATAGAATCGCAAGTACGTACTATTTATAATCGTAATTCGGGAATAGAAGTTATATTAGTCAAGTTATTTAATTGTGAAGAAATAGAAAACATAATATCTCTTTATTGTCCACCTTCGGTCAACACCTGCCAACTTGACTGGGAGCATTTATTCGCAGCTTCTAGGAGTAAAACATTATTGCTTGGTGACTTTAATGGTCACCATACAAACTGGTCTAATAAAATAGATGCTAGAGGGAACCAAATCATGGATGCGTTAATGTCTGATAATAATTTTGTTACACTAAATAACGGGGATATAACTAGAATTAAATTTGTAAACGGTGTGATACAACAGTCAACACCAGATATTTCGTTTGCGTCAACGGATATTGCTCTCAGATTCGACTGGAGGGTGTTGAACGAAACCTTAGGAAGTGATCATTGTGTTATTAAAATTAATGTACATGTAAAAGTAGAACCGAGATATATAGTCCGTAGGAATTTTAAGAAAGCGGATTGGAATTCTTATTCTGAGTTACTCCAAACATTATATTCTGACTTAATTTTATCCAACGATTTACAACACGATTATAATATTTTTATAGACGATATGAACATGGCTGCTGATATTCACATTCCATTTGTTAAAATTTGTACAAATCCTTCAAGTAATTTTGTGCCTCGCCCTTATTGGAATCAAATCCTCTCAAAATGTGTAGCAGAACGCCGTTTAGCTCTTTCGCGATTTCGCCGTAACCCAACACCCGATAATTTAACTTACTTACGGACTAAAATACGTATTTCTCAAAAGTTAATGCGTAAATTCAAATCACAGTCATGGCAGGCTATGTGTTCTTCTTTAAATGAGTCATCAACTCAAACACAGGTTTATAATAAACTGAAGTGGATAAAGGGCTACAAAGCAAACGCAAACTATATTGACGAGGAAAAGGCCAATGAATTATTAAGAAACTTAGCACCGGATTACGTAATCACTCAAAAACAATCATTTTCATCCAGTAATATTAAATTAGAATCAGTTATAACTTTACACGAACTAGAAAAAAGCATTAAAGTAAAGGACACCTCTCCGGGATGTGACAACATATCATATTCAATGATTAAGAATTTACCGTTGAATGGTAAATGTTTATTGCTTTCTCTCTACAATAATTTCTTAATAAAGTCATTTGTACCTATCCAATGGCGAGATATCAGCATTATACCAATACCAAAACCCGGACGTGATCCACAAAATATTTCCTCACTTAGACCAATTTCAATGATCTCATGCATTTGCAAGGTTTTTCACACCATTCTACTTAATAGATTAGAATGGTTCATTGAGAGAAACCATATTTTACCTGAGACTGTTACAGGTTTTAGAAAATGCCATTCAACTCACCATAATCTTGCTTCTTTAGTTTCTAGGATACAGTTAGGGTTTACAGATAGGTGTAGTACGGTGTGTTGTTTCATTGATATAGACAACGCGTATAATAACGTCGATGTAAATAGTTTATTGCATACTTTGGATAGAATAGGAGTAGGCACAAAAATTTGTAAGTATTTAGAAAATTTTCTGAGACATAGACTTTTAAAAATTCAAACAGATAAATTACTAGCTTGTAGAAGTACAGGTCGTGGGTTAGCACAAGGTGACCCTCTTTCACCACTACTATTCAATATTGTAACTGCCCGTATATCTAAAAACATAAATAACGTGTATGTATCTCAATATGCTGATGATTTTCTCCTATATGCAACCCATGAAAATCCACTAAAAGCTGCTGAAACAATACAGGTATCTCTAAATGTAGTTGCAGATGTTATTTCAAAAATAGGCCTAGAGATATCAGCACATAAAAGCAAAGTTGTTATTTTCAAAATTAGTAACAAATCTTGCAACATCGAGTTAAAAGTTAACGGAATATCATTAGAAATAGTAGATCATTACAAATATCTGGGACTTTGGCTTGATAAATCATTAAGGTGGTCCAAGCATATAAACGAAATAAAGATTAAAACTTTAAAATATATTAACATTTTTAAAATTTTAGCAGGTTCACAATGGGGCATACATCCACGTCATTTAAGACGACTTTATACAGCTTTGGTCCGAAGTAAATTAGATTATTGTTGTTTTCTATACGATAACAGCGCTCAGATACATTTGAAAAAAATAGATTTAATACAAAATCAGTATTTACGTATCATAGGAGGGTTTATCAAAAGTACGGCAGTCCATGTCATGGAGTCTGAACTCCACATTGAACCACATGTATTTCGTAGATATTATCTAGCAGGTAAATTTTGGCTAAAATGTAGATCGTTCGCAAATAATGAAATTATTAGGCTATTAGAAGAATTAAAATGTGCTTGTCAAAGTCTTTATTGGAGAAATAAGAAAAAACCTTTATTAGTATCAATCCACGATTTTCTTAAAATAAATTCTATAAAAACTAGTAGTAATTTGGATATGTTTAATCTACAAACATGGATGAGCAATTTTGATTTATGTAAAATAGTTCAACCAAATTTAGAAAAAATTAAGAAACCAAAAAAATTATATGATCACGAAATACTAAGAACTATGTGTAATGATTGTATACAGCAAAACTTTCCAAATCACTATTGTTTGTTTGCGGATGGATCTAAAAATCAAAGCGATGTTGGAGCAGCGGTCTTCGATCCACAAAACGCATCCTCCGTTAAACTTAAAATAAACAGTAATATTTCCATTATGCATGTAGAATTAATTGCCATTGCGGAGGCTGTGTCGTATATTAAGAGTATCGATTATAAAGATTTTGTAATTTTCACTGATTCGAGGAGTGCTCTCCAACATTTATCTCATTGTGGTTATTCTAGTTTTCGAGGGGTTCCTATTGTTTATGATATTATAGAGACTTTATCAGAGCTCCAAGCAAACAATAAAAATGTTACGTTACAATGGATACCTTCTCATATTGGCATCGCAGGAAACGAAAGGGTCGATAAATTGGCTAGAGAAGCAGGGACTGATGGTATAAATTTTCAATGTCTACCTCTTTATTCTGATATTTTAAGTAAATTAAAAGCAAAAGTGATTGAATTATGGCAGGAATACTTCGATGAACGGTCAAAAAGCAAGGGAATTTGGTACAAAACCGTACAACCAAATCTATGTAACCAACCTTGGTTTCTGGGTGCCAATATGAGTAGAACCGAAATTGTAACTGCTTTCAGGCTTCGATCCGGACATGTCCCGCTAAATAGTTTTGCCGCATTAATGGGCAAAGCTACGTCACCAAATTGTTCAGAATGTAACAAAATAGAAGATGCGTTTCACATAATGGCTGAATGTGTCCGAAACGAAGCAGAAAGGGCTGAATTTCTTATCAGATATAATGTTAACTCATATGATTCAGGAATATGGAATAGTATTCTGGCCTTTCCAACGTCTGGAGAAGCAAGAATGCTATATAAATTAGTGCTAATAGGATTAAGACGTCGATTGTATTAGAGGTTATTTGTACAGAAGCTGCTCCTACAGGGGTGACATGATCACTTTGTGACCAAACTCCTTTAATCAAATAAAGATTTAAAAAAAAAAAAAGTATCAGGGCATTCTACCTACTACTAATCAGAAAAAAATAATCTTCAAAAAAAACTATGAAATATAGATGGAATATACACGATACAAATAAACGTATAACATAAATAAACTTTTAAATAAAATTGCACATATATAAGGATTATTTTTTCAATTTACGTCTCAAGCGTGAAGCATATATATATACTCGTAGGTATAGGTAATACAAAACAATAAACAGATCTTTTACTAAAATTGACATTTTTTTTATTCATGGTGTCGAACAACATTTTAAATAACAAGAAGAAAAGCGAAGGCATGAGTTAGGGGAGATAAAGATATTGCGCGAGCGCCACACACATCCTTTTATCCATCATTTTACCATTATGTATGAAGTTATGTATGAGGATCCTACGTAGTAGCTCCATAGGTATACTTTTTGATATTCTGTCACCACTGTCAAATAACATTATACATAAATGCTATATAGTGTTTATATTTAGTCCAACGATATCGCTCAATCTTTGACAGAGAAGATAAATTTAATTCGTTCAATAAAAAAATTGCTTTTATATAAGTTATAATCGACGCTACCTATAAAAACACGAAGTAAGAAAAAAAAACTCTCCAAAAGAATTTATACGAACTGCTATTACTATAGTTAAATAATATACCTACTTAAAATATAAAAGACATCAGATGATCTTTAGCGATAGTTGTCTCTTTATGTATATTTCAATGCTTTTGAATATGACTTACTAAAAGATTTTATTATTTCACAAAATTAGATAAAGTTTTTTTGATCATTTGGTATTTATTATTAAAAGTTTATTTGATCGTTTCAGTTTTGTTGTATTTTTTTAATGCAAATACATAAAAGGCGACGAGAATTACTTAATTTTATCAATTTTTGTTTTCTGATTATACGTATACTATAATTAGCATTCGAAAATACACATCCACAAAATTTCATGATTATTTTTAAAGGTTGCCTGTTATAAAAACTACACACCAAGTAAAATGCGTATGTTCAAAATAGTGTAACTAATTTAGTTAGATACTTAATAGAATGAAAATTATATAAACAGCAAGCAAAAGGAAATAATATAAGCAAGTGAAAACGTTTTCTTTTTTCTTCAGATTAATGAATTTTTAATGATATATTTTTTATTTAGCAATAAAAATATAAAGTATTCGCAGAAGTATTTTGAATTTATTTGCATAAAATATCTGTGTATATCATAGAGTCAATAGATTTTTTACTTATTCATTAACTTAAAAGCATCTTGAAAGCCCAACAAGAAGCTTCGTCAGTTTTATATAAAATGAGGATCAACATAATTTAATATTCCATTCATTTTCAGTATGAATATCTGTGTACAAAAAATGTAAAAGCTTTCGAAAAAAAAAACATAACATTACTTTTGTAATCCAAACATGTTTACCTACTCTAAAAAATTCAAGTACAATTACTATAAATTTTTGATTAAATAATGATTCGATTGTTGTTTACCTTATAAAGAATGTTTTTACTATATTTTACTTAATTAAAGAAACACCTTACTTGGGTTAATTTAAATTAAAGTCACATCTAAGACTATAAAATTATTTCGAAAACGTATCCCTGAATCAAAAATAACACACTTTTTTCACGCCCTTGGAAAATTTAAATTATTTATCTAATAACACTTAACACTATAAAGTATTGTAATTTGATATGCCGAGGGAGCATTTTTTTAAAAACTTTACATACAGTTACTTATTAATAAATATAATATACCACATGTTTCTTTTTTATTTTTTTATTTTTATTACAATTATAGAATAAAAAAAAAACATCAAATTTTCATATCCAATTTGTAAATTGTACATTAAATTAGTTAATTTAAAATTTGAATCCAAAGTTTTCAAATAAAATCGTTCATAATTTTAATCATAATCAAACATATACATACTTTAGGAAAGCAATCACAAATACCTTTGATACTTATGGGACCGCCATAGTGTTTTTATTAAGTATAGAAAACTTAAAATTAAATATGGAATCCGATAATCACATTTAAAAAAATAAAACTACATTTTTACTATCACAATTGAACTTCTAAAAATAATTTTCGTTATATTATGTGAAAACTTAAAATTAAATATGGAATCCGATAATCACATTAAAAAAAATAAAACTACATTTTTACTATCACAATTGAACTTCTAAAAATAATTTTCGTTAACAATACTACGTTATTCTGTGAAACACTTTCAAATAAATATATGAGCGCAGGGGCGTAGCTACCGCCGTATCGGTCGTATCAATGATACGGGGGCCCCGGTCTACAGGGGCCCCAACAATACAGTTCGGGACAGAAATTTATCCGGAGTTGCGACGTTTTTTTTTTTTAGGAATACATATAGCCCGAAGAAGTAAATACTAGCGGTCCGGGAGTAAACATAGGCCGACGACATAAAGACAAATTTCGGAGTGAGACGCGACGACCTTTTTTTTCTTTAGGAAAAATATTTGGGGCGTCGTCGTACGCAAAGAAATTTGGGGCCCCTTTACACATTTTGATACAGGGCCCATCTAAGTCACGCTACGCCACTATATGAGCGTACCTAATGTCTGGTAATTTATACAATATTGTAATATTTTGTATAGTCATATTCCGATTTATAGGTACTTTAATGTAGTCATTAATCTAAATTGGTATCAAACAGGACAAATAAATACAAAGCTAAATAGTTTCATGTTTTTGATGAATTATGTCTGCTTTATTAATTTAATGTAATATCAAACAAAGTGAGTTATTCGGGTAGTTAGGACAAATCGATTTAATTTGTATCAAAATTTGACATCAGCAATTACGTAATACATTAAATAAAGCCCATTATTTATTAACATATAATTGTATATATAACTATGTACAATCGGGAACTTTATTACTGCTTATTATTTATAAATATTAAATTATGGATTCTATAAAGTTTATTTCTCAAAACGACTTAACTGATAAATATGTTATAAAAAAACCCAAATGAGTTTCAGAGTTTATAATTTGTGTTTTTTTTTGTATATTTTATATACATTTATATATAAGTATATAAATATATTTATTAAACAGACAGCGGAAAAATACGTTACATTTATAAACTATAACTTTGTTTTAAATAATCAATGATATAATTGAAATAAATCTTAAAAAAATATGTAGGTATATCATTTTTGATAACTTATCTTTGCCGACGAAAAAAATTTTTTTATCATTAATTTAACTTGTAAATTTGACTAAAAACATTTAACGTATTGTTTTGTGAAAACCATTAATTACGGTGACACGTTATTAATGGCCATCGCGCTCTCGACACAGGCACGGATGTAATAAAAATCTATTACACCTTGCGCGATAGAAATAGTTTTTATTCCCTTATCTTAATAGTGTGTGAAATACAGCTAAGTGGATTTGCAGTTACGAGTAACGCTACATTTCCTTAACGGTGAGTAATTTAAAGACGGCAACCACTGATATCTGAAGGCACATTCATTACCACAACAATAGGGTAGAGGTGTGCCATAAATTATAAGAAGCTACACTTATTCGTTAATTTATATGCGATTGTGGATTAACTGTTATCTTGGTGAGCTATTACGTTTTTGAAAATGTAAAATATTTTTTTGACTATTTCAAATCTATTTTAATTTATTAACTTCTACACTATACGTTCATATGTGACGCGACTACTCGTTACGTTATGTGCCGAATAAGACAAAATTCTATGTCCATTAGGATGAGTGTACGAAACGCAAAGTTATTAAATTATATATACCTACTATTTAAAGACTGTTGAACATTGTGAGATTTTTTTTTACATTGAGATAAGATAAAAGTCTCTAAGTATTTTTATAGGTAGTTAAACGATTTATATACGATAAAAAATTTGATTTACATTTAGTTTTTGAGAACGTTCAAAAACATCTGTTATTTGACATTTATGTCGGATATTTGTCAATTTCTGATATATGTTTAATATACTGAACTGAATTAGCCTGCAAACATTCCATAGTTGGACAAAAACCTCTTCTCCATATAGGAGAAGGTCTGAAGCTTAATCCGCTACGTTGCTTCACCGTAGTTTGACAATAATTTCTCCACCATGAGTAACAGGTATCTATACTAACAAACGGGATGGACAGATTTGCTTGCTTTCCGAGGTACGGAATATGTATAAAAATACCTCTAGCACCTTCTAGTGCAAAGTTTTGCAAAAATTACTTATAATAAAGTAGATATATATACTTCGCTGTTATTTTTTATATAAACGTTGTACATATTAAAGCGCATGGTGTACCATCACATTATGTTGACTTGTTAGATTCATTCGATGTAAAAAATATTCATGCAGTATTTGTGTCTGAGACATTTCTTAAGCCATGTTTGCCCACATCTGCATATGCTTTGATGAAAAACTTTGATGTTTAAGTAGTAAATAATTAGCTACGGGCCTTTTAAACAAGCTCCAAGTCCCACGGCGAGCATTGGAGGGGGCTATGTTTGTTATTTCTATACGGACGAAGGTTGCCGTCATTTTTTTTTTGTGGCGCAGTGGAATCCATTTACAGATGATATCCAGGGCGCTCGGGTAGGCAGAGTCCACCGCCACGCCACAATCGTGACATTCAGTCGTAGACTCCCTTTGGGCCATCCGACACAGGTAGACAGCAACCGCGCCCGGTGAGAACTGCGTCAGACGGAAGGTGAGGGTCTTGCGTTTTCGACGCATTGACTGTTCAAGACCAAGCGTAGAGCAGCGGTTACGCGTGGGCCATACGGCTGCTCCGCCAGGTCCTCCCCCCACCTCCGCATTAGTTCTTCCTGCCCTAAGGTTGCCGATGAGCATAGCGGATTTGTTAGCTAAAATGGCAGTGGACAGGGAACATAGCTTGTATAACTGTCGGCCGATGGAGCAGAAACGTCCTTGAGTGGAGACCAAGTACCGGCAAGCGCAGCGTCGTACAGTCGTCCACGAGATGGACAGACGACTTGCTAAGAGTCGTCGGAAGCCGTTGGTTAGAAACTGCTTCGAACTGGTCACTCTGGAGGTCAGGCTTACGTACAGCAGTACACATCCAATGGCTAATATGATGATGATGATGATGGTGTTAAGGTTTTTAATGATACTGAAACAAAACATGTATTGTATAAAAATTCATAACTTAGTGTTACCGAATTAGTATTTTGTATTTCAAGTTAACCTGAATTACTCCAAGCGAAGCTTTGCAATATCTATTTTCATCGTAATCTTCTCAAATTAACCAATCCCAAAATAACCTGTTCTAAATGTATTCCCTCTAAGCTAAGGGGTTAATATTTTTCTTGGAATAGTGCCAATTTCACCACACTCACACAAAGTGAAGTTAAATACAATTAACTTTCATAACACTCTTTACAATTACCTCGGAATGTAGAAGTTGTACAAAATTGTTCATAGTTCTTTCACGTGGGTTATTTTTAATTATTTCGCTGCCTACCCATCGGTCGTGTCATACGAGCTAAAATATAAAAGTTAATTATACGGGACGACTTTAAAAAAATAAAACAATAACGAATGGAACCTACAAATTAAACATTGTTTAATGTATCCATTGTACTCGTACGTAGGGTCACCCCTATGTAATACTAACTTGTAAATGCGGCTTCGCTCGTATAGAACTTGTGTCACATATTTTATCAGAACATCGAAAATATTTTTTTGCTAAGTCAATATTTTAATCTTCGTATATTTATTAAACAATTTAATAAAAAAAATGTTCTTAATCTCTAGAAACATGACTTGTGGCGACTATAATATGTTATGTCAGAACGAAGCCATAGAAACATTTTTCTATGGCATTCGGCGTCTCTTCTAAATAAAAATTGAAAACTAATCAAAACCATTTCAATGTTAATCGATACACTAGGTCAAGGATTATTATATGCATAATGTTTATATGTTAATTTCTACAGTTATAATTATATAAAAAATATTATTTTACTTGTAAATAAATAAAGCGTCTGTGTCAAAAATCCCAGCCTTTACTGAATTGTTTTCCTTTCCTGGTCCATTGGTACCTTTAAAATTATTTTTCACCCGACACTTATTTTTTTAAGATCAAATTACAAGCATACCTACCTGTCTTTGCTTTGGAATTGGAACCTCTCTACATCTTAAGTTTTCTCATACTTTTATGTGTCTATTGTTATACACATTCTGTCAATTTCAATTACATATTTACTTAGATATGTAAAAGACAGACGGACAGTGGAGTACGAGTAATATTGCATTGGATCCCTTTGAGAATGAATCTCTAGAATGGTATGTTTTGGAAATAACTCGAAAAAAAAGTGATTTTTTTTTAATTTAAAATATTGTTTGACTAAACAAGGCATCTTTTGCCAAAAAAAAAACCTTTTTGTCCCGATTACTCATTGCTGTTTTTATGTCAAAATAATTTTGTAACTATATAATAACAAAGATTCTAAGACTTCGGATAAGAGGTTGAATCGTGACACCCACCGTAGCAAATAAAGTTTTTTTTTTTTTTTTGTAACACGTAATATTATTATTAAATTTTATTTATAGTAGTAGAGTACCAAAAATACCAAAAAATTAAATTTAATCCTTAACTAAATAATAACATTTTGATTTAAGAAAAAATACTCAGATAATTCACACACGGACATCAGAATTATCCTCTATTACTCGTCACAAGGGAAATGGGAGAGAGCTAAAATAAAATCGCAGCGTTAGTCAACGTCCGACGAAAATCAATAGCCGGCCAATATGTGCCTATCATTTTGACATCTAGAATTTTATACGCGGCTTATAGCAACGGAGCTGTAAAGCTATCCACTGATATTCGTGCACATTGCATGACGGGTCACTTTTTGTCCGACAAGTTACACCATTCATTAGTCCTCGCTGCCCATCAAATTTATTAAAGGATGCCTCCGGCAAACCTCAAATGCATTCATAATTAATTCATATAACTTATTACATATTTATTAATAATTGAAATAAAACTCATTAAAAGATTACATACATAAATAACCTTACATTTTTTGCTATAATCTCTCCCTTTTAACTTCCATGGAGCTACTTCAATAATTATGTGGTAAGTGCTCTTGAGTGTGTGTAATGTTCCACTCGCTTGCTAAGTACATAAACTTAAAATACTAATCTATGTAAAATTTCGTTCTCGTGGACTTCCGTTCTAAAGACATACCTTCTTTTGAAACAAAGCTCGCACTAAATTAACTAAAATTGACATGATAAAATAAAATTCAATACTAATGTTTTTTAACCTTATTCAAGGTTCTATATTCGTCCATATTTGTTTTAATATATTCGTTATTGTGAACCGATTTTAAAAATATTTTCATTGTTTGAAAGTTCATCTCCAAAAGTGATCAATATTCACTAAATCAAGAATGAATCAGATTATAAATAATCCACTACTGGGCAATGGTCTCCTCTCCATATAGGAGAAGGGTTGGAGCTTAGTCCGTCACGCTGCTACACGGCGAGTTGATGAATAATTTCCCTGCCATGACCATGTAATGATCATGTAACAACCGCTATCAGTTGTATATGGTGACAACCAGTACCGAGGGTTTTACTCCCTTCACACATTTTGACTTCAATCCCTTCTTCCAAAGAAATTGTGCTGAATTTCGGAATTAAAAGTACGCAGTGTCCTAGCTCGTATTATGAGCTTAAATTGTACCCAGTTTTGTTAAAATTAATTCAATAGTTTTAGGCGTGATGTGTGGCCAAGATAAACAAACAAACAACATTAAAATTAAAATAACATTTTTGGACTCAGTATCGATTAAGGTTACCTCATAAAATTTTCGAAATATCTTCAATGTATAAAATTGGTCCTGTTACAGTTTTATTATAAGTATAGATATAAGTACAAGTGAGATACTTATATCAGTTGTGTGGTGTTTTATTTTAACATTAAATTGATATAAAAAAAGAAATTTTGTCCCTCACAGTAAATCTTATATCTTTAAACGAGCAATTCTTGTATATATTATATATATATATATATATATATATATATATATATATATATATATATATATATATATATATACATATAATCTGAATCTCGGAAACGGCTCCAACAATTTTCATGAAATTTAGTATGCATGGGGTTTCAGGGGCGATTAATCGATCTAGCTAGGATTTATTTTTAGAAAATGTCGTTTTATCCCTTTTTTACGCAATTAAAAAATATCATTAGAATACGAAGGTAAATTTCGCTGTCATTGATAAGCTTGTAATAGCTCGGTTGGGAATTGGGCGGATTCGAATTCTAGCAACTCGGGTTCGATTCCAGGTGTCTACAGACTAATTTTTTCCTTTTCTTTTTCAAGTTTATTCTTTAGTGAGAAAAACTATTATTGAGAGCTCTTTTTATTTTTTTATTTTTTATTTAAATAACCAGTTCCTATTATTTTACTATTACGTCGGTAAGATCGAAAATATTATTTATGTTTCATCAGTATGTAATGTATCTAAAAATAATTTAACCGAGCGAAGCTCGGTCATCCAGGTACTAGACATAATTACAGGAATGTTTGTATAATCAAACAAACAAGTAATAATTTTAAATCAATAAATAACATCTCTCAATTTCTTTACTACAGTAAATTACTTAAAGTTGGTGCAACGTTATACAAATAAAGCATACGACCGTTCTGGTGTGATGCAAGTAGTCGCCTCAACGCCGGCGGTCGCGGGTTCGATTACGGCTCGGAGCAGATATTTGTATTTGTATAAATATTTATTTTTCGGTCTGAGTGTATTCCCTTGTGGGTCTCCACACCTTGCCTCGGAGAGCACGTAAAGCCGGCGGTCCCGGTTGTTATCATAAACATATGATAATGATCGTTACTCGTAATGAAAGCATTAGTACGAAAAATTATTGAGAGAAATGTCATAAAGGTAGGGCTTAGGTTTTCCTCTCAAAATCACACCAAATTAGCTCCCCTAAGACGTCCTGGAACACCTAAAAGTGTTACAATCCTAGGGAAATTATTTCCAACGCGCAGTAGAGTAACGTGATGGATTAAGCTCAAAACCTTCTTCTATATGGAGGAGAGGCCTTTGCCCAGCATTGGGACGCTTACAGGTCGATTAAGTTCAGTTTTATACAATTTAAGCACATCTGCCAACGTAGTGTAACACTGCATATCAGATTAAGCTACAATCCCATTTGTTCATATGAGAAGACACCTAGTCTCAGAAGTAAAACATCTAAATCCCAGCGGATAAACCGAATTTTGACTAGGCCAACTATGCACTTTTTTGTGTTATCATACTAAATATTAAAAAAAAAAAATCTTTTAACAAGGAATGCTTTCTGTCAACTATTTTACCACCATAAATAAATAATAGCCCACTACGAGACGCGAACATAAATCGTCTACAATTTTTCGAAGCCTCATTGCTTAGACCCAGTTTTTTAATTGACCCCTAAGCAGTTGTAATTAACACAAGCGACAAATAAGTAAATTAAGTAGCACCGTTTTGTCGATTCGAATGTTTCCACTTCAGCCTTTAAAGTTATTTTTATAGAACGATAATAAATCAATGTAGCAACCATCTGCATTGTCGGGGAACTAGCATAAATCCATCAGGTATTTTTTTCATCTTATGATGAGCTTCAGCTTCAAATGATGGTAAGAGCTCTTTTAATAGTTTTGTAAAGAGAATTGTGCGGGTAAAGCCTACTTGAAATCATATGTAACAAAAACAGATTGTATTTATTATATTATACATTTACTAGCTGCTGCCCGCGACGTCGTCTGCGTAAACGCTATTAGATTACACTTTGTTATGGAATGCGTTGAAGAAATAAAGGTTCACTGCTCATTCCCCGTAGGCGATAACGTGATAATATGTAGCCAGTATGTTGACCCGACTTCTTAATAATATTCGTGCCAAATTTGAATTACATACATGCAGTACTTTTTGAGTTTATCCCGGATATACATACAGACAAACAGACAAAAATTCTAAAAACTATATTTTTGGCTTCGGTATCGATTGCAGATCACACTGACTTCCTACCATTTTATTATATGTATAGATTATATTATGACAACCGGTCTGGTGTAGTGGTGCAAGTAGGCACCTCAACGTCGCTAGTTCTGGATTCGACTCTCGCTCGGCAGATACATGAATTTGAACAAATATTTGTTTCTGGTCCAGGCATATATTCTTCATTTTCCTTCCTTCCTTCCTTCCATTGGTCCCGGTTGTTACCCTAAACACCTGATAGTGATCGTTACATGATAGAAAAATTATCCGCCAACTCGCAGTGGAACAGCGTGGTGGATTAATTTCTAACTCTTCTCTTTTATAAGAGAAATAAGTGCCCTTTGCCCAGTAGTGAGACGTTTACAAGCTGATTCAGTTCAATTCAGTTCTACTAAGTACATAAGTAGTACTATGAACAGTGATACTAATTTCAGCTAAAATAAAATGCAAATTAATCAAATAACAAAATAGAATATGTTTTGGTGAATGTCAATATTTATACGCACACGAGCTATTTTCCGGACGCGTACTAATCACTTTATTGCGCCAAAGCATCAGGGATCGCGGTCACATGCCCGGTCTGATTATACTGCTTTATAATTGCTCTTACAAATGAGTTGAAATTGCCAACGCCGATAATGTAATGTTTTCAGTTGATCGTTCATTAATTTGTGTATATTGTGTCAGTTTTAACATTTGCCTGATCAATGTGGTGAGCTTTGTGACTGATTGTGTATTGTTATTTAAAATTTTACTTTTAGTGTGCAACTAATCAAAACAACTTATGATTTTGTTTTTATAATTGTGACTATATTGTTCATTCGCTTTTAAAATATATTAAAACATAGTCGATGCTATATTAATACGAGGTTATTTATTTATTTATTAGGGATGGTACATAGCACAGAAAAAGTTATAAAAGAAAAAATGAAATACAATTATGAAGGCTAATTGCAAAAAAAAGACAAAACAAACAATATAACAAAACTGAAAAAAAAATACAAACTTATTATTATCCTATTAAACTAAATAATATACTTGGGAAGAAGGGGCATAGTACGAGTACAAAAAATTTTCATTTTTATAGAGATAAAATAAGTGTATACAAATGTATCAACATTTCTCTTATTTAAAACTACAAAACTGTATATTCCTAAAGTAAATGGAATATAAAAGATGACTGAATCTGAGATAAGATTTGAAATCTTAATCTTCTTTATGCGCCAACAAAAACAAGTCATGCGAAACAACCCTAAAAACTTTATTACTTTGAAACTATTTCTCGCAAATTGAAATAATTCACCCAGTCCGAGCGCATAACTTTAAAGTAACTTATGAACGAGCATGATGAGGCTTTACACAATACGATAATGTCGTGCGATGCACGCAGCACGGAAGGGAAACGCGTTATGGGACTCTCATTAATTACGACTTCCTATGGTTATAGTCTTCAGGAATACACATAGATTTATCGGCTTTCAGGAATACACATAGATTTAATCTGTAATTGCTTAGAAGACGTCTCAAGATTTATCATTAAATACCAAATTCTTGTACTTTGTCTAGTCGTCGAAAAGTTAAACAAAGTAGTTTTTTTATGTCTAACACATTTTAATTAACAAGCTTTTAATTTAAAAGGTAATACATTTATGTAACGTTAAAATAATTAATATAGATATTATAATATATTTGTAATTTATAAAAATACACACCAAGATCTAAAATAGCAAATATTAACTTCATAATTTTATGTATTCCTGAATTATGTATATTTCATAAATGGTAAACTCTTCGCTCACAAGATAATTTTTCGCCTATAATCATGCAGTACGCCACGTTCCGGACGCTTTAAATTATCTTCAAAATTACATCTTATTTTCTTTCCATTCAAGAAAAGTTTCTACAAAGTCTTCACTTTTTATACCTAAAGACTTTTGCTTTTTATTCGTAAATATTTTTGTTTATAAAAAGATAAACGTTCAGCTTTTGTAGGAGCCTTTGTTATAATCATGTTGTAAATTTAAAAAAAAAATATATTATTTTTATTTCTAAATTTTACAGTAATACTACATATTTGCAATGCAAAACTTAAAGTAATAAAAATATTTATATAATAACTTTGAAATAAAATTACTAACATAAAAATAAATTCATAAACTTTATTAGTTTATTTTATCGAGCAAATTGTGACAAGTACCTAACTCAAAAGTACTTTGAGTCGTACGTTTTGTAGTGTGTTAAATTTTAAGTTAAAAAGTTTGTAGCGCATCTTGCAAGAAGTGTATTTGGAATTGACAGAATTTCACATTATTATAGAGTGACATATTTTCTACACTTATTGATAAGAGACTTAATATTTTTATAAGTCTTGTAAATTCCGCTCTGATCTTTTATCGTGAACTAAAGTATGCAATTATAATACTAATTTATTTGTCTTTTATTATCATATTAAATGAACCCTTTACTGACTTTTTTTATAACGACGGTACTTAGGATACCTATTACTTTTATAATGTATGGTAGTGTATAACATTGAAATCGAATAGTAACTAATTGCTTATAAAACATAACAAAAAGATAGTATAACTTTCGCATAAGATATAAACTTTCGCATTTTTCTACCACTAAAAATAAACAACAAAGAAGCTAATAAACATAGTTAACATATTATCTTATTTAATAAACGATATTAAGGGAATTTTAATTAAGAAAACTTTTAAGGAAATATGATTAAATTTTATGTCGAAGACCGCAAGCGAATCTTTGATATCAAATTCCTTTAGAACAGACCGCATGTACTCGGCTCCCACGCCGCATTTACTCATATTTTAGATAACGTTCGACTGTTTTCTCGCAGTCAGTATATGAATAAAAATACATTACCATAACCATATCGTAAGAATATTTTAGAATTCATGATATTATTCTACACAGATCTTACGTATCGATTTTATTTGAAGTTCTCTTCTAAACAACTTTATATTAAATAAATGCATTTGTATTGTTTTCAATGACTATTATCCACAATAAATATGACGTACAAATTATTTCTTTTCAAGAAGAAATCAATTTATTCTAGAAACTAAAACTATTTTTATAACTCCTTATCCATCTCTATTTGAGATTCAGAAATAAAAATTATATTACGTCTCATCATGGCTGGGTCAATAAGATCAATGCGGGTAAAACCGAAAAGAATACTATTAAAACAATATAAGCGACCTAAAATTATTAGGTATTTGGTTTGGTTTTAGACTTTATAAGTCTAGAAACATTATAACATTAATAACATAGGTGAGCATTTAATAGTTTTAATAAAAAAATCAAAATATACGACTGCGTAAAATACTCTTATTATGTATAAACTAAAAAGAATAAAACAATTTACTAGCTTTCATTCGATACCCATATTGCTACAGTAAGAAAAACAGGTCAACTCCCCCCCCTCATTCCGCCATTTGCGGGCGCCATTTTGAAAATTTATATAGCCTATGTCACTACTACAATTTAGACAAATCCGACGACACCTCATATGTCAAAAACCGTTCAGCCATTTGGGCTGTAGGGCGTGCCAAAGAAATGGGCATACATACATACATACATACATACATACATACATACATACATACATACTTACATACATACATACACTCGAAAAACATAACCCTCCTTCTGTCGCAGTCGGGTAAAAAATACATTATCTCTAAAAGATATGAGTTAAATAGTATATGATAGAACATACGTATTTTTTAAGTTATTAAGTGACTTTTTTTTTCGTACTGTGATAAGGAATTAATAAAACATCATTCAAACGAGTTTCATTAAATTTCTAAGTCCTCATATGTCAATAAAACGGTAATTTAAAAAACTAAAAAACCCGACTGCGTTTGTTTATGTAATTGGAAATGAAATTAATTTGGCGCCAAAAATCTGCTATTTTTTATTTTTTATTTTAATTGTGTCACTCTCACAGTAAATACGAATTTAACGACACCTCAGAAGCTAAAATCCATCGAGCCGTTCAGGCCGCAGAGCGTACCAAACAATTATTCATACATACATACATACATACATACTCTCGAAAAACATAACCCTCCTTTTGGCGCAATCGGGTAAAAAAGTAGTATCACGCTTATTATTTCACAAAAACTTTATTAATAGATTATAAATTTATATTATATATTGATTTTAGATTTTCTGAAACGGTAAAATCATTTAATATTGAATTATTATTATCATGTAGGTATATCAAATATAATTATTAATGCATTGATTTTCTTTGCAGGAGGCCGTGAAAAATGGTTTTAAGTAAACGTTTTCATTTATGTAAAAGAATGGAAAAATCAAGATGTACAAAATTGAAGACCAGTGGTAGATGGCAGCGCAGGACTGCTTCCCGTTAAGAAAACATGGCTGTGGGCGCGCAAACGCGAGGCGGTGGTCCTCTCGCGCGCCTTCTAGTACTAGCTATTCTACAAGTAAATTTTATAGGTAATATATGTCTTATTTTGTATATGCAATAACTATATAGCTACCACTTACAGAAAAGGCCTATGTTCAGCATTTTAAAGCGGTTACAGTACTTAATATAAATATATATAAATTATTTTTTAATTTCCTGATTTTTCGTTAATTATGATACAGTGAAACAGATCTCAATTCAATTTAAATGTTTCGAATTTCCTTATGAATTGGCCAGCTTTATTCGCTTTGATATTCTACCAGTGAACGTTCCAGTATTCGTATAAATTCATTCACCGTGGCTATCTATCTGTCCATCTGCCAAGACAAATGGCCGAATGCCAACTCCTAGTCAAATACAAATATTTTATAATATTGGAGCAAATTCCTATTACAATCAATTTAGAAGTCTAAAACAATTGAACAAATTTTCTTTTATATTATGGCATAATGTGTTAACGACTAGCTCAATCCGGAATTTTCTTTAGGTTATAAGTGTTTTTCTTCAGTTGCAACTCGCAGCGGACCGGTAAAGAGTAGTTGTCATAACAACGAAATTAAAGTACCGGTTGTAAAAAAATCGGGATACTTCGTAAAATCGTCACACGAAATTAGAAAAAAATATGTCAAATAATATTTCATAAAGAGCTTATTCTTTCTCCAAATAAAGCCCGTGACTAGGCCGTACCAATGAAAAATTGAGATATGTTGGTAAAATATTTATTATTATGCCATTTATTTTTATGCTATTGGTACTAGAATACCTAATCGATTTTTTTATTTTTTATTTCCAGATTACCGTACCTTAATGTTGCAGTAGTAAAATTAAATTTCTGACGTTTATCTTGTATTAATAAATACTTTTATAAAGGTTTTTTTTTTTCGCTTGCATTAGCTGTGGTTACCATACGTGTTAGAGAGATTTTGGTGTTTTAGTTTGTGTTTATTACTCTGCTTTATAAGTTTTATAGTAAAAATAGTAGGCAATTGATGATATTAGTTATTATTAATATCCATAAGGCTTGGTAAGAGTTTAAGAGCCATCTGGATCCGGATCGCCCGGATCCAGATGGCTCTCAAACTTCTCGTAAGCGTCTAGCAGTTGATGACTCAACCACAACCATTCCGTCCCCTAATATTACCCCATCAACCACCCTTCCGCTGCTATTTCGTCGATACAAACTTTTTTTGTTCATCCTTTTTCCGAGGCTCCTAAAAGCTATACAGATGACGACAAAGGTCCTAAAAGGTCTTAGTCCATGTCTCTTGAGAAGTCTCAGACCCAGCTACAGGAACTACTATCCGGGACATTAAATTTGGGCAATTTATACATTAGGACAAAATTAAATCAATTATTAATGATGATGTAAAGAATATTGGACGAAATAAAATTTCTATCGAATTTTCAACTACACAGACAGCTAATTATTTTATGTCGAATCCTGTACTAGAATTATGTAAGTATAAAACAGTAGTTTTATACTTACATAGCAGTAGCACCAACTTACTTACAAAGATAAGATAAAAGTTTTACGTGCAGGAACTACTGTAGTATCTGGAGTTTCTTTCTGGTTATGGTGAGGTCATCAAAGCCAGAAGGTTGAAGCGTAAAACTGTAAATGAAGGTACTATCATTTGGGTACCAACTCAGTCTGTAGTGTTAACCTTCAGAGGTCAAATCTTCCCTGAAATAACAAATCTGTAAAAATACAAATTTCCTACAATTCAGTGTTTGAATTGATGTCGATATGGCCACATCAAAACACAGTGCAAGTCAAAACCCAGACGTTTCAGATGCTCACAACTGCATACAGGTGAGTCATGTGTTGTTCCTGAAGACAACATACATGCTTGCATTGCTCAGGAAAACACTTCACAACGAATAAGACTTGTCCGGAGTTTGCTCGTCAGCAGTCAATCAAACTCATCATGTCCCAAGGGAACATCCTCTCGTATCTCTCCCGCTAACAGATCCTATGCAGAGGTAGCGAAAGAAATGTTCTTCCCTGTGGTATATTCGGTTAGTAGTTCCCAAAGGTCTAATCCCACCTCTCCGACTTTTCCAATATCTTCACCTAATCGGTCCTATTCAGAAAAAGTATCCAAACTCCCCTTCCCCGAGCTCCTTTAGGAAAAAGGTACGATAAACAGGCTCATGATGCCATTATTGATAACTGTCCTTCTTCTCAGCCTAATGGCTGTGCTCTCACCAACAATAATAATCCTACTCCTCCCTCTAATAATCATAATCTCTTACAATATCTTATTCAAAATTTATCTTTATCATTACTACATATACTGACTCGACACTACGGACCAACGTTGCCAACACTTTATTTATACTTTTAGACGCATTAAAAAAATTGCCCACTTCCTTCTGTGGAACTGCCAAACCCTACGTCCTAAAAAACATGAGCTCCGCATTCTAATAAATCTCCGTAAGCCCGTTATTAATGCTATCTCCGAAACATGGCTGGTTCCAGGATCCCAGTTTCAGGTTCCAGGTTTCTCCTATTTAAGGGATGACAGAAGTGACGGATATTCTGGCAGTGAAATTTTAGTTCGGCACTCCATTCTCTTTTCGCCGATAAACTTGCACCCGCTTTTGTTCCGTACCATGACTGTTTTCTTACTTCCATGCCAGTATCTAAAGAGATGGATGCCCCTTTTATCATTTCAGACCTTCATTGTACTATAAATGGCTAAAAGAATTCTTCTCCTGGAGTAGATAGTATACCTTATTCCATTATAGTAAACGTAAATGATAAATCAAAGAACTTTTTCTTAAGCATAATTAATTCGGGTTTCATACAAGGAATTGTCCCGCAATCTTGGAAGTCTCAAATCATTATCCCAATTTTGAAATCAGGTTAAGACCCTTCAAATTCAAATTCATATAGGCCCATTGCTTTATCTTCTACGTCAGTTAAAATTGGTGAACACCTTATAACAAACCGCTTGGAATGGATAATGGAAAGCAGAACATTCTCTCGCCCTTTCAATTTGGCTTCCGAAAGTGTTTGAACAGCATTGATAGCTTAAGTATTCTTTCATCAGACATTCGAATTGCTGTGAGTGTGGGTGTTTTTCTAGATATAACCTCTGCATATGACAATGTTCTTCTTCCGATACTCAAGCAGAAAATGCTACAGCTAAGTGTTATTCCGAGGATAGTTCATTTCATTTGCAATCTGTTACTTGGCAAATCTATTGTGGTTAAACATCAGCATTTTTCTCTTCAGTTTTTTGATGCTTGCGTCTATTCCTTACAGTAATTTTTCATGTAAATACATTAAACGTAACAAATTGACTTGTAAATACTCTTTGTGTTGTTGTAAATATAATTTTTGATTGTCATAGTATAACATAGTTGTATATAAAATGTTTCTAACTTTAAAATTTGTCTTGTTCTAGGTGATGGGTATTTGAGTAATTTATTTACTATTGCCTATATTTACATAGTTCAACGAAGGTTATTACCTCGACCGCACTGATTAATTTCCTTCGTGCATTCTCCATTCTTTCTTCCCTTTACCACCAATGAAAGCTATTAAACCAAATGGATGAATGAATGAATGAATACATTTACAAACAAATATACATACACCCACATACATCCGATTTATTTTTTCGATAGGCGCTCCATGTTTATAAGGGCGATCTATAAGCTACATTTTTAATTTATATATGATATCAACTATTTTGTACGTACGTACTTGTAGAAACAGATACTTTGTAAATCGTAAAATTTATTTTAAAAAATTTAATGAAACATAAAGTTATATTAAAAAAAAATTAAAACTTTATAAAACACCAGTGTTTGTTTAGATAGCGCTAGACTCACGTTAAATGTAAATGCAACAGCGAGATTGCCAAATAATACAGTGCCGTACATTTACGACATTTGTGTAGTCCGTCCAGAGTTTTGTAGTTTTCATCTAACAAAGTGCAAGCTTTCACAGCGTTTGCGTGAATTTCTACTTTATGACAATACACGGCCTGTTTGCGCGGTTATAAAAACATTCCCACAAAAGATTATACCATCAGTAGATATACAAGTATGACATGAGCTGGAAAACCTTTAGCTGTCAAGTTAAATTAAAAATATTTAGTTTAATGTACGTGAAGTACTTTCGTTAGTAAATTGTATGCGAGTTTTTTTTATTTTTAACAGACTTCAAAAAAAGGAGGAGGTTCTCAATTCGTCTGTATTTTTTTTTTTTTTGTGTTTGTTACCTCATAACTTTTTACTGGGTGTACCGATTTTAATGATTCTTTTTATAGTCAAAAGCTAGTGCTCGTCATGTGGTCCCATTTAAATTTGAGCGAGATGTGACTAGTAGTTTTTGAGTAATCCTTAATAATGCGTATTTTTATTCCTGATACCGCGCGTCGCTGCGCTGGTCGCGTTGCACACAATCGTTCCTTGTGACTTAATTTGTTTCGGAAGACTATCACATGTTATGTTTTTTATGTTTACTACGAGTTAAACTATACAATATTATATTTTGTTTCTCAGATTATGACTATGGTGTAGAGTAATGTTGCGCTGAACTTTGAGATAGCACGTTTCAAAGCGCGGCCTGTATTTAAAAGATCATGTTATCTCAAAAATAGTTATACGGCAAAGTGTAAAGGAATAACTTTTCATCGGTGATTAACTAGACTAACTGTTTACTAACTGTTACTAATTGTTTTAAAATTTTTAATTTGTCAAAATATTTAACGGACACCATTTTGCGTCATTTGTCATAGACTAAAATCTTAAATGTGACATTGTGTGTGCAACAAGTGTACCTAAGTTAATACTTTAAGTTAAGACTAATGTCTATTAGCAGCGGAATCGTTTGTGATGTAATCTCAGGAAAGTAATGACAGTTAGAATCTTGGGTGGCATTGAAATGAAATAAATAAACAACTTAAATTAAATAAATAATTTAACTTAAATGTTTATAACATAATATATAATATCAAATACCTAATGAAAGGCAGAAAGGAAGGCACGTTATGACTTATGCCGTTGGTCTCATTAAGTTTGCTTAGTGCAATTCAATAAGCAGAATATAAACAATATACGGCGTAATTATGTCGCATTCTATGCCTCTCATACTCGGCCGCCTCACCCCGCGCGCACCGCACTGCCGCACATGTTGAACAGATTTTGTTCGAGTTTTTTGTTCTATTGTTTAGCCACTGGTCATTACAAACATTACGTCAAAGGAATGTGACAATACCCAATTTTTTATCCATAAAGGGATGCCACTCGGACGCAGGTATTAACGATATTAATTTAAATTGTATAACATATTATAATATTTTGTATGTTTTAAAAGAGGATATTAAAAATACATCCAAAAAATATGCTAAACATAATGCAAAATATTATCGAGGGTGGTACCTGTAGCTTGTAAACTGTAACCGCTCAGCTTTATATAAATAAATCAGTTATCGAACTACAGATTCACTAAAAATCAAGAAATAAAACAAAATTTTAACAAAAAACAATAACCGACTTCAAAGCAAAAAAAAAAAAGAACGGTAAAACAAAATTGCACTAAAAAGTAAAAAAATAATTACGTATTCTTTTGTCTGTTATCAAATTATTACGATAATATAATGTACAATTATATTGTTGTTATTGGAGTCGGTGTCAGCCAAGGAAATAAGGAAAAGAGTGCGTAATAGTGTACACCTATTGTAATGTTAAACTACGTTGGCTGACACCGACTCCGAAAACAACAATAATTGTACATTATATTATCGTAATAATTTGATTACAGACAAAAGAATACGTAATTATTTTTTTACTTTTTAGTGCAATTTTGTTTTACCGTTCTTTTTTTTTTTTGCTTTGAAGTCGGTTATTGTTTTTTGTTAAAATTTTGTTTTATTTGTATAATAGTCAGGATTTTGTTGATATTCTAGTTGAATATGTTATAAATGAATATTTAAATTTATCGTACATATTTAATACAAACTTAAAAACTATTTTGTAAAAATAAGTTCTGCGACAAGAATTTAGTCTTATGTAGTAATTGGAAATTCCAACAAACAACTCTTAACTAACACTTAAACTGTTTTTGCTTAAAAGTTTCGATGTCAATTAAGGTATTGTGTGTAAATTTAACGGTTTAGCCCACGGGCTTAGAAAAGGTCTTGGTTATATCTTACAAAATATGTATGGAATATTTTTAGCGGTCACCACAGTTTTTTAGTTTAATAGTCTAACATGTTATATTATAAACATATATTATTATCGTTTAGTTTTTGTTACCGCATTGAATGTGGGGATATACTATCGCCCATGATACCATTTAAATCAATTAAATTGTGACTTGTTTTTGGCGGTTGGGACAGGCTTTGCTTGGTGTAATGCCATTTAATATTGTGATGATGTGTGATTGTTGATACTTTGTATGAATAAAATTATTTTTATTATTTTTTAATACATTATTTTCTCTCTTTAAAATTTTGTGTTAAAATTAATTTATCAAACACTAGCTGCTGCCCGCGACGTCGTCTGCGTGAACGCTATACAGCACCAAAAATACCTACGATTAAAAGGTATACCTTTTCAAATAACATTCATTTACCCGTTTCTTCTTTATATTTCATATCTACAGAAAGTGCAGTAACAGAGGGAGACTGTATTTTGTAAAATTGACTTTCAAAAAGTGCTTATTTTCAGCCTGATTTGAATAAATGACTTTATGGTGATTCTGCTGAATTAAGTCATAAGTTGTGACTGAAGCAGATGGAGAAAATAATGAATAAGGAATACAGAATAGGTTAAAAACACATACTTATAAGACTTCTCGATAAACAACATTAGTGGTTTGGCTCTCCGCAGCCAAAATGTAAAGAGAGTCAGGACTGGTGACGCGAGTGTGAGAAGCAGCTCGTCCTGAGGTCGACACCAGCTACCCTCAGTGTCTGCCTCTGCGACTTATTGATGGTCATCGCGAAGCAAACACTCACGGGGAACTGTAAGCACTTGAACTGGAACGGGAAGTTATGAGGCATGAGGGGAATGCGTGGTGTAAATACTGCCTCGCCGACGCCACAACCCGTAAGAATTTCCGCCTCAATGGTGTGTCTGTGGAGCGAGATGACTTTAAGGCGGGCCCCGTTACACAACTTCGGAGGAAATAGGTTCCGAAGAAGCATAAGCATTTCTTATCTTTATAATATATAGCATGCTTAATTTTCCTCTTTCTTCGTTATTTAGGTCAAATAGCTTACAGCCATAGCGTGCCGTTTTCGAGTTTAAATTTTGTTATACATCTATGTAGTTCTTTTTGAGTTCTGTTTGTTATTACATACAAACAAACTCGATGAATTTTATAAGACATAAATGAAGCAGCTTAAAACATATATAAAGACATTTTTTTAAATTGTCTTGCTCATCTTTAAAATGAATTAACGATACAATTTTTAAGAAGAAAAAGCACAACTCCATCTATGACTTTTAATAACAACTATTAACCTCGCCAACATTATCAAATTTAAATTATTTATATCCAAAAAGGGTTTACACATGTAATTCGACTTGATGTTTCTGAAATCTCATAGATGGCGCTGCTTTAAGATTGTCTTGATACTACTTATATTCATTTCTTATATTACATTTATTCTTACATTAATTATGTTTATCGACCTAAGTTACTTATATTTCGTAATTTTTATAGTGTAAAGATAGCTTATAGCATGGTTCTTATTAACATAATAACAACATTCAAATATGCGTCGTTAGATTACACGTTGTTACAGAATGCGTTGCAGAAATAAGGGTTCACTGCTCGTTCCCCGTAGGTGATAGCGTGATAATATGCAGCCTATATGTTGACCCGACTTCTTAATAATATTCGTGCCAAATTTGAAGTAAATTCGTGCAGTACTTTTTGAGTTTATCCCGGACATACATACAGACAAACAGACAAAAATTCTAAAAACTATATTTTTGGCTTCGGTATCGATTGTAGATCACACATCAAGTATTCTTTTAAAAAAATATTCAATGTACAGTTTTGACTTTCCTACCATTTTATTATATGTATAGATAACGATATTGATTACAAAATATCTTATTCAAATAATTACTAAAATGCAAAAAACAAAATAACAATGTACCACGAAGCAATTACAAAGCAATGTACATTTAAATGAAAACATAAGAAATGTCTTATTTTAAATAAAAATATTTGAACAAACATAATACATTGAATACGACTTCGCAAATGAATATTTAACCATTTTTAAAACGATTCAGTCTTCGATAAAAATATAAAAGCAGCAGAGTAACATGGATGAACCCTTTCAGAACTCAAAGCGCTAGCTGCTTGGAATCCTCATTGAAAAAAAGGTCGAATTTCAGATCGCTTAAACCACACCAACATAGCTTTGCCTTACTTTTTTTTTTCAAGGATATTCATGAAAATTCATTTATAGCAAAACAAATGAAAAGATAATATATTTTTTGTTTTATTAGTACTCTTAAATATTATTTTATTCTCATATTGATTTACAGTAAAAGACGTCGAAAGAAATTGCCACCTAAAAACTTCTGCTTAGCTCAGCAGACCGTACTCCGCTACTGCCAGAATTAAATTAATTTCGTTGTAAAATTTTCACTTGCCACCTTATCTCGCGTCCTATTGTCGTTTTATTGTGCCTACCCCTGAAACCATTAGCGAAAATGTCACAGCGCTGGCATTGTAATCACGCGCCCGTGGCTGGTCGCACAATGATGCGGCCATTCGACCTCGCCCGTGTACGCCCGCCCTTACCTTTACGCTATGATACAAATTTGACTGTCTATAATAAGTCTCGTATAATTTCGAGCTTTCATATATCACCCTCACTCAATTTGAATTACGAGTCAAGCGGGATCATAAACAAACGTATAAAGTTAAGTGTTTTCGAAAAATAAATACACAAACTGGTACCTACATTCTAGCGAATTTGTTTATATGACACCCGAGGAAATCCTCGCGTGCGCGTTTAGAAATCTCACGCAGACTCGTGAAGATTCTGCTCACGTTGTAAGCAAGTGGCCGACAAAGGAAAAAGGGCTTGCATACCTTATTACCACCTTTTTACAAAATCCCTACTTACATCTATGTGAAACACGACACACTCGGGTAATTTAAATAAATAACCAAGCAAGTATCTACGTGATACCACTGATGATACGTTCCATGATACAGTGTTCTGATTTCCTATGCAAATATTGTAATTATGCGCCTCTGTCGAATTTTATTTTTATAGTAATCAAGACCGTGATTTACCACAAAATTATTTTTTCTTTATTGAAATGTCACTGCGGCTTTAGTCGCAATTAATCAGAAAGTCAATGAGCCGTTTTGTTTGGATATATCTGATGAACCATCTTTCCCTAGCGAATAACACAGGAATATTGCGTTGAATTAAAGTTAATCCTCGCTACAGAATATTTCGGAATTTTTCCATAAAACGATGCATTTTAAAAATAGTGAGTTCAATGTACTCATGAAACTGCTCAAAAGGAAACTGTAAGAAGGAAAATGTAGAAACAATGCCAGTATTTATTGCTGTTATCTTATTTGCATGCAATTCAAAATATTGCTGCTCCCAACCATGAGTCGTATTGCCTCCCGACTTGTTTATAGAATATTTACTCATAAACATGCAGATTGCGGGTGGGACGCGTTTTTATGTAAAAGAGGCAAAGGGGAGCTATTTTATTTATTGCCTTCTTGACATGGTGCGGCGTTAGAATGAGAGATTTCTATAGTGCATTTCACAGCTAAATCTCTTTAACATTTGATCAATAAATGTATTTAATGCCGATCCTATTCATTTTCAATACATTACATCATTTTCAATTTTCGACTTTTACAAACACTCACCCATTATGTCTTTGGTTTAATTTCAGGGATATAAAAACAACATTATTAAATTTCAACTCCAAGTTTTGTTCACCGCTGGAGTATTTTTCTTAGTTCTGAGTACAGTGAGATTATCCTTTACCTGCTATAACAAAGAACAGATATCTTGCATTTGTTACAACGGGGCGTAGAGACTGCTTGTCTTGCAACGAAACAGACTTTAAGAAGTCAAGTTGTTAAGACTGATTATCGAGAAAATCATAATTTGATATATTTGCTAACTGACTTAATAAAACCAATTTAAAAACAAACTTTTTTTTTAACGTAGAACATTAATATGAAAATCAATATGCATTTTCATAAATATTCGCTCTAAAATCCTTTAAAATTTCTAATCGAAGTTAAAATTTCACTAGCTTGATTACGAAGAACGTAAATAAATAAAATGAGAATCGTTTTCCAGTTCGTGATTCATTTCAAAAACAAAGGATATAAGGTTCCTGCTTCTGGAAATATAACTGCAATATTTTTATGAGATATTTGAAAACATAAACGTTTTGGACTCAAATACTTACTGAACTAAGATTTAACGATTTTATGATTTCTCGAATATTTTCATTATTCAAAAAATAAACTAAATTCTGTAAAACTGTATTTATTTCAGTATTTTTTATATTGTCTTTATTGAAATTTAGAACAAAAAATTTTGTATAGATACATCTGTATAATTTCTATCAAAATACCATCGTTAAATTATATCTTTAGAAAAAAATTATGATATCCATTTCATATTTATTATAGATACTGTATTTTCTATGTCCTGGGAAAAAAAACTTTTAAAATTTAAGCGTGATTATTTCTTTCCTAGTAACTTCTAGAAAAGCCTACGAGTTACTCAAATAATCCAGAATAGTTTTGTGCCTCGACGCCTCATAGCAAAATATTTCGCGTAAGTCTGTTGCTTTTAATGCTCTATTCCCCCTAAAGTTTTACTGTAATGTTGGAAGTCTATTTAAGGCTTACCCTCGAGCTATAAGCTATTTTATAGAGAAATGGTGGCTAGTAAGACAATAAGATTTATGTTAGTGAGAGCTATTCCCGAGCAATTTTCTTCATAAAGACAACAAAATCGCATTTACTCTCTTAACGTTCATCTTAGATAATTAAATATTTTGATAGCAATTGCAAACATTTTCCATATCAAGTAGTTACAGTCATTACGAGGTTTTTATTAACAATGCGTCAACAGCGTAATGTAATGTTGTCTTCTCTTTTAATATACATTTTATTCAGTCGTTGACTGACAAGAGACTTTAGTTTCAAATATACTGTAATGTATCAATCACCCAGTTCAATTATATATGGACAAAGATAATACTAGTATATATACTAGTATATGCCCCTTTTTCTATGCAAACTAAGCAACTGTAGCAGATTGTAGCAAACAGCTAGATGTTGGCCACGAATTTACTAGCGCCGAAGCAGACCATACATTCATTTGGAAAAAAGAACAAAAATAAAAAAGATATCTGGTATTTAATTTTGCCCCCTTAGAGATAAAATTTTAAAATACGCTGAAATTCGTGCTCATTTTTTTCTTATCAAAAGTCAAAAATATAATTTTATACTTCTAGCTTCCAAATAAAAAAAAAAATCTCAAATAGAGTTTCTTCCTTAGTATTTATTATACTTATTTGCTTTTATATAATTATATCACAATTTTGTTATTTATGTACTGTACACATATACCATCTATATACCATTTTCTCTACCCTAAGGTTGCCTGGACGAGATCGCTCTGGAGCGATAAGGCTGCCTTTTGTACTTTTTTCCTTTTTTTTTTTGTACTATTGCTTATTCTTGGTGTAGAATAATGAGTTATTATTCTTATTGTTATTCCTGTATTTAATTGACTAAAGGGGGAAGAGTAAAAAAATTAAAGCTTAATTCTTCTAAATCCAAAAATAACTCCTTGAAATAATTAAATTTAAATTTCCAGGCCAAGCCCATATTGATACCAAATATTTATAATCTAACTATAATTCAATAGGCCTACTAATAACGAATCAATGAATTCGTCAAAACATCTTTTTTTTATATATACAGGATGATCAAAAAGTCGTGGATCAAACGAAATAGGGAGATAGAGGAGGTAATTTCCAACAAAAAATCTTTCTACAGCATGGCCATAACTTCATTGCATGAAAAGTTATGAATATTTTTGTTTTTTCAATGAAACTACCGACTTTTTTAACAATTTCATCAATAAAAAATTAAATTGATTAAAAACAATAAAACAAAAAGTGCTTTACTATGACTCGATAATGTGTCAATACTACAAAAATTGTATTGCAGCTCTTGGTACCAAATTTAACGAGCAATGAATTTTTTTCCGTAAGATTTGAAGCGATACAAAAAATTACTTCTCACTTTAAGAGCATCCTGTGAAAAAAAATTGTACTACCGAAAAGTGACCCTGTATTAAAATTTTTTGCTCATTTAATGCTGATTCAAATGAGGTACAACACTTTACTGTTTGAGCTTTAGTTTTGGTTTTATGGTCGTTTTTTCATATCAAAGTGCAAATTTCATTAAATTTGCCTTAATCAAAAAAATTTATTAGTTTATCATAAACGGCCAGTTTTTTGTACGTTTGAATGCTATAACTGTTCTGTTCTTGTCACTATTAAGGAACCGCTCGTTCAAATGTCCTTGAACTGAAAAAAATGAGGCCGGGCGCCGTCTTGTTGCAGCCACATTTCTGAAAAATCTTAACTTCGTTGAGTATTTGATTCAAATTATTTTATGAAAAATTCAAATACAGAGCATCAGTCAGCCTTGGTGGCATTTCATGTAGCACAAACTGCTGGTCAATTGTTCTAGCCCACATGTTTATACCAAACAGATGCTAGAACCGATCATTTCTGATGAAATGTGGGTTCACTCTGGAGTAGAAATTTAAATTGTGGATGTTAAAAATTCCCATTCTTCTAAAATTTGACTCATCAGTCCATAACACTGTTGAAAAACTTCGGATCCTCTCTGTTTCGTCTAAACATCTTGCTGCAAAATCTCACCCCCAAGGTCCACAGTCAGCGGGCAGCAAAGCTTGCACTCTTTGCACGTAGTAAGCTTGATATTTATTTCTTTTAATAGTAAGGTGCACCGTCGATCGTCAAATCCCGAAATTTCCTGATATTTGGCGTTAGCTAATACCAGGGTCCAGTCTTAACTGTCTCAGTATTTGCTCGTCATTGTCAAATCGTACTACTGGTCTACCTGTTCTCGCAGCATGCTCACCGGGTAAGGTTCCCCCATGTACACATTATGCACGCGTATAAAGACCCTGTAGTCCGGGAAACGGTCTCAGTTAGTGTAGCTTTGTCGATATCTTCGGGCAGTAGCTCGAGTATTGCCTTCACAATAGCCATAGAGATAATGCATTTCTGCATACTCCCGTTGGGTGTATGCTCTCCTCGCAGCAGCCATCTTCCACTTATCTAGCCAATCCGTAGCGAAAGAGTGTCTGTCCATTTCATATATCCTAAATGTGACAAGAACAGAACAGTTATAGCATTCCAACGTACAAAAAACTGGCCGTTTATGATAAACTAATAAATTTTTTTGAATAAGGCAAATTTAATGAAATTTGCACTTTGATATGAAAAAACGACCATAAAACCAAAACTAAAGCTCAAACAGTAAAGTGTTGTACCTCATTTGAATCAGCATTAAATGAGCAAAAAATTTTAATACAGGGTCACTTTTCGGTAGTACAATTTTTTTTCACAGGATGCTCTTAAAGTGAGAAGTAATTTTTTGTATCGCTTCAAATCTTACGGAAAAAAATTCATTGCTCGTTAAATTTGGTACCAAGAGCTGCAATACAATTTTTGTAGTATTGATACATTATCGAGTCATAGTAAAGCACTTTTTGTTTTATTGTTTTTAATCAATTTAATTTTTTATTGATGAAATTGTTAAAAAAGTCGGTAGTTTCATTGAAAAAACAAAAATATTCATAACTTTTCATGCAATGAAGTTATGGCCATGCTGTAGAAAGATTTTTTGTTGGAAATTACCTCCTCTATCTCCCTGTTTCGTTTGATCCACGACTTTTTGATCATTCTGTATATGGGAGTGCAGAATATGCAATTTAATGTAGAAAGGACTGCATCGACAAAACAACTTACCCGATTTATCGTTCCTGCAATTTTTAAAAGTAGGTCTCACGAGATTACGAAATTATCTTTCGATCCAAGAAGTCGATAATCACGGCTAATAGTCATCTTCGAGTTTCCCTCTTAATGTCTTTCAGCAGTGGTGATGCCAATAAAATATTAATTAATGCTGTGTGCCTTGCATAATTAGCATTCAATGTTTATTTACTACTGTTATAGATGACTAGCTGTGCCCCGCGGTTTCACCCGCATTAATTTAAGGGAAAAGCTTACTTAAATTTTTTAAACAATTACTCTAAGAGTTGCCTCGTTGGTCGAGTGCTCGCAAGCGTTACTGCCGAGCAAGGGGTCTCAGGTTTGATTCCTGGCTCGTTCAACGTATTATTGAGTTATTTTTTTTTTAATTTTCGAAAATTCTCAGTAAAAGAGTGATGTTATATTTAGTTTAAAAATGAAACTATAGTTAAAAAATGTCTCGAGAGGAGAAATAATAAAGGACGCAACGGAAGCTCTAAAAAAAGATTATTTTTTCCCGTTATTGTAACATTTCTTAATATTGCTCAGCCCCTATTGACCGTAGCGTGATGTTATAGCTTGTATAGCCTGTTATAGCCTGTAGCCTTTCTTGGTATTGACCATTTAGCTATCCAACAGAAAAATATTTTTTCAATTCGAACCAGTAGTTCTTGAGATTAGCGCGTTCAAACAAACAAACTCTTCAGCTTTATAATATTATAATATATAGTATAGAAAATGAATCGAATGTTAACTCATCGTATTTTGACAGCAATACAATTATTAATATTAATATATACTGATATTTTAAGGCGGTATTTTGTTTGTTTATTTGTTTGAAAGTCTTTGAACGTACTAATCTCGGGCTCTACAACGAATAAAAGCGGAATTGTACACATTCACGATAGTTAATACAAGTACCTATATATATCGTTTACTACCTAATAAATTTTAAAACTTTTGTAATTTCAAGGGTGGTATAAAAACTTATGCTAATATTTGTTTATTTGAAATCAAACAAAAATAACAAATGAAAAGAACTTTTTTAATATTTTTCAACCCGTTTAATACCCATTTTTTTTATATTACTATTTAATATAATGTCTAAATACAATAATCCTATCAAAATTCTGAGTGAAACGTGAAAGTTTATTTCTAATAAACATGGCACATCCGAGCGGGTGTCGCAAAGAAGATAAAACCCTAGGGTGGTCGACAAGTGACGACGGTCACGTTTTTAATTACCTCCGCTCTATCCGTAACGCGTCACTGATGATTTTGACTGTACGTGGACCAGACTTACATATATACACAAATTACAACATATTACAGATATATAGGTCGTACATCAGTATAAACATTATTTACGTTTAAGTTTCTGAGGACGAATGGATGAATAAATACTTGCTACTCTTTTATACTAAAACTAGTAGCCCACCCCGGCTTCGAACGGGTATTTAACTAAAATTTCAAAATTATTAATTTATATTTTTTTCACCTACACCTGCGTCGATACTGGAAAATATTTTATAATAGACGGATTGAGTTGTCAAACATGTGTCAAAATAAAATGCAATATAAATTAAAAGCACTAAGGAGTATTGATAGTTATCAACTTCAAATCAAATAACTTTGAACCCCCTTTTAACTCCGATAGGGGATGAATTTTGATAAAATACGAAACACTTCTTCAATCAGTTCTGTTGACCAATGAATCTTGTTGTCCCATACAAACTTTGCCCCCTTTTTTCACCCCCTTAGGGGTATAATTTCGTAAAATCCATTCTTAGCTGATCTCTACTCAGTAAAAGAAATATTCCTACCAAATTTCAAGTCTCTAGGTCTTATAGTTCCAGAGATATCGTGATGAGTAAGTGAGTGACCTTTCGCTTTTATATATTTAGATTATCGAACCGCTAGCGATTACTTGGTATGTGTATAATTAAAGAACTGGCATAATTAACACATATACTGCATATTTATATTTCAAAAGCTAAAAGAATTATTTTTCTGTTGACCTTCAATTTTTTTATTTATTGTATAGTTTTATTGACATGTACAAAATATTTAATGGATATAATTATGTATCTACTCGTACGTATAAACGGTTGTATGTATTTATATTTATAATTTTATTTTCATTACGTATATGTGTCATTATCTTATTTCTACGAGTATATCTTGTTTCCTTCATTATACGCGATCTTAGGTTTGCAAGTAGATAAGATTATACAGCTTTAAGCCTCTTTGTGTGCTCAATGAATTTTAAATAATAACTTTATTAAAGTTCCAGTTGAAAATATAGTACTATTAATATTTCATCGAACATTAGCTGTATCCGCACATTTTTGACTATGTAAGCCAGCTTAAAATGAGCCGTACGTTCAAAGATTTCTGTACATTTCGAGTTTCAAGTTATTTATACCTAATACTGATTCTGCCTGAAACTGTCAAACCAAAGAACTTGAAATATTTACGGGATAGGGTTTAAAATATCTCTTTTCTAATAAAATAAAAAAATAATAAATTAAATCTGATGACGAGTTAATGAATTATAAGTACAAATTTTGACTTTGATTCCTTCTGCCAAGGCAACCGTGTCGAATTTGGGATAAAAAATAAGCAGTGTCCTAATTCGTGGTATTGACTCATATCATGCTGTTTCGTTTAAACTCATTCATTAATTGAAGTGTGATGCGTTACCAAGATACAGACAGACAGCCTGACAAAAATGAAAAAAAAAAACACATACTTATACCCACTATCTAGCTTTTTTTGTTTTTATTTCAGTATCGATTACAGTCTCGTTAAAAAAAAAAAAGAATTAAGTACAGAAATGCACCTATTATACACAAAGTTTTATTACACATATGGTTGTTTTTGTACGTACATTTAATGATACATATATCACGAGCACGAAACCACAAAAAAACTAACTCTTAATACACTTATCCACTCCGTCAGTTTATGGCGTTAATAAACCGCGAATTACGACAACCCGTTTTATGTTAAACGGTTATAGGATTGACAAACGTAAGTGAGATTTAGAGAATACATCCATAAAGACAATGCAAGTGTTTTTGGTATTCAATAATGAAAGATAAACCTTTACATTATTCAAATACTAACATAATAAATATTTTGTATTTAGATTTTAAAATTTTCACATTTTTTATGACGGCTTTTAATGAAGTGGTGACCTAAGTTTCATTATTACCAATGTGGTGTGTTCGATTTCCGTTCGCAACGTATATTTATTATCAAATAAAAATTTGTTTGGTTCAGTGAGTTCTTATTATGTCTTTACTGTTCCTCAAAAAGTATTAAAATTCGTGGATCTAGGTTGTTTCATATAAACATCTAACAACGGTCTTTGCTCTTGGTTTATATATTATCTGCAAACTGACAGAAGAACAGCGTAGCGAATTAAGTTCCAACTCTTTTCCTGTGTAGAAGAGAAAATCTTTGCTCAACAATGAGCAAAGGTCTTTAAAACCAGATTCACTTACAATTCTGTTCAGTACGTTGAGCATATATTCGTTTGTATTCTATTTACGAACTAAAGTATATTATTTTATTAACAAAAATTCAATTTATTAAAAACATTTAAATATGTTTACATTTATGCTAATATATTTACAAGGACAGGGCTGAAATTCAAATGTATTTTATAACAGGACCGTGTATTAAATACTATTGACTTTTTTATATATAACAAATTATGGTATAAAATAATTCAGTATAATCGCTATATGAATATATGATATTTGTTGTACGTATATAGCAGGAAATTAAAGGATGTTCAGCGAATAAAAAGATTAAAGTTACCAAACAATCGCAAGTATATGTTCTTCCCTAACTGAAAATATTTCATTTCACCCAGATAACAAATTGTTATTTATTAAAAAGCATAGATAATACATGCAAGCATGGGTGACTACTTACACAAAGCGAAGTGAGCACATAAATGTTTATTTAAGCTTTGTCTAAGTTGCTGCCGCTATTTCACGCATCAAACTTTTCGTTGACGAAATTTATTCATGAAGTGATCCCTTGTAAATACATTTGGGAGTTTATTGTCATAATGAATTTGATATGGCTTATGAAAACAGGCTTATCTTCACGTTTCGGCAGTTAATTTATACTTTTACATATAGTTTCTGTTAATGGAATAGGCGATCGATAAATACTTTGATTATTTTATAGTTTTTGTAAACAATTTCATAATTTCTATCATCATCATATCAGCCATTGGATGTCCACTGCTGAACGTAGACCTCCTAGCTTTACTTATAAGCTATGTGCCCTGTCCATTGCCACTTCAGCTTGCCAATCAACTGCGCTATGTCGGCAACCTTTATTCGTCTGCAGCTCTCATAATTTCTGATTTGACCTCACTGAGAAACACCACTCTCCATTGCTCGCTGTGTAACTTGCAGCTCATTAAGAAGATAAGAGACCACGTCTCAAATCCGTACGTCATCACTAGTAACACATACTGGTCGAAGATTTTCTACTTACGGTACTGAGTTATGACTGATTAAAAGGATTTTTTTTTTACTTCTCAAACGCTGCACACTCTAATTGGGTTTGACGATTGACCTCTCTCTCGAAGTTAGATCTAACCAAGTTGGACATTTTGTTCTAGGTAGATGTACTTATCAACAACTTCGAAAATGGAATACCCAACTAATACTGGGGCGGGCACGACATGGCCATTGAACATGATTTTCGTCTTGTCCACTTTAATTTTAAGCCCCAACCGTTGCGAAACTACATCGAGGTCATCGAGCATTATGCTGAGGTCTTCCATGAGCACAATGTCAATGGAAAATCGAAAGTGAGTGATGTTCTCACCGGTAATATAATTGACGAATCCTTTCCTTTTCAAGAGCTTGAAAACGGCTTCCAATTTAGCGGTAAACAGTTTAGAGAGATAACGTCTCCTTAAACCATATCCCACACCCCGCTGTATTGGAATTACTGTCGCGCTTTGCATACATACTAGCGTTATTGTACAAACACAGCAACACTTCGATATACCGCTAGTCGATGTGGCACTGCTGAGGAGACAGCAGCACTGCAGCACAGCAGCACTGTCCAAGTTTCGATCGAATCAAAGGCTTTCTAATAGACTACAAGGGCGAAGCACAATAGCCGATTATACTTATATATAATCTGTCTTTGTTCTGCCGCAGCGTATGTAATTATGTAGCCCATGGACTAAAGTCTTTTCGGAAACCGGTTTGTTCGGGAATCTGGAAGTTATAATATACTTACTTGACTTACCCGACGAATTGTAATGACCGTAGAGAACAGCTTATAAAGATAGGTCGGAAACGAAATGGGTCTGTAATTCTTTAACAGTTTTATAGCTTTTCTTGAAGAAGAGTAACATCACGCTTCTGCTCCAAAAACTTCCGATAGTTACAATATTGCTAATTTGTGACCCGCGGACCATAAGCCCGACTTCTCCTTGGGATTCTTTGTCGTGCTCCTGTTATTGTAGTTAAACAGGTTACTAGATTTCCAGGTTATCGCTTCCTCCCCTCTCTTCTGACTTCAGGTAAACTGAATATATTCCGTTGTAACCTGTTCATTTCTTCTTTCAGCTGAATAATCTTTTCATCTGACATTAAAGTGCGAATTTAATTTGCATTAAAATGCTCAAGCCTTAGTCGCCTTTTATGATACCTTGGCTATAAGGAGGTTGGAACTATTGTTTTCTGCCGGTCATCGCATAGCAAATTTTGCTAATTGGCAAAATTGGCTAAACACATGATTAAATTTTAAAATGATGAGTAGTAAAAAATGATATTTTTGTAATAATTTTAATGAACAGTAACATTTAATTCGATTCCACTAGTATAAATATCTTTATTCACATTTTTTTAAATAAAATAACTAACAGGGGAAGTAAAACAAAATAAATTTTCCACTTGCCCATACCATCATACTCATATCGTCATAGTTGTTGCTGTTGTAGGTACTGAAAGACCCTAAGACTGAAGCTATTAAACTTGATCTTAATACAAAATAGCTTTCCCAATTGAATTCTTACCCATTTTGCGGCTTGTTCCAAAATTCAGATCTCTGCCTTTCCTTCTATGTGGTCGCATACCGTGAACAAATTGAAAATTCCACGGACTAACCTTAAAGACATAACTGTACATACTTAATACAAAGTCTATATATTAAAATTCAATAACTTTTTCTCAACCGATCTCTTAGGAAGAATTCCGCCTAAATTGCTTTAGTTTCTTTTTTTTTTTTTTTAATATAGGTCTCATAAATTATTTACAAATATTTAACATAATATGTAGGTAATATTATGTTTGTCAAATATTAAAATTAATAAAATCGGCGAGAAATTTAGTAACATATTTCTATATAATTTATAAAAAAACTTTTAATTCAAAAGATGCTTTAATTTTATTGTTTTTTATAAGTCCATAGATATTTTCATTGATAGATTCTCTTTTTACTAAAAGGGGCACTTCCAAGATTGAATCATAAATAATTTAAAAAAAAAACAGTTGAAGTCAATATCAGATGGTTGTTGTAAATGAACTTTGTAGTAAAAATTATTTTAAATAGTTTGAAATATCGTGCAAAATGTTAACGTCGTAAAACAGTGATTCTATAAAAGCAATCAAAATTAAAGTCATGCATATGTTCGATCGGTCCTAGGACCAATACATGCATATTCACAGCGTTACAAACTGCCAGTAAATCTGCGTTTATCAGCGGTTTCACTGCATACCAGAATCGGAATACTGCTTTATTGTAGTGCTTATTATGAAGATCAGGAGAATCTCATACAACACCAGAATCCGAAACTTATTAATTTAATGGTGACAATACACAGTAACCTTAATTTATAATTTTCATAACTAAAAACTTAGAGCCTTATCAAGATGCTATCGATTGTTTTTTTTTTTTTTCTTTAATTATATAGAACTAGCTTACCTAGATTCGAGACACAAATATAATCTTATTAATCACCTTACCTTTTGATGTGAAACCCCCAACTAACACCTGCATAGTTATGAGAAATTTCACTCTTAACTCGTATTAAACAAAACCGTTTAAAACTTTTAATATGTTAAAAGAGATTTATTCACGGAGAACATGTCCTATCAAAATATCTCGGGCCACACGTTATGTCGGCACATTCTTCTCCTAAATTGAAATTCTCGAACGCTCTGCCTTCGTAAACGGGACGGGGTCATAAGCCAAAAGACAAATAGAATGTTCGATTACTACGATCGAATATTATATTTTAAGTCAGCCTTAAAAACTTAAATGATAAGAATAATACAGAAAATCTAAATTGTACAAAAAATATCAATGACTATTATAGTTTTTTTTTTTTTTTTTTTTTGCAAAATAGCAAGCAAATAGTTTATATGATGGCAATATATTTACATAATGGATTAGATTGTAGTATTGAAATGTAATGTATTGAAATGTAGTTTAACGTCACATTTTCAACACGTCGCTATCCGTACTTTGAAATTGTTACTTCAATATGACTTTAATTATTTTAATTAATGATAAATTATTCGTCTATATTTATATTTATTTTCCAATACAAAAAAAATATTTAAATAATCACTCTAATGTAATAAAATATTAAATAAAATTTCTATAAATATAACACAGTTTCTTACTTCTTTCTTTTCTCTGAGCTCTGAAGATTGAAGAATCACACTAACTTAAGATTGTATTACAATAATAAGATAATTATATTCTGAAATTAAATAATATATATATTATTATTAAATTAACTTGGTATTTACTATTATCTAGTACTGATAGCAGGTTGAGTCGTTTAGAGGTGAATTAAATAGTAAACAATGAATGGTTAATGGTCACAATAATGTCTTACGTTAAATTCATACTAACAATAATAGTTTTGGACTCAAGACATTCAAATGAAAAACAAAACTCATAGGTTCGCTCGTGTCTGCTGATCCTTTCGATAAATTTACTTAATAAATAAATATACATATTAACTCGCATTTTTGTCTGTTGGAATTTTAGCTGAAAATTTCTGGTATCACATTTTAAGCACTATAAAAGGCTAAATTATAAAATAAAGTGTCTAAAATTAACTATAAAAGGAGATATTTTTTGTTGTATTTTATTTACGTCTAGCTAAAAAAAGTCATCACAAAATAGCAGTTTGAAAAACTAAAGACATTTTATATTTAAATAAATTTCTTTATTTAACAATATTACGGAGAATTATTGGCATTTTAAACTTGTTTTAACACACAAAATTGTATAAAAACAACTCTATCATTTCTACAATCACGAAGATACGCAGATAATAACGGAGCTATAAAAGTAAGAATAGTATTTAAAACTTTGTTCTATATTTGTATTAGATATTCAATTTTAACAAAAAAAAAAACTAAACTAATGTTATTTGTAAAATAATAAAAAATGAGAACAAGTATGCTTAATTAAAAAAATCAAAAAACCCGACTGCGTAAAATACTCTTATTATAAACTAAAAAGAATAAAACAATTTACTAGCTTTCATTTGATATCCATATTGCTACAGTAAGAAAAAAATTCAACAATCATTCCGCCATTTGCGGGCGCCATTTTGAAAATTTTTATAGCCTATGTCACTACTACAGTTTAGACAAATCCAACGACACCTCATATGTCAAAAACCGTCCAGCCGTTTGGGCTGTAGGGCGTGCCAAAGAAATGGACATACATACATACATACATACATACATACATACACACACTCGAAAAACATAACCCTCCTTCTGTCGCAGTCGGGTAAAAAGAGGGAGAAGTATCAAATAGTGACTTTAACATTGTCGCCGATATTCCTTGTCACGTAGAAAACGAATTTTCAGTAATTATTTATATTTTTAATTAGTAGATTTTAAAAGTTCAGGCATCATAATATAGTTATTTTAATATTAAATCAAGAAAAGTATGAAGAAATTAAAGAAACGTACAAACACAAATAATAATCTTCTTACATTAGTCAAGAATTTTTTGTTTCAATTGGCAATAATGTCAATGGTTTAACCATCAATTTATTGTATTCGTACGAGATAAGAGGTACCATATATAATACTATATGTAACTACAAATATGAAGCATTTCCGCAGTTATTATGTGTGAAAAAATCTTAAATCTAATTACAAAAATATAAAGCCCGTGATATTGATAAATTAAAGGACAAAACAATGGAGAATATCCCTACTGCAAACAACGTTTATCGAACGCATTAAATAATTTGGTACACCTAAACAAACACGATGTGCTGAAATACAAGGTGCCATGTCATTGTGTAACTGCGAATCTTGACACCGCAATTCGGACAACAAAACTTCAAATGCTGAACCGCATATTCTCTTATGTTGAACTTTAGCTGTCTCGAAAAATAAAGCCGTATAGCTCGAAACTTAAAGTTGTATTATGACAGTATTGTAACTTATTAGATCACTTTTACATTCTGTAAAATTTATTTTTAATAACCTATGTGAAAATGGAAGCCAAGTATTATTTTTTTCTCCACTATGTGGTAAATATTTATATCGATTAATATTTTAATTAACTGTGCGATATAAAACATTATTTTATAGGTACTGTTATAAGATTTTATGATATTACATGTAAATACCTTAACTTAACTACTCCTCTCTGAGAGTTAACTCGTAATGACTTCTGGTAAAATAAACAAATTTTATTGAAATAATAACTAAATGTTAGTTAAGGATTTTTAACATTAACTTAGTACTATACCTTTGTTTGATAATCATTCTGGCGCAATTATGTGAGTATTCGGCTCAATACCGGCGGTCTCGGGTTCGATTCCCGCACAGAGCAGATATTTATGTTTGTATATATGGTTGTTTCTTGTCTGAATGTATGTCCATATGGGTCTCTCCACCGTGCCTCGGAGAACACTTAAAGCCGTCGGTCCCGGTTGTTATCATAGACACCTGAAAGAAATCGTAACTTGCTATATGGAGAACAATGGATATATACGTATATGGAGAAGTGGCTTTTTCCCAGAAGTGGTACGTTTACAGATTTATTCAGTCAGTAATATATTTTCAAACAAACATTCAGGCAGACATTAATTTTTTTTTTTAGGATTTCTATAAAATTTTAGTATTTTTAGTAGATTGCTTTTTTTTCATAAAACTTCTACAAAGAAAAATGTACAAATACTTGAAACTTTTATTTTTATTACATGGATTTATTGGCAACCATACAGAATATATTATTCCACTATACTCCTTCTAGTGAGTTACGAATATATATATATATATATTTCATTGAAAAACGTCATTCAACGACAAGCTTCGTTTTGCACTCGAATCTTTATGACTTTTAAAACATTCAACATAACGGCTTGCTTTAAAACCGCCGTAACGCTTAACTAGTATTTCTCTACGCTATGGAATCCTGCTAGTGCTTTTTGATTGTGGCGAGTTATTTTTATGATGAAAACCCATTACTTAAATTTAAATTTTGATTGCTTGAGAAGTAAGTATCATAAAAGTAAAAAACTTATCTATTAATGTAAGGCAAAACAAAACGTGTCTCTGGTCATTATTTTATACAGTTAAATATTAAAATACATTTTAGGCATATCGATTATAGAGTGCCTGCCAAAAAAAAATCAAAATATCTTTAATGTACAGGATACTCTTACTTTTTTTTTCTTAGAAAAGATTTGAGAGTTGTTCAATGATATGAGTTCAAGGGTTTTGGTAAGAAAATTATTATTTGTTCTACAACTAGGTTTCACACAAGCTATCAAAGTTACATCTTGCATATATAAGCATACAATGAACTTCGTTTTAAAGTTGTTAGCTAATTTTTTTTTATAATTTAGAAAATGGTGGCATAAAATTTATAATAACAATAAACCTAAATGTAAGGATAATGTAGAAATTATCAGAAATATTTTTGGACATTTGGTTTCGAAAAATAAAATTGTGTTAAATGTCGTACCGGACAAGGAACGCAACGTCCGATTCAATATACCTATACTTAACAATACCTATTTTTATATAGAGGTAGTCTACGAAATCTAAAATATCTAATATTATTCAGTTTATTCAACGATACTCTTGAATCGTCGACAAGACCAACAAAAGAATAAGGAAATAAACTCTATTCAGAGTAGTTGGAATCGATAGCACTATCAAAACGCTCTGCACTGTCAAAGGCCGGCCGCCCGACCGCTTCAAAAGCCTTCCTACGAAACAACCCTTACATACTCAGATTAATGCTGGACGTAGGAGTCCTATGAAGAACTCTTATGTAAAATTTATACTACGTTTGCAGTTTGGTAGAAACTCAATAGAGAATTCCAGATGCGCTGCTTAAAATGGTGTTAATGGAAACGGATGCATGATAGTGCTTTCGTAATATAAAGTCGAATGTAATTTTTGTCGAAATAAGAAGTGCTATATTTTTTATGTTGTTTGAACTACATCGTTGTAAAGTATTAAGAAGCAAATCAACAATGTTGCTAATTTTGATAGTTAATTTTAACTTGTACCTTGCATTTTTTTATAAGTACTTTCACTACTACTATACACTCACAAAAGATAATAATTTAAAGAAGTCACCACCTCTGACAACTTTCTCACAAAGTTTAACTTCATAGCAATAAACTACTTTTTAAATATAAAGTTATTTACTGTTTTATAGCTAAATATCGAGCTATTCGGTATTAGAGTTTACTTAACAAGTGCTTTTTATTCATTAAGATAAGAATAAATAACATGATTCAATTAAAGGTTACGCAGAACTCATTTACATATGTCTGTTTTGGAAATAACTCATTCATATTATATTATACGATACTACTAAAATGTAAAATGGATAAGAGTAAAGGACGTGAAACATTTTACACTATGAATAGAATTGCAAACCAGTCATAATTAAGTTATAAAAATGTTTATTTTTTTAAAGCAATTACTTAGCCTAGTCATGCACTATATTTCCGCTCATTAGATGTATATTTATTTAATTTACAACGGCTGGGAGCCGACGATAAGCTGAGGGGCGTGCGCGCCTTAGACTCCGTCGACTGAATAACAATGCATACGGGTAGCTAAAACGTTGCCCTTATTTAAGAAAATTATTCATATAACTCTACGAGAGACTACGTACTTTTTCTTTAGTCGCAGCATTTTATATATTTCAAGAAACTCGACCCGCCACACTTTGACGCACGCTTGACGCGTAACGAAATTACGTTAAAAAATTCACTTAGAAGAAAAGTCGCTTCTATCTTAACGGAAATAAAATTGAGAAGATAAGCTTAAACTGTGAAGCTGCAAATGTAATTTGCTTTCTAATTGAGCGCACTTTTTATTGATAAGACCTAGAATAGTATTTTATCGTCAATTTGAAAGCAAAGATGAACTTAAAGGTACTTACTACTTTATTCCCATTCATGCTATTGATTTAAAAACTGCAATTTTACTACACGAAACCAATAACAAAGTTCAGTAAACACTCTTAAAATAATATGAATGACAAAATCAATGTCGAACGAAACCAACCTGCAGTTGAATCAAATAGATTTATGTGAACCTTTACACGCGTACAACATGTTGTAAGTTGACCCCCGTCAGAAGCGTAAAGTGCTTCGATAACCGGCGAAACCGCAGCCTATTGCTTTTTGATAGCATCACTTTCGAAACTCGCCATCTGGTGGCCATTAGGTCCGGGATCGGGATATTGAAAAAGTGATATGGTAGATACGTTGCTCATGCTGCCCTCGCATTACGTGTATGTTATTTTTCAAAAGTAACTATTATAAAAATATTGGTGTCTTCAATATATTTCTAACGTAGATTACATTTATTAGTTTTTTTTTTTAAATCCAAAAACTTACTAAAATAAATCATTACCAAATTTATTAGTTACGTTTTCATTCGCATATATAAAGATAATTTGTAAGGTAACCTTAATTTTCAATAAAATTATATCACAGAATATATTCTATACCTATAGTGGAGAAAATTTCACATAATTCACATTCTTTTCAAACACTATCTATAACAACAAAAATATATATTTAATCTAAGGGACATTTAACAACAACTAATAAATGGTAATGGACAAACAAATAATAAATGGTAATACATTTATTATTTGTTTGAATGTAAAACATTATACCGTACAAAAAAAAAAAAATATCGAACTTTCCTAATAAACAATGCATTTAGAAGTTTATTTATCTAATCCAGCTCGGTATTTCGATAGGAGTAAAGAAAGCGGAAGTCAAACAAAATTATTTTACCTTTTAATTGGTATTCAGTTTATCCGTAGCGTGGTTGTTTTATTTATCTTACACAAGTAATTCGTTTTCTCGTGAGAATAGTTTCAACACGTGCCTTGTCTAGACCAATTGACTGTAATGGACTTTCTCGGCTTTTTCGATTTATTTACGAAGGAAAGTTGGTTTACTATAATTGTTCTTGTATTGGATTATTGATTGACGTGATGTTCTATATACAAAAAATTATGCCAGGCAAGTATCAAAACAACTTACTTGTGTCTATATTAATGACAAAAATTAATTAAGGAGGTTTTGTTGTTACATCATAAATAAATATTAAGAATAAATCAAAAGTAAGTTAAAGCCGTTCTGGAATTGAAAATTTAAAGCGAAATAAATCCACGATCCGTTGTTCAATCGAATCTGTCGACATTTCAAAACCGTGTAGACTACGACCTCAGCAATTAAGTCGCTCGAAATATTTAATGAACAGTGCTAGTTCCGCGGCGGAAATGACACTTAATCGGCTTAACTTTGCCTCAAAACTTACCCCAACGACTCCTTCAATCCTCGCCCCTCTAGCCCCCTCGGACAATATGCTGCATCAAAGAAGTTGGAGAATGTGCAATTATGAGATTGTTTTAATTTAGAAACAATGTTCTTGAAGAATTTCCCTACTTCGACTGCGCTCTGTAAACCAGAACCAAAAATTCTTGGTTTTGTATAACATTGTTTAAGGTTTATTGCCTGCCTTCTGATCTTACAATTTATTTTTGCGCAGCGCTCACCCGCGGGAGTCTTTAACACGATCATGTTTGCAAACTCAAATGTGGTTTGCTTTTTCAGTAAATAACAAAACTTGGATGTTTTCGCGTTTACGTATTCTATAAACGAATATTTAGAATAACTTCCTTTATCATTTTGACTACATTAATAATAAGTTATATAAATAACATATTAGTTTTACTGCAACATATAAAATGTAACTGAACAATTTTTTTGACGTGATATCGTCTTGTTAATCGATGAATGCCGGCTGCACGCATGAAGAAGTGTCACGTGTTGCGAGCGAGAGCGCGGAACAAGAGAATAGAGAGGCACGATCGGCCTAAACATTCGGCTCGTGAATGAAAAACAATAACGCAGATTGGAGGATCTTAAATATCACACATGTATATAAGTTGTAAATAAATTGTTAACAGCACATTTTACATGTAATTAATCTGTACAATTTAAGTAATAAAATATTTGAAGTAACGAGTGCAAATAAATGTTAAGTTATCGAAAAAAATTTTTTATTTATCGACAGTAATTAATTGAATTAACTCATTCTTTTTATTATACAAAATAATGATAACTCAGTGATAATTATTCAATTCAATTAATAAAAGTATGCAAATTTTTTTTCAATGTTTTCTTATGACGTCATCACGTAAAATTATCGTCCGTAAACCGACTTTACAGACAACCAATTTTTATTTATTTTATTTTTATACAATATTAATTAATTATAATACACAAGTGTTAATTATCTTCTATTTCAATTATTCAATAGAGATTACTTCAATTCAAAATTTGTTCTGTGCCCTATACATTCTATAGACTACCGTCAGAGTGTCTTTACAATAGGCGATAAATAAACTTTTCCCAAGAGCCTCTCAAAGTGGACTTCACAACAATAACTAGACTACGACATCTCTTATACTTCAGTATCCTAAATAAAGTTTCGGCGAACATTTAACTAGTTGTGGCAAACAAATCCAAGTGTGACTCTAGTGGCACGTACTGCAGCCTTTCCCTCCTTCAAACAGCGTAACGACTTCAAAAAACTTTTTATAAATTCATATCGTTTGAAAGTTAACCATCATATAGCTCTAAAAATATATAACGATTGTAAGAAAATCGTTTAAGTTATTGTTTACCAATGAATACATATATACAATTATTTCTGTTGAAAAAAATATAGTAGATATTTCTTTCTATAGTAGATATTTCTATATAGTAGATATTCCTATATTCATTGATGAGTTATTATATAAAAATAACGTTTATATTCTTACTTACATCGCACATCATAAACATGATTTTAAATTTACCTCTAAATATAAATCTGCGTTAAGTTTAAACCCACGTAAAATATTTTTTGTAGTAAAACGTTTTCCTAGTCGTAACTTCATGACGTACAGTGGACCATCGTTTACTACGAACAACAATAGAGGATAATTCACTGTGCTCCCACCCCGTCGCGGGACTGAACGGAATCACTGAACCAAATTGCAAATGAAACAGTAGTCATTGAGGTATCAGATGTTTAAGTCGACATGGAGTTGTTATATTTTTATTTTTAATTTGTAGATTGTTTTGTCATTTTATATTTAAAACCATAAATCTTTAAATCGAACATGTAAGGCCGACTAAAAACATTTAACTTAACGTTTTTAAGCTTCGACATTCACGGTTTTTAAGCCTAATTGAATTTCGACGATAAAACGTGTACATACCACGATCATTAAAAATAAAAATATTTCTTCTTAGGGGAATTACTTAATTTTTTTTACTCGTTATATTTTGCTATTGCTATATATGTATATATAATTATATTAGTTTAATTCATCGTTTTATTATAGTACGACTATTTCCACTTTGACACTCGGCAATTCTCGACAATTATCGGGAGAGATTGGAACTACAAATGACACGAGATACGTTGCTGCATATTCATACATCCTACTAGAATATTGTAGACTTAAACCTTCTAAAACAATAATGTAAACCACCTATCAAAATGTTTTTTTTTTTTTTTTTTAAGTAGACCTTTGAATAGCACAGATGTGGCTCGATTTGATTATTACATGGCATAACTAAAAACACAAATATGAAATTCGTACAAGGGAATTTATCTCTTTAAAAGCGTTATTTACAATAAAAGTCAAGTAAAAGTAAATAATTGTTAATTTATTTGGGACATCACAAACATTGCAGACACTTAATGACTAAAATATTTATACAAAAAAAAGAAATATAAAATAAACACACAATTAAAACAACAACAAAATATCAAAACAATACAACACTAAATTATAAAGATAAAAAAGTCAATTAAAAAAGTAATAAAAAATTCACCACATGTATCATAAAAAAATTGGTTGTCTGTAAAGTCAGTTTACGGACGATAATTTTACGTGATAACGTCATAAGATTATTATGATAATTTTTTTATTAATTTAAAATTTATTAGCACTCGTTAATTCAAATATTTTTCTAACTTAAATTATACAGATTAATTACAACAATGTGCTATTAACAATTTATTTACAACTTATATACATCTGTGATGTTTAAGATTCTCCAAGCTACGTTATTGTTTTTGATTCACAAGCCGAACGCTTAGGCCGACCATGCCTCTCTATCGCTTGTTCCGCGTTTTCGCTCGCGAAACGTGACAATGAGTCATGCTTCTTGGTGCGGTGCAGCTGGCATTCATCGATTTATAAGACCTTATCACGTCAAAAAATTTAAAATAAACAACAAAAATAAATAAATAAATAAAAATAAGTACTAATATAATTGTATAGTCTGAATTAGAGATATTGATAATAAAACTGTCACTTACGAGTATAACATCCAGCTTCTCTTCTTCGGTTAAAAATTTGTCTTCGCATTTAATGACATGATTGCAAACTTTCGTTCATTCTTCAGGTCGAATCATATCATTCTTTTCTAACAGTAGCTTTTTGATAGTGGTTTTATTAATGTCTATATTTTTAGAAGCAACATATACCTTTAATTGTGCCCATATATTTTCTATGGGACTAAAATTTGGGTGGTCCGGAGGCAAACGAACTGCAGTGTATCCATACACTCACAAAACTATCCATATTAAACTCGGATTTTTTTTTTTTTTATTTGTTGGCTTCCTTCCAAAAATATTTATATACATTATTTAGAATTTCGCGGAGATTTCGCGGAGACAATTTAGATTATTAAATATCAAGCTTGTTTAATATACTAAGCCGGATTAGACGTTGTCACGGCCATGGCCAAATTTATTTTCAACGTAAAACCATATAAATTACAGATAACTTCATTCAAAGCAAATTCATTTGATTTTGAAAGCTAGCCCGTCATATGTGTCATACAAAGTTGATTAGAGTCTATTGGAATATTTAGAATATTAAAGAAGTTTCTATACTTAGGTTGATTTTTATTACTAATTACAAATATTAAATTAATGTTAAGTTTTTTTTTTTTGCAAAAACAGAAATGCAAATTACAAAAAAATATTATATTACATAGATTTAAATATTTTATGTGAGTGAATTCTAAGATTTTATATACTCTATGTGAAAACACGGACCTTTATATTTAAACCGAGAAATCCCGAGTCTAAGTGAGAATAATCGTACTGTAAGGTCCAGTAGATACAGAATTTCATGTTTTGTTACACATATGTATATGATATATACATATATCATTTAAATAAAGGAAGATAACTCCTAGAAGGTTTTCAATAAGCTCCGAGATACAGAGGAGAAGCAACTTTCGCCTTCAATATTTATTTCAGTAAACCAATATTTACTTTATCGATCCAATCATATTAGGTTTATAATTTAATAGCAATCCAAAATTTGTTACTAAAATGTATATCCGAAAAGAATGTGTAATCGAATGTGTAATAAAAATTTAAATATTAGTTGCAGTTTTAATTTATCGAGCTCAACATCATGCCGCAATGCAAAATGTAACAGCATTGACGCAACGTATAAATGCAGCCTAGGAAGTGGAATTAGTAGTGCTAATACCATTTAACCCAAGAATTAATTTAATATTATAATTAAATATAATGTTCTCCGATATATTATTTGTTGTTGGGTCCATTCGTTATACAGGTGTCCCAGAACTCAACGTCAAGCCAAAACAGGGTGACAGGATTGATTGTAAGCATCATGAGAAAAATCAGAAAAAAAATCTATCCCATGCAGTTTGGAAATTATGGGCATTTAAGCAAAACTTAGAAATTTGGTCAAACTGTAACCATTTTTCGGTTATTGTGGTTAATTTTTATTATTTTTGTTCATTTAAACTTTGAAATCGTAACCATAAATAACATTTCTAGAACCACAATCAAAAATAATGACACAATTGCCCCAAGTTTTCTAGAATTAAGACTATTTGTTAAACTATGAATTTAAAATTTTCAGAATTTGTCGACTTTGAAAGGCCCTCCTTTAAAAAAAAATGTACTAAAGTGCCTTGGCAAGTACCATTAAAAGTTCGCGCATTTAATCGGGATTGTAAAATGGTACAATACTTGTTAGTTTAATAATAAAAAAAGTGGTAAAAAAATAAAAACCTCAAGTAACCCGATTTTTGCTAACCCATTATACTCAGTTCAAATGTTTTTTATTCGCACAAGCTCTTGGTAGGTTTTTAATTTAACAGCAAAATGATGAGAGAGATGGATAGTGTACATGTTTGCCATGAGCGAGCGAGACAGATAGTGACGCCACGCCACTGTGAGCGAGACGTAACGTCTCACTAGACGGAGATGCGCCTGACACCGTTGACTGTTAGTACGTTTCGCTCATTCGTCTACTGCGCACCTCTCCGTATTCGCTTGTGTTGATTTAGTTCTGACAACTTTGGCTTCTCTCTTTTGGAATTGGATTTTTGTGTTGGCATCTTTATTATCTACCATGCCTACGCGCTACACTTCACATGAATATGCGAACATGCATCTCATTTATGGAGAATGCAGATGCAACGCAAGTGCCGCCGCTAGACTTTATCGTGAAAGATATCCAAATTTAGAGCGCTATCCCGATCACCGCGTGTTTGTTAATGTGCACCGTTCACTCACGGAGTGCGGCCATTTCCCGAATCAAATACGGGCTGGAGGTAGAGCTCACTTTCCTAACGAGGAGGAAGTGTTGCAAGAGGTAGCAGATGACCCAAGTATTTCAGTTCGTGGAATTGAAGAAAGAACGGAAATACCGCAGCACAGCAAGCACAGCACATCGTATTTTACAAAAAGCCGAAATGCATCCGTTTCACGCACAACGAGTTCAAAGTCTTCTTCCTCGAGATTATCCTGAAAGGATTTCATTTTGTAGAACAATGCTACAGAGGCATAATGAAAATCCCCAATTCATCCAAAAAGTTCTCTGGTCTGATGAAACTACATTTAAAAAAGATGGTTACATAAACTTACACAATTTTCACGAGTGGCATGTGTCGAATCCCTATTTAATGCGAGAAGACAGATCCCAGTATCGCTTTAAGGTAAACCTGTGGACCGGAATTTTAAACGGCAAAGTTGTTGGGCCTTTTGAGCTGCCTGAGAACTTGAATGCCACGAATTACCTACATTTTTTACGAGAAAATTTACCAACTTTGTTAGAGGACGTACCCCTAACAGATCGTCGCCACATGTGGTATCAACAAAATGGCTGCCCAGCGCATTACGCAGTGCAAGTCAAAGATTTCCTTAACCAGGAATATCCGGGAAGGTGGATTGGACGTTCAGGCACTATCTCGTGGCCAGCCCGTTCCCCACATTTAAATCCACTGGATTTTTTTTATTGGGGCGTTCTCAAAGAAAAAGTTTATACAAAGCCCATTGACAGCGTAGCCGAACTGCGTGAACGAATTTCTCAAGCTGCTGAGGAGATCAACTCTCGAGGATATGCCCGGCTAATAAATAGATCTTTTTTAAGAAGATGTAGAGCGTGTATTGAGGCTGATGGATTTGAACATTTATTGTAATAAAAAATGTTATTTCCTTTTATTCTAATAAACCTAAACTAAACTAAGTCGAGATTTTTCATTATTTTATTAATTTTACTTACTTTTGTTGACTTTGGTAAAAGCGGCGTCACTCTCTGTCTCGCTCGCTAATGACAAACATGTCCACTATCCATCTCTCTCATCATTTTGCCGTTAAATTAAGAACCTACCAAGAGCTTGTACGAATAAAAAACATTTGAACTGAGTATAATGGGTTAGCAAAAATCGGGTTACTTGAGGTTTTTATTTTTTTACCAGTTTTTTTTTATTATGAAACTAACAAGTATTGTACCATTTTACAATCCTGATTAAATGCGCGAACTTTTAATGGTACTTGCCAAGGCACTTTAGTACATTTTTTTTAAAGGAGGGCCTTTCAAAGTCGACAAATTCTGAAAATTTTAAATTCATAGTTTAACAAATAGTCTTAATTCTAGAAAACTTGGGGCAATTGTGTCATTATTTTTGATTGTGGTTCTAGAAATGTTATTTATGGTTACGATTTCAAAGTTTAAATGAACAAAAATAATAAAAATTAACCACAATAACCGAAAAATGGTTACAGTTTGACCAAATTTCTAAGTTTTGCTTAAATGCCCATAATTTCCAAACTGCATGGGATAGATTTTTTTTCTGATTTTTCTCATGATGCTTACAATCAATCCTGTCACCCTGTTTTGGCTTGACGTTGAGTTCTGGGACATCCTGTATATACTATTAAAGTTAGCAGGGAAGTGGACAATGTGTGCCAATCAAAATACCAAATTGTAAATTTTGCAACGTTTCGATCTTCATCAGGCATCTACAATAATAATTAACATGAGTGACATCGCTGAATGTATAATATACAATATCAAGAAAAATAACCAACTTTCTAGGCATCTAGTGTGTTGTATGACAACGTAGTGTATAATATATCATTGACCTGACTGTTTTTAGATTCCGACAAAAAATAGAAAAAAAAAATTAAGATTTATTGCATCAATAGTTTATATTATTTTTGTAATTGTCAATAGTAAATGTTCGTAAGATAAAATTTAATGAAACAACACATAACATATATATTGGCAGTGAAAACTGAAAGACGTATGTATATTCATTAGATATGAAGGTAAAAAAAACCTAAACGGTAAAAAAAAAATTTTGCAAATTATTAATGTTTAAAAAAAATTGAGATGATTATAATACAGCATATGAGTACTCGTGTAGGCGGTGATAATACGAAGATGCTAATTAGATACTAATGTAAAGGTAAAGAAAGTTGGTTATTTTTCTTGATATTGTAACTTATACATTCAACGGTGTCACTCATGTTAATTATTAATGTAGATGCCTGATGAAGATCTAATTATAAGATCGAAACGTTGCAAAATTTACAATTTGGTATTTTGATTGGCACTCATTGTCCACTTCTGTGCTAACTTTAACAGTATGTTCTCCGATATATTCTAATTGCAGATGTAAATTTGTACACATACCGAAATATTTCCAATAATATTACTTATTATATAAAAATATTACGTTGTAATAGGGTTTTCATTAATCAATATTTTATTTTATTCTTATTTTATTATACAGTGCAGTGAACGGTACGTGTGGTAGATAAGAATATCAATCAAGACTTTTACAAAATGTCATTTCTATGCTTTATCAATTTTATATTTATGTTAATAACTATCACTAATAACAGAGTACTGAAAATACGATATTTTTTTCAATTTTCGAATTTTTTAACTGATTCTAGCGTCTCGGCTGTTTGCTGTAAGCAACTAATCTTACTCCAAAATTGAGTGCAAGAAGCGTAAAAAAATAAAGACAAAAATCAGCTGAAAGAGACACTCTTTATATATAAAAACTTTGCTTGAAATTTCAATTTTTTTTAAAATCCAGTTATTCTAGCTTATAAAATGAACGTGTACTGCGAGATAAAAATATGAAATTGACAGCATATTCAGTGCTCACCTTGAACTTCAAACGCTTGCAAAGCTCGTTTTGTTAAAAGGCAAAAGAGTCAATGTTAACACAGCAGTTGTTAAACACAAAATATATGGGAAGTCATATTATGGTTTTCGAAGACGTAGCTATTTTTTTCATAACATTAAATCAAATATACTTTGTTTGAGTCCATTTATTTATTTATTTATATATGTTTTTTTTATACGAGATATAATGTTATTATACGAGGGGCCTTTGAAATGTTTGTAGCCTAACCAGGATAAAAATTTATTTCTTATTGTATTTGTAGTCAAATAATAAATGTTAATATAATGTTAAAATTTGTGAATTTATGAGTTCTTCTTGTAATTCTAAGAAATCTTCGCACACATCAGCTATATAATAAGTTTGATTGAAAACCATTTAAAAAGGAAATATTTAAAAAATAAATACTGGCTTTGACAGAATTTTTCTTATTATTTATTTTTGAATAAAGTTTAAAATAATGAAGCTGAAATTTAAAATATTGCTGTGATTTTTTTATTTATCACGAGTCTGATCTTAACACTCAGAATCTCTGTTTACAAAGGCCGTCGCTAAGACCGAAATATCCGGAATGATTTCGTTCGATAGAAACGTGTGCAGGAAACGTAAAGCAACACTTGCAATAGGTAACGATCCGACCCAAACAGACTTATTTTTAGCTCCTATTTCCACTCAATATACTCATTCCACTACACTATCCTAACGTGACATACCTAACTTTAAGGCAAGATTTTGTTTTATTTATTTATTTATTTATTTGTATTTGGGAAACAAACAGTACATTATCAGAGAAAATAGAGAAAAACAACAACAAGATAGTGCATATACCAGTCAAGTTTCCACTAACAACTGACACATATAAGAAACAGAGCGCAAAAATTAAAATAACAAATTTTAAAATTAGAAAAAAAATGTCTAAAACAAGAAACACAATACAAATACAAAATTAATCAAAATTAAAATAAAATTAAAATTAAAATTAAATCAATATTAAATCAAATTTATATTCTATTTGATTTACTAATATTAAAAAACCGATACTCTCGCTATGACCGCGAATTCGTCAAAGCGGTTATTTGACATTTCTACGATATACGAGTAATAGTACCTGAAATTACTAACTTTAAATCGAAATTTTCGCACGCCTCATAAGCGAAGCGTTGAGGTGGGTTCTACTCTCACTTCACGCAAAACGAGTGATTTTTTAAACTTAAAATGTCTTTATTTATCGTATATTGCACTTGTAAAATAATGTATACACACACATATTAAGAAAAAACACTATTTTTAACACTCATGATACTTTTAATACAATTTTTGTTCTTTAAACTAATTAAAAAACTGTTTAAAAATGTTCTGTCATGGACGTCCGTGTCTGTATTTGCGGATCCTGTATGTGGTCACGATAACGACATTCTATTCATACTTCACTAATCTAATCCTTTTTTTTTATTCTTACACTTCATTATAGTTAGGAATAGAACCCTATTTAATTCCACGGTCTAATTCTATGTGGTTTCATTGTTACAAGCTTTTTAATTTCACCTGTCACGATGTTTGTCATCAAATCTTGCAAATTTAATTTGATCCACTTTCCAGTTACTGAATGATCTGAAATTTGGCATACATATGTAAATCGCGTGACAATGCAATATGATGACATGGTGCTGATCTGATGATGGAGCTTGAAGGTGGCGATAGGAACTTTGCAATGAAACGACACATCCTCATCGAGTTTGAGCTCGTTTAAAGTGTCTTGATAAGTAGGTTGTCTTGCAATAGTAACCAGAGTCTGATGATGGAAGTGGAAGGTGGTCATAGGAACTCTGTAATGAAACGACGCAACCCCATTAAGTTTCGGCTCATTTAATTTGTCTTGACGAGTACTTTGTTTTTAGATGGTTTACCAGGGTCTGATCTGATAATGGAGCTGGTAGTCAGTAAAGAAACGACGCAACCCCATCGAGTCTCATCTCGTTTGATTCATCTTGACGAATACTTTGGTGATAGATGGTAACTATGGTCTGATTATAGAGCTGGTAGATGGCCATAGGAACTCAGTAATTAAGTGACACAACCGCGTCAAGTTTGATTCGTCTTAATGGGTGGACTCTTTTGATGGGTGGTGAGTGGTGGTGGTTTGGTGGACGTGAATATGTGACCCTATCTTGGGAAAATAAAGATCGAAAATTCGATTAGATGGATGACCAAACAAAATAATTAAAATCATTATAAATGGGGTTATGAGGCGTGCACTTTTAGATTTTCCAAACTATTTTATTATTTTTAAGCATTAGCGTACCTATGTTATCGAACATAAATAAAAATATCTATCGGTCAAGTTTAAGTCGTTACTTATTTATTATTATTTATTATTGTATTGGCAACAAGAATACGTTTTCTATGAAAATGAATTATACCTTTATATCGCTTGTTACATTGTTGGGTAAAGAGCATTGTTGCATAATCGTAACAGGATTCTAAAGAAGAAACAACCCTGTAACAAGCAAATAAATTACGAACATACTGATACACCTTTTCGTTATGGAATCCTAAAAAATAATCAGTTCGTAATTTTCATTTGGACAAATTCTATTGGGTGTGAAGCAAAAAATCAAACAATATCACGAAAATTCATTAAAGAAAACAATATTCATAAGGGCCAAATGACAATTACCGGTACCAATATAGAATATGGCTTACATAGTTATGTGCTGACATTTGGACGTGGCGACATTTGCACTGAGGCCTCAATTGACCCATTTTATCTCACCACGTGCTTTTAACGCCGATATATTGAGTTTTACTTTTAAAATTCTTTTTTATAAATAAATATAAAATATAGAGTACAATAATTATCACTATTGAGCGATAAGGCTGTCTTCTTATGATTTTTTAATTCCTCATTTTTTAATGTTTGTATACTATATTATTTTCTGTGTGGTATACAATAAGGGATATATAAATAATTAATAAAAAAATAATCAAACTCAATTTTTTACTTTTTCATTTAACGTATAAAATTATTATTAGCAGCCAAAATACTGGTTATTGTAACAGTTCCAACATGAAACATAAAATAAAAAAGTTCCTACATTGTGGAGACTCTTGTCTACATAAATCCATTTTTCAATATTCTTATTTTGCAAATTTTAATAAACGAGTTGGAATCCCCATCTTTTTTTCATTATTACATTGTGTAATAAGTATTTCTAAAATGAGTAAATATAGGTTTCGGATTTACTGCTTAAATTATTTGGAACCATATAGAAACAACTTTAAAAACCCTTGTCGTTCTTTAACAGATCCTGTCATTGAAGTAATTACTTAAAACTGAATGAAGTTTTCCGTCATTGAAATACGAATTCTACAGCGTATTATCATTATATATCTGAGAAATTAAATTATTATATTTAAGAAAAACATATTTAATATTTAATCCATTATCGTTAACAAAGGCCAATGCAAGTCAGCTCGGCATCCGAGTCAATGAATGTAGAGCCAATCTTCCGCTAGATGTGTCTACAAATAATTCAGCCATCGCTATTCTATGAGCAAATAGATAGTCCTCACTTCCGACACATGTTTCCTCGGACACGACACAAGGCACTGGTCACGTAGAATATTGACGCCTCGAGCTATCCATTCGCCGAACAAAATACGGTATATCAGCCAAGAGATATTATTTTTCAGTTTTAAAAGAACAATCTTCCGTTTGATTTTTGGTGGCATAATACTTAAAGTCACTGATACAAACAAATGTTTAATGTAAATTACTTATAATAGAACTTAGAAAGTATTTAAAATTATTATATTTATACTTCGTATATTTTACCAAGCAAGGGACAAATAAAACTCAATATCGAGACGAAACAACCCATCATGGCATTGTTACAAGTTTGAGCAACTGTATATTTATTTATTTAATTATTTACACTTTTTTGTACACTACAAATATACAATAAAAAAGACAGTTTTATGAGAATTACAAAAGGTGAAGTAGTACAAGGGGTGGTCTTATGGCTAATTAGCTTTTTCTTCCAGACAACCCGACCGTCTGTATTGATATATCCACAATTATAAGCATACAGCTTAGAATCTACCTGTACTTGACCTTGTAATTGGTCTGATTTACATTCGTTATTATAACGATAGTCGTTAGTTACTTGCGAATTAATTTGTATACAATATACGATAAAAATGCGTATTATTCTACTGACGATAACTAATACACTAGTTAGTATATCTAATCAAAATATTATATTTATATAATTTAAGAAAAATATAGTATAATCTTATAAATATAAAGTGCTGTTATTTTTCAATTATTTCAAAATTATTCTAATTTTTATTGAAATGCGTCAGTGTAAATATTTATTTTAAATATTATTTATCTTTATGAAGCATATTTTTATTTATTTCTGTAAGTTAGATTTAATACAGAAATGAAGTTTATAAGTGGTTTAATTATACACATATATTTTAAAATTTTACAATATTATACATATTTACAATGCAAAACTTAAACTAGTTATTTACAAACAGTTTTGGTATAAATCATGTCGGCGTGGAATGGTGCCAAGAATAATAATTTAATGAATTGTTTATTATTATTTAGATTATATAAATGACAAAGATTTGTAGGCTTAGTAAAAATGGTTTTCATGCAGGTTATATAACTGAATTAATATTGGTGGAATATTATACTGACGGTCTTTTAAATAGAGTAACTGTTAATTTTCTTGACAATTGTTCTCAGCAAAATCAACATTTCGAAACATTAGTAGCTTCTTCTTAATTACAATTAATTAAATAATTAAAGTATTCTGTAAAACTACGATTCAAAAGTGCTTTTGAAGCCTACTCGAATAAAGAAATTTTCAGTTTTGATTTAAAACAACTGCATTAACTGTCCGCATTATTAAACAAATACATATATTTAACTAAAGACTTGTAATGTTTAATTTAATTTTCTGTGGTATGAGCATGGTGTGTACGTACCTATTATGTATCTTCTTCTATGAAGAAGAATTGTTAGACTACACCGCCATGATTCGAATTTAAAAAAAAATTAGCACTTTAAAACTCATTGCATGCATTGCCAGCATGGACTTGAACTCGCAACCGTCTGGAACTACTGGTCTATATCAAAATTTACGTTATAATTATGGCAAGGGTAATCTGAAAAAAAAAAAGATAAAAAAGCCATGATCTAAACAACAATAATTCGTGTATAATAAGAGTATATGATATTAAAATATTTGTAATAAAATTACCAATATATGTATATGTATATATATATATACATATATATATATATATATATATATATATATATATATATATATATATATATATATATATATATATATATATATATATTAGTTTGTAATACTATTGTAAATAATTAATTCTAACCAATAATAAGCAATCAACAATAGACTTATTGTTAGATTAGATGCTATTTTATTTATTTTAAGTTGTCATAGGGAATCTTATTTTAAAGCAATAACTATAAATTAACAGATGGACATTGCGATACGAAAACAACTGCATTAATTTCGACTTACCTTAATGTGTAAATTGTTTTTAAAAAAAACTTACATGTACAGATAATGCTGATCAAAGACATTTATTATTTAGTACTCTTTTTTTAAATAAAATGGTTTAGTTAATGCAAACGAATACATGAAATAAAACTTAATTTTACAAAATAATATTTTAATATTTGATTGGCATATTTTTTTCTAGTTATTAAGTGTAACGCATATAATAAATATATATATATTTCCAGCTCTAGGTCTGGAGCCGGACTTCCTGTACCCCCTGGAGAACGTGACGATAGCGCAGGGGAGGGACGCTACCTTTACCTGCGTGGTCAATAACCTGGGTGGTTATAGGGTGAGTGGCGACTCCGCCACCGCCAGGGTGTGTATCAAACCAACTCAATACAGCTAGATCCAATAGACGGCACCTTCACTCGGCACTTGATATTGAGATCTATAATTGTACGCCTGGAAATCTCTTAACATGATTTATTCAGAAGCCAAATTGATTTTCAGCGGGGTCTCGATTGCATAGAATGAACGGAATAGTAATGAAGGTCTGAGGGCAATTTCTTAACAAGCCGATAAATCAAAGGGTTCATCGCTACTTAACTTTTGTTAAATTTATAAATCAGTTGCCAATTACAAAAGAAAGCATTGCAATCTTAATTATGTCATAGTAATTGTAAATAAAAAATTAAAATAATAAATGTATAATTATATTATTTAAAAATCGTAATAACGAGCACAAAATTGTGTCATAAATTTTTGTTTTTTTTTTTTTCAATAAATAATAATAGCGTTAAAAAATAAAATGTTAACATTTGGGGTATTTCTTTCTATTCAGGCATTTTAAATTATAGATCTCAACAGAATAGACTTCTGCACCTACTTCAACACTTCTTAGAACACAATCTTCAGTGCACCTCTATAACACCTTATAGAAACTATCTCTATCTAGTATAGAGTAACACAGGAACTAAAATTGCACAGTCTATAAGTATTTTCACTGTAGCATAGCTAGTAATACAAATGCACAACTTGCACCGACACCTACAACTGCACATAGAAAAAAAAGACTCACGAATATTTAAAAAATCCAAAAATATACTTTTATAGTATGAAACGTATTCTTGAGTTTTAATATTATGCACAAATCTATTTGGTATGTCGATAATATGCAAGTCATGAAGCATGCATATTTAAAAAAAGCACTATTACTGTCCTTTCCCTACTAAATAGGTCTCGTTTTTTACAAAGTAACGCGTATTAAATAAACTATTTTCAACTCGATAAATATTATAATCATAAAAGTAGAAAAACATTTTCAATTAAGGCATTTAAAAACAAATTTAAAGTAAAAATTAAATTTAAAAAAAATACTTTACCGAATATTCAAATATCAGAATGCATAAATACTAAATGAAATGCTATCAAACAAGTGGAAATGTAGTACGAGTATATGCATTTGGGTATCAATTAATTTGCAAAGCGAAACCGCTAATCCACTAGGAGGCTTTTTCATTTAGGAAAGGAGACCTTGCAAAACAGTCACTTTACGAAATTAAAATAAAGCCAGGACAAACCCCCTTAGTCCCCGTTCAATCATTTCGAGAGGCAGTACTCTCAACTGTCCCCACAGTTAATCTACAGTTGGCATCTTTTTGTGGAGTTATTCGAAATAATAAAGAACGAAAAGTTTCCAAAAGGTAAAAAGTAAAAATAATAAAAAAAACATCAACTATTTTGTCTGAAACCAATTATTAAGTAAATATTTATGTAAGCGATAATTTTTTTTTTCTTATAAAATAAATATATTTTATGAAAGCAATAACATAAATGGGCATGATTAGTCATCATAATTTTATTATTATTTATTGCAGCCGATAAAAAAATCTGATTTGATGAAATCCAACGAAGGCTGAAACTGCAAAATCCTACAATTTCTCTTCTCCGACACAATCATTTAGATCAACTCCCCGGTGACTCACTGTGACCGAATAAATATCTCTCGCTAAGGAACAACTCAGATTTCCGAACTCTCCTGTAGATATCGATACATTCGTTTGCTCACTCATACTGACCGTATTCCGTAATTACAACCATAGGGTAATACGTGGGACTCTCTAGGGACAAGAACTGAACTGATAACCAAACATTAATATTGGATTGGATATTTCTCAACATTAAAAAGATAGGTTTTCTTATAAATAAAGATGTCTCAAAAGTTTTGTAAGTTGGATGATATAAAGAAACCTAAATTAGGGTTTTAAATATACCTCTATAACTGGTAACACTAAAAAAGGAAACAACAAACGAGGACAATAAGACTTATTAATTCAAAAATTGTCATTTTATTACAAAATAACACACCTTTCATAATAAAATAAAAAACAAATTACATTACTTCGATATGCACCGCTGGTATGGACGAGTTTTGAAGCTGGTAAATACTGATATATTCAATATTTTTACGATTTATTTATTTTATCAAATGGTTGATGCAATTTTTGAATGATTTATATGTATTACAAAAACGACTAATGTGTAAAAAGATTATAAGCTCAAAAAAAATTTAAAAAAAAATCTGCTTTTATTTACTGAATAAGTATTGTAATATCTGTTTCAATGTTCAATAATTTTAATTACAGAAAAAAAAACCGAACTTAAAATTCAAATAACGTTTTCATCATATATATATATTTGAAAATTGCGTCAAACGAATATCTTCTTCTCAACCTTTTTAAGTTCAACTCGAAAGTTTTCGAGTTCTAATTAATTTTACCTCTCCTTATTTTTTTTTCTAATACCATTTTTTGTGTTGGCACTTTTTATAAATAGTTTATAAGTAGCGATAACGTTCACATTAGTGAAGTGCACAAATTAGTGTCTGATGCACATATGCACTTTGTGTCTTAATATTATACATTTAGTCCACTTCCTTTTTAGCACTCTTTGTAGAGCACTCTTTCATGCACCCTATTATAGCAATATTTAAGATATTTAATTAAAGAAATCCTATTTAACTACTGTTCAAATAAATCTTTTAAAAGGTTCTATTTCAAACAGTATAGTCTAACTGCTAATATTTATTAACATAAAATACAGCGCAGCGTCCAACGAAATATATCTGTAACGCCATATTTTCGTGGACATTTATTCCTTTTTTGTTACGCGCTATGCAGGAAATTAGCTTCTATTGCGATGTCGACGCTTTTGGTAAAGCGGGTAAAACGAGGGCGTTTTCACAGTACGCCCGCAGTACGCCTCATAGCGGCGACCAAACGAAAATGTAATTAAAAATTCCGAGAGCATTTTGCGAGGCGCTAGCAACAAGATAGTGTTGCCGGCGCTCGAGGATCGTTGTCATGACTGCCTCTTGGGAAGTATTCGCTTGTAATTAGACTTGTTCGCTATAAAAGTCTTCATCGCTAACGTTTTTTACAACCGTTAACGTTCTTCATCAGAGATAATCAGAATCGGTTTTATTTTATATTTCCTTGCAACGGCAAACAAAGTTCAATAAGATGTCAACAAAAGTATTTTATTCAAAGCTTTCACATCTAACAATAGTCGTTGATATTCCTCGAGACAGGTTGCATGGATCAAAGCAGATACAAAGGCGATTCTGGCGATACACGAGCACGTTATCACAAACAACGCACGGCTCAGTGTAACACACAACGACTACAACACGTGGACACTGAACATTCGCGGGGTGAAGAGAGAGGACCGGGGGCAGTACATGTGCCAAGTTAATACAGACCCTATGAAAATGCAGGTATGGAATTATTAATATTACAAAATGTTTCGTACTTTCGTTTTTCATTGCCTTCCACCAGTTTAATAAAACTCTCATTCAAAATTATAAGTCAGCGTGAAGACGTCTCTTAGGTTGTATTATTTTAAGTCTTTCGCTAAAAGAAAGCTGGATTAAATTTGATGGAAAGATCTTCGCTCTTTGCTATAGTAACAACAGCAACAACCAATTTGTTCAACCCTCTATAATAAAACATTCTAAGTTTGATTTAAGAGCCTATTTAAAAAGGCTAATTAAAAAAAAAAACCTAACATTACATCTTATCCGTCTTACTCTGACTTATTTTTATTTCCAATGGTTAGTTTTTACTTAAATTTAGGCTCGGTTTTAGAGTTTTAAAAGTTTTCTTATAAACTCTATTAAAATAAATTAAATAAAAGTTAAAAATAGTAAAGGTTAAATTTAAAATAGTTTACTACTAAATAAATATAAAAAAAAAATAGCATAAAATTGTTTTTTTTTTTCTTGCCATTAGTAAATTATATCTATCAATAAATCTGAAATTTTCAATTTTAACCGACTTTTTTATAACCAGCTAAAGTGCTTAAGAAAACTTTTATTTAACTGAAAATATTTTTGTGCAGACAGCATTTTTAGAAGTGGTAATACCTCCGGACATCATCTACGAAGAAACATCAGGTGATATGATGGTACCGGAAGGAGGTTCTGCGAAACTTGTTTGCAAAGCAAGAGGATATCCGCCTCCAAAAATAGTATGGAGGCGAGAAGATGGCGGAGATTTGATATCTAGAGGTGGCCCACAGGGGAAAACTAAAGGTATTAATATACTTTATATACCTATAAACGCTAAGGAGCAATCAAATAGAACTATTTCTATTTCATTCTAATCTAAATACACTTTTTTATTTGTCGAATGTTATTCTAATCCATCATAAAACAGTCTTCAAAACATATAAGAAGCATCTTATTGTTAATAGATGAAAAATGAATATTGTTATACAGGAAACAAAGGTCTATTTAAAATAAATCATGAAATAACATAAAATTTATAGGTCTAGAATATCATGCAAATTTTATGACTAACCGTTTGCGTGCTTCGCCATTATTAATAAGGTACCCAAAGGAAATATGTATATGTTTATACAGATTGTTATCATTATTTTAGTGTCTGTATTTATGTTACAATTTTAATATCTTGTAAATCTTACATATATATTATAATAAGAATAATTTAATGATATGTTACAGTTAAAACGTCATGTAAGTATCGGCGATCCATAACGATTGTTTAATTAAAGCTTTAAAACTAGTAAATTATGCAGACTCATACAACTTACATGAGAGCTTGACCCTCAACACACGAACTTTACTATGCATATATTAAATAGGTTAATCCAGTACTTGATAAGGAACCAGGAACGAAATGAGTTGGATATCCTTTGTATAAAATTAAGATTAATAGCTTTTATAATTTAAAGTTGCAAACCACACAATACTAAGTTTTCTTTGATACACATTTTTCCAAATATACAAATTTAAATTTTGTTTATGGTCACAAGTCCTTAGCCTTAATAGTAATTTATTAATGTTTTTTTTTTTTGTTTGTAATAAATATTTTTCGGGATTTTTGTTCATCTAAAAATCTTTTTCAGATTATTATGATTATTAAAAAAAATCTAATTAGTTCAGCTGTCTTTACTCATTTTTTTTTCCTTGAAGGATACTATGAAAGAGTAAATACTATAAGTGAATTTTTTTCATCAATTGTAGAATAAAATAAATTTAAATATGACTACATTATTTTTTATATAATTTAAAAATATAAGTACGTTTTTAACAAAGAAACAATTTTTAAATATTGCATTTTTAAGTTATTATGTAATTATCTCTTTATTTACATTAAAAAAAATCTTTATTTGAAATTCGAAACAATTATCCATATACGAGTTAAATTAAAGACTAAGCTTTCTTAGGTTCTATAATAAACAAAAAACTTATAATCTAAAGAAGTTTAAGAAATGAGCAAGGAATAAATCAACGCTTAAAATATTCACTATTGAATCTTGGCAGTAAATCAGACCACAGTACCTTTGGGAGCTCCTATTACCATTCACACCGCCCTTTCTAATCCCGCGGGATTACAATCTCTTACCGCCTGGGAATAATTACTCACCTACCCATTTCTGCACTTGGTAAGAAAAAAGATATTACAAAGGACTAAATTGTTTTTGTCAAACGAGTTAAAGGTTAATTTTTAGCCGACAGAAAAACGAAGGCTGTCATCAAGTCGGTTTTTGCGGCATTTCCTACCTCGCACGACCACTATATGGAACCAGCTGCCACCTACGGTATTTCCGAACCGATATGATTTATGGACTTTCAAGAAAAGAGCACACTCTCATTTGAAAGGCCAGCAACGAACTTGCTAATTCTCTGGTGTAGCAGGTGTCTATGGATGTCGCTGTTACTTACCAACAGGTGAACCGACTGTCCGTTTGCTCCCTCTTCAATAAAAAAAAATTATAAAATTAAAAAAATTGGCCATTATTTTTTTTTATATATGACCACGCAGCATGTATATGGTAATTCAATTTAAGAGCTGTTTTCTTTAAAAAAAATTCAAGCTCTGAGGGTAAGAAGAAAAGGAATATCAAATATTCATTCACTAATCCATAGCCAGCTAATTGAACACCAATATGATTCTAAGCTTAACTTTATTATGAGATATGCGATTAAGATGATTCTATTTTATTAAATATAAATCAATAAATCAAAAAATTACAATATCTGTCGAAAGATTGGCGAGCTGTTAAAATAAAATAATATTTTTCCTTATATTCAACGCGATAAGTAAATCTTATTTGCTATGAGCACAGATTTGTTACTCCTCAGTAAAATCTCTTAATTTTAAAATGTATTTATTACTGTTATCATTAAAATATATATTATAGTGTGCGGTCATTGATTACTATTCCAATCACAACAGACTTATTTGTTTGGTAATAAAACCTTAATTATAAATTGGCCTTACAATTAGTAATCAGTCTAATAATAACTGAACATTAAAAAAACATTATCTACACACATTATTTCTCAAATAAAAATGTACCTATTGTACTGTACTGTAGCCTGTAAACAACTCATTGCTGAGCGAAGGCCTCTCCTCCATGTAGAAGAAGGGTTGGAGTCACGCTACTCCACTGCGAGTTGGCGGATAATATCCGTGACTAATGATCATTACCGGGTGTCCATAACAACCGGCACCGACGGCTTTATGTGCTCTTCAAGACACGGTGGGGAAATCCAGAAGTACATACACCCAGACCAGAAACAAATATTTGTACAAATACAAATAGGTATCTGCCCCGAGCGGGAATCGAAACCGCGACCGCCTGCGCGCGGTTTGTAGCGAAGAAATGTAATAAAAAGCAATTAAAGCTCTCCATCTTAGGTACTTCTAAACAACTGTCAAAAATTGCTCGCTATAACCTGCCTGTTATCATATTCGATGGCTCCATCTTATGTAACTCCAACCTTATTAAAAACCTAGGGGTTATTGTTGACAGCTCTTTCTCTTGGCGTCCACAAATCGCTGAAATTAGTCGTAAGGGCTTTGCAACTTTCCATTCACTTAAACGATGGAAAAAATTTCTAACAATTAAGACTAAAATATCGTTAGTTAATAGTCTTATGATGCCAATCATAGATTATGCGGATACATGCTACCCAGACTTATCGGAGGAACTTGTCAACAAACTCGATCGTCTCCAAAATCTGTGTATACGTTACATATTCGTTCTGAAGAAGTTTGATCATGTTTCTGAATATCGCACAAAGCTAGGATGGCTTCCAATAAAACATCGACGTAATCTTCATATTCTGTCTCTACTTGTCTCTACTGGTTGCGTAGCCCTATTCTGTCCTACTTCACCGCTATACCTTAAAGAACGTTTTTCCCTCCTTGGCAACCCTTCTCTTCACCTTTGCCTTCGATTTCAAAACGATAACAAACTAAGTGTGCCAGTTTGCAACTCCAGTTCATACACTAAGTCATTCACTGTAATATCTGTTAAACTATGGAATGCACTACCATCTGTAATTCGCCAACCTCCGTCTATATTTGTCTTTAAAAGCCGCGTAAAGAACTTCTACTTAACTTTAACTTAAACGTCACGCATCTTATTTTCTTTTCATGTCCGTAACTATATTATTATTAAATTGTTATTACTTAATAAAAACTACGGCAACCAAATAAAACTTAGAAACATTTTGGTTGGCTTGGTTACTGACACTTAATAAAAAAACCGGAATTTCGAGACATGATTTGTCCCTGTTGTCAAATCCTAACCTCAAGTTTATTGATACTTTACATTATACTGTTCTCTTATATTTACGCGAATTTTACTCATTTAATTAAAAGTCTACAACGGATTTTATCGCGATTATTTATAAACTTTACAGCTTAACGATTTTTTTTTCCGAATATTATTCGGATACCCACCACCTCACTCCCCTGAGATCATGGACGCTGTAAAGGATCCGAAACGTTGGGAAATAAGTTTAAAAAAATAATTAAATTAAATTAAGTTAAACTGTAAAGTTTTTTTAATAGACTTAATTAAACATTACATTATATCAAAAATCAAACTTTGCAATATTCATCAAATGCAAATGTTTACAAGGCCTAATAATAGGCACAATGCATGGTGCATCTACAGGACTAACTTCAATTTATTTTTATCTTGACCTATACCTCGCTCATTTGGAGCGACAGTGACACAAATGCAAATTAGTTAACTTTACACCAGATAAGAATAAAGATTATTTCGTAGTTCAAAAGAAGATTCTGAAGCATTATTACGGCTAATTATTATCTTAAAATTGTTTTATTATAGCTGGATATTGTGACATTTTCACTACCAACGCAGATATTTATGCATAGTATAAGTCATTTTCGCGTATTTTTGCAAATGTGTCACTGTCGCTCCAAATGAGCGACCTGTATCCATATCATTTTCATAGTTTATTTAATTTGGTATAAGCTAGTATTTATGTCATTTAAATTAAGGCAAGAAACCTCAGCTTGGAAAATATAGACATACTGTTTAATTGGAATAAAAGTTGACAATAAATAACTATAAATGTAATCAAAATTTGAACAAAAGTCAAATTCAAGGCTAGCATAATATTTAGTAGAAGTAAAGTAATTTTTTAAATACACACAACATAATATTCCATTTAATATTATTATAATATTAAAGATATCCACTTGTCTTCAGGCTTGTGTTTATTGCCCAACTTTTACAAATTTTTATTAAGCAACTCGATAGTTTTTTTTTTTTCTTCAGTATAATATGTTAATCTACTATTATACAGTGCTTATCCATGTGTTTTTTTTATACGTTGATTAAAAAACATATGGTCAAAATTACCACATGCTTATTAACCATATATTTAGATCACGTTTATAAGGTTCACATGCCATATCCCTTGATATCCGATTAAAATTAGTTATTTCCATTACTTTAGACATTATGTCCAAAGACATGGATATTTTTTTGGTTTTTCTTGTTTCTATTTTTGATATTTTATCAATAACGAAAATAATTGCTTTGTATGTAAATATTGTCGTTTTATAACATACTATAGAGTTTGTGTTTCTAAGTTTATAGAAGGAAATAAAGTGATCGTGTCACTAATTATGTAGTTTATAATATATCGTTATCCAAAATATAACATGATAATAATAATTAAGGTCTAATAGTTACTGATAGTACTTGTTTATATGTCAATTTTTAGTGAGAATCTAATATATATAGAATATAATCTAATATCAATATATATATTATATAACTCGATTATTACATTTTTTTTTTTTGTTATAAATATCTTATACATTACGGCCTCGAGTTCAATGAGAATGTTTGGAATTCGGAAATACTCAGAACGCGTACAGCCGTACACAAATTCCCAGAGTGTCACAAATATCTCTTTCCTATACTAACATTTGTCATGAGTGGGAACAGATGACGTGACCGCTATCACAACAGTCAGTAATGTAACCACTGCGCCATCTCGTCGTCGTCGTAAAAAAGCCATTCGTCGCATTAACACCTCGATCTCTGACGAACTAACCAAATCTTTTCGGAATCGTTTTAATAATGTAATCATACAACAACATTTAAGTACATGTACAATATTATTACATGAAATAAATTAGTTTATACATAATTTAGATGTAATTATAATTATATACACAACCTATTTTTATTTAACTATTTTGTCTCAGATTATATTTCTAAAATTTATCAAGCAAATCACAAAGAATTTAATATTATCGATACAAGAAACTCTAATTATACCTTACTACTGAGGGGAATTCGTGACGAGTGGCAATTGGAAACTGTACTGACAGGGTGATTAATCGGCAGCTCCTACTTAACCCCACCACTATTCAGACCGCCTTCTGCCATCAGTCAATTCATTAAGCTAACAAAGTACTACCGGTAATGACTTCTAGAGAGGAACGAGCACTACTAAGATTAGAGAAGTCTAACTTGTTGTTATAAGAACCGTTTTCTACATCCAAATATTTTTGTGTTAATTTTAAATTTATGCAATTTAAGCCTTTTTTAAATTAATTATAATTTTAATTCCTCGAAGATACTTCACAATTCAAGATCAGTGCTAACTTTTCTGTGGAACAGTTTTAAATTAACTAACGTCAGCGGCTATCATCAATTTGAGTAAAGAAGTCTCATTAAAGAAACCGTTACAAGTTACCTCCATAAATTTGAGCAAGAAACAATACGGGCTATCCATTACGTGGGCCAACGTTACTTTACAGAATATTCCAATGAGGAAACTTCGAGGGGTGTCCGACACGACAAATATAGTTTTTCAACAAATCGAGCGGCACTTTCGAATTTGTTATGTTCAAGTTTCGAGGAAGTATGGCTGCATAAATCACTTACGACTTAGAGTAGATTTAAAATACATTATTTTAACTTCAAACTTATGTTACAAAGCCGGTTGTCTTGTAATATTTATGGTCCATAATTATCATGTCCTTATTTATGAGTACGTATATGTGAAAATATAAGCCGGTAGCTAATAATTGTAATGACAATGACTTTGGTTGCCAACAATGGGACATTATTCATAATTTGCTCCTTATTGTTTTACATAAAACATGTTGCGCTGACAACGGCGTGTCGCATGCCTATTCGTTTCATGTTCTACAACAAATTATGCAGATAAGCGAATGAATGGTGGAAACTTTATCTGAGACTGATGCAAATTAACTCTTCCATCCTTCTATTCAACTTTTGTCATCTACTTGTTCAAAGTTTTCGTCAGGACTTATTATATAAAATTTTCTATATAAAGAATTTTTTTAATAAATTATACTTAAAGATAAATTCTGACTGGCGTGATGAGGGTTATATGATTTTATCGAATACACTAGATCAAACTTTACAGAAGATCATCTGTATAGATAGCCTTGCATATTGTCTTGCTTGTTTCTCCCGTGAAACAGCTTTGCTGTGTTTTCGGAGAGAAGGGCAAGAAAGGCAGTGTAATTACTGGCACCAAGACTTTAACACCGTATGTCTCAGGATAGGCAAAACATAAACGAGTTTCCTGGGCTAGTTCCAGGTAAAGTAGTTTTAAAAAAAACCAGAGCCTTTTTCTGTAATTCTTGTCTTTGTTTGTAAGGATTCTTTGAATGCTGCCATATGTGATTCTTGTATTCTCAGCTATATGCCCTATGGTCAATCTTCGATCTGCCATAACAACATGATAATATCGCCATTATGATTAAATCGTCGTTGGAAAAATTAAAAATAATTATTTTATATATTTTACAGACCCTTATCTAAGAATATAACAAATATTATCGTTAATTTTTGAGGGGATTTTTACGCAACAATAATCGTTAAAAACGACTTTCTCAAAATTCTAGACAACGTCATTCACAATACTTCGATTTAACTATTTGAATTAAAATAATTTAAGAAAAAGAAATTATCATACTCGTATATATTTATATTTGACTAAACTATACTACACTCATTTGCAAAAAAAAACGGGCGGTTTCGATTTTCTTCCTGGCTGAAAAAAATAAAATACCAAAAAGGTTTTAATCATTTGAACATGTTACTGGCCAGTTATAAAAGTGCCATAATGTTTATAAGAGTACATTCCAAATTCAAATTTTTGACTGAGCCTGGTTTTCAAAGAAAATAACTTTTAACACATTTTGTGGCGCGAATTCCCTATAGTTAATATCGACTCTAATTAACTTTTTGTCAATTTTTATTAAATTATCTGGTGTCCTTGACATTTAAAAGTATTGTTATTGCTGTTAAGCAATCTCGAAAATGGTAGATAAAGTGATAAAAGCGAGAAAAATTATTGCGCTGCTTGAAGAAGGTTGCAGTCAATGCTTCGTGGCTCAGAGGCTAAATGTGAGTCGGTCGACAGTTCAAAGGACCTGGCAGCGCTATCAAGAGACCGGTTCCGTCAAGAGAAGGCCTGGTTCTGGCAGAAAGACATGTACCGAGTACCGAACCACGGGATGATCGTTTTCTAGTTAGTCAAGCGTTGAGAAATCGCAAATCTTGTTATGTGGACCTCAAGAACACCCTCGAAGAAGTAAGAAATGTGCAAATTAGTCTATGGACGGTCAGGAGGAGGCTTCTCGCTGCTAATATACACAGTCATCGCCCGGCACGCGGCCCTAAATTACTCCGTGGACATCGAGTTGCCAGGCTTAGCTTCGCTCGAATTGTGTGTCATGGACTCATGAAGACTGGGATAGGGTATTGTTCTCCGATGAAGCCAGGATATCTCTGCATGGTGAAGACCGACGTCGGCGAGTGCTACGTAGACGAGGAGAACGCTTTGCAGAGGCATGTTTTGAAGAAATCACACCTTATGGAGGGGGCTCTGTTATGTTTTGGGCAGGAATAAATTCATGGATCGTACGGAGTTAGTCTTCATCGAAAACGGTACACTGACTGGACACCGATACATAACGGAAGTTCTAATTCCTTATGCACAACCCGCTTTAACCGCTCTTGGCGAAAACTCAATTTTTATGGACGACAACGCTCGCGCCCACCGGTCTGGCGGTGTGGATGCGTATATGCTAGAAGTCGGAATTCGTCGTTTGGACTGGCCAGCTAGAAGTCCGGACCTCAATCCCATAGAGCATGTCTGGGACGTTCCGAAGCGACGAGTGAGATCAGTGCAGCCGGCTCCGCAGACCATCAGAGAGCTAAAGAATGTGATTACCGCGGAGTTGGAACGTATTCCCCAAGAAACCATAAAAGATATACTCACTAGCATGCCCAGACGAATGCAAGCTGTGATTTCAGCAAGAGGGGGTCACACTCAATACTAAACTTTTATCTGCTTTTAATGTATTCAAGAAAAACAAAGAAATTAACGCGTTTCATTTTTATTTAGCGGGCAGGTACAATCATAGTGTTTTGAGCTTAAACATTATTTCTTAATAATTTAATTAAAATGTTATGATAAAACTGATGAAAACTATTCCTTCCTAATTAATTTATAAAATTCTGAGGATAACAATACCTAAAATTGTCAAACAAACTAATAGTAACTATAAAATAGTTCTTTGCTTAAGTGCCCGTTTTTTTTTTTTTTGCAAAAGAGTTTATAATTAAAATTTTCTTAAGGGATCGACTTAAAAGGCTTAACCAAAGTAACTTAAAGTCTCCAACGGACCAGTTAAATAAATATATGTAGTCAAATAACAACATATTAAAGCAGAATAGTAAAGTAGAGTAGCAGTATACGAGAGGTGATCCAAAAGTAACGATAATCGTCTATTTTCAGTTAGCATAAAAATCTTTTCTTTTTTTTTTTGCTAGCTTATATACCCACTAGGTTAACATAAAAAAACATATAATTAGACCACGATTTGTGGGAGGTGCACTCATTTGAATACGAAGCTTCAAAAATATAACATCAAAATAGTAAATAAAAACTAAATTAGAGCTGTGATTAAGTACCTTTACCAACTATTTAATGGGAACATCGAGGGGCTCTTCTTTTCCATATTCCACTGTTGCACGCTGGGCAAAGGGGTTTTTAGCTGGACCGAACATCCACTTAAGTTGAAGATCGTGAGGGACGCTCATCTGTGTCTCTCTAATGTCTCGAAGATGTTGTTATGGCAGATCGAAGATTGACCATCGGGCATATAGCTGAGAATACAAGAATCACATATGGCAGCATTCAAAGAATCCTTACAAACAAAGACAAGAATTACAGAAAAAGGCTCTGGTTTTTTTTTCTCTTTTTTTTAACTAGTTTACCTGGAACTAGCCCAGGCAACTCGTTTATGTGTTGCCTATCCTGAGACATAAGGTGTTAAAGTCTTGGTGCCAGTAATTACTGGTCGCTGTTGAGGCGTTCTGGGGGAGTCAAGAGAATCCTAGGTTTAGAAAAAAGGTGGACTAAATATTTTGACTTATTAGATGACTGCAGAATAATAAATTATTTTAATACATATTATCATTAATTTTGGATCACTCCTCGTTGTAAAGTAAAGTAGATTCGTTGTGAGTTAATGAATTGTACTTAAAATTATTAAATCACATTTTTCTTTTACACTGTTTATATTTTTAATAGTGCAATAATATTTTTTTCTTTTAGTTTTCGTTTTAATTTGTTTCATATTTATTTATTGGAGTATACTCCTTAAGAATTGATTTTCATATAAGGCCCCCGGTATGAAAAAAATATGAGGCGTAAAATCTAGTGATCGAATGACCTCGTTACGTTCTTTGTGCGCAACCTATTTTCACTTTTCAATCGTGAGTATTAAGACGTATAATCCGCACGCAAGCTCCAAGGAATCAGTAGTTGAGAAAGCGGGCGGGTGTGCGTCGCGCCCAGCCGTCGCTTCATACACGGCACTCTTCCACTACTAATGACGACCTTGACGTGAAAGCACGTTTATCAAGTCTTTGATAACGAACAACTTACTGCCTCAGAAATCTAAAAGGCGCTATATTTTCGCGCATTTATATTTTTTATTTTAATTTGTGCCTATTTAGAAAATCATTCTTAAGGAGTAAACTCCAGTTGTGCCTCGGAGCTGAGACATACAGTTTTATCTTTCTAACGTATTGGCTAATTATTGTGACGAGAGTATAGGAGAATTCTTACTTCTTTGAGACATTAAAAAAATGGTTATATATATTTAATTCACAGAAGAAAATAACAATGATAATAGTAATGATTTTGACGTTGTTGTTTCTGTTTCGTATTTTGGTGCGATTTGCAGCTTTCCTAATGACGGCAATCAGCAAATCAAACAATTTATAGGTACACATAAAAAATATTTTTGTTACGATTGATAATTATATGTACATAAAATATGTTTCATTTATTATAAATCGCTTCTTAACAATAATATTAGACTATAACTACGGCTTTTTTTAGTCAAATTCTAAAAAAAGTATAATCTCCTAGTGTCGCGACGTTGTACTCATAAGTTAGACTGCAACTTTTTCTTGATAGGAGGACAGGCCATCGCTTAACTATTAGATAAATTTATGTATGATTTTAAATAAAGTTTTAATTAAATTGATATTTTCAAATCTTAGTATTTGTATGAAACACAAAAGACATTTTTGGTTAAATTTCATTTATAAAGATTAAGTATTTTCCGAGTTTAAAAGAAACTAGAATTTAATTTTTAACAACATTTTTTAAAGATATTTTATACATATATGTATTTCGCTATTCGACCGACGACCGTTCTGGTATAGTTGTGTGAGTAGTCGCCTCAATATCGGCGGTCGTGGATTCGATTCCTGCTTGGAATAGATATTTGTATTTGTACAAATATTTGTTTCAAGTCTGGATGTCCTTATGAGTCTCCCAACCGTGTCTCGGAGAGCACGTAAAGCTATCGGTCCCGGTTGTTGTCATAAGCACCTGATAGCGATCGTTATTCATGATAGGGAAAATTTTCTGCCAATCCGCGTGGAGCAGCATAGCGGATCGGGCTCCAACCCTTCTCCTATGGAGGCCTCTTGGCCTTTGCCCAGATGTGGGATATTTACAGGCTGATTCATGTATCTCGCTATAAATATCTAAGATTTATTTTATTTGATTTCTAAACCAAACTTGTACATAATTTTGTGGCTTTATGTAATGTGGTTTTAAATGAAGTAAATTAACATTAATTAAAAAGTTATATTCGTTAAGATGACAGTATCGGAAAATTTATGTTGTCTGTAGAAACACGCCCCGCCCCGTGTCCGAAGGGTTTGAGTAACACTTGACTTGTGACACATCGACAGGCCAAGTTTATTCAACGACCCGTCTTAAAGACGGAGCAAGAACTGTATAGAGTAGTTAGAAGAAATAAAAAATAATCATGTGAAATGAAATAATAAAGTACAAATGAACTTAGCACGTCTATGATAGTATAGGGAAGAAACACTAATTAAACAGTTGTTTTATAGGATCTTTATCGATCTTTATCTTGTAATTAGTAACTAAAAAAAGATTTTTACACAATAATTAAGAACGACTCGTGTATAACATATGTTTTGTAATATGGAATTTATCTTCCTTGTTTTTTGTTGTTTTTTTTTTTATATCTTAAAATAATATTAAGTATTAAGCGGCTAAGATCATACAAAAGAAAAGAAAATAGATAGATCATAATTTTAAAGGACAGAAGGTGGAAAAAAGACATTTTTACAGTGAATTTTATTTTAGTCATTCAATAATCATTTCTAAAATTTGCACTAACCACTCCATTCAAGCGTTAGGCTGCTATTGTTTGCTAACGAAGTGTGGCACACCGGTCGACCGAGAGCTCTACACTTTAAACCATCACTCCCTTCGACTCCTTCGAAAAATATTGCCCCTCTTTTTATCCTCTTGTTTGAATAATGCCTGTTAACGTACTTCGGTGCCATTTGAGCAAGGTGTCAGGAAAACAGCTTGAGTACAAACCACTAACCGCACTTGTTTATCAAAGCCTGTCTACTTTAACGTTTCGAAGTGTTTTCTGGGACTTCTTGGTAAAATTTAAAATAAACACCGTACAAGTTAGCGTTCAAATATTTATTTTGAATTCCAAAAGTAATATATCAAAAGATAAATGGGGTAATTTCAAAATCGAAGTCAGGAAAAGGGCTACGTCGTCATGTCGCATGTTATGACGTCACGTTAGTTTTGAATTTAAAAATATATTATTATTCTATTTTATTTTATTTTCACGGTAAAGTACATTTAGCTATAAAAGAACCAGACGTGGTGTTGATCAACGAGAGTTACGAATTCCTATTGAAGCGTAGCATATTTCATCTAAACGAGTAGGTACCTACATATAATAAAATTGTAAAGGAGATAGGGACTTTTGGGCCAAAATGTAATAAGTAGAGATATGGTTTAAAAAACTCGTCATTTTTTTTAAATCTTAAAATATAAAAAACTAGCTCAATTCTGAATCTGGAAGTGGAGAAAAATGAGAAAGATTGCTTACATCAAATTAATTGGGTATCGATTCAATTTAAATCGATTACAGAATTTAAAAAAAAGGTTTCCACTAGTTAATTAACTTAAAGTATTTAGATGCACAATTGAAGTTGTAAACAATAAAGTTCATTTAAATAAAGTTACATTAATAGCGAAAATATCATTTAATATTTAATTATAATATCGATTTTGTATTGATTTAAAATAAATCATATTTTAAGTGACAGCTTTAACGATCGACATTGATACTAGCAGTTTATTTTTTACCTACATCTCCTAGATGACATTTTAATAACAATAGAATAAGAATAATAGTATGAAATACATACAAAGGTTTTTTTTTTTAATTCTGGACGATATTTATTTATGGTTTCAAGTGATTGATATTTGTAATGAGTTTTCAAACATTCTTCACTAAATATAATAAACATTAGTGCTTTAAAAACTTAGTGAACGAGTTTTTAATTGACATTGTAACATAGGAAATGTTTTATAAAACGTCTAATAATTTCGCTCTCAGATAGCCAAAATATAGAGAATTTTCAGCGAGGGATCAATAAGCCTAAATGCATTAATTGATACCATTTTCATTTCATTACATTTTGGCCCAAGAATGTATGTACTCGTTTCCATCTCCTTTGACATCTGTTTTTTTTTTTAGAATTTTCAATGATAATTTTGTAGGGGTCTAAAAACTATTTATGTACATTTCTATTACTTTTAGAAATGTCTGTTTTTCTATTTGTTTGAAAACACATCACAGCTAAAAAACTAAGTGCAAGTAAAAGTACAAAAACACATCCTGGGGTAACATTTAGTCTTTCTTTCATGAAAATCGCATCACTCTATTAAAAGTTATTGTGACTTCATTTTTTTATTTTGAATGACGGCGTAGAGTGAGATAATTAGTTTAAACGAGATCCAAAAATTGCTATAAAGTTGTGTAAAATGCTTTATAACATTTAATTCGCTTCACTTCAGCCTATCGCAGTCCATTGCTAGACATACGCCTCCCCATGTTCGCACAATCCTTATCCATCTCCACCAGCGACCTTGCGCAGATTGATGATCCATTGAGCTTTAGAACGCCCACACTGCATTTGCCAATACGCGTTCTTCAATTCCAGAAAACGTCTGCTCCAGCGGCCATAGGTCCATGAGCAGCCCACTTCCAATTCTATTTGGTAATTTTACGGGCTATATCGGTTATTTTGGTTCTCTATCGGATAATCTTATTTCACAGATAGACAGATATCATTCTCAAAAGGACTTGTTTATTGAACAAAACTTTCGTCTTGTCCCAATTTACATCAAGACTGATCAAGCGGGAGGACTTATTTAGGTCGTTCAGCTTCGTCAGCTTCTCCAATGTCTCTGCAAGATGACAATATCATCCGCGAAACCAAAGTGTGTGATGTTTTCACCACTGACATTAGTGCTTCATCTACTCTAGTTCAAGGTCTTAAAGACATCCTCCATCGCGTTGACAAAGAGTTTCGAGGTCATTACATCATCACCGTAATCATCATCGTCACCGCGTCATATATACACCTCAGTAACTCGCTATATCACCAGTCGATATGATATCGCTGAAAAGAATCCAAGAAAACTTAGCTCTTTAAAAATATATAGAAGAGAAGAAAATTTCTGGACCTCTTCTCGAATATGAGGGCAAACGATTTTGCCATCCACTTTTTCAAGCTTCGCAATAAGGCTCCTCGCCAGAGGTGCTGTGTAGTGCTGCTGTAGCCGGTAATAGTGAAGCTGCCGAGAACAGAGGGCCGAAACGTTTGGACAGAATCCATATGGGCGTTCATGCCTATAGTCAACACGCAAACGGGTTGGTGACTCCATGGCTGACTTTGTCGACGTGACCCGCTCGAAGCAGATATTTGTATTTATACAAAAATTTGTTTCCAGTTAGGGGTGTATGTCCTTGTGGGTTTTCCCACCATAAATCGGAGAGTACGTAAAGCCGTCGATCCCGGATGTTATTATAAAGACTTTTTAGCGATCATTACTCATGATAGAAAAAATTACCTGCCAACCCGCAGTGGAGCAGCGTGGTGGATTAAATCATAACCCTTCTCCTACATGGAGAAGAGGCCTTTGAAATGAAATGAAATGAAATGAAAATATTTATTTTCGTCATAAGGTGATTTTACACAATTAACGAATGTCAAAAAATTTCATTTAAAACTAATACGTCAAATTATTACAAGTTAATGTCTCGGTAGACATAGCATTACTATTATATCATCGGCTTTATTAAATGTTACAATAAATAACTTAATCTAGTGTCCCTAGTGTTGGCCGAGAGGAAAAAAAGCCGGAGGAAAAAAACTCTCGGTACTCTTTTAAATAATTAAACGTCATACAAAATAAATAAATAATGCACAGTATGACCATGAAATGATTAGGACAAACACGAAACAGCCAATCGTATATGCCGAAATCACCACATGCTGCACCTGCTCACAAAATTGTATAACTATATCTAATGACAATTTGCATATTGATAGCCTGGCCGAGTTATATTCAATCCTATGCCTTTTTATCATTTAGAAATTCATTTATGTCATAATAAGCTTTTCGACACAAAGTTTGCTTAATAGTTTTTTTTAAACTTCTGTAAAGGCAGAGATTGAACCGCAACCGGTATTTTATTGTAAATTATAATAGACATTCCAATAAAGGAACGACTTTTTTTACTGAGCCGACATTTAGGAAGCGCTAGTTTGTGGCCGTTCCTGAGTGTTACATTCACGAAGAATGGATATACAGGAGTGCGAACGTAATGTTAAAAGAATGGCATCAATTTAGGTAGTAGATAATTATTTTGCATCTGTGCGCTAGGATTGAAGTTGTAATTTACGCGGGAAGGCTTGTTGCTATTGACAGCTCTGAATTTTGAAAATTGAGTTATTGGTTCATTTTAAACCTTTCTATTGGTTGCTATAGGTGTGCGATTATTGATTTAAATAGTGAAATAATGTAATTTAACATAATTATGAGAAAAAAAAGTGAGATAAAAACATCCCGCCAGGCCACCATTTTAAAGATATTTGACATGTAGTCAACATGATAATATGTCATAAGATTTTTTCAATTATTTATATTGTTTTTATCTTTAAACTTTGTAGTAAATTCTAATTCTATTAGTAAATAACTTTGATTCATCACCAACATAAAATACTCTTGGAGATTAAATTAAAGGTTAAACTTTTAGTTTAATAACAGGTACGTAATTTTTAAATTATTAAATAAATATTAAAAATATAATGTAATGTTAAATATTAAGTATATTTGTTTAAATTTTTTTTAATTTCATATTATATATTATATAAAGTTATTTTAATTAAATATTTGATAAATTATGATAATAGTAGTCGGTGAAAAATTTATTTTTTTTTCAAAATAACATTATTTAGAATAATAAAATTTATTGTTATTTTCATATATTTTTCAGCTATAAAATATCATAAGAAGCCTCGCAGACAATTCACATAATTAGCATAGCATCAATTATCATGCTCTACTATCTTTTATAGAGAAGAAATATCAATGCCTACTTCTGTCCAAGAAATCAGATGATTTAGAGAATTCCAGATAAAATTACTATTAGTAGATACAAAAATAAAAAACAAAGTATTTTAATAAAATTTCTGAATTCGTTTTGTTTTATTTCATCTTCCAAAATATTAGCATTTAATACATAAAATTATATTTATTAAATATGCAACTAAAATAAAACTGTTCTAGAGAACTACTACCTATATTTAATTACACATATTATAATAACTAATATAATAATAGTATTGGTACTTCACGAATACTCGCGCACCTAGTGGCAAAAAAGAGAACTATGATCTTTGTTTATTTTTGTGTACATAAGTACCGTGAAATTTGTATAGTAATACGTCAACCGTTCGCTCTCCTGTATGTCCATTCTTCGTGGTTACATTATTCAAGGCATGATCACTACGGCTAACAAACAAATGCCTATTTTTACGTATATACATTATATTTTCATAAATATATTGCGATGCAAAGGTCAGAATATTGATCTCTTTAAACTTTTCCCTCAGTGATTTTTTACTTTTCATTTTATATATGTAACGGATAGCCCTTTTCTGCAGAATGAAAATAGTATTAATATTCGCCGCATTGCCCCATAGCATAATGCCATAGGACTTTGACCAACAGTGAGCCGTTTAAAGGAATATTCAGTGTAGTTCAATATTCACATTTAAAACCCAGTAAATGAAAAAAGACGAAAATAACTTCATATTGTCGGATTGCGATTTATTTTAACGCAAAGTTTAACACTATATAGTACGACACTGCTATAATAGATGGTATTGCTGGCGCTTTCTTGCGCGGTTTGTTAGTACCTTCAATCACACAACTACATACTTAAGTAAAACTTATGTGCAGCCACGGGCATATCTAGTTTTAAATATATCTTTATGAGAATAATCCAATAATTGTTGAATAGCTAGTTTCAGATAGATTACTAAGTAAACAAATAAACATCTTTCCAATAAATTATAAATACGAGTATATAATGTTACGGTTTAATATCTTTTTAAATAAAATAACTATAATACGAACTTACAGATTAATAGTTTTATTAATTAAGCGATGATGGGTTTTTTATAGATCAATGGGGGTGATATTGCATATTTCGCCAAAATTGAATTTAAAGAAAACACTTTAAATATCTTTATTTTATCATTTTATTGTAATTAATATTTTCTTTCAACAGTGATATCTCTGGAGGGTGAAGTAGTCAATTTAACAAAGGTGACAAGGTCAGAAATGGGAGCCTATCTGTGCATCGCGGCAAACGGCGTCCCGCCTTCCGTCAGCAAGAGGATCATGTTGCACGTTCACTGTAAGTAATTATTAACATTCTGAAATTTTAAAAAGAAACCATTTTTATATCTATACTTAAATACATATAGTTACTTATATTTTAAGACAAAAATCAAGAGTACTAATGCTATTACTCAATAGTCTGCAAAGAAAAATTTTTGTTCTAATTTTAACATTATTTTTCACATAATATAATTTACAACACTATAAAACAGTAATACATATTATGAGTAATAATTACATCACGTCTTCTAACTTAAATCCTTTCTTTGAATACAACTTCTAATTCAACATCAGTTAAATATCGTTTTTATGACAGACATTGGGAAATAAATGAAACATTATGAATTCAGAACATGAATCAATTCATCCAACGATAAAATCTACTCACCTGCGTGTAGTACCAATGAGCAAAACGTCGCGAACTCACTTATCAAAAGATCTCGAAGGCTAATTTATAACAGAGTTATTCAATGCTCGGTTGGTCGGGACGTCGGAACTGTTGGGCCCGGCATCTCAAACACGTAAGCAATTGGGAGATTTTCGTGTTATCACGTATCATCTTCAACGCGTGCCCTGCATTTGAATCGATTCAGGAGCTATTCTATTCGAAGCGTTTAATACTGCTGTTTATGTTTAATTGTAATATTCAGTAACGAAATTTACTTCGTATAACGTATTAATGTTTTTGTAACGAAATATTCTTTTTAATTAATTAATTAGGGACGGTGTTTATTAAAAAGTTTTTTTTTTTTTAGATTTATCTATGTCAAATATCATAAAAGTACACTTTATTTAATTTGTTTAATAATATACTTTTTATCGTAATCTGGCTGTAAGTTTTGTCTTTTTAAAGTGACTCGTTGTATATCGATTTTGAGATACCCATAGAAATACTTCAAACCCAACGAGATTGTTTCAACAAAAGCGTAAATAGCCAGTTTCACAGCGGTGAAACTGTTCTGAAACAACTATTTACGAACAGAATACAGTCAATGTCGTAAAAAATGTAAAACAGATCTCATTTTTTTAAAAGTATCAACAATGCAATGAATATCTATAATAATTATTTTTTCTTCGCTGTAATACCATTAAACCTTACATAATGGAACAAACCATTCAGTTATATGAAAGGAAAAATGATAAATGCTTTCTCTTCGAGCAGTTGAGCACTAAAATAAATTAATATTTCGTCCCTACAACACTTCTTATTCATTGAAAGATTATTAAAATAAAATAATGTTCAGTCCCATGCACTTTAATCTTTAATTGCAAAATACTTGCTTTCCTCAAAATTCAATCATAAAAATCAATCAAAATCAAATCAATAAAAATTTTGATGTATTTCTTTACAATTATCAGTTTTACTTCGATTTCTGTTTGCTTTGGTTGGCACAGACTGCAAAAATAACTGATCATAAATTGTAAATAGGTATATAAGTATCGATAATTTCGTTGATGCTTTAATGCTCTTTGTTTTAAAGTAATTGAAATATTATTTTCTACTTTTTAGTTCAACTTTGTACATTTAGGTATAATCTTGAAGTCGGTTTTTGTTTTTTTTTTTTTCTAAAAATTAATTTTATTATTGTCTATACGCTCCGAATAACAGTCTATTCGCTGCGTCAGTTTAATTATAATTATGTTTAAATGTTGACAAAATTTTACGCTTATTTCCGTTCTTTATTATAATTATGTTACTTATAATTTAATTAAATAAAATTAATTTAATTTACAAATCGTATAATAAAATTGCGAAATTAATCAAAATAAAATAATAAAATCCAATCAGATATAAAATAAATGAAATCACAGTAACATATAATAATAATAATCTTTATTAATATATAATAAATAATCTACTTTAAGATCAGCCGATTATTGTGTTGATAAGTGATTTACGAAGATGGGTTAACTTTAATATCAATTAACAGACTAAACTTATTGTATAAATTACAAAACGGAGATAAAGTGGAGTTATCGCTTAGTTGTTCTAGTGCGCAGAGGCATAAGAGGTGTAATAGCATGTCGCGGGTATTTATTTGGGACTCTGAAGTTTATTTTACTGAGTAAATTGGGGCATTCCAAATCATGTTGTAACTATCTATACAGAAACATTAGGTCAAGAAAATCCCCCCTAGCAACAATCATCATATTTTAAAACTGCAGTTTTTATTTATGTATATAAAACTACAGTTTTGTTAATTAAAACGATAATCTTTGTCTTAGATGAGCAACAAAAATAATAAGTGATACAACACAATTAATTTTATTAAGACCATTTTTTTTCTCTTGTCTCTCACTTGTTTTCATAAAAAATAATAATTATGATGATGCGGAAATCGAACCCGCGACCGAACCGACCGCGAACCACGACGTGGGTATCTTAAAAGCGCCATAAATGCTCAAATTATGTCATAGTTGCATTTCGTATTGTGAGTGTGGGATCCAGAAGTCAACATCTCCCTCTATTTTCCATTTTCAACTTCTTTTAAGAGTAGTCCTCTTCATTTTTTAATCAGCAATGTCACAGCGGCTATGCTCATGCTGCAAGTATTTATGTATGGTGGTGATCAGTTAATAATAGGAGATGGTTCCTTCTTGCTTACATTTTGTCCACTTACATATAAATATGTTCTATTTAAATTTTGGAAGAAGAAACAAAAATAATGTTTAAATAACAAAGTTCTCAAAACATCAATTTTCAAGCGCTTCACATGGCTGAATATGCATAAACTACTAACTAAAAACAAACTACGATAAATGTAATAAAGGAATGAATATCTCCAAAAAGACTAGAGAAAAACCCCAGTATAATACATTAATCTGGCTAGGAACTCACAGCAAATATTTTGACTTAATAATTTTTTAACCAATTTAATATAATAGCTCTACATTAACAAATGCAGCTACATATTATTTATTTGCTCCAATAGATACTCACAATTACGTATTATTTTAACATATAATACGTACATATAAGCATATATATATAACCGATCATTGATATAAACAACACGAATTTATAATAATATTTGTTCAATCAAGCAAAGTTAAAATTATAAAATATATTATCTGTGCCATCCAGTACAACGATCCATCATCGTTTATGAAATTCATGTTTTTTTTTTTAATTAATTCTAACAAATCGTTCAATCATACCTGCATGTGAACTCTCAAGGGTGCGTCTACATCCAAAGTTGATAAATAAAGCTATCTTCTTAGGCTTCATAACTAATGCGTTATTCTTAATACGTTAAAAAATGTGCCAAGTTATCATATATTTAATGAGGCTCTATAAAACATACATTAAGATTATAAAATTATTTTGTACTAGCTTACCCATGCGAAAATTTCGCACAATATTGTAGTCAATTAATAATTATACTAGTGGTCGCCCAGTAGTCGAAATTCGACCTAATCTGTTATAATTAACAGCATTGTCAACATCATAAAAATATGATTGCGCAAAACATGGTGAGCATATGCAGCAGTCATTGAACCTGATCTGTGGTAAAAAAAAATCGATGAAAAATTCGTTGCAAGACCTATATTTAAAACTGTTTGAAAAAAATCGTTGCAAGACCTGTACCTATTTAAAACCGTGTTGACAACCAGAGCCGGATTAACCCTGTCAGGGACACTAGGCAATGCTATACTCGGGGCTCCTTTTTTTTACTTTTGTTTTTAATGTTAAGTGGAACTAGCCCAGTTATCGGTTCCATTGTTTTATTCCATTGTTATCGGTTCCATTTTCGGACAACGAAAAAAAAAAAAAAAAAGGTCATCCGCCCTATCCGAATACCTAACCTAACTAAAAATAAGGTGGGTGGCTACGTGGAGTCGACACAACATGATTTCGTCTCTGTCATGTCATCTCTGGTGCCCCCCAAGACGGGATGCCCTAAGCAATTGCTTAAATAGCTTATAGGCTAATCCGGCACTACACATAAGGTGTTAAAGTCTCGGTGCCAGTAACTTTTTTTTCTTCTTGTCGCTTGCATGGGGCCCCTAGTGGAAGCGGGGCCCCTAGGCAATTGCCTACTCTGCCTATTGGTTAATCCGGCACTGTTGACAACAGCTTTGACAATAAACAAAATTTGTCTATATATGTATATTGTACATATGTGTGTGCCGTAGTGTGTGTAGTGTTTTGTTGAAATTAATTTAATGAGCATTATTTTTGAGCATTATTATAAAAAATATTAGCAATCTGCACTTCTTCTCCATATAAACTTTAACTGTGCCAAAATTTCATACTTCTCCGTCCGCGTAACTTTCGTAAAGAGGGGTACAAAGTTTTTGTTTCACATATTAATATATAGATTAATATCTTGTGAAAATAAGTAAATGTATGAGTTTTGATCTTTTAAAAAAATACTTTTTAGAAATATATTATCGTTCTTAGTAATACAAAACGTTAATGCTTTATAAAATTATCTACCTATCTACGTCAATATTTACTAATTTACGTGTACATAAATTGTAAATAATGTCATAGCTGTAGTTACAAAAATTATTCATATAGGGTCACCCATTTACTGGTAGTGTAGATATAGTTGAATCCGCAGTCAACAAATGGCTATCTTTATTAATAAAAAAATATTATATATTTATATTTAATGAATTTTTTTTTATATTTTCTGTCAAAAGCGGGGAACATAAGCTTTAAAATGGTGTATGAATTATTATTTTTGGTAGAGCATTTAAATAGATCTAGGCTCGCCAGGAAAAAAACATCTTTAAGAAATAATATATATGATGATTCTAAGTCTTATGATTTGTTAACTATAATATTTATACAACGTAGTGTCTTTACTACGTAAAACCATAACATATTTTAAAATTTTCAAATTCATTAGGTATATATAATTAGAACTACTATCAATTCAAACTAAAATCTAAGCTTCGGTCATTCGTTTAATTCAATTAACCGCGAGCATACTTTTCGAACGTTAATTAACTGTTCTAAATTCATGAATTGCTTCTGTCCACTTTCGGTTTTGGTTCAATATGTGTAAAAGTTTTTCGAAGCTTTGGCCACTGCCAATTCGAATGTTGTCGTCCGCTAGGTATTTGCATTCAGTTATTGGCAGTACCGATGTAAACACTCAACTGATTGGACTGGAATGTGTACATACTTGTTTATTAAAATACATATTTTAAAGGATACCTTTAATTTAAATATTGGGTATAAAATAAAATAGCTTTGTTTGAATTAATAAAATATTTATATTAAAAAAAAATGGTATAAGTCAATATTTTAGTTTACCGTTATTTTATTTTTTCTTATACTCAAAATATTATGTATTTATTTATATGTAATATTTTGATTATAAGAAAATATCGCCTAATATGTGACGCGAAAATTAGTTATTATAAGATAGCATACATATATACACTTATAAGTTGTTATTGTAAACTTTACAAAATTAAGAAAATTAACATATTCATACAAAAATTGACGAAACGAATTAAGGCAGTACACTATATTACCAATTGCACATAAATAATAATAAATGTACGATATTTTAGCGATAACTAAGACAAATTTACTTCATACAAAACGCAATTTCAAGCGAACAAACAAACTATTGCCTGGAACCCTTCGACTCGGTTTAATTACTTCACAAAGAATGCGTCGCGTTCCGTGAATGAGGAGACAAAATTAACACCCTCAAATATTTAATTTAAATTTCCTTTCCCGAAAACGAATGATAACAGCCTATCACGCCAACCTGTGAACGCCTTACGCTAACATAAAAACATTTTTTTGAACCGGTAGGAGTAAAGCAATTCATTTGTAAGTGCCTCGTAACGCGGTGAGTTTCTTTTAGTTGATTCACTGGAGCCTTCGAGAGGGTAGGTAAATGAATTTAGAAAAAAGAAACGCTCCAACGAAGTGAACAAATCGTAATCAATTACCTCGAGACTCTTCGTTTAATCTAAAACAAAAGTTTCTTGAAGACTATTAGGTCTGCTACTTCGTCATTAATGTTGATTTATAAAGCAATTTGACATCGACAATATAATCCTTAAAATTGCTGCAGTACGGAACTAAGTTAATGAAAAACATTAACAATGACAATTACAAATCATGAAATGGTTAAAACTTTACGTAAAAAGATAAATTCAGAGTTCTCTGGTACTGTAAATTTGTTTAAGAAAATGTTCTTAAAGGAACAAATACGTTTTCGTTAACCTAGCAAGAAATCTCGATAAAATCTCAAGGTAGTGCTGACTACAAAACACCGAGATCCGAAAATGGCGTAGCGTATGCGCCGCTCTGTTAATCAAACTGTCACTTCAAGAATTCCGCGCGGAATCCTTCTCGAGAAAACTCTCGTAACTTTTGATTGCTGCGGATAATTCTGTTCTACTTACATTTTTGAAAAATTCCCAATGCATTCCAAATTATTGTGAATTTATTTATTAAAATTTCATCAATATTTCAAAATCCATAACCATCGTCTTCAATAAAAACTTTTACTGTTCGTTATCCTGGTTTATTTAATAAGCAGAAGGCTATTCTTAGTGGCTCTTAAAGTTATTAATTAGAACAAAAATTCTAATCGTTCAGATTTTGTTCGCTAAATTGGCTACTTGAAGTCGTAAAAGCCGTCCAAAGGATCATAACGACGGTCAAAGAGAATAACCGCAAATAAGCTGCGATTTAAGGCGGATAGAGAAAAAAATTCTTTGCTTAATTCACTATTAACAGGCTTTAAGAATTTTTTCGAGATAATTGTTTATATTAATATTTTTTCAACTACAATTGTTTATCTTGATTATAAATTATGTAACTTTATATAAAAATTTAAAGAAATATATTATTACAATACATTGTCCTTATCTCAAATAAGATAATGAAAGTTTTGTTATTAATTGTTTAACAAGAAATTTATTTTATCACATAATTCCGAGAAAATGTGTATTATTATAACAAGATAATGTCGTTTTTGATGTACCTACATACATACGAGTATGTATCTGATCTGTATCCAAGTATTTATCTGAGTTGTATCCAAGTATATAATCTGATTTATTCCAATTTAAATCAGATATTTATCCTCTTTCAAGACAGTTAATTAAAAATAAAACACATTGAAATGATCATAAGGAATAAATAAAAATTCAATACCATGTTATTATGAGTAAATGTCTAAAATAATCAATATTATATATTCTATTTTTTTTAATTTATAAAGTAATGAAAAACCAAATCGAAAAGAAAAACTTACAATTACGTAAGTAATTAAACGATATTAATGAGACATATTTGACTAATAATAAATTTTACATAAATTATAACTCCGCGTTATATGTCGTTCGAACTAATTCATAAGATGTGATAACAATGAGACACAAGTTTAATTTACGAACAAACCGTTAGCCCGATGAAAACGCAATCCAAACACAAGGAAACCGGTCCTAGGATAATGTTCAAAGTAAACACCTGACAGACGCAATGGAATTTTACCACGAAGTGGCTGAGCCACGTTGGAAAACACAGAGCGAGTAAAACTTCAAATTTATATTACTTTAATTAAAATTGCCTTTCCATTCCTGTAATGTTTTTAATGGAAATTTTACTATTAATACTAATAAAATATAGTTTGTTTATTAATATTCTTTTTCTTTTTTTCTATCGGCTTCATTTTAAAAATTCTTTCTGTTTAAAAATCTGTTTGATGAGAAAAGCTATAAAAATCTGGCTACAAACGACAGGTGCGATGTAGTAACTTTATAATATACAAGATTTGCCCGTGGCGTCGCCTGGACATAAGTTTTACATTAGTCTGTAGTTGTGTAATGTACTAACACTTATTAGGTACTTTAGCTTTGATGCGTGTTCAAACAAACAGACAGACAGATAGACATTTCACAAAATGATAGAAACAATATAATTGAAGTAAACGACGTATATAATAATAATAAATGATAGAATAATATAATTAGTGTTTTTTTAAGCCCCTAAAATATTTCGTCAAAAAATTACGTTTTCATGAAAAAACAGACACCTGAAATTGACAATTTTTATATATTTTATTGTACTATGATGAATAGCAAAATTTATTGCGGGTAAAACCAGGTGGGTTGTTTATTGTTGATTATTATTACCTAATAAAAGGACATGTCCTGACTCCCGACTGACTGAGTGATTAATTGTCGCCGAGTCTAAACAATTAAACCTAGTTGTATACAAACTTGAATCCAAACTATTAATACATTAAAATGTGTTAGGTTAGGTTAGAGTAAGTTTGTTTTACATTGAAGGCCCCCAATTAGGCGGGAGTTTTTGGTGGCTACTCTTTAATGGTGGGAAGAAGAACACATAAAAGTTTGTTAATTTAATTTTCGAAATGCAATTGAAGTTGAAAAAAAGAAACATTATTATTTGTACTTGCGATTACAAAACAATGATTCCGCATTTTACTATAATTTTATTGTATCTAAATCTAATATCACCTTAAAAATATTCTAAGTAATCATACATAGACAATTTCATACAAACAAAAATATCACTAATCCATTTTTTTTTATTCTTTATTATTAGAAATTCATAAAGTGAAGGTCAAAATAGTAAACTATTTATTTATTCAGGCAATTTGAAGATATGTAAACTTAAAACATTATAATCGTTCCATCGTATCTGTAGTAAATATTTCGTTATACAAAACGTAATTTAAATAAAAGGGAATACCAATAATGGCAAGGTTCTGGAATAAACACCTGACAACTGCAGAATTTCGCCGCGAAGTGGCGAAGCGAGGCGTTCTGTGCAAATATGCTGGATGCAGAAATGCCCTATCACATAGTCGTATATTTTATTACAAACTCCTGAATGTTGTTTTAATTTTCAATTAATTAATTAATACAGATTTTATAAATGCATTTACCCAAAAACATCTTGAAATAGATTCGTAAAGACACGCATACATAACATTGATAGAATGATAAAATACTTTTTCGGGTTAAAATTAATGTTAAAACGCATAATAAAATATGCAGCAACATTTTAACGACAAAAAAATATCAACCTGCAAAGAACAATATTATTCTCTTTAGACATACATTTTAATTAAAAGCCTTATTATAATAAAATTTGTGTCAGAAAGTAGCAAAGAAAATCTTATTACATTTTGTATTTAAATAATGCTTAGAATCCGGAGATACTGTATTAAATTATAAAAATAGATTGACTTTATTTAATTATTACGGACATAACTGAAATTCCAAACATCATTGTCATAATAATGTTAAATCACTGACCGATCATAGATAACTGGGTTTTTCTGTGAAAAGGCATAGCAGCATCTAGCAACCAATGCAAACACCACTGCAAATAAATGAAAAGTTGTGTAAACATAAATGCGGGTTAAGCTGCGATATACGTATGCGTATTTACAACATTGCACTACGAATGCAATATGTCGATACCGTCCATTGAATAATAAACCTTATCATGTGATGTTTAAATATGAAAATAGTACGAGCTAAAATATATTATATGTTGCGGTAAGTATATATCATCGTAAACCACTCGCCGGCTACTGTAAACGGCTGGCTATTTCATACACTCGGAATTAAAGTTGAAAAAATGCGAATGACCGTTTTGAGGGTTTGATATCAATTTCCTTCAATTTTATTTAAAATTATATAAATGAACTATATATTTTTATATATTTTTCTAATAATTATAAATTAACCTTACTTCGCTTACAACAATCCTCTAACAGATAAACATACAATTAATGTGGTATAGCTTACCCGTGCCACTATTATTGCAGTCAAATAATAAATATTAATATAATGAGATAATAAATATATATATTAGTCCTTGACGTTCGAAAAAATCTTCGTACGCATCAGCTACGAGTATATAATAAGTTGGACTGAAAACCATTTAAAAAGGAATCATTTAAAAAATATATACGGGCTTTGATAGATTTTTTATTTATTTCTTTCTTTCTTTTTTTATTTTATTTTATAAAACTTCTTTGTAAATAACATTAGTAGTTATAATATGATCATCATTGAATTGTATATATTATATTTCCAACAATAAATATATTCAAATATAGAAATTCGTTTTATCATCACCTATGACGCAGGTCGTGTTATTAAAATTAGAAATACGTACCTGTTTAATACGGTGATTTTATCAAATGAAGAAAATTAATCAATTCACATGAATTAATTAATGAATTATCAGTAATAATTTGTATCGTCCTTAGTAATTTAAAACGTTAACTTTTATAGAATTATGTATCTACGTCGATATTCATTAATTTACGTAATAGATCAAAACACTCGTATAAAATGTAAATAATGTCATAGCAGTCAAATTAGTTACAAAAATTATTTATAGGCGGCGCCTTTTGTACATTGTGTTTAGTGTATATATGTATAATTGAATACACAGTCAACAGATAGCATTCGTATCGTTATTAATAAAAAAAAATGATATTTTTTTTTCGTCAAAATCAGGGAACATAAGCTTTAAAATGGTATATGAACTATTAATTTGGTTAAGTATTTAAAAAGATCCAGGCTTTCCAGGAAAAAAAGACCTTTAAGAAATAATATGTAATGATGATATTTTATCAAAAAATAATGTCATACTAAATTCAAAATTTAAATTACGAGTAAATACGACCAAATAAACAATAAGAAATGCTACTTTTATCTGCGGATTTCATATTTCATTAATATGTTTTTTTTTTTCATATACAAGTACAAAAGCTATACTTATATATAATTCAATTTTTTTACATAATAGATTTAACTTTCTTCTAAAAAGTCTTAACTTTTCAATGTATCCTTCTCTCAAAACTTTTTAAATTCTTTATTATTAATTATTTATACTCGTAATTGCTAGTTTTCTAAATGCGGACTTCCTTCAAAATGATACTATTTATATCGCCTTTGATAATAGCGATAATCCAGCTAAGTTCAATAAAAAATTAAGGTATTCGTTATTTTATGTTGTTATATCAACAAAGCTGTACTCGTACTGTAGATTCGACTCAAACATGTAATAACTCTATAAGAATTAAAATACCACTATCCATACCTACATACTCAAAACCGAATCTACTATTTTTATACGTGTATAAAAAATAAATTATTCTATGCGTGTATCCACAATAGTCAACGTGTCATGTTGTAGCATGATTATTCAAATGTAAAAGTTTCGCACATAGAAAGTAACTACTAAACTACATTTCACATTCATTCACTCACTCTTTTTTATGTTGACAGGGTCACAATAAGTACAAATACATTTTTACTGAATTTTGTTATGTAAAACATTTATCGAGAAACAAACACATACAAATAGTTAATTTTTATAATAATACTGTTTTTGTTACGTACATTTAAATAGAGATAAGAAGGATGTTTTTTTTTTTAAAGTGTTAAAATTGGAGCTATAGGAGTGTTTTTCTAGAAAACAAAATTCATATGTACGTAATGAGCATTGTTTTTTTTTCAGTTCATCCTTTAGTTCAAGTACCGAATCAGCTGGTTGGTGCGCCGACAGGCACTGATGTCACATTGCAGTGTCATGTGGAAGCTTCACCTAAAGCTATTAACTATTGGACAAGAGAAAATGGTTAGTAATTTTAAATGTATTGTGTATTGGTCGATTTTGATTAATTCAGCCTACTGATGTAAATGTATTTAAACCCTTGAGGGTAGAATAGAAAAAATCCACCACCACATCAGCTATTAGATGTCCACCTTTGAACGTAGGCCCCATCATCTTTGGGAGGTTTGCCAATACTCGTCATACTTAGCACACGGGTTGGGGAGCGTAGTGCATTGTGGCAGGATATCATAACGCGACTGCCCATCACCATCCTGGTTGGTGTACTGTTGTCCGCACCTCTGTGGCCTTAGTCGTTTTTTACGACACCTCGGTATGAAAGAGGTCGGGACTATTCTTCTATGTCGGTCACCGCGCGGCATAAGTATTGTGTATACACACACATTTTTATATATAAAATTTATATATAGATTCTATTTTTTGGACTATCGATTATAAAAATTTGTACTTACTGTTGTAATTAATAGTATAAGTTTTATCTTATCGATAACCGACGAAATGATAAAAGTATTTATATGTACCTAGTACCTGCGATACCAAACTTCGCTTAATCTATAATACGAGGTACTTTTTACATATTTAATTATCTATCCTAATAAATTTTTCTTAAGAAAAATGTTTGAAAAATAGCTTTCGAGACCGATAACTACTTCAATATACACTGTTGTTAGTCTTTAAAGCCGTTTGTGAAGTTTTTGTGACATATAATTTATATTTCAACGTAAAATTTTGAAGTGTAGAATTGTAATTTTGAAGTGTAGAAACCATTGCGTTAAAAAAAATATTAGTCCCGCTGAGTTTCCTTGCGCCAGTTCTTCTCAGCTCTTTCCGAACTGGTGGTAGACTCATGACGTTCAGTAAATAATTGTAATAGTTTTACACTGAATAAAATATTTTGACTTTGACTTTGACTTTGTAAACTATACCTTGTTAGTGATCGAAATATATTTTTTGGTTTAGATTATGGTTAGACTTTACTAGACGCCGTGTATTAAAAAATTAATACAAGAGATCTATGTGCTTGTACTAGTTGACAAGTTCATAGCTTGCAATTTCAACAAACCAATGTTCATAATAATACGTTGATATGTAGGAAAAGAATCGCTCATTTTATAATATTTGCCACATAGCTTTAAGTTCAAACGCATGAAGTCAGGATTTAATTAATATTTAATACGAAAATCACAATGTTGGAATAGCTGCTGTAATTAAAACTCTTGAACGATTAATAAACAATAATTTGTCGTCTTCTTTGGTAAATAATGAGGACGATGGTAAATAAATAACAAATTTCATTTTCTCGTCGGACATGACAGAAACATGTACAAACAAATACTGATACGTAGAAAAAAAAAACGTTTTATAATCTTTGATAACGCTAAATATAAAGACCAGTCCGATATTTAACGAGCTACTCGTAATTCATAAAGCTTATTAAGTCTCAGGCACGAAACTCAAGAACGGAATAAGCAACTAATTTCATTATTCATAAAGCACATTGAAAGCGTTAAAGTAGTCATTAAGTAGACCGTTATTCATATTTCTACTATCTCCCTTGACAGGCCTCGGGGGCTAGCTTGCTTACGAGATACTACATTTTTATGCTTGTTTTTAAAAATGATAAAATATGCTCTGTTTTCATGTCAGTTTTTCATTTTGTGACGATTTATTTCGACTTTGATTACACGGCGTCAATGTTACAACTTATTAACGGCCTCGTAATTATACGAAGGGATGACAGCGTAAAATATTGCTGAAACGGGAAAAATTAATAACCTGGAAGATATTCTAATATTAAATTAACTTTATTACATTTTTTAGAAGCAATTCGCATACCATAGGTTACTGTTTCATATACAAAGATTTTTATTGTTTTGACTTGATATAAATTATATATATATATATATATATATATATATATAAAATATCCTCCACCTTTTCTTTCTTAATTACATTTATTAATTTTTCTAATCATAATTTACACAATATAATAATCTACATGCATGCATTAATATTAATATAAAAATGATACGTATACCTACTTTTTATAATTAACAAAACTAATTAAAGTAAGAAAATTATATGAAAACACATGCTAACTAATACAAATAAGACTCTCCACCTGAGAAAACGTAGAGGGGTCCGCAACTTCATTACTTCTCATTACAATGACACCCTAAGAATTAAAGTTGTTTGTTTAGCGCCCAAGCGACAAATTAAATGGACAGAAATACTACTCTTTGAAATGTGTTTTTTTTTTATGATCTATGAAACTGATATAAATTCAACTGATATAACTGCAATAAAAATTGCAGATAATAAAATAAATTAATAAAATATGTACATCTTGGTTAGTGACTAAGATCAACTTAATGTGAAAGATTATAAAAACTCTTGCCATGTATTTTTATAGTGAAATACATTTAAAGATGGGCGTCATAAAAATCATAACTTACATTCTGTATTCTGTGATTAGGTATGAGTTTCAGTGCCTTATTGTAGACTGGCGAATGTGTATGTATTAATCAACAATCTAGTATACTTTCCCAAGTAAGTATCTATGTATATGAATTTTGATTCTTGTATGTGTCTTATTGACAATATTAAGAATGTGTATAAACCATTTTTATTACTTATTATCTCAGTAAATTATCTTTAATACAATAAAAAAATTTTGATTGTTAAATAAATTGTAAAATCTGTTAAATTGTTAAATTTATTTAGATTCAATATATATAGTACGATAATAATTTCAATCGATTTAAATTAGGTTCAGAGGTTGTTTTGTATATAGAACTTTTTTTGTTTTATTAGAAATTTATTGAGTCATACGATTTTTTTTTTATTATTTATTCTTTATTTTTTTTTTTTTTTTTTTTAACTAGATTACAATAATTATAATTAAATTATATTATATTTACCATAAAGTTTTAAAGATTTTATGGAACTTCAACACTATTTTGTTTAATTTACAATTACTTGTTTTTTAAATAATGCATTATTCCAAGTTATGTGTTATGCTTTATTCCTGAGTATTGAAATAATTTAGCAAATGTAATTCTCATAATTAATAAAAAAATTTATGAAATTTTATTTATGAAATATCAAAATAAAAAGAAAAATCATCAGGCTTTAAAGTATATCCTATTAACTGAATTTAATGGTTCTTAATGTTGTATTTAATTGTTTTATATTCTGATCATAATTATCGTTAGCTCAATTTCTGCTTCTTGTATGTATCTATTATATGGAAACTAGATTGTTTTGTGTTTTATCTTATTGTTATTTGTTTTTATGTGTACTGTTTGTAATATTATTGATCTTGGCTTGTCAAGTATATAAATTATAAATATATATTAAACATAATTCTGTATCATTTTACACAAACTATATATTTTTTATAATTTAGTCATCAAACAAAATGCAAAATTACATGTAAATTAAACAAAGAGATACATTCCAAATTCGAAAGTAAAACAATTTTCGAATACGGCTAATGCAAACAGAGAAACATTCCAGAGGCGCCAATATCCCCGGATAGTGCGTTTTGCCGCACGCGACAACGGTTGGCTACTAAAATCGAGTTAGGAATGGATTTACGTTGCTCGCTAGTACACCCACGGCATGTGTGGACGAAAAGCAGCTGCCCGTAACCGACAAAACGTACAAAAGTTATTCGCAATGCGGTCTTTAAATTGTTTTTAAACCGATGAGTTTCGGGCAGTTTGCATAAGTGCTTTCCAAGATTTGTTTAATTTTATTGCCTCGACTGTTTTTCAACTCTAATGCGGCTATTTTAACGTACATTTTATTTTTAATTTTTTTTAACGCAATATTAACTTTAAATTATAGTTAGCCTTGTTTCGATTTTTTTTTCTGTTTTGTATTTTTAATTATAACAAAACACACATTATAATCGTATTCCATGACCAGACATATCCGTAGTTTGGGCAGATTTAGATGCAGTTACAAAGGCAACCGAGCTCGCCATTACGCGGCCAAAGCGACCGACCGCGCAAAAAGCGGACCAAATTCTATTACCGCCCGATATGCAACAAAGACCGCTGGCCCGCCCGCTTCAAATTGCTTTAGGGTACAGTCACGATATTTACTCACACATACCACAATATCCACACAAATAATATTCAATTTTTTATTCACTTTTCAATATATATAAACATTTGATGGGTAGCTTTTTCCTGTTCATTTATGTACGCACGCTGATTTGTTTATGGTCGGTTTACAATAGTCACAAATATTGGTGATGGACGGTCAGACAGCTCTGTAAGCCATAAATTTCGAGGAGTACAAATTAAATTAGGTAATACACAGGCGTGACGAGCAGGGACAAGCGGCTGGGCGGCCGCAGCTGACATGGAATGGGTGTGTCCAATGTCGCAAGCGACCAAACAGCCTCTGCAGTTTTTGGCATCATTTTATTGTCAAACGTAATTAAGATTCCCAGTTTATCGATTTTCACTCAAAAGATAAAGAAGATTATAAAATAGTATAATATTAAGTTTTACAAAAGTAAACAACCTTTTCTTTGCTGTAAAAATAGTAATTAAATCAATTGTGTGCTGTGTTATTAACACAAGATGCATATTTTATCAACATAATGAAATAATAATCCCACGTTTTTCTATCCACTTTTTCCTATCTTACTATTTTTCAATTATCAATTAATATACAATTATAAAAATTATTTTATGTAACAAAGGCTGAAACTAATACACACTTTTGGATATTGACATTGATCATTAATTAATAAACTTGTCGGGTAATAAACAAAAGAGGGTGTGTCCTTAGCAGAACAACGTCAAGCAAGGTGTCAGTTGCAACGAGCGGGCCGCAGATTAGTGGTCAATTCATACAGAATTACAGACTAGGGCATATAGCCGCCTGTCCAGTAAACGTTCTTGCCTTACAGTCAAGTTTTCAATTAGAAATAAATAATGAAATTATTGTTTTCATGACCAAAACCACGATTGAAGTAGTAGATATATTGATAGGAGAGATAAAATGTTAAATTCGATTTTAACTTATTATTGCTACTAGAACGATATTATAAAAGAAATGCGAATAATTACTATTTACAAATGACTAAAATTATAAACAACATATCAGAGTTGCGATAAAGTATTTATTATTGGAATTTTAATTTTATTTTTTTATTATTATAAATAGAGCATGTATGTAGAGTACACTGTGATTTAAATAATTTTTGAAATATCTTAATAAAAGATATAAAGCTACCCTTAATGTTGAAAGTTAACAATAAACGTATGTAAATGTATTTTTAATAAAACAACGACGAAACGATAATAGGGAAAATAAAAACCACCGCAAAAATAAACAAGATAAGAAGAATTCAAGCAATTTTTAATATAAAACAAGCAGAAAGCAACGTGACCCTCGACCGCGGTAATAATGTAGCTAACAACGAAAATCCGACGGAATCGGTAGACCAACTCGCGCTTTACACATTTTAAACGTTCTCAACGGATAAAGTAATGAGGTACTCGCAATATCTTGGATAAAGATGATCTACTGAAGCTTCCCCGTCATGATATTTATGAGAATAAAAATTTCTAACAACCTGTTTCATATTACCGTTTTAAAATACAATATCTTGCTTATAAAATGGGTAAACAATAATATGTATAAAGTATTGAATTTTATAAATTTATTAGTCGTTATTAAATGTACCTACCTACTTATATATACTCGTAGATATGTTCCTATTTCTCACATTATTTTTAAAGTGAAATTTTGATTTTGATTTTTTTTTTTTGAAATTTTCAACAATTTTGTAGGGAATCGAGAAAGTTGTAATAATTTTTTTTTTTGAAAACTAATATACGTTGAAATCTATCCGATAAATAACCAGTGTTTAAGTACTGATTGTTACTATAACTCTTACTTTACTAAGAAACATGAATAAAATACTGATTATATTGATTATAATGTCGTAGCTAAGGTTATTATTGGCAAAGAAAAACGGTGTTATAGCTTACCCCCATTGTTAGTTGTAAAATTTTTATCGAGGTAGTAGTCAATAGATTGAGAACATATAAGTTAACAATGAAAATTAATATCGTTAAATCCGTTTTAGACTTTTAATTAAATTAAAGTTAAGTTCTTAACTAAAAGTAATATCTATCAAACAGTGAACTAGATTTTACTTATTGAAATAGTACTTGTAATAAACAACCTCAAAATGTATACTTTTTATCAAATTTGTTATAAATTAAACATATAAGGATACTAGCTTCCGCCCGTGGCTTTAGCCGCGTGGGTGTATCCATAAAGATAGTAGCCAGGTCCTTCCTCAGGCTTCAGACTATCCGTATTAAATTTCATCACAAAAATACTAAAACCACAATCCTATAATCAAATAAACAAAAACAAAAAACAATTCTAATACGACTGAAATTAAAATAAAATGTTGTCTATATTTCTACTTAAAATATAAGTACTAACTATAAATAATAATTACTCGTGTGCCTACTGTACTAAATAATATATCGCTTCAAGAATCAAATTAGCTATAAGAAAAAGCTCAAAATTAACACAACCGCGCTTTGCACAAAATCTCCATAAATTGTAGCCTATGTGTTATTCTGATGTATAAGCTATATTACTGTAAAGTTTCATCTAAATCCGTTCAGTAGTTTTTGCGTGAAAGTGTAACAAACATCCATCCATTGTAACAAACTTTAGCATTTATCATATAAATAGGATAAATAATAGGACAAGTCCCACCTTCTTTTAAATAAAACCTTTTTTATTCCAAGTAACTCTATATAATTACAATTTCTAAAATATTACAATTAACTTATATAGATAATACTCACATAGATTTAAGAAAAGATAAACTGGAATAAGGAACAAAAATTAATATACATATATGAATAATAAAAATAGTGACAAAACAGCTTTAGGGAAATGTAATTTTACGTCATCTACTCGTATATGAATCATAATGAGGTATGTTAGCACTTCTTTATATGATATAAAGCGTTGCGATATAAAAGTAAGAATCAGATCTAAAACAACTAAAATAAACCTTTAAACTACTCGTTTCGTTCGTCGACTGTTCACCTGATAGTAGATGGTAAACTGCCGTCCATTCACACTTGCAGTTCACTACTAAACTTTTCCAAAATAAATCAAATATCATATCATATTTACTTTAAAATTTTCTCTTTCATAATATAAATCTCATATTTCATATATCGTCATATCCTACGAATAGAGGCATAACTGCAAAACTGACAACTTTATAGGGGAGGGTTTTTGTGTTTTATTTAAACACTAGTGGCCCGCCCCGGCTTCGCACGGGTTTTTAACTAAAATTTAAAAAAATATACATTTATATTTTTTATCACCTACACCTGCGTCGATACTGGAAAATATTTTATAATAGACGGATTGAGTGACAGATTTATTATATCTATATACATACATACATACATACATACATACATACATATATATGTATATAGATAGTACGGATGAAACATTTGAACTGTTTTTTTTATTAATTATTTTCTCATTGATGAATACAATATTTTAATAAGTATTATTCCCGACGAAGACAAATCCAAAAACACAAAAATCATAAAAATCGTTCCACTCGTTCTCGAGTTATAAACGGTGTAACTTAAACAGCTATAACCATCCAACTTTGTACAATCAAGAAACAAATAACGACCAAATATTTTAAATTTTAACAACGAACAAACAATCAAGACCGTAGTACCCTAAAGTATTTAATTATATACAAAATAGAAAAATAGATTTTTAAATACGGGCGAGTGTCATTCTTTTGGCCGAAGTTTTGGTCAGCGCGATTCAAAAATTTATATTACGTATTCTGCGCCATCTATCGTATAATTGTAGAATATCGTTTTTATATTTAGTGACATTTAACATAATTAATATTTAACATAATAGTATATTAATTGAAAATGATGTTTATCTAAAATATTAAAACGATTTCTATTCCTATCCGACATATTTAGTAAACTTTTAAGTTTAACAAAATAATAACTCAAATATAAGTTTTGTGAGTTTTAAAGATTCCTTAGACCAGATGGCGTTGGCGGCGTAGGTACCTATTTCTATTTTCTTAAATATTTATTTTTAAATTTAATTACAATAAAACAAAAACAAAATTATACTGTGAATTATTTCTAATTTTTATGTATTAAAGTTATTAACATTGGTTTTGTACTTTTTACGTGATACGTGATCAGAGAAAAACACGATAAGAGATGGCGCTGATACAAAAAAATACGCGCTATTGAAATTTATTCTTGATGTTATATAGTGTATTAATAAAACGGAGGTTTTAACAAATTTATTATTTGTATAGATTACGCGACATTTTTGAGTTTGTTAACATTTGAAGTGTAGATAAACTGCTCGGGGATTGTTGAACTGAACTAGGGGTGTTCATCAGAAAAAATTATCGATAATTTCATTATCGATAATTATCGTATTGACTTATCGATAGTTATCGATAATTATCGAATGAACAGTTATCGATAATTATCGGATAAAAAATTATCGGTAGTGGCGACAGTTATCGATAATTATCAAATAAAAATTATCGATAGTTCAGGAAAGTTATCGATAATTATCGGCACAATTTTTGGGCGACGAAAAAAAAAAAAAAAAAAAAAAAAAAAAAAAAAAAAAAAAAAAAAAAAAAAAAAAAAAAAAAAAAAAAAAAAGGTCATCCGACGTCCCGGACTGATACAATCCTCTGTTTCCTATCATAATACTTAAAAAAAAAAAAAAACGTCGTCCGCCATCCCGTATTCATATAATCCTCCGTTTCCTATCAGAATACCTAAAACAAAAAAAAAAAAAAAACGTCGTCCGCCATCCCGTATTCATATAATCCTCCGTTTCCTATCAGAATACCTAAAAAAAAAAAAAAAAGGTCATCCGCCGTCCGGTATCGAAATTATCTATCGATAGTTATCGGATCGCACAAAAATATCGATAATTATCACATCGGAAAAATTATCGATAATTATCGGATCGCAACAAATTATCGATAATTATCGAATGAAAACTTATCGATAAGTATCGATACTTATCGAATGAACAATTATCGATAATTATCGAATCAAAATTATCGAATAACACTTATCGATAATTATCGATAATTATCGAATGAAAAATTATCGAGTAGTTACAAATTATCGATAATTATCGCACACCCCTAAACTGAACTGAACTGTCAAATAAAATCTTAAATATGACTTTTTTGTCAATATTTCTGTCAAATTTGTCCCTTACGTCTTTATTCTTCGGAATAAAATGTGAAAACTTGGAAACAATAGACGTTACGCCTTTTTTTTCCCGGTAGATACCGGTGAAAGATACCGGGTCGTAAGAGCATTAAGGGCTATTTATCGTTTTAATTTAAAGAATCCTTACAATTTGCCTGTTTATATTAGGAAAAGAACAATTTTATTTCAAACTTTTTTTTTTCACAGTGACCTATTCATTATAACTATAATGCTTGTAATATATAAGTGGCGCCTGCGCCCGCCTCAAACCCGCGCGTGCCCCATGCTCCCGGAACGAGAAAGACTCTACGACTGCTGTGGCTGTTTTCGTCGGATGATTCAAGAGGATAACAATAGTGGATATGTTTAAACCTTTATTTTCTGGTGGATAAAACTTTATTTTCTGTGATTTTTGTAATTAAGGTGATGTAATAGGTGTAGTCATCTACTCGTATATGAATTATTTTATAATTATTATATATTAATTATGCAATAAAAATAGAAAGGCACAACGGCCATAGTGCCTTTATTCGTAGGATACGACGGTATATAAACAAAAAAAAAAACATGTGAGCCGTCACGGGACGCCTGGCAGATGTGAAACATCGACATTATTTTGTAAAAGTAATATGCAGAAAAGAACATATTGTGATAGGAACTTAATATGTCATAATGATAAAATAAAATATTACGATTTTTTTCCAGATAACGATGACTATTTATTGAATAAATATTTATTTTCATTAAATACAAAAATTTACGAATTTATTTCAAATCGTGACTACTTGCGCCACACCGCACACACTACTGCATATAGACTGTATATATATACCATCGTATAGCGCGGCGACGCGTAGCCACGGCATGCGTCGCCACGCCAGAAATCAGTTTTACGTGCGGCTATAGATGTTTCACATCAAAAAAATATATCTATTTATTTACTAATGATTCATCTTTCATCTACAAATAAGTACAGTTTAAATGAATTAGGTATATGTAAAATTTTCATTGATACCATTATTGGCTTTCCCTTTATTCGATAGGCACAAACCTTTCCGATCATTTATATTCGGGCACTTCCGACCATTGTCCGACCGATACCGAACTGAAATATGTTGTTTCGACATGTTATACGAATAATATTGCATATGACCGCATACTATTAACTTGTTCAACAAACTATTTGCAACTTTATCTACGATAACTTTTACATCGTAATTAAGAATTATTGTTCCACTGAAAAAATAAAAATATATTTGTAAAGGACATATAGATGTTACGGTCTGGATGATTATATGTTTGTGTTCCGAACCCACGCAACATGGACGTAATAAGGCCCGTTAAGTACAAATAATTAAAAATTGATTACAATATTTTTATTATATTCAGTTAGGGCCTTAATAAGAAAGTTTTAAAATCCATTTTAGAGTATAACTGGTTCAAAATACAGATATTTCTAGAATATTAGGTAGTTCAATAAATACACAACCTATTATTAGCAGGAGAGCGAGGGGTTATTATTAGCACAGTTTTTTCAATAGGAATTTTAGACTTGATTTATTTGGTTATGAAACTTACCTTTATGTCGCAACGAAGCGCAAAAGAAGACGTCTTTACGTGCTTTATATATAACTATCATAGAAACAAGGTTTCAAGTCAACCGGATGAGACGATTCAAACATTATAACGTCAGGTTTATTCGAAAAAACAAAGTTTAATTTTTTTTAATAATCTTAAAAAACACCTTAAGAGTGTTGACGAAAAACTTCCGACTTTTCCACCTTTCCTCAGAGCTACAAATACTAAAGCGGCCGTGATCACCTAACTAGGTGATCGGCGTGCCTAACTAGATGATGTAAAATGCTTTTGGCATATAGTTTTTATTGAATATAGGATTTACAGTAATCACTTAAAATAAAATGGTAGAACTAGCGACATATTTCATTGAATTTATCACAAATAAAAGGTCGATACCTACCTTTTTTTTAAAGTCTTTAAAAAAAGACTTAAGAATAAATTACAATAAATTAACATTTTTGTTTAAGCTCTTTTATACTACTTTCTTTATGTGAGAAAGTACGAGCAATTTCTGTGATAAGACATACAATATACAAGCGGTGACTATTAATTTGAAATATCTCAGCACAGTACAAAATTAAGAGGACATTGTAGCTGATATAATTACCTATATAAAATATGTATATTTCTAGATAGACAGTTTTTGAGGTGCTCTCACTGACGGACCGGGTTCAGTCAGGTTACGGACCTATAGGCTATATCTTCAATAATAACAATAAATTATCTAATAATAATAACAATTATAAGTAGTTCAAAGTACCAAAACTGTAGCCTAAAATGTTAAGACGAATGGAACCGCAAAAGAGTAGATTTATATTGATAAACACGCATAGGCAATATTGATGCAAAGGCTGTGTATACATAAAAAAAAAAACTAAAAATTAAAAAGGAAATTTTCAAAACATGAATCATATTTCTGCATTACATCGAAATATATAAAAATAATGCATACAATTATTATAAAAAAGTCGTATGTTTTAGGTGAAATGATAATATCAAACGATAAGTACCACATGAGTGAAATCAACAGCTCCGCGTACAGCGTGCAAATGCGACTTGTGATAAGGAACATACAAGGCACTGACCTCGGTGGATATAAATGCATATCAAAGAACTCTATCGGGGACGCTGAGGGCAACATCAGGTTGTACGGTAAGTTACTAGCCATATACTCGTAATATTTAAAATGTTCACGTAAAAGTATTTTAAGAAAATCACCTTATTTACACATTTTATTTTATTATTAATTACTCATAATAATTATGACAGACATACTATACACCAAATATTCATATTGAAATATTGTTTTGTAATTAATGTTACTATACGCAAAAAAAAATATATATATAATTATTTTCTTGAAATGACAATTAACGAAAACTTTTATTATTTGATGAGCAATATGTCTATACTTTTTCTTAATATTGAATTAATTAACAATGAATTTAAGAAAGTAGACTTTAGCTTTTATTAATCAACGTGTAAGAACTGTCAGTAATTAAAATTACATGTGAAATTAATTAATTAGCATGTGAAAATGAATAAAATGTGATCTAAAAATTTAAACTAAAACCTATTCACGACAGAAATGGAATTGCCCTATCGCAAGAACCGACCTGATGATGATCACGATTCAAATATGGAAGAGACGAATGACGTCCGATCTAGTCTTCAAAATTCCCTCCGAGAGGGCGGACGAACGGAGGACGCAGGATTTCTTGGAGGTGGAGGTCCACCCGCCGCCGCCGCGACCCGTGCCACGCCGTACGCAATCTTTTTAATATCAGCCTTAGTATACGCTACGGGCTAAACTTTCTCCTTTAAGTAGGGTTGCCATGAAAACTGAAATAAATTACGTACGCGTAGTGACGTATAGAAATTTAAAACCAAAAAAGAAACTAGAGAATTTTACATCGATTTTGGATATACGCGTTTTCTTTTGAATGATATTTTAAATCGTTGACATCCATTAAGATTTTTTTTTGTTAATATTGTCCGCGAAAAAGAAAATGCATGGCGAGTCTACTCTAAAGTCATATGCAAGTCGAAAATACCACGCCGTATATCACATATCTATTGTTCTTCCTACTTTTAAACACGATTTTCTCATTACGGCGTCTTCCCTGGGTATATAAGATTAAATATGAAATTACTGTTGAAAAATATTGTTTGTCTTTTGATCAATTTGTTATTTATGAGTTAGCGAACCCTATTAACATTTATTCGCATGGGTTGTTATAACTAACATGGATCAGATAGTTCGAGAATCTTCACAAATGTACGTCGGTGTGGTTAAATTTTATACGAAATAATAGAGACAAATAAATTGTGGGTATGTAATTGTGCCTGTGTATACAAAGCGCAACATAATAAATATCGTTGTAAATGCTTAAATTAATGTGATATTGCTACAAAATAATTATAATAAAACGAGTTACCACTAACAATAAAAGTGATTTTTAGCTCCTCAATATACTTACTACTTTGCTGAAATATATAACGACTTTGTACTAATGATTTAAGACTTATTTCGTGGTTTGAAGACATATTATTATGCTTAAAACGGGTACATACCACGATATAACACAGTGATTTTGTGTCAATATTTCGACCCAGTTGCATGGATCGTGGTCACGACAGGTCCTGTCACTGTGTTATATCGTGGTATGTACCCGTTTTAAACATAATAATATGACTTTGTACTATTTCAAATATCATACTCGTATTCTTAGTAAATTACCGGCAGTTGGATAATTAATTTTCTAAAATTAATTTTAGCAGATCTTGTAACAGATTCTTTTGAAATTTAACAAATGTGTCTATTCTAAAAATATTAATATGCCATAAATTAATCTCTTAAGTATTGATTTAAAAATGATATCGATTAAAATCGATTATCGATACATTTTGTACATACGTTACTAAAATAGCTTTCTATGAATAATACGTAGCTTAGTATTTTTAATGTATAATTAATTGTATAATGTGTATGTATAAAACATATAGTAATCAGATTATCAGACCTATAGATATTAATGTATATTGAAAAGCTATAAAATGTAAGATATACAAATGTAATTGTTAAACATAATATTGTTGAATTTATGAACCAAGATTTGTAAGCTATCATAAATAAAATAGCCATTAGTTAAGTTTAGAGAACTGTATAAATATCGGATAATCAATTATTTATTTGTGAATTGCTAATGTTATTCTTGTTTTTAGTTCACGTAATTAAAACATGAACTTTTGCTGCAAGTGTCTACGTACAGTCTTATAATGAATGTATAATATTGCCTGCAACCCATTATAAATATACATACATAACAAAAACGTAGTTTTATTTCTAATTATTTTATTTCCACGTAAATCCGTGTAAAATATAATTTTGCCAAGATAATCAATGTTCTTTGAGGTTTTCTAAGCTTTGAACAATATAATTTATATAGTAATTAAAGTTTATTATATTTGACGAGTTAGAGCAATGTTCGAATGATGGAACTGGCTCTCACACTAGCCGTCTTCGGTTCGATCCCCACTCATGACATGTGTTTATATAGTGCATAATAGATATGTATCGTGGTCTGGGTGTTTGTGCAAAATATGTTTTATGTGTTTCTTGACCCCCCTTAATGAGGGGGGTCAAGAACAATAACTGAACAAATATTTTAATTCTACTAGCGCCACTTGAGTAGGTGACGTATATTTATTAATACAGTTAAAAAAATCCCAGTCATCTATAAGAACCAAGTATTTCACGTTTTGAAACTCTTTTTCTTTTAGAAAAGAGTCCTTCACACTTCAATATTTACAATTTTCAGAAAATTCAAGAATAAATATATTGAAAAATGCTATAAAGAAGTTATTATTCTACTATTTACCTAAAAAGCCATCTCGTTTCTCTTTATAAGTTAATTTTATAATTTCTATATCATTTATATTCTTTTAGCTATACTATTATATACATATATATAAATACTATTCTCTACCACTAAACACGATAGGTATAATTTTTATGGACTTTAATACTTGGAAATACTAGGTAGAAACTATGAATATTGCATGTTTTATATTTAACTTATTATCTTTGAGCCACAAAAAGATAACTCAAGACTCTATAAAAAGTTAAGCGATAATAAATAATTGGCCAATAAGATAGTAATTCTGCTCTGTCAGCAAACATTATCGTACTGTTTTGGTGTACAATCATAACACCAATTCCGTTTATTAAATATAGAGACAAAAACACAAATTATGCTTGTATATATATATTATTATCGTGTGTGAATAGGATAAATATGGAATTAGCGCATACGATTCTATTACTCTACATTTCAAGTAAATTATTTTTAATTTGATTTCATATGACAACGTTTATTTAATTTATTCATATTTTACCTTAAAACCTTATCCATGTAACCAAACATTAATAACCTTACGTCCTCATTTATATTTATGCGACTACTACTTATAAAACTTCACTCTTGTTTAAAAGTAACTGTCTTATTCCATTCTACCTGATAATTAAATTAATCGAAAGTTTTTAATTGAATTAAACGGTTTGTCATTTTCAAGTTAATACTTATAAAATACATAGTAATTTAAATTCAGTGAATATATAGAGTTATAAAAGGAAATAGCCATTTCAAAATGACAGACCAAACTAAAATACGCATATTTGACTAAATAATTAAATAAAATTGATACATTAACGCGAAGGTACATCTTATGTAATTTAATTATAAAACCTTTAGTAAATTTATGTGCGAACGTCGAATAGAATGTATGTTAAATAAATTAATAATAACAGGATCGATACCCCAATGACGCTGCTCATATAATAATTATTACGAGTATATTAACTTAGAAAATTGAATGACATCTCTATATGACGACGAGAATAGTTTGACATTAATTGGTATTCTCGTGAATTTTTATAATACAGATACAAAATAAACACTATAAAAAACCTTATAATAAATTACCATAATTCTATTCTATTATACCAAAATTCTAGACTAAATATTATAATAATTATATTTTATATATTAGTTTAGTTGTTATCAAATACTTATTCTTCAGATAATAATACATGTGTCCAATTTTAGATTTACACACAAAAAATAATAATATAAACATTACCTAAAAAATGAGCTTAATATTAAAAACATTTTCTACTGGCCAACTTAAGGTAGTATAAAAGAGCACGTTATGACGTCCAGGTATGTGTGCAAAAAAAATTTAAAAAGAACGATATTTGTTCTTAAAGACAGTAAATAAACAGATAAAAACATATAATGATCTCGATAAAAACCTTATAGAAATTATTTACGTAGATTTGACGTGATAAGCTTACGTACAACACTTACTTCGACGATTTCATTATACTCGTACATATCACTAAGCGCCCCTCTTAATTGCTACGTTCGAGTAGGGAAGTGTATGTAAGTGTGTAAGTGTGATCTAGATAGGGCAAAACCGCTTGCATTAGCGAAATTACTTGAGGCTTTATTATTTTCATTGCGACATCCCTAGCTAAGAGTTTTGGGGTAATAAAAGGGTGAAGGTAACTTAATAGTTATATATATAGCTCTCAAGCTTTTGCAAAAACAAATTCCGGACTAGTTATACGTGTACTAAGTATTTTTAATGTATATTCTACGCCGTTTCACCATCATTAAATTTTTATAATACTTGAATTGTTTAATTATTTTTTTTTTGTATTACTTCACTATAAATCACAATCTGATGTCTTATGGCCTCTAACTTCATCATTAAACAGGTAACCGACCATGGAATGAATCTTCAAATCGGACCTGTAAATGATATGATATCGCGTACAAAAAAAAAACAAAATTTTTATTTTGTACCTAACAAAGGTTTTTAATTTTATTCTGAAATACAATTTCTTATTTAATTAAAAGTCTAAATCGGATTTTATCGCGTTTATTTGTTTTAAAACTTTACAGTTTAACGATTTTTAATCAAATTAAATTATTTCCCGACGTTTCGGACCCTTTACAGCGTCCATGATCTCGGGGGACTGAGGTGGTGGGTGTCCGAATAAAGTAAAAGTAGTAAAGTAAAAATAAAGTAAAGTAAAGTAAGTAGTGTAAAGTTTTAAAACAAATAAACGCGATAAAATCCGATTTAGACTTTTAATTAAATGAGTAAAATTCGCGTAAATATAAGAGAACAATACAATTTCTTGATATTATAATAAAACTGTTATAGGTTCAATTATGTACCTACATTAAAGACGTTATAAGCACTTTGGAGACAATCTATATTATAAGTTGAAAAAAAAATTTAACTTACTTATTTATTTTATTTTATTTTTGTCTATCTGTATCTTGACTGCGCATCGCGCTGAAACTTCTGAATAAATGTCAATGAAGTAGGCATGATTTAAATATATAATATAATTAAAATGTGTACTTAGTTGTAATTCATTAACAGATAGTCCGATTTATTTATTCTTTTTTTTTAGAAAATATATACTTTGAAAATTAAAGACTTAATAAAAGGATCCATCCGCCAACCCGAAGTGGAGCAGCGTGGTGGATTAAGCTCCAACCTTTCTTCTAGATGGAAAAGAGGCCTTCGCTCAGCAGTTAGGGTAAGGTAGTTCACAGGCTGATACAGTAATGAAGGGAATGGAAATCTTGAACAACGTTCCGTGACAGCTAATTATTATTTAAAAAAAGCTTAAAATTACATTTAAAAAATATTGCATTGCAGTGTCTAAAAAAATAATCAAAATTATAGTCACTGTGAACTAAGCACTGAATGTAATTTTAAAGATATTTAACCGAGGAGAGGTCTATAGGTACGTTGAGGGTGCCGGACATTGTATTTATTTTGATTTCGAGACGGGTTACTGTGAACGATTTGTGGATAATTGACGATGGTTCTTAAGTAGATTTTACGGTGTTAAACCAATTGTTGTCATTTCCCTCCCAAACAGTTTGACCGATTAAGAAACAATTTGCTGTATAAAGTTAGTAGTTTATCAAGGATGATTCTTGAATAGTTCTTAGGATGTTAACTCACTACTCCGACGCACGACTGGAGTTTACTCCTTAAGTACGATTGTCTAAACATACGCAAAAAGAGTTTATCCAACTGAAAATAAGATTAATACCATATGAAAGGGTAAATTAACAAATTAATGAAAATAATATACATATATAAATATATATTTATTCATTTTATATACATTTATTATAACTAATCGGCGAAATATTTTACATTAAACTTTTCACAATAGTCAATTTCAGATGTGCACAACAATTTCATTAGGAATGTTGATAAATTATGTAATTATTATTATCTGACAATTTTCATTTATTTTTTAAATATTATTTTTCAATATTAATTAGAGCAACATTACTTTCGCACCGCACCATAGGTGCGCGCGCACCGAAAAAGTAACGAGGTCATTCAATAGTAGATTTTACCTCTCATATTTTTCTCATACCGGGCGCCTTATATATGAAAATCGATTCTTAAGGAGTAAACTCCAATATTTTAAGGTATTCGTATATATCTTCAAAACGCTTTAACACATTAAGCTTAGAATATTTTGTTCCGTTTTAAGCGCTTAACTGTCGAAAATGTTATATAAATCTGAATGGTTTTTAATCACACGTTTGGTACATACAATTGAGATAGAAGGATATACTTATTATTTTTACTCTTAAAATTAAATAATTTTTTACAATTAAATTATAATTAAACTAAAAATATATCACAACTCATAACGTCACCTTAAATAAAGCTACGGCAGTACAATAACACAACGTAAAATAATAGATGTATAATTATGTAGTGCTTGTAGATTACAAAACTAAACATACAAGAAGACATATAAATATATAGTAACAGACATTCTCAAAGTCTGAAAATAAAAAGCAAAATTATCAACAACAAAAAAATCCTCGAAAAATATATTAATATAATTTACAAAAACATCTGACCAAAAGAAAATATGCAGCGAAAACGAAAAAAAATCACAAAGTCTTACTTTATCACGTCGTTTGATATATCCATAGAACAAGTATGCTTAATTAAAAAAATCAAAAACCCGACTGCGTAAAATACTCTTATTATAAACTAAAAAGAATAAAACAATTCACTAGCTTTCATTTGATACCCATATTGCTACAGTAAGAAAAAAAAATTCAACTCCCCCCCTCATTCCCCCATTTGCGGGCGCCATTTTGAAAATTAATATAGCCTATGTCACTACTACAATTTAGACAAATCCAACGACACCTCATATGTCAAAAACCGTCCAGCCGTTTGGGCTGTAGGGCGTGCCAAAGAAATGGACATACATACATACATACATACATACATACATACATACATACATACATACATACATACATACATACACTCGAAAAACATAACCCTCCTTCTGTCGCAGTCGGGTAAAAATCCGTATGTGCTGCAAACGCCATCGCTGTTTTTCAATTAGTCTTATACAACAGTAAGCAATTTATCAATAAAATAAATGGCAGATTCCGACGATTTATCTTATACATATTAACTATGTAATTTTATATATAAACTATAGTTTTAGCACCTACAAGTATCAACGTAAAGCAATATAAAGTGAAATAACTGTGGAAGACATATACAATTATCGCCATCACTGGGAATACAGCCACAGTAACCAAATATAGGCGTACACTTCCGAATGTCTCCGGAGTACAGCTCGCCTGCCACAGTTTGCATCCGACTCACTGGTTCATCGAACTATACAAATACTCAAAGGATCGCCGACCGGAGAATTAGACGGAAGGTAATTTTCTCAAAGCATATTGATAGCCAGATAACCGAAATTTCCAGTTTTAGTTGGATATATAGTTCTTGGAAGGATATTGTATTTGGTTGACCATTTAGGCTATGTTTACTGTTTATCGACAATTATACAATATTTATTTACTTTGAGATAGTAATTATATTGCTAATTTATAAAAAACATAAAATATGTATATTACGAGTAATTGTTTGCTTCTATGAGGAAAATATATAAAATAATTGCTGGATGGTAACCAGGGTCTGATGGTGGAGCTGGAAGGTGACCATAGGAACTCATTATTAGGGACACAACTGGACCGTTTTTGATGGGTGGTGAGTGGTGATGGTTTGGTGGACGAAAATATGCGACCCCATCTTTGGGAATTAAAGTTAATTCTTTCCGTTTGTTATGAATATGGATTCTGTCTTTGATTAAATTGATCAGATAGATGTTCCAATGCCAAGGTGAGCACGTGCCGAGTTCTGAATGGTATGAGGGTGTATAAATATGTCATATCGCTAACGTTGCGCTGTCGCTAGGGTTTGCGCCCTGGTACCCAGAGCATACCCTGTTTTACTAAAGTTCTTATCCCCCTACAATGAACCTCTGGGGGTGGAAAGTTTTTATCCTATACGCGTGGAAATAACATGAACAAAAAAAAAGTATTCGATCAACCGGCATAATGGAACATTAAAGAACGTTTAGCATAATTATACTTTCATTATTTTTTTTGCAATCACAAAGTAACAGGCTTTTATTTATAAAAAGTGAGTATGTGATAAAAACGCTAAAATTTAATACAAGATATAAAGTTTTAGAGCTTAATAAAAATTTCTAATAGGTAGGTACCTTATACGTATACGTACGTACCTTACGACATGGGATTATTGTAACGTAGACGAATATGGTTAATTATCGTTAAAGGTTGCAATGTACCTACCTATATAATGCTATTTTTCTTATCAGGTTTAAATTATTATTTTTAAATTTTTAATTCTTATTATTAAAAAGAACATAATAAAAGCTTGTTTTTAATATTTGTTTTGACGTGAAAACGTCTTATAAATCGATAAATGCCGGCGGCACGCACAAAGAAGTATCACGTGTCGTGAGCGAGAGCGCGGAACAAGCGATAGAGAGGCACGATCGACCTAAGCGTTCGGCTTGTAAATGAAAAAGAATAACGCAGATTGGAGGATCTTAAATATCACACATGTATATAAGTTATAAATAAATTGTTAATAGCACATTGTTACTTGTAATTACTCGTTATAATTTAAGTAATAAAATATTTGAATTAACGAGTGCAAATAAATGTTAATTTATCGAAAAAAATAATTAATTAATTGACTATACTATATATATATTGATAATACAAAATATGTATATGTATGCAATTTTTTTTCAATGTTTTCTTATGACGTAAAATTATCGTCCGTAAACCGACTTTACAGACAACCAATTTTTTTCTTATATATATTTATCTATACGCGTGTTTTTCTTTTTTATCTCAGAATACCTAAGAAATAAAAATTAAAATAAATAGCTATAAATAAAACACATATCACAAAAAGTTAAAATGGGAAAACTGTAAAAACCTTACAGATAAAGAATATATATATATGTATATAGAGATATCCGATACATCAACAATTGCATTACCCGTAACAATATTCACAGGACATAGTGATCGCCATTGACGTATATTTGTTTACAAGTGCATCGTCCCGGGAATACCCATACCGGGACGTCCGGCTCCAATCTGCATAACAATGCTGCCCGTAGTTTCCCGCCCTCCAGATGGATGGTAATGTCGTATTCGTAATTCATATCCTAATGAAAACCGAAATGTAAATGACTCGGGGTTTTGTTGATGTTAACGACATAATGTAATTTGTTTAGATTAAAATAAACCAAGTTTTGCGATTTTATTATTGTGAGAAGTATTCTGATATAATAGTGCGAGTATTTGCCTTACTCTCGACACGTCAAAGTCAATAATTTTTTGCTCTTAAACTGCTTCTTTCATAACCAATTGGAATATTATTATATTCCTTAAAAACAATTTTATTGTGCTAATTTTTAATAAATATCAAACAATTGCATGCCACAACGCTTCGCTTTGTGGCGTGCAATATTGCATATTATATACTGTATATTGTATCATATTATAATAATAATAATAATAATAATAATCCTCCACCCGCTTATATTTATCTAAGTAAGTTTAAGTAAATTTATTATATTCCTTATATAAGTATTGTATTATATTTATTTATATGTGTATATGTATGTCTTGAGCGGGTGGAGTGTAGCAATTAAAATAATAATAATAATATACTTTATTGCACACCAAAACAAAGTACAAAATTAAAGATACAAGCTAACATCATATAAGCTGTACAATCAGGCGAATCAATTCAGGCAATCAAATTTATATATTGGTATTGATAAAAAAATACAAACAGAAAATGATCTTATGGTACGTAACTTATATGTATTAAAATTTTTAACAATTTTGCTTAATATAAAATTGGAACACACAATTAGTCGAATGAGTTATGTTTGAACGAAGATTATAATATTTATGTATAATCTTAAAAAAAAAGAACTAACTATATTTAAAATTAAACAACAAAAATGGTAACAAAATTAACAGTTAGTATTATTTTACGACTCAAAATAAGTTACTACTAAGATCTCGGTTATTAAGACGAAACAGGTTTACTATATTTCTTTCAGTGGTGTTCTATTTTTGGCAATTTAGTTTTGTTTTTATTTTTTATTATTGTGGCTAACATAATATATTAATGACAATATTACTTAACGATTATTATTATTTATTATTCTTTCTATATCTAATAAGTTCGTCGACAATTTTCTACTTCTCTTATTAGACTTATGATACTAGTCATAACCCCGCTAAATGTTTTACCAAATTACATAGGTATGTGATGAAAACCTTTGGAGACTTTTGTCAAACATCCTCCGGCTCCATTCCGACTTACTATTTTCGGACTAATATTAAATAAGTACACCAATGAAAGTCATGTAAATCAGTTAACTGAGTAACAATTTATGTGTGGTAGAATAGCTTCGAATTGCTAACTTCTCAAATTTGTTTTAAAATAGAACCGCCCTTTCACCTCGTGACCCGTAAGGGACTCTCGTAGCACGCTTGGTAAAATTTGAAATTCGCGCATCAGAGATCACTTCACTGAATAGACCTACTACGAAATAAAACAATGGTATCGTATCACTTAATATTTTATATCTGTCTGCACGTACAATTTTATCCAAGATTTTGAAAAGACTTCCTTATAACATATAAAATATTCATCTCTCTATATATCTATGAAATTCCTAGTCAAATGGAATATTTTGTTATGTCAATAAAATTAAATGTAATATATGTCTATAGTCAATAGTTTTTCGTAGCTTTCGTCTATTAGTTGTAATATTTACTTTTTATGAGAAAATAAACAAAATAATTGAGTGACAGTTTTAAGTAAGAATTAAAAATTGGCAAAAATCCAAGTTAAACCTAGCCATACTATATGCATAATAATTTTTACTGAAAATATTTAAATTATTCGGTTGACTTGACAATATTTTATAACTATTTTACGTAAAGAGTAGTGAAAAATACTCAATGGACTTTTCAGTACCAAAAACATAGCCTAGAGTAGATCGGTTTTAATAGAATTTTATATTATATGAACCTATTGACTTTGCAAAAAGGTACTTGACGTATTATCATACCATTGCATACTGTTTCTAAGTTCACAAGGAACTTATTCTAGAACTGTAATTACATTGCCAACTATTGGAAAGAACTAAAAAAAAAATTCAATAATTTTTTTTGGACTCAACTAAGTACTGTATCAGCCTGTAAACCACCCACTGCTGAGCCAAGGCCTCTGCTCCATATAGAAGAAGGTTTGGAGCTTAAATCACCACACTGCTCCACTGCGCGTTGGCGGATAATTTCCCTATAATCGATAACGATCGTTATCAGGTGTCTATTATAACAACCGGGACCGACGGCTATACGTGCTTCCAAAGCACGGTCGTGAGACGTGTGTCGTGCGGCGTTGAGGCAACTAGTTGCTACACCAGAACGATCGTCAACTCACTCAACTAAGTACCACTACATAATCTCTTGGTGAAGGAACTCATCCTTAGTTGTCTTTTTTTTTTTCAAAGATCACCACAAGTAATGAATTTTGATTTAGATGAATTTATTAATTACAACTTTGTTGCAAATAACTATTGAATTAGTTAATTTTCTTTCAGGCAAATTATTATTTAAAGAATGTCACAGTCAATGATTGGTAATTTTTTTTATTTAATTATTATTTTCAGCAATTTCATTTAAAAAGATGGTATATTTAAAATATTTTAATTTATTATTTAATTTAAAGTCAATCAAAAAATTTTCTGCTTTTACTTATCCTTCTGAGAATAATCTATAAGTATACATGTAATAAAATGGTAGGAAAGTCAAAATTGTACATTGAATATTTTTTTAAAGTATACATGGGTATGATCTACAATCGATACCGAACCCAAAAATATAGTTTTTAGAATTTTAGTCTGTCTGTTTTTCTGTTTGTCTGTATGTATGTCCGGGATAAATTCAAAAAGTACTGCATGAATTTAAATCAAATTTGAAACGAATATTACTAAGAAGTCGGGTCAACATATAGGCTACTTATTATCATGCTATCACCTACGGGGAACGAGCAGTGAACCTTAATTTCTTCAACGCATTCTGTAACAACGTGTAATCTAATAGCGTTCACTCAGACGACGTCGCGGGCTGCAGCTAGTTTTAAGTAAAACTAAAAACGCCTGTACTATGAAGCGTTTATAGTAATAAACCATAACTTTGTAGTAACTCATCGAGTATCTTTCAAAATTAACAGCTTCCTATTTATTTATTATTATTTTTTTTTACTAATGCAGTATCTTTGAGAAGAGAACATACGTACGACAAAATGATACACCTGAAAACATAACCTCTTCCTTTGTCGAAGTCGATAAATAATCTTTTTTTATTTCATTGTTTGATTTTAGTCGTTTTGAACGCAAAAATGGAGTAATAGTTATATATTATATGCGGATACAAAGCAATATGAACTAATAAGACCTTTGAGGATCGGAGTGATTTCATACTAATATATTATGTTATAAACGTAAGAAATACAACAAAAGATAAAAGAAACTTTTCTATGCGAATAAAACTGTTTTTTTTTCTCTTTATATTAGTTACTTTTACTTTTGACTTAAATCCAGTTGTACCGATTGCTGATAAAATTAATTCACATAGTTATCTGACATATAACGTTATCTAACAGATAAAAGCTTTTGATATATTAATCTGTTTCACCACTGAACTCTACTTCTTCACAGATATTTCTATTCACAATCAGTGAAACCAAATGATGTAGTTTATTAAGGTAAACATATTAAATTGCCTATCAGTAACTTATGTGCGAGATAAACTTTAACATTAACCAGTGAAATTAGGCCTTGGTCAAATACGTATCATTAAAATGATAAATACAAGGATGCTTAATGAGCTGAATCATCATTTTACAGTTCTATGACGTTTTATTTTATTTGCATAATACCGTTTGAAGTAGGTATTAAATTTTCTCTATTCATATAATACAACATGATTTTTTTTAAATTTTACTTATTTGGAAAAGAGCTAAAAAATAAATCAAAGTTGCATAGAGTGTAGCTTTGACAGGGTATTTTTAAACTGATGAAAATAAATCTGATCTGGAAAGGAAAAAAAAATTTTTACAACACTTCTAAAAAGTTCTAATAAATAAAAAATTCTATTAATAAATCTTATTTTTTGATTATTGTATTTAGTTAGTATATTTATTTGAAAATTTATATTTATCAACTGATGTAATTATTGAACTTCTTATTTGTGTTTCACATCATACTTTAAAACAAAGCACAAATTATTTATTTATTGTTTTCTGCCATCAACAAAACCAACCTAATGAGTAAAAATTCAAGAGACTGACTCTGTCTGAATCGTGGAAGATATCCAAAGACTACTTCCCGACTTCATCATCAGACATAAATAACCAAATGAGTCCTAATTCGAGAAAATTACTGGTAACCATCGCAAGGTTACCCCTCCTGACCCTACCACGGCACCTTAATCAACTATTGTAAATGTATTCAAAACCAACAAATGACTACCAAACTGAGAGATCTTCTAATTCTATCATGAGACAAAGATTAAATTATCATAATATTAAATTGTTACGAGAATACTATGTGTATACTAAGAGTCATATCAGTAGAAGTATACTGTTCTCTTATATTTACGCGAATTTCACTCATTTAATTAAAAGTCTAAATCGGATTTTATCGCGTTTATAATTTGTCCGAATAAATTATTCGGACACCCACCACCTCAGTCCCCCGAGATCATGGACGCTGTAAAGGGTCCGAAACTTCGGAAAATAATCTAATTTAATTAAAAATCGTTAAACTGTAAAGTTTTTAAAACAAATAAACGCGATAAAATCCGATTTAGACTTTTAATTAAATCAGTAGAAGTAGTTAAGAAAGTGGTCGCGAGAACAGAATCAAAGCCAAAAATTTATGGATTAATAATAGGGTAATCTAAGTATAACCATTTAAAATATATCTATAGGATTGTCATCTAATACCTTTTTACGGCTTAAAATACAACGTTTTCGTCGAAACGACTTAAAATCCTATCTCTAAATGTTCACTTTCTGGAAGAACAAATTAACGGATGGTTACTACTGCAATAATTATTTTCAATATATTTATTTGAATGGACTACTGTTCATCCAAAACCTACCTATCTTAAAACATAAAAAAAAGTTTCTACATAAAATAAAATCTTCATTTCATTTACAAGCGGCAGAAATTTAAATTTAATCAACTCTACCTTTAATAAGATGCTCGAATCGCCTAATCGCAATATGTAAGTGAAAAGTTAAACATAATGTAATATGTACAGTAATTCTATTGTAATCTATTATTTTTTTGCTGGAAATATACGTTTCATTGGAAAAGTGGTTTATTATGTTCTTAAACAAAGTTATTCAGTTCACTTTGCGGGAATATTGAATAGCGCCATTGTAAGCTACACCGCCCCAGGTGCGGCCCTTATTCATTCACCTAAAATAACCTTATGAATGTCAAAAATACCTTTATTTACCTATAATACTTCTTTGTTGCAAAAATGTGTATAAATGTATGTAAAAATATTGAAGAAATTTTAATTATTATTATTGCGTCGTAAAAACGAAACAGTTAAATTTGTTAATAAGCAAATAATTCCTTCTATATATACTTTGTAAATAACACTGAAACCACTGAATATGATATTTCTATACCATATTACTTTTTATATTTTTTGCAATTATTAAATTTCATTATGTATAAATCATATTATTTGTTTAAAAAAAACATATATAGCATCGGAACAGTAGCCATGAGTGTCAACGTGAAGGTAACCGTTAGGGCTTGATGCAATTCAAAGGAAAAATTATGTTTTATTAAGATGAAAAACATCATTCCAATTACAATATCACTGCATAGATGGCCTAAAATATTGAAACTAAAATATTAATGTTGTTATAACATGGAATATGGGAACTAGTTTATATAATGAGAAAATATTTTGAAATCTTGTCCCTAACAGGGTAAAATAAAGTGCGTTTTTTTTGTAAATAAAATGCAAGTTGAATAAATAAAATTAGGACTTTTGAAGAAGTTAAAGTCGTGAAACTGTATTCTTGGGCTATATATAAACTGTATTATTAGAAATAAAATAAATATTTATTATATAAATCATGTTCATCATCGTCATCATCATCATCATCATATCAATATTATTGGATGTCCACTGCTGAGACGAAAGGGATGTTTGGGTCCTGAGAGTCTATTATAATAATATAATTATTTTGGCTAATATTCTTATTATCAATCACATCAGCCATTTGGGTCTCTACTGCTGAACGTAGGCCTCCTCCATTGGACCTCCAGAGTAACCGGTTCGAAGCAGCTTCCATCCAACAACTCTTTCTAAGAGTTGGACCTATCAAGTTGGACCCTATGTCTTTCTTGAAAAAAAACACCACCATGCTTCTGGTCAAGAACTCTGGCGTTACGCCCTCAAGCAGGACAGGTTCTTGTTTTAAGCTCTCCCAGAACTACACTAATTACGCGTAAATCTGAATCCGGGATGCCTTCGAAATAGCGTCGAATAAGCTTGTCAACGAGATCTTCACCCGAACTACGAAAAGCTTGGATGACCGAGATATACAAATGTCCATAAAACTTCTCGACCTCCTTTAATATCTCGACTCTTGACAACGCTGTATCTCCATCCTCTGTTTTCAAACTTTGATAACCGGTTTTGACCAATAGCTCCATCCCATGATAATACTTTGGAGCCTTGTTTTCGCTATATTGTATATTTAATACGGTTTGTATTTAAGATACGGATATCGTGTCTCAAAAATTTAATATCCGTCTGTTGATCTACCTATATGCTTCAGCGTCATCAGATGACTGCAGATTTAATTAGCGTCTTTCTGCCATGTGATTTTATTTTTGGTCAGAGATCTTTCAGGGGTCATTTTATGATCAGGTCTGTAAAACCTGCTTTCACTGCCCAACCTGTTGTTTATATCGTCCACAGAAACGCAATCGTCAAGGCAATCGAAACGTTTATTTATTTTAATTATTTATTGTATTTATTAAGATGAGATAGAGTTTGATATCCATTAAAAATAAATTTAAGTGATATACATTTACCAGTTAAGTCTTCGCATAATAATGGCACAAATAATATGTACATACTGAAAATAAAAACATACAAATTTTAGCTTTAAGAATCTAAATTTAGATTTTAACGTTCAATAATTCGAACTGAAATATTTCAGGGTTTTTGATATGTACACTAAATGGTCGGAGTGCAGAGTTGCAGACTTCATCAGGCAAGACCGTTCTAGTTTGTCATTAATATTCAATGTTTCCTAAACCAATAAGCAATCGCTCCCGGTTTTCAACCTATGACACATCCCAGTCCATTTTCCGTGAGACAACTGAAAGAAAGAGTTAATAATAAAAAATCCCTCCTTCTCCAAGAAAATTTACTAATTAATAAAGAACCCGCCGACTATAAGCCCGACACCTCCTTCTGACTGTTGGTCGCCCTCCCGGTAGGAGAACAAGTTAACGGATTTTAGGGTTGTCGTATCCGCCCCTCTCTTTGGACTTTAACTAAATATATCCCATTGTAGTCTATTCAATTCCTCTGCCAACTCAACAATCTCTCCATCAGACTACAAGGTGCAAATATTGTGTGATACGAGGGCCAAGTGTGGTCGTGGGTGGTATCAGAATCTATGTTTCAGATTTTTAGCATCCTCTACCCTACCATTACCTAACCTTAGTAGCTACGGTAGCCCATATCTTGGTGAATGCAGTATGTAGTGGCAGTGTGTGTTGACGCTGCTGCCCATCACCATCTTGGTTGGCAAGCAGTTGTTAGCACCACTGTGGCCTTAGTCGCCTTTTGCACCTCGGCAATAACGAAGTCAGGTTCTCTGCCGATCACCGCACAGCCATCATGTTTATATCAAACCAAATAATTAAACGTTGAAAATAAATAAAAATTTGGTACAGGAATTCTGTTATTTTTTAAGCTAGAAATGTTAAAATTTCTATTTGGGCTTTCAATTAAAAATATGCTAAACCTAAGCTTTCAATTAAAAATATGTTTAAAACTTAAACGTATGAAATGAGTCATGAAAGCTTCATCATTTTTAAGTAAACTGAATATAAAAAATTAATTTAGCAGAAAATGAAGAAAAATTTATTTATTAGGCTTAACATTTTAATATAGTAAATGCACATTTCAGCTTTATTTTTAAATTTGCCTTTGATCCTACTAATATTGTGAAAGTTTGTGAGAATGGATGGATGGATGAATATTTGTTACTTTTTCACGCAAAAACTACTAAACGGATTTAGATGAAACTTTACAATAATATAGCTTATACGTCAGAGTAACATATAGACAGCTTATAAAGATTTTGTGCAAAACAGGGGTTCAAGTAATGACGCGCCATCGCCGAGTGATTGCCGAGCCGACCGAAAGGGGTAGACGCGTGTCAGGCGTAGGCAGTCGTCATTCATGATGGTGTTCATTTTCAGTTTTTTCTTATAGCTAATTCGATTCTTGAAGCGATTTATTACTTAATACAGTAGATATTATTTGTAGTTAATATATTTTAAGTAGAAATATAGATTACTTTTTATTTTAAATTCATTCGTATTAGATTTTTTGTTTCATTTTTGTTTATTTGATTGTAGGATTGTAGTTTTAGTTATTTAGGTTGTATTTTGTAAATTTATGTTTCATGGCTAATGTACTGAGACGATTGTGATGAAATTTGATATGATTTAATGATACGGACAATCTAGAGCCTGGGGAAGGACATAAGCTAATTTTTATCAATACACCCACGAGGGCGTAGCCGCGGGCGTAAGGTAGTAATCATATATGCTGATAGTATCGTTTCGCTATTTTAAAATATATTTCTACTTTAATTTTAAATTGTAAGGCTTTAATATAAATAAGCTATATATGACAGTCTGATGTAATTGAGTAGCACTCTCGTGTGCACGCATGAAGCCGCGCATTTTAATGACTGATCAATTAGGTATCTGATACAACTTTAAAAGCATAATTACCGACGTCACAGCCGATTGACCGCAGCCTATATTGTACGTAATTAACTAGATAAAATTTACTTGATATTGGATAAACAAGTTTATAAACATGTTGTGATGAAATAATAGTTAAATATATTTTTCTGCGTTCACTAATTTAATCATTTTATAGGATTAAATAAGTAGAAGCTATTTGCAAGCTAAAGCGTTAATTAAATCTAGTTGAAAGGAGTTACATATGTATGTAATTAAATTTTTTAATTTCTCAACGGCAATTCTTTTAATTTTGTTAAAAGTGTGAAACTAGCAGAACTAACTAAACTAACAAAACTAGCAACAATACTATGTCTGGTTAATTTAATGTTAACAAATAATGATTCACGTATCCTTAACATTGCAGAAAATGTTAATTTAATTATTGTTTATTATCTATATTTTATAATTGTTTCAGTTTAACACACCGTCGCTTCGAATTCCCGTTGGCATGTTCGCGGTCGCTATGCAACTTATATGCAAACGTATATTAATACATTTTGTATAAATTATTTACTTTTATATTACTAACGTGAATTTAATCAATTCGTTTACAAAATAAATTTTAAAAGCTTTTTTATTTTCTTTTAAAAATGTTATATTATATTCTTAACGTCAAAAATGAACACAATATCATATTAGAACATTTTAACAGACGCAATGCTAATAGATAATTAAAATATTATCATCTACACCTGCACGCCAAGACCGCGAGTCAATGCGCTTTACACTCATGGCATCACTTGAAAAAAAATCTATGCACTTAGTGCTGAAATAAGCGCGCCTTTCGACCGCATTCACTTTTAGCGATGTAGTTTTTCTCCTTTTACACCCTCCACACCCATTCTCCCATCAGTATTCACCGTCTCACTCGAACAACGCATCTCCTCCGCTCTACTTTGTTCGCTTTAACGTTCGTGACACAAAGCAATATGTGAGTTAACTTCACTGTAACGGTTCTTGTTTGAGTTGCGATTTAATGCCTCCTTAAACTGAGATGGTTTACGGGTTAACCCGGCTGAAAAGGTTGAAAGTATCAGCAGTTATTTACTTTTTGGATCCTTTCAATATAAACTTTAAATCCTTTGAAGACACTCGCGTCATTAGAGATCTAGATGTATAAACTTTTTGAGTAGACATTTGAACATTAAAAGATCCTTTTATTTAAAAGTTTGTTTTCGATAAAACACGATCTAGTGACACGATCAAATAACTTTAATTTTAATCTTAGACGATTTAACAAATCGATCCATTTAATATAATTTTGTTATAATACATAATATAAAACCGATATAAAAAAAAATTCAATTATTGTAATTCGACAGATAACAAACTTTAGTAAATTGAATTCACCTAAATGTACAAATCTCCACTGAATAAATCTTTATACACTAATCTGAAAACAATTAGGTAGGAAAATTGCCCAGATTAATCAGTAATCTATATTTGCCAATGAAACAAGCATCAGTACGACCACAACTTGTCCAATTTACATGACGAAGGTGGCGATATCGCAAAAGAAAGTTTTCGACAACTTTTATCAGATCCGCCCACTGCGGCTGATGAGTTGTATAGAACTTTATTAACCAACCCTAAACGGTGATCTAAATTCATGGAGATGGAACTCGCATGTTAATTTTGGTATTTTTGAAAATATAAAAATCAAAGCTTATAAAAATCAATTACAATTTCATTCATAAAAAGCAATAGCACCGTTTCGCGTTCCAGTCTTGTAGAGTTTTTATTAATTAACCCTTAAGTTTAATTTTATCGGAGTTCTTACCGAGAGGTTTTGAGTTTCCAAACTTTATTATGAAACCGTATTAACTTAGCTTCTCTATAGAAACTAAGAGAAATCTAATGATTTTTAACTAATGGTCCTTCGATGTTGTAGAAATATCAAATAAATAAACATTTTCATTTGTTTTTATTTCTTTGTAGTTTAGCGTCGACAAAATTATTTTAATTACTTTATGATTTTTGTCATATTATCGTAGAATAAGTTTTATTTTATTTGTTATTTCTAAATCAGTAAAAAATTGTAAAGAGAATAATAAAAAGGAATATCGATAACCTTCAAAATAGAAATGTTATAATTAACTTCTGTGAAACACTATAAATATATGTTTTAATTAATAGAATTAAAAGAATTTAATCGCTGTACAGTAGTTTACCCCTATTCTTACGATTAGCTGTGACAAAATAAATGTGTTAAATTTTGATGATATACTAAATATATTCAATTTCAATGTAAAAAAGTATTTAAAGAAAACGTAAAAATAAAATTGCGATTATATATATATATACATTTTTTTATAATAAGATAAAAAGTTGTAGTATACTTTAATAACAACTAATTATAATATTAAGTATGCGCTTATTTATTTGAATGCGCTAATCTCAGAATTTACTGCTTCGATTTAATAAATTCTTTGAAAACTACAGTACAGTGCCTATTTATCGGAAACAGCTAAATGATTAAATATCACGTCATGATGCCTAAAAGTAGAGAATTAAGATAAGGCTGTAAGTCGTATAGTAACAACATAAAATAAAGAGATTGTTTTAGATCAGAATTAACTTTACTAAACATTTATATTATTGTTGCTCATTTATATAATCAAAATATAATGTATCTATTTTTTCTCATTATATGTATTTAAATATATACAGAAATAAAAGTGGTCAATTTAGTGTGTGTTAAAAACCCGTCTCCATATTATGCTAACTTTAGCTTCCAAACTCTCGAACTGACTCCGAGGGACTAGGATTAGGCAATTCCTACAGCCGACTACGTATTACACGAAGAGATTTAAACTGAATTAACCGTTCGATCGGAAAATTGAAATGCCACACAGATAATTACCTGACACTCACAGAAAAGGAAGCTTTTTAGAAAGAGATTCAAATAAGCGTAGTCGGAGAACCAAGTGAGGCGAGTAGCCCGCGCGGCCTTTCACTAAAATTACTGATACCGCGATAACTTTTATAGAGTTTTTAGCGATAACAGTGAGTAAGAACAAAAATTTTACATTCACTTTTTTTTTTTTAAGTCGAACATGACCAATGTAATTTTTGTTATTATTTTTTTTACATATTCTGACAAAAGTATTTGTTCGAATCACTAAGCAAACTTAAATATAAAATCAATCAAGAATCAAATTAATTCTAGAAATTAAATTTTTTACGATTTGTTTTTAAGATAAATTTTATGTCATTGTGCAAAAAATGCATAAAAATATTTTTATATATATTGTACCATGTTTATATCTTTTTGTGTGTTATTTTATCTATTGAATGTGCATCATTATTCTAGTGGTAAGAGAAAAACAATAATCTTCAGCCTTCTCTATACATACTTCTAATATGTATAACTTTTGTCGTATAAGTACGATATTGTTGGTTTTTTATTATAATTCTCATGAAATCCAAAACATTTCCTTACACGCAAATTTTTTTGCCATCAAATCTTCACTCCCACTTTCATCTTCTATATAATTACACATTGAATTCTAGGTCATCATTAAATCCACTTCAGATACATATTAATTGTTTGCAGTGCATCATACTAATTGTTTGCAACGAGAAGAAAAACAAAAATAGAAATATAATAAATAATAAAATTCCAGATGTTTATTTACATTGACATAATCGCTACTGTCCCGCTATAAATTACATTTTATTTTTTATGTTAGGCTTGTGATAAGAAATATTAAAACCATTTTACTAGTTACAGATTTTATTGATAGTCAACAAATATATAATTCTTCTTTATTTATAATATTAATATGTATCTTATTAGCGCAAAAATTTAGAATGGATTATATGTGGGCTCACGCTTATAAGACCTTCTATAGACTGCACGACATGGCCACCGATTGGCACGAAGCCCGTCAAATGTGCGAATCGGAAGGCACAACATTACTCATCCCCGATACACTGGACGAAATGGAGAACTTGAAATTACTGATGAGTAACATGAAGGCGCACTATACCGCTATATTTGTTGGAATACACGACAAATTTTCAGTAGGAAATTACGTTACTGTCAAAGGTGAATCATGCAATATATTTTTAAATACTGTTTTATTGTTTGTATTCTGTATTATTCTTGAAACCTAAAAACTATTTATTTTGATCTAACTATAGGGGAGCCGATAACAGGTACGATCTTGGAGTTTCTTTGGGCTGAAGGTCGACCAGACAATGTCAATGGAACGGAACATTGCGTTGTCATGACCAGAGAAGGTCTTTTTGATGATCGCCCTTGCAGCGACATATATCCATTTGTATGTAAAATACTAGCAAACGAAACAATGTACAATGATGAGTGCGATAATTTTGATTTAGGTAAGTTTTATTATTTAATCAATTCTGATGATTGCTTCTGTTTCTATTATGTTTTGCTTTTTTATAAATTGTTTTTACAATCATATTTGTATTTATAAACATTTCTTAAATTTATTTCCGTTCCTAGTACCTGTAACACAAGTTCTTAAGAACTTAGCACGGGGCAAGGTTAACGTGGTGTGATTGTTGGTTAATATTTATTTATTTTATACGTACATTAATACTTAGTTTTTTCATGTATTTTTTAACTTATTACCGTTCTACATAAATCTATTTGCAGGATACGCCACCCATCAAACAATAAGTGGTAAATGTTATAAATTTCATTCTGAACCGTTGTCTTGGCATGATGCCTACTTGGCTTGTAAATTGGAAGAAGGGCATCTAGCTATAATTAATTCAGCAAAAGAAGCGTCTATAGTTGCCGGTTTTCTCGGTGAACATTTAAACAGCAATATTCCAGACCCTAACATTTTGTATCTTGGTTTTAGTGATCTGATGTTTCCGTATCAATATAGAACTATAACAGGTAATCTATATTTGATATATAAAGTGAAGGCTTTGTTTGCGTTAGTGAACTGATCTAGGAATCAACCAACAAGATTTTAAAAAGTTGTAACATAGCATGATAATATAGAGTGGAAACAGTAACTGTAACGCAAATGTCACCTAGTATAACAATATAATTTAATTAAATACTAACAACGTATATTGATATTACATAGAAAGAATAGTAATTGTAGTATCGAAATAAATTTTAAAAATCAGTTTATGAGTAATTGAGGTAATGTCATTAGTGTGTTCCGTGGATTCATATCGTTTTATTACACTGAATAACATTTAAAATACCATTCTTAATTCATGTTAGTAATAGAAATTACATTTTTATTTTTTACTTTTTTCCAAGTCAGTAATGTTATATAAAATAACATATGTTATAGGTCAAACCCTTGAAGAAGCTGGCTATGCATCATGGAGTCCGATGAAAGAGGACTTAAAACAAACGAAACTTAAGCGCTGCGGCGCTATTTCAAGAAGTGGGTTTCTTGAAATGACGTATTGCGATCGACCGGCAATGTTTCTTTGTGAAAAAGTTATAAATTCAACTACAAAAGTATTTTAGAATATCTTTAAACAACAACCTTTAATGTGTCGTTCAGTAATGATATAAATTCTTTTTGTAATTTTGCTACTCCCTATTTCGTTTTTGTATAAATACAGATAGATAATACAGATATAAGAGTTTTATATTTGTGTAATTATGCAGTAAAAGGTAAAACGACGTGAACGCTGAGTATGTAATATAAGAGCATACATTAGTGGTAGTTAATGTCACTCGTCATGACCTCTCATCGAATTCAGTGTACCCGACAGGCATCTGACGTTTGATAATGTGCGTGCAATATACATTTAAAAGCAGTGATGCGAGCGACTCGATGAATTTTGACTTTGTCGACTATAAACGCAGATTAAAAAGAAGTTAACCAAGGTGAAATACTTTTATTCTTTTACTTAACTCTATTTTTTGGAACCGTCTAATACACTTTTTTTATTATTTATTTTTACGATATAATTAGTATCATCTTATATTATTATTGTATAAATCACTTTTACACCAAAAAAAATTATTGAATATTAAATTAATCGAAATGTCGGAATCTGTTGTTCTTTACGTATAAAAAGGTACCATTGCATTAATTTGCATTTTCAGTTTCTTATTTCTAATTAAATTTAGGTTAACGTTACGTTCTATTCTCAATATATACATAAACTTAAAAAATATATAATTAACGAACTAACGAGGGAAATATGCCAGGAATGACGAACACAAAACGAAACAACACAATCACAGAAAATCGAATACAAAATCTTAAATTTATTGTAAATAGTTTTTGTTTTTATACTAACTTTGTAATATATATTATATTATGAGTAATACCTAAATAATTTACTTTATGTATTATAAAACAAGCAACAATATACAAAAGTATAATTTGACATTCAATCAAATTTACTTCCAAAACACGCGTCGGCGTGTCGTTATCTCGTTTCGCATTCAACGATTGATATTCATTACCCAAATTATAATATCAAAGCAAAAACAATTACCCCACTCGCACGATTATTCGTAACTTAAATATTGAAAGCCGAAAAGTTTCATATGAACTTGAACAATTAAGTTAGTTTGAAACGAGTCAGTCCATGATTAGAAGCATGTCCGTTATCCTCGCTCGCGGCGACTTTTGAAGCAAGAAATATACACAATCATAATAATTTAACGAAATTTAGAACATTGTTTCTAGCAAATCAGATATTGGTTCAAGGTGTTGTAAGTTTTATGTATATTTCACCTTCTAACGTAAAGTATCTATGTATATAATATTCTCTCTATGCTTGTCTATGGTAAAGAATTTCTAATATGTTTAAATATTTTAAATATAAATTAAATAAAATATGTATACCACACTGAAAACATTGTTATGGTTTTAATTAGTAAAAAAATATTAATATATAGATCTGTTAAATTTTTTTTATATCTTGTTTAAATTTTTTTATGAACGAGTTCCAATTTATTTTATTTTGGATAAAACAAAAATACAAATAATAATAGTATTAAATTAAAATTAAAAAGTCAATGAAAGAAAATAAATTATAAATTAATAAAAGACTGCTAATGAATCTACTAAAAAAAACATTTTGCCAGGATTCTCTATAGAAGGGGGCAGATAATGAAAATCCTAGACTGTATTGTTTTAATCATGGCTTTTAACATTATATGAGTATCTCACATTAGTAGTGGAGGTGTTCTTTTATTCGTTTCACTTCACACACGTTATTAGCATCGCTTAGGATAAGAAAACATGGAAAAATATTTTTTTATCAGATACCGTCCGCTCTTCTGGCTCTTCTAGAGGAGGGGTAATTGTACACAAATCAGGAAGTTATTTGACACACACAGGCTGTGCCAATGTTGCAGTGTTACCACTTATATATTGTCTTTAATAATCAATTCAGACTGAATTTTGATTATAATTATTTTTTTACTTCGAATGAAAATTGTTACCAGAAACTGATAAAAAAGCTAGACGAATCTTGAATGTAATCATCATACTTCGAGGTCGCAGTATTGCTATAGATAATGATAAGGGATAGTATTTAAAAAGTTATGTTAAGAAACATCTAACTTAAAACATCCATTGTAATTTTACAAATGAAACCGTTTTGAAGAGTAATTTTAACAATCTAACGCAAAATACAGATTCAACCTCATACACATCTCTGTTCCATTGTAGCTTTTTATAAATAGTAGTTTTATAAATAATGTCGTTTTTTACTCATTTGTTTTATCTATCCGACTTTCTGAAATGCATCCATAGTGATATTAATATCTTTATTAAAAATGGATGGTACCACCTGCATTAAACAGCTTTTGCGAGCGCTTGACGGTCGGTTTTGAGTTAAATTTTATTTGATTGCGAGCACGTCACGACAACAGGCTGATTGATGTATTGCCGTCGCGCATACCCGTTGTCAAAGATGGCAGCAATTAATGTACAGAAATGGATACACCATGAATATTTTGTGATAAATACTTAAATTTAACGTTGATTTAAGACACAAATATTGTTATATTAATCTATTTTAATGATAATACTTATCTATTTAAGTAATAAAAGTATTCTATGTATTAGTATCACATAATAAAACTATACCAATGTAGTAATTCATATAGATCGCGTCACATGAAAAGTCGCGATGTCGATAAAACGCCCCTTTCATACGACATTAACTACATTAGTTACGCCACATTTCGTAACAATCTGCAAGGTGACTCAGTCGCGTGTGAATCCGAAGATACAGCGGCTCATTTCCTCAATCCGAGTTCAGCGACTAGTTTCATATAATACGTTGCTAATAAACTTATGATTATAATAAAGTTAATAAACTTATTATTATGAATTAGAGAAATACATCGAGTCATTAATAATAATCGATTGTAAATAAAATGTTAGCGCTGTTGATTGATACAATTTTATATGTTATCGAAATTTCGATATTCTTAACAGAAATAATTAATTTATTAATTTATAACAGAAATTATTCTAAGAGTTTCGAGCTTGAAAAGTGTTGTTAAAATAGCTCTAAACCTTATAGCGGAGAAGTTCTCGGCAAGAATAATCTAATATAGTACTTGTTACTTCAAAACAATATTTAAAAACTGCGCCTTTCTAAATAACTAATGATGAAACTAACATTTGAAGTATGCAAAACTAAATGTAACAATAACTTCCTCGACGAGACCATAACGTCTGAGTCATAAAAACAATCTTCATAATATCATATACTTATGTGTAATCCAGAGTACCTACCCTACTTAAAACTTAAACATAAAATTATAACTACTTATTACTGACCCGGATTGACCCGGAGTCTACGGGTTTGCATGGTGCATCTCCGGGCTACGGGCTTAACATCGAAATCTTGGGGTCAGACCGGGCAGTGGTAGTGAAGCGATAGCCGACCATCACGGCGCGGCGCGGGGCGAGACTTAAACCAAGTACGAGAATTCGTACAATATAGTGATTCAACATCGCCTGTTGATTTAAAATGGGTTCAGTTATTCAAAGTCGAGGTGACTTTCCTTCACCGAACTGGCAAAAATAATCGTATTTTTTACACTAATCCTTATAAGCAATGCTTTTGTAGAGCGCGTCTTTTCTTTAACGTGAAATTTGTGGACAGACGAGCGAAACTGCTTGTCAGTGGAAATGGTGAAGTTTATTGTAAAGATTAATTCAAATATGAAATGCAGGTTTCTTCAAAATTTTTGAAAATTTTGAAGAAACTTGAACAAGAAAACATACTTAAACAACCCCTTCAAAATAAAAAAAAAATATTGTTTTAAGCTGGTCCAAGTTACCCTAGCACTAGTTAGGTCTTTTATATTTAATAAATACATTACCAGTGATAATTTACTATTACTTTTTACTTTAATTAATTATTTCACACTTAAACATGTTTTATTTTAAATAAAAAAACTCTTACTAAAGAAATCAACTTTATTTTTAAAATCTCCGGGTCTACTATTTTTGAAAGGTGGCAACCCTACGCACAACTAGTATTTCTTATTTATTACAGTAAACATTATTAACGTCTATTCAAATTACAACATGATGAACACGTTTTTGCAATATAACCTTTTAGTGAAATTCATACGTTACTTACGTAAATGCTACTTTATTGATATTCATATCAATAAAGTAGCGAAATAATAAAGCAGTCTAAAATATATGATACAACAAATCAGTACAAAAATAAATATTTGAAATAGACGAATTATTTATAACCGACCAAAAACAAGTTCGTTAGTCTAAAATCAAGGGTGCATAATATATCCAATGATATTCGTTGTTTATACATAGCAATACACAGGATAGCGATATAAAACATCTTGTGAGTTATAATTAAATTCCGTAAAATGTATAGTAACTGAAGGGTCGTGAAGTAAGTTAAAAGATACATGGAATGAAGTACTTTGAAAATTTAAGAAAAGCAATAAAATTTCATAGCTTTACTGAGGCGGAATGACAATAAACTGCATCTCGATTCTGATCACACTCGTTTCAATATTCAAATGCGGGCCAACACCTGAGACATCGCTTCAGTTTGAAATATGCTTATTATATTGCTTTCTCGTAAATGAAACGCAGTTTTACTCCTATACAAATATAACGTAACGACTCTATCAATTTACAACCGAAATATATATATATATATATATATATATATATATATATATATATATATATATATATATATATATATATATATATATATATTATATGTTAGGTCGGGGAAAAAGTTCGTATTTTATATACAAATTCAAGCCTTTATTGTTCAAAGTTTAATTTCATTTAATTATAATAATGTCAAACGTCACTATTGTTTTTCGCGAATAAATCTTCAGAATGTCCCGAATTTCTTCATTAGATTCACTCATTTTGAGGGACAGATATTTTTTATTAATGTCTTATATTTATTTATATAAAAACCAGCCAGATACAAACAGTACAACCAAAGAGATTTTTCTTCAATTTTATACATACAAAATACGAAAAGACTTTTTCTCTTTTTTTAATTTGTTGCAATTGTTATAAGTATACTATAATAGTATACGGAACCATTATAATTCATTGAATCAAAATAGATCTTTCTAGAATAGCACGAAAGCCAGATAAAATATTAGATCCATCTACGAATGTGAAAGAGGATATAAATAGTATTACTTTACACCTAAAAAGGACAAAGGTAGCACGATCGATGAACGAAACATGCACTTAAAGTAATAGTTTCCAGAACCAGAACAGTTACTATGATTCAATTTTTAGTGGAAAGATTAAAAATTTATGTGATCATGTATCCCGAGGAACTTCTGTTTGCCACTCTTTGTACTCTTGAACAAAAGTCAATGTTCATTTAACACAAACCTGGTTAATAATCTATAAGCTATATACGAGTAGCAAACGACGATGTTTATTAACAGCTCAATTCAAATGGAATTATAATATTAACAAAAGTTTGATAAACATAAATAACCTAATATTAATATTTTTAAGTAAATTACGAATCATCTTCTAAAACGTATTATTATTATACTCGTTTTATAAATACAGATTTATCTTATATATCATCTATAATTTTTCTGTGTCTACTTCATCATCCTCAAAGTGCCAAAAAAATTGAGATGATACTGACAATTTTTTATAGTTTTTAATGGCCTTATTATGCATTCCATACACGCCTACTCCTTGTAGGGCTTCGGGTTCTGTTCCACTCCACCCGGCCCGCGTTAAAAGCAAAGCAAAACTTTCCACGCAAAACTAAGTTTTAGATTTTTATTGCTTTTAAAGAACGTGAGACGCAATAATATTAATATTTTTCTGAATACGAGTATGCGCATGGATATTACTGCGAAGATCTGAAGTATAAGGATGAAGCCATGCCAACTTTTATTTAGAATTTAAATCAACAATTCATTTTATGTTATAAAGAAAACATTTTTTTTTAATTACAGCCATTTATCGTAATATAGCCATCTTAATATTTTAAAGTTGTTTGGTTTAGTTTATTTGGAAAGTTTATATAGATAATAAACAAAGAAAACTTTCAATCGTAAAAAATGTAAAGCATCGTCGTCAATGTTCTCCACATCATTCGTCTCGTGCACAATCTGTCTGTTCGAGACGTGCGTCTTGGTACTTACGCTAAAAATGCAAATTTCTCGAACTGCCACCACGCCCTCAGCGATACGAAGCCGCGCCAACAGTTTATAGAAGACGGGAAGAAAGAATAATTTTTCACTGAAGCAAATGAACTAAACACGCCTCCAGAAATCGTATAACTTTCACAACATTATTTTATAAAATCGACATTCTTTGTATAAATTATTATAACTGCTAGAAAAAGCAGCTATCAAAATATTTCTTACAAAATTTAGCATCATTTTATCTATCACTCACCAAATTTAGAATGTATTTTTTATGAAATCACTAATTTTGAGCCTGAAACAAAAATTTATTAGTCGGACATTATTTCTCTCACGTCAAAGAATTAGGTTTTACAGAATCCATTATATAGTATTCGAAAGTTAATTATCAAGGCTATTAACACATTACAAGTGTAGAATGGACGGTATCGTAAATCAAGAGTGCAAACAGTGTATTAATTACAAATGCAAACAGCGAGTGTGGTCGGCCGCAGCCGTCTCTATCCAGCTAATGATTTGCAGTGCAGCTATACAAACCTACGGACAGAAATACCCTAAACTAAACTAATGTATGCGTAAAATATGCAAATTATTAAAAAAAAAATTGGTTGTCTGTAAAGTCGGTTTACGAACGATAATTTTACGTGATAACGTCATAAGAAAACATTGATGAAAAAATTGCATACTTTTATGAATTAAGTTATTATCACTGAATTTTCATTATTTTGTATAATACAAAGAAGAAATTAATTGAAATTTATAATTTTTTCAATAAATTAACATTTATTTGCACTCGTTAATTCAATTTTTTTTTTCTCTTTTACTCGGACGCATCTGCCGATGCGTCGTGGAGTAGTGGAAGAGAGATAGATGCGTCACAAGCCGAACGGTCGAAGCCGAAGGCCGATCGTGCCCCTCTGTCGCTTGTTCCGCACTCTCGCTCGCGGAACGTGACAATGAGTCATGCTTATTCATGCGTGCAGCTGGCGTTCATCGATTTATAAAACGTTATCACGTTAATATTTAAAACTGAATTAAATATATTTCACGTAAAGTTTCAGTTATAATTGAATTATATAAACAAAGTACAAAGCCTGCCCTCAACTGAGCTTTATAATTTCTATGCTCATATAAAATTAGTTCATCCATCTATACTATAATATTATAAAGCTGAAGAGTTTGTTTGTTTGTTTGAACGCGCTAATCTCATGAACTACCGGTTCGAATTAAAAAATTCTTTTTGTGTTGGATAGCCCATTTACCGAGGAAGGCTGTAGGTTATGTAACATTACGCTACGACCAATAGGAGCTGAGCAATAATAAGAAATGTTACAAAAACGGGAAAAATTATCTTTTTTGAGATCTTCCGTTGCGTCCTTTAATTTCTCTTCTCGAGACATTTTTAAATACAGCTATTATTAGCTATTAAACACAGCTAGTTTTATAATAAAAAGGAAAATAAATTTACATAGTAAGTATTTATCACTTTATCCACTGTATTTATATAAAACCTATTATAATTGAATTATTATCCTTACCATTTAAGATAATATTTTTAAGTTCAAATATTAAGCGTGTACTCGCGTTCTAGTACTAACGTAAGTCATCGCGATGAAGGAAACAATACACCAGACTAAAAGCCTGTTTTAATTTCATTTCCATTACTAGAGCGTATACAGATACGGTTTTGCATAGAAGCTGGGATAAAAAGGAATACGTATACCATCGTCGAAACAATAATGTGCGATTGTAGTTGCTTCCACAATAGGAGTCGGCGTCGAGACATGCGGGCGGGCGGAGCCAGAAACGTAAAGTAAAATCGTTCCCTTAAAAACATTTTACTGGGCTTTTAAAATAAAAGAATCACTTAAGCCGATATGTATCAATTCATGTTCCTCAAGTAATATTACTAATCGAAACACAGCTTTTAATTTCGGGTTAGCGCAGTGGTCACAGGAAATGGCTGTTGTGCTAGCAGGTTTGATCCCCACACATGACAAAAATCTTTTTATTAACCATACATTTGTTTATCGTTGTCTGGATCCTTTTGTTTGTATTGTGGGTTACCGAAGCCCAGATACATGATCACGTCCCACTGAGATCCGTTGAATGCGAGGCTTTTATTTATTATCACACACTAAGTTAAAAGACCCAGTTATCGACCCTGGTCCAATTTCTGACCTTTTCAACTTTTATTCGAATTAATTAAAAAATTATACAATTAATTTCAACATAATTTTTTTTTTTTTATTTAAAGTAATTAATTCCGTGCCTAATTAATAGCAATTTAAAAAAATATAAAAATATATTAACTGAACTAATAAAAAAATAACTAAAAGTGACAGTGGAAGCCATTTTTAGATATTATGGTCTAAACTCTAAACTGTTTACGTAAACTAATTACCATGTAAGTATGAAAATTTGATTAAAAATATACGAATATATCAATAAAATTTATTAAAATTTATTTTAAAATGTTTATAAAATATATGAAAATGAGTTTTATTACTGAATAATTTTATACTGAGGGTTTATAACTAGCAAGGCGATTTTTAAGCGAGGTTATTTGTCACATGTTTTTAGGTACAGGTCCATATAAAATGCTAAAAAAATATAATATTTATTCATTTGATTAAAAGTCTATACCGGATTTTATCGCGTTTATTCAAAACTTTACAGTTTAACACTATTTTAAATTATTTCCCGACGTTTCGGACCCTTTACAGCGTCCATGATCTCGGGGGACTGAGGTGGTGGGTGTCCGAATAAATCATTATCATTATAAGGGTCCGAAACGTCGGGAAATAATTTAAAATATTGTTAAACTGTAAAGTTTTGAATAAACGCGATAAAATCCGGTATATACTTTTAATCAAATGACTAAAATTCGCGTAAATATAAGAGAACAGTAGAATATTTATTGTTCTCTTAGATTATTTTTTACTCTTTTTCATAGTACAGTGATAAGTTAACATTTAATATTCATTTTTATAAATAAAAGATTATATTTAGATTTTGAAAGTACATCTTAAGAGTGATAAATTAATGTATGATATAAAATTAATTATGTATGCTGAGTAAAAACGCCTATCTATGTAACAATCTTTGCCCATCTTTTTAAAATAAGAGACGATAATACACTGTTGCTGATGTACCAACAGGTCTTAAAACGTATTTCGTAAAAAAATCTTTTCTTTTCTTGGACCTTTTCTTTATAACAAGTTAAACGAAAAACTAAATATTTATTAATTGAATAGTGCCGTTTGTAGGCAATCAGTGGTATCATATCTACACACACATACACACACACACGCAAACACACACGCACGCACGCAAGCACGCACGCACGCACGCACGCACGCACTCTTTTTACACTTAATCTTATGTAAATTACAACATATTAAAATTATAGCCTTGTGGGAGAAGGCTAAAAAAAAATATTTGACATTTTCAAAAATTTAAGGGATAATGACGCAACCGTGCGATGCCTGCCAGATTTGCAATTTCATAATTGACCGATAATAAAACATACTTTAAAAAATTTCTAGCTTTGTGGGAGACGGGTTACTCGGATGGTTTTTTTATATAATTTTTTTTCAGTTTAACAATATTTTTTATATTAATAATAATTCTTATTATTCGGACACCCACCACCTCAGTCCCCCGAGATCATGGACGCTGTAAAGGGTCCGAAACGTCGGGAAATAATTTAAAAAATATTGTTAAACTGTAAAGTTTTTAATAAACGCGATAAAATCCGGTATAGACTTTTAATCAAATAAGTTTTTTACTCATTAATTTTTATTGAAGTATAATCGTCACTTTATAAAAGTCAGAAACTGGGCCCCTTACTTTACTAAAAAGTTTTCTTTTTAGATTTCAAATAATTTCAACATAACATTGCTATTTAATGTGCCTATTTGAATAACGAGTCTGTATATAGTCAACTACATCAGTGTATACAACAACTGGCGAATATTTTATTCAATCGACCTGAACCTATTTTGAGTATAGGTAAGAGGGATATATTTGTTAGTGTACCCTCGGAACACACTGGTCAGTCGTAAACATAAAAAAATCATCATCAAATATAAAAAAGAACAAACATTTTATTGAAAATGTTAGAAATAAAAACACACTAAATGCAGCAAATCAGTTGCACAAATGCACTTGATTTTAATTTATCCTATCCTTTGAAATCTTGTAAAATTCTTTTTTTTTTTTTTTTTTTTTTTTTTTTTTTTTGGTCCACAGTGTAAAATTCTTTACTATACCTTGTCCAACCGTTTATTATCTTTTTGACAGTTCGACATTAGTTACACCCTCACACGTTACTGATTCGATTTCAAATAATAATCGATTTTATTTAAGAAGAACTTACAATCGATTTAATGAAATATTTTTAGTTTAAATATTAATTATTCGTTTCTTAGTTTTATTTTAACGCGTGCATAGTTAGCAGCCGTCAAAAAATAAATAACCGAATGAACAGATTCATTGTTCTTTACTCTTGATTTGAACTTAACTTCCAAGATTTCGACTTAATTTCTTGCAAATAATGAAATTTGGAGTCATAGATACTATTTTTATTTCCTTTTTAAAATTAATTTTACAGAAACAATACTTATATGAAGTCAAATTATTTTTATTATGATCGATTCATAGATCGATATAATATTTCAAGAATTGTTTTATAGTCTGTGGTTGTTTGATATGCACAGGGCAATCACTACCCGTCTATAAAGTACGACATTACTGTAGTACATTATTCCGAAGAAAAAAAAACGTTAATTTATAGACTTGAGCTGTCAAAAAGATAATAAACGGTTGGACAAGGTATAATACTCTTTACCTATCTCTTTTGACAACTGTCAAATAATTGTAAATAAGTATTTGTATTTTGCTACAATCACCCAAGATAGGCCCGGAAAGCAGTAGGGAGTAGGGCATTTGAAAGTTGTTAGAGTAACCAATAACAAACAACGATTACTTTATTAAGCATTTTTATGCGACTTTGGCTATTTATTAGAAGGAAAAAAGATGTGCAACGTGCTTTACTCGGAGCCGTAATTAAGTGCTGAAGTGGCTTTTCTAGTAACGAGTAGTATGTGATCTATATTTATCTTAGATATTGCCACAACTTTTATTTCATTAAGAAACAATTCAATATACAGTGTGTCCGGTTACGGACTAGCGATATTCTAGATACTTATAAAACAACTATTTTTATATACAAATACAGCATAAACTTGGGTCCAACCCACCTCCACGCTAAATGGCAGCCATTTTGATTTTTTTAATGAAATTTCTCTACGTGTGTACAAAAAACATCATATCAGTAAAAGTTTGGGTTTCACTGCGATAAAAATAGGCTTATTCGATGGGTAATAATACTGTCCGTCATTTAAATTATAAAATAATGTGTTTACAAACTACAAACTTTAGAAAAAAAAATATTACATTAAAAAAAAGTAAAAAAATACGTAAATTGGCAAATTATTGCAAATTACTACAAAATTACTACACATAACCCATTTAATGTTTTCACTAAATCGATAACTTTTGAGCTAAGCTACAATACAACATTAAATTTACAACTGTATGTCTATTACTTTTTATCGCAGTGAAACCCAAACTTTTACTGATATGATGTTTTTTGTACACACGTAGAGAAATTTCATTTAAAAAATCAAAATGGCTGCCATTTAGCGTGGAGGTGGGTTGGACCCAAGTTTATGCTGTATTTGTATATACAAATAGTTGTTTTATAAGTATCTAGAATATCGCTAGTCCGTAACCGGACACACTGTATATACATTTGAAATTGTTACAAAGTTATAAAATGGTATCCCATATTTTATTGGATCCCTTAAGAAGTAAATTTTCAAAAACATTAAAATATTTTTTTTCTAAGCAGCTCGAGAATAAGAAAATCTTCTAGCTTCAAAAATGACAGAATTTACATGCATATTTTCCTTTCCCATAGCCCCAACTCTTACAAGATTTACAGTTTCAAATTTCCAAAACCAAAGCAAATATTTATTTTTTTATTTAAATCAACAACCCAGAATTAAAATTTGATATTTTTAAACTTAAAGATAACGTGTCATATAAACTTTCATCTCTTTGCCTCGTATAAAAGTCCCAAAAACGTTGAAACACAGACATAGTGTGCACAGCAACTACCTGTATAGTGATAAAGTAGTCGCGGGTTCCATTCCCACTCAAGACAAAAGTTGGTACCAACTATAACAATGTAAAATTTGTTCTGTGGTCTGAACGATTGTGTTGGTTTTACGTGTTTTTCTTATAATTGGATTATACCAAATTAATTTAGAATTGGTAAACTTCGAGGAATATTGTAACAAATTACGTTGACAAACTCGAAGACTATAGATTACGACTATAAGACTAGACTATAGATTCATTGTTGAATATAAAACATATCAAAAATCGAAGCTTTTGGTTATAAGTTTTTTTTTTTTTTTTGTCGTCTTGAGACCAGTGTTACCAACTCGAATTTTATCGAGTTTCAAAAGTTGGTAGTTTCCAACCATCTTCAATTCGAAAAGTAGGTAGATCTAAAAAAAAATTAATATTAACTAAAAAATAGACAATATTCATAAAAAAATCAAAGCATATTATGGATTGAAGAGATCAACGTAACATAATTTACTTGACAATGAGGGCCGGAAACTGAAATGCAATTTTCTGTTAATTTTTTTTTTATTAAAAAAAAAAGTAGTTTAACTTTAGAAGAAAAATCTTAAAAATTGGTAGATCTACCTAAAATTTGGTAGAATTGGGAGCACTGCTATAGACTAAAAATTCAGAAAATAAATTAAAGGTTTTACAAAAAAAAAACACGCTTTAATAGCAATCGCACTTAAATATAGAAATAATTTTTAAAAATAAGAAAGTTTGTCTTACTGCAATAGAAAATCCAACAATCAATTATGACTAATTAATTTAGAATAAGATCGATATAAAAATTCAACCTTAACAAAAGACTGAAATATAGTAAAAAATGTTTATATTTACTAATACCAAATTACCAACCTAGTATCTAATATAGAATAATGCGTCAAATATTCAAAAATGTTTTGCACTTTTAAGATTTTTCTTACAAAAAAGTTAGCATTCAAGTAATCATTATTATAATCCAACTATTTTTTCGTTTCTTCCGTACTTTAATGTCCGATGAAATATTTTTATATCAAAATAGACTGATTGCATTTCCCCAAACGTCATAGCATAGAAAATATTGCGAATGCGTAATTGGATACGCTATGCGTCTCTCGCACTCGACGGCCGGCGGCGCCTGCCGATGACGGCCCGTTGACAAATAATATGACGGATGATGAATACTTACACCTATTGGCTTGCCTGCAATTTCAATTTAAGTACCTACGCTTATATTTTCGAAAATAATATTGACTTCATTCGAACAACATTAAATAAAAATTGCTAACCGTTATTATTACTTTAACTGAGAAGTAGATTTAAAAGCAAATTACTATTTTCAAAGTTAAAAATAATAATAATAATAAAGTCAAACATTGTAATTTTGTATCTTTGTATCTGTAAAGCAACAAAGAAAATATTAGCTTCATAATACTCACAATCTTTAACAGATCATTAGCACCTTTGAGGTAGTTGCCCTCAGGGCTTTTGATGCCGCTGCACATCCGCTCAATTTTAAATGATAATGGACACCGCACAATAAGCAACCTTCGGTAAACTGAAAACTGAGGTGAACTGGAGCAATATAAAAGCTATTGTGAAACAGTACTTCATAATAGTCTTCAATATGAAGTCATTCAACGTAACAATTATTATTTCTTGAACCGAAGAGGCTATAATCTCTACATCTACCTTTTGTTGAGAAAAAAGGAATATTGTTTTGAATAATAAAACTCCGTTTTATATTTTCCTGTTTCTAGACTTCAATCTACTTAACCCATTTATCACCATACCCATCCTCTTAAGTCGGAACAACGTGGGTCCTTATGAATCGCACCATTTCAAGTAAGCACCTATTTACTCTGCCTTGGACATAACGGCTCCCCAACTAGCGATAAAAAGTATGAGGCTTAACGTTAGAAGTCGTGACATTCATTGGTACAAGCCCCGATCATATACGAGTATGTTTGTAAAGTACTCTTGTTTGTTATGAACATTTGAAATTAAGTATATATTAAACAACATAACATTTTGTCATTAACTTTTTTTTAAGATTTTCGTTACTCATAAATTTTAACAAAAAAAATACCTATTTACATTTGTTAATTATTTACATTTATTTAATAATAATAACCAAAAAAACTATGAGCAAAAATGGACAAAACGTCCATCTTCTTACCTGTTTCCAAAATTATAATACAATTGTTTTTTTTTTTTTATTTATCCAAAGGACAACGTAACTTAATCTGCAAGGTTGGTAAGACAATATCCCTATATAACAATATTACTATATATGTACAATATTACTATATTACTATATATAACTATATAGTACTACTACGTACGTAACTATATGTACATATATAGTAATATTGTTATATTACTATATATAACAATATTACTATATATATGTACATACAGAAGTCAAAAATCTTTTTCTAAATATGATTTTAGCTATAATAGTAAACTTAAAAATAATAAACTATAAACTTAAAAATAAGATATTTTTAATAAAACAATATAGACACAGTCTTTCTAATGTTAACTATTAACATACATACATCATACATATATGTATTCAATAGATGTTTGTTCGTATTGTTTCTGTCTCGTCGAGTTGCACGCAACTAATGAAATCGTAAATCAACAACGCAGAACATATATCGATAGATTTTCAACTGGAAAATATTTTGCTTTCGAACATTTCTCACAGCTTATCGAAACTATTTAATAAAAAACGTATACTTGTTCAATTTAAAAAGTACAAAAAATTAATATCTTTATCCATAAAATAGCATATAATCTTATGTCGCTGTCCCCAACCTCAACTCTATTAATTTTACCTGTAATATAGTCCAAAAGTATTTAAATAAATTGGATATCACGAAAGGATATGGCCCCGATGGTTTACCTCCAGTTTTCCTTAAAAATTGTCGGGAAAACATAGCGTTACCCTTGTCTATATTATTTAATCTATCCTTCAGGTCTGGTAATATGCCTCAAATTTGGAAGAAATCATATATAGTTCCCGTTTATAAAAGTGGTAACAAGCATGATATTAAGAACTATAGACCAATTTCCAAAATAAACACCATTGCCAAAGTATTCGAAAACATTATTTATGATTGCATATTTCCATTATTGAGACCCTTAATCATTGGCCATCAGCATGGATTTGTCACAAAAAAATCAACTGAAAGTAATGTTTGTGAATTCATTCACCACGTAGCTTCAGCTATGGATTCTGGTAACCAATTAGATGCTATCTACACGGACTTCTCTAAAGCGTTTGATAAGATACGACACTCGGTGTTGGTACGAAAACTTGAAGTGATTGGCATACATGGAGATCTCCTACGTTGGATAGCATCTTATCTCCGTGAGCGTAGTCAAGCAGTCACTATAAAAGGATTCTGTTCTACATTTCTCCCGGTCACCTCAGGCTTGCCCCAAGGCTCCCATTTGGCTCCACTTTTGTTTAATTTATTTATCAACGACGTTTTGGGTATATGTAATAATTCAGATATATTATTATATGCTGATGATATAAAAATTTTTAAAATAGTCAAGTCCATCTCGGACTGTCTAGAGTTACACAGGGATCTCGATAATTTTGTCAACTACTGCAAAAATAACTTCTTGGAGCTTAATATCAAAAAATGCCACGTAATTACTTTTTCCAGAAGTCCTAAACCTATTAAGTTTGATTATCAGCTTGACGCCATAAAAATTTCTCGTGTTTCTGATATAAGAGATTTGGGAATCATACTTGACAGCAAGTTAACTTTTAATGAACATCTTAATTACATTACGTCTAAAGCCTACCGTATGCTGGGGTTTATACTGAGAGTAGGCAAAGACTTTAGGAACAGTTCCACTATTACACTTCTTTTTAACGCATACGTAAGGTCTGTTCTTGAGTATGGATCTGTTGTGTGGAATCCGCAATATGGAACTAAGCAAAATAACCTGGACAGAATATACAATCTATTTGTTAAGCATCATAAACATAGGTATGGATCTTCACCATCTGATACAACCCTCACACACAGAAGAGCGGAGAGAGACCAATTATTCCTTTATAAGATTCTTAACGGACATATAGATAGCCCATTTCTACTTCGTCAAATTAATTTTAACTGCCCTCGTTTACATTCACGCCATAGATATCTGTTCTATACTCCTCTTGTTAAGCGAAACTACAAAAAACACACTTTTATACATCGATCGTGCAATTTTTATAATCAATATTTACAAAGCATTGACCCTTTTAGCTGCTCAATAAGTGTATATAGGAGGAGTGTAAGACAGAAACTGATGGAAATATTATAGCTTGATTTTTTCTGTTTTTTTTTTATATATTTATTGACATACTAGTTTATTTTAAATTTTGGTTTTGCCTACTATTGTAATTCTGTTGTATTTGTTTTGTTTTGTATTTTTACATTCTGCATTTTCCTAAAATTTTTGTTACTTTGCTCCAAACTCTTTTGCTAACCTATATTATTGCTATAACTATTAGTGGAAACTTGTTTGAAATATGTTTTAGTGATAAGTTGTTTATGAATGTACTATTGATTTTGTTTGTTTCCCAATAAAATAATAAAATAAAAATAAAATAAATAAAATAATTGATTAACTGACTCAGCATCACCGAGCCTGAACTATTAAAAACGGACATTTGGATACAAAAAAATAATTAAATCACGAATATATGTAAATCCAACCTGGTATTTGCAATCTTAGGATTTACTATCACGATGAACACGTTTACCAACAAATATCAAAATTTTAATCGATTCTTTTACCGGACTTTAACCAATCGGAATTCGCTGCATTCCAGGATTTACTAAAAAGGTTTTTAACGGTTCTTGACGATACTTAACGATAAGCCGTATTATATAAACTAGCGATGTTGGTAACCTTCTGCGACAATCCACAGCTACAACGGCTCGTTTTGTTACGACCGGCAGAGACTGTTTCCCCTCCATACTTCCGAATTCATAAAAATACTTTGTGTGAGGTGTTAAAGAAAAGTACCAGATGGTGTCGAAACTTGATTTACTATGTCTATGGGATAAAATAATATACCGAGTGAAAGCAGGTAAAAGTTTTAAGTTAATGATAATAGCATATCATTTCAGCCTTGTACCACAGATAAATATTAAATCGTTTCATTTTCAAGTAAAACTTATGATTTACCAATATACGGGCTTGTACAAAGACATAGAAGTGTACATATTTATATTAAACAACAATACACTTAGTTAAATATTTATTGTTAAAATCGGGTATTAATGGAATGCATTACACGATACGAAATTTATATATATGAAGGTTTTAATACAGCTTTACTGAAATTATTTGCTTTTAATTACATTACAATACACTTATAATTAAAATACTTAGGAATATAAACTTGAATAAAATATTAAATTCTTTTTTAAGTTATTTATACATAGAAAGGACATTCCCATAATTCAGGCGAGTTTTAGTCAAATGTTTTAAGAAATCGTATTATTATGCATTAACTTAAAACTTGTATCATGATTAAAATAAGAATTTTAAAGGTCTTCATTAATCCTTATATATTAAAATTCTTCTTAAAGGTTGAAAGCGAACAACTCGTATTATAAGAAAAAATATTTTGTGGCCAATGTACTCGTAAAAACAAAATATTTTGTGTCAATTGTGTAACATTTTATATATAAAATAATAATAGTAAAGAACGATGAAAACACATATTTATCAATAGTATAAATTCGGTTTCAATTTGCACACGGTCCTTTGCTGTCGGCACTCAGTACTACGTCAAAAACGGCACTCCAACTAATTGCGTTTACTATTGATGCCGACCTATAGCCGACTGCAATGAAAGCCGGGTCCGGCGAATGCCTACATTAGTAAATTATTAGCGTATTAAGAGTTTTAGCCTATAGCCCTCGTTGCTGATTCGAATAGAACTGTTACTCTACCAATGTCGAAAGGTTTTTTTTTATATACAATGCATTTATTCCGGTACATTTCTATTTTTGCAATCGTATACATTTTTAATACTTTTATTTGAAAAGTTTATTTATTTTCACTGTGTTACTATAATTTTAGAAGAGATTTTGAGGAAAAAAAATATAATTATACAAAGCTTCAACAAAAAATATAAAATAAATATGCTCTTTATTTTCATAAACATAAACTGCATAGTTATGATGTATCATAAATATATCTTCATTACAAGCCTTATGTACTTGATTAAGATTTGAACACTACCAGCAGACCATCTGTATTAACCACAAATAACTTATTTGTTTAAACTTTTGTATCAAACGACCTATAAAAACAGACCTCCGCGATACGAGTAGGGTCAGATATGCTATTATATATTAATGTAATGTTGGCGACGCCATTCTCTCGCTAGTTTTGGCAAAGATGCAATTTCATTTGAATATTGTGCAAGTCGACTGTTATCCCGCGTTATCGCCCTAACTGAAGTACTTTAAATACAAAGTGCTCATAAAAGTAGTATCTTTAGCGGCATTAGCATGTGAATAGCGTTAATTGATATTGGGAATAACGATACAAATAGAAACTATATTAGGTAATATGGGAGAGTCATATATTCGAGGAAACAATTAAAAGGAAATTTAGCAAAGAGGGCGCACATTGAGAGCAGATATCTCTCATTCACGTGTGCCTCCTTTCGTCACCGTGTCTCCACGATTTATATCCGAGTATTACACGTCATTCGACACGCTGCCGTGTTCTTACAAGGATGTGCGAATAAAGCGAATATTGAAGTGTTAAAATTGCCTTTTTCTTTCAAAAGAAAATCAACTAAACTAAACAGAATCAACTTGTAAATGTTCCACTTCTGGGCAGAGGCTTCTTCTCTATATGAAAGAAAAGAGCTGGAGCTTAATCCACCACACTGTTCCACTGTGGATTGGCAGATAATTTCCCTACATAAGTAATGCTCACTATCAGGTGTCTGTGATTATAAACGGGACTGACGACTTTACGTGCTCCCCGAAGCACGGTGGGAAGATCCACGAGAAGATACACCCTCAACACTCACGACTACCAGCGTGGCCTCGCACCACTACACCAGAGCGGTTGTCAACAGATATGGGTTAAGGTTAAAGTTAATTCGATGTGAGATAAAAGATAAAAAATCTACTACACCGAACTAAGCTCTACCTTCTTCTTAGATAATAAAGAAATAATGACTTTAATTCCCGTTAAGAAAGAACAGTTATTTTTGTTTCAAAAAGTAACAATAACAAAAGCATTAACTAAAAACATGAAATATTAGTGTTTGAACAAAATAAAAAAATATAAAGAAACTGAGTCGTTCAACATCGTTACCTAGATATTTCATGCTTGTTGCGTCTATATGTAACTGCCACATCCAATAGTAAAATTTATTCTAACTTTCAAATGAAACTGTATGAGTATTCCCGTGTCTAATTGTTTCTTGCAACGTAGCTATATTAAACAGTGAGACACTTGGAGTTTATGACTTCTTGAATGAGTCGTTAAGTTGTCGAATCGATTCGCTTTGAGCCCCGTAATTACACGAACGAAATTGTGATAGGGGAAATAATCGCGAATAACTATTGCATAAATGTACAAATTTTGAAGTAAAATTAATATAAGATATTTATAGTTTATTAGGATTATAATTTATGTCTAAGTTTTTGCGATTTGAGTTTTCAAATCTGAGTATCTTTTTTACGTCATTCGACTAATTAATTATTAATAAATATTTATTTAAAATACAGAAAATTTATCAAAACTTGACAGTCTACATAAACTATACGTGTAGAATACTCAATATGTCCAAATAAAAATTAAAAAAAAATACGAATATACATTTTTCAATCAAATAAACGAAGCAGTGTTTCGAAATCACGAAAGTTATGATTCTAGGAAAGCGCTTAGATTTTTAATAACGAGTTATAAAAATATGTATATATAAAATACTATATCTATTACGGTAGAATAGGAATAAAGAATAAAAAGCCGATTATATAATATAATTCCTTTGGGCAAGCACATATTCGTCTTCAAAGTCGTTTGAAACGTGTAAACATTGCTCCTCGCTTTTATCCCGGGTAAAAGGAATTAATAAAAACAGAGCGAGGAAGTTCATAAAGAAAAATGTCACTGCAATGTAAAGTAATGCCTTCTTGTTCTGGAAACAGGTCGCCGGTACCGCAAGTTTTTATGAACTAATATAATGTTAAAAACAGTCTCTTTCCGAAATATAATTTTTACTAAACGAATATTTTTGTAATTTAGTTTTTATTATATTTATCACTAACAAAAACGTAAGTTATTAAAATTGATTTTTTTAAATAATGGGTTGGCGTATTGGTCACGGTAGTTGTTATACTAGGGGTCCCGAGGCTACCGCTTATCATAAATGTTTGTATATGCGATATAGATAAACATCTGTCTGCTTGTCGTGGTTTGAGCATTAGTGTTTATGTCTTGTGCGTTTTCGAATCCCTGAAACAGAATTGCATCCTAATATGTAGGTAACTCGATAAGTTTTGAGACAAGTTAAAAATATACAAGATATTAACAATATTTCGAAACACTCTCCTTCATTCTCTTTGCAAAGTTCCATTCGCCTCAACCAACTATTAAAACACTTTTGCAAGTCTTGATCCGATAGTTCCGAAATTGGGACTTCGTAGGCAGACATGGCCTCTTCGGTATACAAAAAAAAATCCCTTTTATTTTATTTTTTTGACTGCCGGGAATAAAAATCACAGGGATCTCAATCAAGACTGTATACGGTATATGGGGCAAGTAGTTCTGAGGGACGTATGTGACGAAGCGTTGTCGTGATGCAGTATGATTACCCGAAGCCCTGTCTTTGGTCTTTTCTCTCGCAGAGCTTGAAAAACTTTCGGCAATACTACTGTTGTACACGATTCGAAGTTAAAAAATATATGATTATCCAACATTGTTGTCGACACATAGCCACTGCGAGAAAAAAAAAACTAGCCACCATTTTTTATCAATGTTACGAGGTCTTTTCAGTTTTGTCGACAACTTTCCTTCTGAAAAGATCCATACTGACGACTGTTTTTTATTTTCCGGATCATATTTATAAATCTACGTTTTGTCGCCTGCGATGATTTCCCAAAACACGTCTTGACGTTCTATTTTCAAATCATACACGCATTTCGCGGCACCAATCCACATGGGCCTGTTTTTCAGTGTCTGATAGCAAACGTGGAATCCAACGACAACAAAGCTTCCTTACTCCAAGATGCCGATGCAAAATAATGTAAACGCTCCCCGAAATAAAGCAAAGAATCTTCTCAATATCCGATTAAGTAATTCGTGGGTCTTCTCGCACCATCATTTCTGTAGTCTGCACATTTTCTGCAGTTACTGCCGTTTGTGGGCGACCACCTCTATGGTCATCTCTGAAGTTTGTTTTATCCCCTTTTAAGTTCACTGAACCATCTAAAAACTGTTGCTCGAAATGGAGCAGACTAAAGCAGACCCTTAACGCTGATTGTTGAAGACTATTTTTTTCAGTCAAACCAAATTTAAAATCATAAAATATCATAGGCCGCAAATGTTCCTGGTTAAGCTCCATCGTTAAAAGAAAAACGCGGGAACCGTCATAGTTAAATGACTGGCACATCATAATTTTTTTGAAACCAGCAACCTGGCTACTTGCGTTCTATTTTTAAATAAACTTTGTTTTAAAAATATATATAATACAGATGCGTTCCATTTTTAAATTACGAGCATCTCAAAACTTTTCGAGTGACGCACGTAGAAATCGCTGAGTGTAAGGTGTTTATTACTATATTTTATTAAAGTTACAAATTCTGGTTGGCCTTTGTTTGCTATTACCTTGTTTATTTTTACGCCATATAGGCGAATTAATATAATCTTATTCAATTTTCTTATTTTAATTGAACCTACTATAATTAAAATTATTCATATTTTATGCAGTAAAATTCCTAGATATTCATTTAATTTTCTCTCCAATAATAAAAAGAAAACAATAAGTAAGTATATGTTTTTAAAATTGTAAAGTTACTTCATAAATAGACGAAATTAAACGTATTTGTGTTTTTTCTCAATAAATTATAGTCAACAAAACGTGCCTAGAGTTAAATGTCAGTTTTCTGTTAATATATTAATGCATAATAATGAGTTCGAGGAAACAGTTTCGCGCTAAATTAAAATCTCTCACAAGCGAATTAAAACCGGGAAGTTTTAAAGCGTACTTTAGGCGCAGCCGCTTAATGATATTAAACTGTTGATTTATGTACAGAAAGTTGCCGAGAAGTAATATTCGTGTTAGTTTTCAATGAAAACTGTATTTGAAATATAACCAAGATGTAGTACTAATAAAAATAAATCTGATTAAAAACATAATTTATAAGTATAAAACTGATGTTGTATTCTTTATAGAGTGTATTTGTATTCTTATAAAATGGATTAGTTGTAAAGTAATTGTTGAGTCTTGTCTTTTGATCAATATTTATTTCATTTTATTTTTATTTTTTTTTATTTTTATTCAATAGGAATAGTTACAGGCCACAGATAGATAAGCATGCATAATACAATATAAATGGTAGAATCTTATTTAACACTGAAGCATGTTTTGTATATAACATGTTCATAAATTATTATTTATGAACATGTTATATACTATTTGAAATAATCAATTTATCTCTTCAAATAATATTATTTAAGATAAAATAAATATCTTATTAACATACGACGTAAAAAGAGTGAAGGAAAACGACGGCTACGATTTCATTTTTGTGGTAGAACAATTCTTTTTGGTTTATACAATCTGGTGTAAATAAAAATATTATCGTCTTGCAAATTCTATTTTAAATTATCAATAAATAATGAAAAAAAAATATTTATATGTACCTAATGATTATAAAAAGTAATAAATAATAGTTTAATTACACAAATGAAATTGTCATAAACAAATAATTTATTAAGTAAATATACAACATTTCTGGTTTCTAGTTTCGCTGTAGCTAGTTTATAAGAACGAAAGGGGCTAGCGTGCCCTATCTGTCATCTCCGGGGCGTCACGGCAAACACGGCGTTACCGCGACGCGTTTTATTAGGGGTCCACGTTAACCACTAACACGATATGCTAATAAAATGGAATCAGGGTTCTCTCTACGGGCGTTACGTGTATTGCTGCGTCCTGAAAACTATATCATAACTTGATGATACTTGAGTTATAATTCATTAAAAATTTAAATTAAATAAATATTGTTAATATTTATGACAACTTTTACTGCCACTTACATATTGTTATCAGTTCATTTATTTTCCTGTAAGCACTGTCAAACAAATTTTGTACATGCGAAAATTACTTCATCAATATGGTTCCTTAAAAATTTCTGAGTTATACTAATGCATAAATATTAACTTTGCAAAACGTGAAAATGTAATATCGCAAAAACTTTTTTCGTAATAAGTTTGATATGAAAATAACGAGGAATCGAAATCAGTTTGTCCAGTCAACGACAATCATTCCTTTGTTCAATTACATAATATAATTATATTAAGCATAAACTTCAGGAACAATTAACATGTATTTTTTTAACTTAGTTTTTTTTATTATTATTATGGTAAAATGTAAATATATAAATTTATTTGTTCTAATCTTCACTTCATATTTTATAAGTTTTACGTATCTCGCATTCTTTAAAATATATACAATTTTTATATTTATTTTATATTATGGCCGGTAAACAACTATTTGTTTCATATGAATTAACAACATTTTATGATATAATATGTATTTATAGAGTCTATCGAGAATATAAAAGCTTAAACTGAGTTCTTGTACAGAATTATTTGCCACTACAGGTATTTATATTGCATAATCGCTTATAAATAACAATAATTATAAACGTCTCACACTCAACGGCCCCTAATAGTGAATCCTGTCTCGGGGGTCTGGAAACACACAATACACAAGCACAAACGCCCAGACCCCGACAAACATCTGTATGGCCTATACAAATATTTGTCATCGGGGATCGAACCCGCAACCGCTAGCGCATCGGCCAGTTGCTGTGACCACTGCGCTAACGCGTCGTCAAAATATTTATATCGTCGTCGTTGCGCCCGCCAAATTCCATATGTGCATTTTTTTATATTTTGTTTTTTGTACTAATAAACTTAATCTTCGCTTCATTCTCTATGTGTTGATAAAGTTCTTTTTGTGATATTCGAACTAGAAACAAACTTAAAAAATTCCATATGTATTTTAACCGTTAATAAATAATTAAAAAATTATTTAAAAACATATTTTATGTTGTGTCCCAAAACCTTACAAAAACCACATATTATGGAACTTGTCAGGCGCAGCGACGATATGTCGTCTTTAAAACGTATATAAAATTAGTTAACAAGAAGTGATTCACTATCGTACCATCACACGCAGAATCAATCTTCTATATCGGTGAAGCGATAGCGGGAAGTGTATCGTGGGATCAGAAATTATCCAACGGTTCAACCCTGCACGATTATGATCAAAAACGACTTCGCGGAAATGAGAACGGGCCGAGGACTGCGTAGATAAAAACTTTCGCTTTTTCCACTAACTCTCCACGCCGTTATTCGCGAGCGCAATAACGTTGTCCGTTGCCGCTTATTATGTGATTGTTTACCTAAAAGCTGTATCTGAAACTTTTACTTAAGAGGTTTTTGTCATTGAATAACTCATAAGAATATTTATTAAATTTATAAATTTTAATATATATAGTACCTATAGTAAAAAAATATTAATTATTATTAAATATTAATTTAATGTTATAGTACAAAAATATATAAGTTTGGTTTAATTCACCATATGAACCACCACCCGCAAGAGAGCACTCTTGCGGGTCGGCGGATAAACTAAATTTACTGTAAGGTTGACCCACGTTGAGTTTCAATACTTGTCAGATTAGTGGACATTTTAGTTACTTACTCCTACGCTCCCATAAATCGTAGCATGATGTTAGAACCTTCAAATAAAATTAAACCCCTTCTGAATAAATAGGAAATTTAAAACAAGATGATTTTTTTTATCGGATTTATAAATCTTCAAATAAAAATTAATCCAAAGAAATTCTTCAATCGCATTCAATAATAAAATAAATAAAAGTATATTATACTATTCATAAATACTGCTTATTTCATTTATATTAAAAAAAACTCGAAAATACACTTAAAGCTACCGACAAAACAAACTGCAACGTGGCCAATAGTGATATTTCGTTGTGATTTCTTAAGGTGATAAGCAGAATAAGCTCCAGCGTCCCGGCCAACCTCACGGTGGCAGTTTTATTTACGATCCGGTCCAATATCTGAAGAAAGCAGCGTCGGGTATACTAATATCAGTCGTGTGGGCGCAGGCGATAGCCGTTCGATAGAATAATATGACGGGAGCGCGACCGGGCCGGCACGTAGGCAATAAGCCGCCGGCAGCGAGCCAGCGAGCCGCCTGAAAAATAAGATTGCACTTGGACCCGCGCGTGCTCTCACATACCCACTAGACCGCTTGAAGCTTACGTACCGTATTTAGATTAGTAATTAGATATTTTTAAACATTTTTAATGCTACAAACATTTTGTTTATAATGGTTTTATGTCTAGTAAATTAATATTATAGTCCGATTATTTATTACTAAATTATTGTTACGTTTAAAACTTCATGTAATGTAATAATATAATTACTTATATTACGGGTGCACTGTTTTACTAAAAACAATAAAAATGATTTTAATTTAAAAATATATAAATACTTATTTATTATTTTTAAAATTTTTATACTTCAACTTACGAATACTAATATAACATACATGTCTTATGAATCGTTAATTTTTGTAGATATTTTTAGGGTTCCGTAGCCAAATGGCAAAAACGGAACCCTTATGGATTCGTCATGTCTGTCTGTCTGTCCGTCCGTATGTCACAGTCACTTTTTTCCGAAACTATAAGAACTATACTGTTGAAACTTGGTAACTAGATGTATTCTGTGAACCGCATTAAGATTTTCACACAAAAATAGAAAAATTCAATAAATTTTGGGGGTTCCCCATACTTAGAACTGAAACTCAAAATTTTTTTTAACAAACAAATACGTATGTGGTATCTATGGATAGGTCTTAAAAATTATATTGAGGTTTAGAATCATTTTTTTCTAAACTGAATAGTTTGCGCGAGAGACACTTCCAAAGTGGTAAAATGTGTTCCCCCTCCCTGTAACTTCTAAAATAAAAGAATGATAAAACTAAAAAAAAAATATCACGTAGATTACTATGCAAACTTCCACCGAAAATTAGTTTGAACGAAATCTAGTAAGTAGTTTTTTTTTTTTTTTTATAAAAAAAAATACATTGTTATTAAAACATCGATTAAAGTTACAACGAACTACAAGAACTTTTATATGATGAAATCGAAATCAAAATCAAAATATTTTTCGTTATAAGGTTACACACACTCAACGAACGTCAAAAAAAAATTTCTCGGTAGACATCTACAATTTCATCATATATTTCATCATCGGCTTTACTAAATATTACAATAATATAATAATATTCCTAGTGTAGGCCGAGAGAAAAAAATCCGGAGGAAAAAACTGTTACTTGTGATTTACTTGCTGCTATGGAACCCTTCATGGGCGAGTCCGACTCGCACTTGTTTAATTTTTTTATGTACGTACATAAATATGACATTAGTTCTTTTCTTAAGGAATATATAAATATTAAATTGTTTCTTATATACATTATTACATACAGATAAAATTATTATCGAAGCCTTCAGTGAAACGCTGCTATTTTTATATCATCAAATTCTATACTACACTTTGTAGGTAAATAAAAATAGTTTGATATATCAATTTTTAAAACAACCAGGTTAAATAAATATCCAAGATACTGTTAAACGTAAAATAAATACCTACCGCAACTAAATACTATCGTAAAATATTGATGCTTGCATAACGTGCCCGGAGTAACGTATTCAAGAAAACGTCCCGTCGAGGCTCGCCTTGTTTCATTTTACGATCTTATCGAAATAATCCGATCTCGCTTGTTATTTACTGCCACCTTCCCTCAATTCCGACTCTCGCTAGCCAACGAAGCGATCGTTACGATTAATTTTGGAGCGTATATTACTATTTCTTTAGGCACAAATTCCTATAAACTACCTCTCAAGTATAACTCCTTACGTCCTCAAAGTCACGTTCAAAGCTTACAACTGAAGTAGCTTTGAGAATCCACACAACATGAAATATATGAAGATGAGTATATGATTCAATTTCGGAGGAAGGATGGAAGCAATTACGACGTTTTAATGTACGTGATTAAGTAGACATACCTTGGGATATTGAGGGGAAAATCAAGGTGTTTTATTTTATACGAAACGATTGTTTTGATATCAAGTGAAACGGACAAACAATAAACACTTTGCCAATTTCGTTTAAAATAATAATTTTAAAATTTAAAAAAAATATATAAAAATATTTATATTATTCGATAAAGTAAATTTACTAGCTGTACTAGAATTTTCCTGCGGTTTCACCAGCGTTGATTGTTGTTGTTCGATGTAAATGTATTTAAATTTTAAACCTTTGAGGGTATAATGGAAAAATCCACTACAACAGCCGTTGGATATCCACTGCTGGATGTGGGCCTCCACCATCTTATCCGGGGGGGTTCGCCAATACTCATCACGCTTATCAGGCAGGTTGGCAGGAGCAGTGTGCTGCGGCAGAATATAGTGACGCTGCTGCCCATCACCATCCTGGTATACAGTTGTTCGTACCAATATGGCTTTAGTCGCCTTTTACAACACCTCAGTAAGAAAGAGGTCGGGACCATTATTCTCTGCCGGTCACCGTACAGCATATTTATAATTAATATTAAGCTATTTATTTTTGATATCTCACTAATTCATCGCCAGATTATGACGATAAATGGACGCTCCACCTTCATATCTAAGTATAATTTAAAAATACAAGGAAAAATAATATTATTATCTATCTCTATGTCAGTAATATCCTTAATATGTTAGTAACATAGTTTGTATACGAAGCTATAAACTATATTTCCAATATAATTAAACTGAAATAAAATCATTTAAATTCTTGAGCTCAGATTTATTAAACTATTAAAGCAACGAAACATTTTATAATTTATACTACTTTATACTTATTTATACTGTATTAAAGATTATGTATTCGATTTCTTAATACAAAAAAAATATTCAATTTTGCTGTGCATAGGATATTCTTTTGAAATAAAAAAAAATCTGACTATTTAAAATTACACGTGGGTAGGTACATTATTTTGTAAACATGTTTTTATTTATTAATTTTAATGTGACTTCTTAAGATGATTTTCGACCCGGAGGTCGACTCGATGAAAAAATATCCGTCCGAGAATTATTACGATATTTTCCTTAAAATTCTTACTGATTAACATAACATTTATATTCAAAAGCATAAAATATAATAACATATTGGAAGTAAGACTAGCATAATTAAAAGTTTTTTGTTTTCAATGTTTGCGCCATGATTACCAATAGCGGTAGAAGCGAAGTCCGATTGGTATGTAAGTTACGGGACGTTACGGCAAACTTAGCTCATTACCACCGCTACGTTCCCCGAATGACAATGGAAGAAATTTTTACTTCATTCGCGTCTACACTTATTAGCTGGTGTCGGACGTGTAGAAGCTAGTCTTGAAAGCGGTTTGTTATTTTCGTATTGAATTTTCCGACTTCACCCGTTGCAAGCTCTTTGTTCTTGAACGATTTTAGTGTTTAATAACAATGAAAGGTAAAAATGTTTATGTTTACTCTCGTTTTGTAAAATTTATTTTAAAATATTTATAATGTCTTAATTTATATTATATTTGGATAGTCTGGTGATCAATAAAACTATAATTGTGTTGCTCTGTAAAGAGATGTTTTTATTTCATTACATAAATTACTATTTACAAAAATCACATTCAATATTAAATTATTATAATCTCACCTGTAAAGAGAAACAACATTTAAAGCTGTTGCTTCACCAGTCCTTATTATACACTACTTTTTAAATATTTAATATTTAAATTATTATATAATTTTCACAATCGATTCAAAATATAACAACAGCTCCATAGCAACCAATTCACACAGATAAATTATTTAAAAAAAGAAATATTTCAAATTATAGTAATAACTACTTAAACAAAGTGTCACGCACTTTGTTTACATCTCCCCCCCCCCTTTTTTCTAAATTACAAAGTTTTTGTGTTATACTCTACTACTGGAATAAGTTTTGTAATATGGAAGAAATTTGATTCTGCTTTTTTGTGACCTGTGTTTACTTTGTAAATTGAATTGGATATTTTGTCTACAATTTCATAAGGTCCTATTCTCAATTCATCTAGTTTTTTTCGGTTTAATTGGTTTCCGTTTTCAACGTATACATAATCTCCTATTTTTAGTTCATAATATTTTCTGTTTTTATCAAATCTTTTTTTATTATAATTGTGTGATTTTATACTATTTTCTAAAGCAATTTTTCGGTCTTGCAATAGATGATTATATGTTGTATTTTGCTTCAGTTCATCTGGTAGAATGTCAATTTTTTTTCCCTCTAATAAATATTTTGGAGAGAACCTTGTTACACCATGTTCAGTTTCGTTATATTTTTCTGTGCATTCGTGAGCAATAGTTGTCCAAGCAATTTTGTCCTTCCTTTCATTAATCTTGCAACGAATTTTATTAACCAACGTTTGGTTTAATCTTTCGTTCAATCCGTTTGAAAATGGTGCATTTACTGCAGTGAAAACTATAGGTATATTTTCCTTTTCTAAAAATTTTTTAAATTCTTTTGAATTTATTCCTGGATATTGATCTGATAAAATCAAGTCAATTTTATAATCTTTTGTTACTTTTTGGACAAGTTTTATAAAATCATTCGCACTCTGGGTTTTGGATGTCAAAATATAAGCGTAACGAGTGAAGTGATCTACTAGAAGATGTAAATATTTTTTGGTTGTTCCTCCAATATGTATCCCATAAATTGTTTATTTCCATCTTCATCACAATAAGCTGCTTTCATCTCCGGATTCATAGATATCCATACCTGTCGTTTCTCGTGTCGTTTTTGTAATGTGGACTTTACTTTCTGAAAGATTTGGGTATGTATTATCCCACCATGTAATTTTATAGGTTGTAAATTATCTGGGATCGCAAAGGTCCGGCCATCTAAATCCGTGATTCGCGTTACACAAATAATATTTGTTTTCATATCTTCACTGGCTTTGACCATGAACTCGAATTTTAATTTTTCCATTATTTCTGGTAACCAGCTGTAGAAATGTTGTTTTATAATGTCTTAATTTATATTATATTTGGATAGTCTGGTGATCAATAAAACTATAATTGTGTTGCTCTGTAAAGAGATGTTTTTATTTCATTACATAAATTACTATTTACAAAAATCACATTCAATATTAAATTATTATAATCTCACCTGTAAAGAGAAACAACATTTAAAGCTGTTGCTTCACCAGTCCTTATTATACACTACTTTTTAAATATTTAATATTTAAATTATTATATAATTTTCACAATCGATTCAAAATATAACAACAGCTCCATAGCAACCAATTCACACAGATAAATTATTTAAAAAAAGAAATATTTCAAATTATAGTAATAACTACTTAAACAAAGTGTCACGCACTTTGTTTACATATTTTTAAACTACAATAATATTATTGCTTTGTTTTTTTTTTTTTTTTTTTCATTATTGTCTACTTATGATTTAAGTAGAAGAAAATAGGCATATTATAATGACATTTAAAATTTTCAATAATTATCATATTATTTTGACACAATGAATATTTTTATGACACTTTTTTATGACACAGTTAACATTTATTTATAACAACGTGAGTGTATATTTTATCCAAACCAAATAATTGTTTTTTTATGAATTTCATAATTTTACAATTAAAGAACATATCTATATACATAACGAAAATCCATTTATAGATTTAAGCTGTTAGATCCCTGTAAGTGTACGCTCGGGTTTTAATATTACGTACATTTACTTGAATTTTGGTTTTAGACATTTTATTCATATCCTTAAATAAGGCATTGGTAAAATAAAAAAAAAATATCTCCACACATTTTTTTTACCGTATTCGGTGTGAATTTTAAGAAAAACAGCCTCACCTCACCTCAGCCTCACCTAACTAGAAAGAACTTCTGCGCATAATTTCATATTTCCAAAACCACTGGCTACGTAATTATCAGTCAGCTAGGGTGAAATTTGTATCAAGCAGATTAAAAATATTCAATATTCAACTTAGCAAGGTTTTTAAAAGATTTCTACTTATTTTTATGTTTAACATTATAAATGCTCAGCTGACTTTTTATTTATTTATATATGATTGATTTGTTCTACTGCTTAAACTCTCACTTAACATTTGCAGCGAGTTGTCAATTATTATTATTATTTTTTTTTTACTCAAAGACGTGGTCCCAGTAAGTAAGGGGCGCGTAGCGTTCGCTTTTCCAGCTACTAGACTAATGTGGTACTGTATCGTCTACGACAACATGAATTTCATAAAATTTTGATAAAATCTTTATGGTTGTTATACATTATTTTTCAAAAGTATTTAATAATATTTCTATAATTCTTCATACTATTTGTCTTTTGAAGTATGTTAAAAATCTTTGTTAATAATTATTAGTCTAAAACAGTAGTTAAAGTCCAATACTTTTAATTTGTAAACGACCACTGGAGAGTTCTATTACTCCTGTTATATTAAATCGAATCCGTGACCGCTGTCATTGAGGCGACTACTCACACCACTACACCAAAAAGGTCGTCAAAAATCAAGTTCACACTTAGCAATTAAACCATTTGAAGTTGAGTTTAATTAATATTAACATCTGAACTACGAGTATATAATTACTGTAGATGACTCTTTTATTACTGTTATTTTTCGTGAAAAAAAGCCGAGCCTGAAAATCTTTGCAAATAAAAATTATTTTCATGGTATCGTTGTTTACATCACCGCTATACATAGTAATGAATTAGTTTGATGCTTTAAATACGTATATACTTATGTATAATATATTATGGTAAGAATAAAATATATATTTTTTTTATTAATTTAGGTCCACATATAAATGTATTTGTAATATATAATAATATAATTTAGAAAGAGTTTTTGTATTTATTTTGTCTTTGGTATATGTAAATAATATTGAAACTGAAAAAAGATTTTATTTTTATTTTCAGTTCTTCCACCATAAAAACACTACATTATCAAAAATAGCATAGGCCATAAAATATCACGTTTAAACTAATAGAAAGTGAGGGGAAACCATAAATTTCAACTAATCTGACGGGTATTATAACTCAACGCGTTTGACAAGATGAGAGTCGTCTAGTAAATTAAATAAGTAGTTTAATAAATAAATGAGCGCTTAACACTCAACGACCTCAAATTAATATTTGAGGTCGTTGAGTGTTAAGTACAAGTGCAAAAGTGTCGGTTTTTCTGAACCACGCACAACCCAAACACAACATGACAAACGTATGTATGGCAAAACTACCGCACCAACCTGCTGTGACCACTGCGACAACCAGTCGTCAACAGAATATTTGTTTGTTTGAATAAATCTCAGAAAACTTTGAGAAGAGCGATAACTATCAAAGCAACGTCAATTGAAAAATATTGACTTTTTTTTTATTTAGTATCAAATTTTATTGGTTAAGAGATAAATACCAAAAAATAATTAAGTTATGTCTAGACTTATTTAATAAATCAGAATAAAATTATCTCAAATATCTATGTGGGTTCAAATATATATGTGGGTTTGACCCAAAAAAACTTTATATTCAAATATCATAAATCAAACATTTAATAGCAAAACTAACTCGTATATGTTAAAATCTATGCCAATTGAAAATTGACACAGTTGATATTTATATATCCTATATATAGCGTATATTCATATAATTAATTATGAATAGAAGAGGACATATGGGATATCAAGTCATTTGGGTTATTAAACCACATTCTGACATGGTGTTATCCTATGGGATATTCTAAGTTTCTGTTATTTATTTTCGTATTGCATTTATAAAATATTTATTTTGAAATTAAATTAATGTAAGAAGAAATTGGTGGAATTAACTAAAATCATAGAGTAACAAGCAGCGAAGTCCCAGGTTTCTTTTGACGTCGCCTAGCCGAGTTCGTAAATGGAATTTGCAAGTAATTTTGCCGCCTCCGACCTTCCCTCCCTCGCCTTGCTCTCTTGTCTCCGCGTGTCGCTTCCATTACAAATTGTGTTGGAATAAAAATATGCTCTAAATTCCATGGAGTTGCTAATGCAGATTTATTATAGTTTCGCTCCCTCGCATAAGTTTTAAATTTTAAATAGACTTGCAGTAAAGAAAGCGTAGGACAAAGTTATTTTATAATGTTATCGAAAGTTTGTAATCCTTTGCGTAGCTACGATAAATATCTAAGTTAGGAGAACAAATTAAAAAAAAAAACTATCTATCAGTGAAACTTATATAAAAGTATTTTTATTCGTTGTTAAAAATAAATTCAATAAAAAAAAAAAAAACGTTTTAACAATCTCCGTAAATCTACAGTATCATGTACGGGATCAAAATTCTTTTCACACATCAGTGACTTTATTTTCAGATATTTTATAGAAGAAGGTCTAAGTTTTCAGAAATCTCAAAATATAAATGAAGTAATATCCTCTCTAAGTATATCCATCAGTTCAGGAGAAGTGGGCGTGTAATAGGAAATGTTCCGCATATTGACTCCAGCGACGTTTCCCAGATCTCTAAACAATGACACACAGACACGGGTTTCTTGCACCAAATTTAGATTTCCCTGCATAGCGGGTTGACGTTGCAAACTGCAATTCTATTTAAATTTTAACTAATGTTTATTTGTTCCTTTATTTTTGGCACACTTTCATTTACGTCTTTTAACTTTTTTTATGATTTTTACCGCGTTGACATATATGACCACTATGTTCTGACAAAATATGTCCTAGCATAGTGTTTTATAGCGCGTGATAGTTCTGAATAACTTATCTTTGTAATAGTGAAAATCATATTATTATAAATTCAGTAGTTTTAAACTTTAAATATTACAAACAATTTCACAAATTAATTTTTTCTCTTTATAATCTTAGTGAAAATAATAATAAGAAACTCTTATCAGAGTTTCTGGTCAGAGGTTTAGCACATCCATTATATATAGATTGTCTGATAAGTACAAAGGATAAATTAAATGAAAAAATATATAAAATTTTATGTCTATTAACAGCTCTTGACTCTTTGAATGGAACATCTGATCGGCCTCAGTGAAATTCAAAAGGCCTTTGAAAGATAAACAAAATTTGATGAGACCATCAAAGCAAAAATTGTTTTAAAATCGCCACCGTTGCCTAGAAAAGTTAAAATTGGAATATAGATTGACGTTCTAAGGAAATACCTTGAGGGCAACTTTAAGTTTTAACCCTTTGAAATATGAAAAGCTGCTCTTGTAGGTCGCCGGCTTTGTTTATGTTTACCCTTATCATTAGTTATCAAATTTAACTAGTTTAGACAATTTTATATAATATAGGTGATAATAATTGTATAATAGTTAAAATTTTAATGATCTCTCAATGTCTTTATATTAATTAAAATACTATGTGTTCATTTGATAAAATAATTAAATGTCGCACACATTCGCAACATTAGTTTTTTTACGGTATTGATTAATTAATTATTTATCCATCATAACAGAAATTAGAAAAGAAGTTGTCTAACACAAATACATATGCGTGATGTGTGTAGCTTGAAACTTTATATTATCTTACGTTACAAAAATTAGGTCAAATCTTAATATAAATGGTTCTTATTTATTGATTTCTAGTAGTAGTTTTTTATTGGTTTTATAAAGCAAGCATGCTTTTGATTTTTGTTCTGACTGATTTTAATTTTAATATTATATTTTAAATTACAAAATTGTCAATCAATAAAACTATTTATAAATAAAAATATGTAACGATGTCTATTTTTGATCAATATGTAGTTTGTTTGTTGTAAAATAGTTCATTTGATTAGAGTTTTTTATGTTATTGCACTCATTTTTTATACATTTAGAATTTTAATTAATGTCTAGTCACTACATCATATCAACTGTTTTGAGAAAAAAAAAAACTAAAAAAAGCAGGCGTACTAACTGTACTTTTTGAATGTCATTACGATATTTTTTTTTTAAATTTTAATGATATATTTTGCTGTATTTATGATAACGTTGAAAAATATACCTATACTTTGACTGGCCCGTTGGCGCAGGTGGCAATGACCCTGCTTTCTGCTCCAGGGTTGTGGGTTCGATTCCCGCCCCGAGTCTGGATGTAATATATATTTATTTATATATTATTTGTATGTACATATATTACAAAAAAAGTATAGCAGTCAGCTATAACCTAAAACATAGGCATTAAGTTGCCTACGTTAGGAAAAGACAACCGTGTGTATATGTTAAACATATAAAACAAAAATCCTTCACTTACAAAATTTTATGTAATTTACTTTTCTTATTTGGTTAAAAAATTAAGAATCACGAATGATTATGGTAAATTTTTTGGTGTATTCTAAACGTAATCATATAAATATATCTATATCTCTGAACTTTTTTTAGCCCATCTCCATTAAATTTTGTAAAACTTATCTTTTAAAATGTGTAAAAAATTTAAAGTTATGATTTTTCTAATAACTTTTCCAAATTAAAAATACCTAAAATAACAAAATGTGTGGAAAAAATCTTTTAATAGCTTAAGTTTCTTTTTTTTAATGCAATTTACTTACAAGATAAAAAACATCTAAAATTAATTATTATTTAATCTTCGTCAATAAATCATATTTACTGTATTGAATATCATACGTTTGAACTCCTTTCGAAAAGGATTTTTAGGATAAAAGTTTAAACAAGCTTAGGGTAAAGTTGCCGATCCCCTTTACGATTGCTAAAGGTCTAAGAAACAAATATTTATTCGATTGCTTTATAGTTTTTCTTTTGAATCTATATTGAAAAACTAAATTATTGATTCGTTTTTATAGTAATTAATAATATTTATATGAAAACGAACTTATTATTTCGCTTACGTCGGAAAAGAATATCATAGTAAAGATAATTACAAATATTTTCTAAAAAAAAATTATTTAAAAAAGACAAATTGATATATGACTTAGCAATTGTGGTATAAGAGCTCAGCAAGAAATAAATTACTCAAAATCGAAAGGCCCGAATGGGGAAGTACCATAACCTTACAGAAGATTACAGCCAATTAATACTGCTCTCAAGTAGTGTTGTGTTCCTGTAATATAAAAAACTAGACTGATAAAGCTAGCCAGAGCTCCTGAAGATGCACAGTGTTGACAAAGAAGGTGGGGGCGGCAACATGCTTATGATGTTCCTGGTATTGCAGGCGTCCATAGGCTACGATGTGAACGGTAACTGCTTTCCATCAGGCGAACTGTACGCTTGCCTGTCTACGAAATATAAATATATTAAAATATAGGTATTAATATATTATCGGTTACCGTATTCTATTTAAACGGTATGATATTCAAAAACCATTGCTTTAATAAATAATACGCGTACCTATCATCGTAAATTTGCGTAACCGCTTAAAATACTGTGAATATTTCATTTACATATCTTACCACTCGTGAAACTCAATTTAATACCGTGATCCATATTCCAACTTTCTTGACACAAATTACGTCGTAGTAATTTAATCCTTACCAAGTTCCGTAATTTTATTTTTCCTTTGAATTAATTTAAAAATTCCTGCTGAGATCCCGGCAGTTATCGAACTCGGAATGTCGAAAACTTTTAGTGCCGTAGTAATATTAGCGAAGACATTTCAAGAAATTCTGACACTATGAAGCTGAGAGTGTTAATTTAATAGAAAATTTATTTTTAATTCAATATTTGCCTCAAATTTAATTTGAATAACAAATAAGTTAGATAGAATAAGTGTGACTAGCCCGCTTTTCTGTTTTAGGCAACGTGTAATAAGAATCAATGTCGTAAGCGTTTGGTTGGTAGTTGAGAATCAAAGCTATAAAGTGTAGATCGGTACCAAATCGACGAACGTGTAGCGAAGCGGGAGACTGCAAGAAGGCTTTAGAACAAGCGACGTGCGACAAAGTTTTTATTTCCCAAGGGATACACCGATCGTAGTGCCGCCCAGGTGCTCCCCACACGATGGAAATCTATATTATTTGTTTGAACGAAACTTTCTGGTCTCGCGTGAGATAAGTAAATTATATTTGTAACCCAAACGCCATATCCTATTCAATGTTCTCACAATACCAACTACTAGTTGAAAATGAATCCTGACATTCGGAATAAAAGTAAATAGTTGCAAATAAATAAATAAATAAATAAATATAAATATAAATATGTTTAACATACAGTTGCAAATGTACTTAAACATTGCTTTTTACAACTACCAAAATGTTATAAGTTTTACAGATACATACTTTTAATATTATTTTCATTTGAGAATTGAATAAACAGCCTAAATTTTATTTTTAACATAAAATCATGACTGTTAATTTTTTTTTAAACATAATACACTTGAAAATTGTCTACTGAATTTATAGAGAAACCAATACCAAAACAATGTGTAATGTATTTATTCACAAACAACTGTCTATAATCTTTTGGTCTAATAGCAATTCATATTCTGACAATTACAGAAGATTCAATAGGGTTTTCCAAAGTAGACACTTATCCGGGGCATATAAGAGGAAATTCCTTTTTGGGGGTGAGCAGCCTATTATACTACTGTTGTATATTGCCTAAGAATTTGAACATCTGCTGCTACAAAAACAGGTGCTTCACCTGCCCATGTGCGAAGAAAATTTAATTAGACATCCAGTATTAACCAGCGTTACGAAATAAACTCATCTTTATTATTTACAAGTTCTTGTACTGAACAAAAGCTAAGCTTTAACTAATGAAATCTTTTTACTATTTTTTTAGCTTTAAATTTATTTTTTGGTTACTTTAAAAATATATATATAAAACATTATAAAAATTAATTCTAGCCTTGCCCCAAGAAGGAAACATTGACTTTGTGAAGTTAAAACTTAGTTTTATAAGTTCATCCTTCCTTCTCTAGTTAATTAAACGCTAAATACAGAGTCTATTAAAATAGCCAATAAAACAATATTATTGTAAATTATTATTTTAAACATATTATGATGCAATTGTATGTTTACATTTCTTTAAAACATCCTAAAGATAGCCACGAGCCCCAAATGACTCTTATTTGAATAATATTAATGTTAAAAATAATAACATTAAAAAAATTAAACAAATTAATCCCGTTAAATATAAACCGGCTATTCCAAAATTATTCCGACATAAAGACGGCCAAGTATTTTATTATTAACTTACTGTATCTCTAAGCATTTCCGAGTGAATTGTTCAAGAAAACGGAAATTGTATAATTTTCGAATAAATTACGTTTTCTTTTACATTTAATCAAATGATCAATTTGCATTTCTATTTCATAGCTAGAGCTTTTTGTAATACCAAAATGTAAGGAGAGCGTTAAATAAAACGAAACGCTACGTAGAAGTTGGTACCACATTGTTCACGTACTCGTTATGGATTCGAATCGAATTTGATAGGCGAATGTTTCGAACAAATGTGCCTGCGCGGCTGATGAATCTAATTTTTGCGTCGGAAAGCAGCAGCGGCGCGTTCTTATGAAAATTATACCCCATTCGATCGTGTTGTCGAAGTTAAGGAGTTGAAATAAACTGTCTCGGCGTGACTTGCACACCGATCGAGCGAAATAAGGCTGAATGTGGTTTACATGCGTGAATGAAACGTTTTTACATTATTACATAAAATTGTTCAATGTTCCCGTTTCTTGATTATCAATATTTGCTTACCTAAAAGTTTTTGTTCAATGAACCTTAGGGGCCGTTCATAAAATACGTCACACTAAAATCAGCTTTTTTTGACCCCCTCTCCCCATTGTCACGCTGTGTCACACTTTTTGTGACCCCCCCCCCCCCCTAGAAATATTTCGTCACAAAAACTAAGACCCCCTCCCCTGCTGAGTATGATAAATTCTAAATGATAGTACACAAATATACCCCGTATACTCCCCTTGTATGCGAACGTATTTTATGAACGGCCCCTTATTATGATTGTAAGTTGCTACTTTATATGAGTTGATTCCATTTTATATACAAAATATTAGATATTGAATATGATGTAGATTTAGTCTGACCAGTAGATGACATTATCTAAACATTTAATTTGAAACAATGTATTTACAACGCGTTCGATTATTTAACTACATTATCAAAAGGTTCACTTCTAAAGCCGTGTATTGTATTATAACAAATCGTGAAATTATTGAATCGACCGCACCGCTAACGTGGGAAGACCACATTTATTATGTCGAGTCACGGTGCTCATTTGGGTATTAGAGATAAAATTAAAATTTACGCTATGCCCAAAGCAATTTGTAACCGCCCGTTCTACTTCGCGCGGAAAATAGGCTTTGGTTTATCCACGTTTTACGTTCATTTTCATAAGTGGCTTACATTCAACATTGTCACAGAGACGCTTGCGGGGCACGGCTTGACAAACTTTCGTTTTGATATGCTTCAACTCAAGTACTTTTTCTACACTTTTTTAAATGTTTATCCTGTACAGTTGTGACAGGATATAGTGACGCTGCTGCCCATCACCATCCTGGTTGGTGTACAATCCTTCGCATCACTATAGCCTTAGTCGCCTTTTACAACACGTCGGTAAGAAAGAAGTTGGTATGCTATATATGCTTCTCCTTTCCCTATGCTTCTCTGACGATCACCACACAGCAAAGGTAGTATACCTACCGTATACATTAAATTAAAATATTCTTAATTCCATATTTTCATTTTTAGAGTATAATTTAATTAGTCAAAATATGGTGAATGAGAAATGTAGAGATAATTTGTCAATGAGGATTCATTGTTGTTTGGTTTACTGTAACCCGCTAGTGAGTCTGATAAATGTCCTTTCAGAGTGCGCCGTCAGTCAAATCGCGGTTGCCTGCCCACAAGATATATAGTGGACCCAAGACTCGTCCTTGCGAAACCCCTAGCCCGAATTACTTTAAAATTAACCATTTAACAGGTCGCAATAATATTTAACAATAATTTACAAAATATTCTTTCGAGTACAAAACTTGACTGATTTCTTCTAAATAGTAATCCGTTTTATTACAAAAATATAGGTAATTATTGATTATATCACTTAATTTTACTTTCTCATCATATACATTCATATATTGTAGAGTTGTTAAAGTTGAATAGAAAAAGCAAGAAACAACGTTTTTTTTATTAACATAAAAATAAATTGTGTTTATTTTTAAAAGGTACTTTAAAGAAAAAATAGTTTTATACCCGCAAGCTGCTCACATAATCTTGAATTCGTAAATTTATATAATTTTTATTTTAATAAGAACTTAAATCACAAGTTAAAATATGAATATTTAATGCTTTATTTACATAATTTTATATATAACTTTAACACATACACACACACACACACACACACACACACACACACACACACACACACACTAACACACAACGAGAATAGTTGTAAGATATAGACAAACACTCAGATTAGTTAACTTTTATAAAGTGTATATGAAATATTTAAAAGAGAATTCTAAGAAACATTCATATAATTACCATTATCTCTAGCTCAAAAAAAATCAAGAGCAAAAAAATATTTATTAAATAATGAAGTAAAAATGTGGGAAAAAAAATATAATATATGGTTTCCCTTTTTTGCTACATTAAGACTATAATGTCTAAGATTACCATAAAATAATAAAAATGACGTAATAATATAAATGACGTAATGTCTACGATTACGATAAAATAATAAAAATGACGTAATAATATAAATGACGTAATGTCTAAGATTACGATAAAATAATAAAAATGACGTAATAATAAAAATGACGTAATGTCTAAGATTACGATAAAATAATAAAAATGACGTAATAATATAAATGACGTAATGTCTAAGATTACCATAAAATAATTTTTAAAGTAACAATTTTAATAGGTATGTGTTCTGCCTTTCTTACTGACATAATAATATTATTAACACGACTGTCGTAGGTACTGACTGACTACTAGCAGAAGGTAGCTGATAGATATGAACACACAACAGGACAAGTAAAGACCCTGTTGCTTCATTACTGGCCTGTGAGCTAAATTGCTACAAAATAGAACTCTCGAGGTCAATTGAGAATTGAAGGTCAACTGATGCAACACTCGTGCGACTATCCAACTAATAGAATAAATAAAAAAGTAAGAGGCTAAGGAGAAAATAGAATTACCACGACGGACAAATTGTTCCCGTACTGTATTTTGTAACATGTTGAAAGTTGAAATAGCCTGGAAATGTCCACTTTTGTGTAAACAGCTTTTGTTTCAATATAGAAGTAGGGTTGGTGCTTAGTGCGTCACTCTTTTCTACAGCCAATTGATAGATAATTTTGCATTCAAGAGTAAAGTTTTAGGTTATTGATAACAACTGGGACCGATGACTATACGTGCTGAAGTACCACAAGAAAAAAATGCCCAGACCTAACACATTTGTGTACAAATAAAAATATCTACGTCCTGAGAGAATAAAGAACCGTAAGCATTAATAGAATAATAATATATAAATAAATAAATATTAACCAACAATCACACCACGTTAACCTAGCCCCGTGCTAAGTTCGTAAGAACTTGTGTTACAGGTACTAGGAACGGAAATAAATTTAAGATATAAATACATATATACATAAATACACATCCATGACCCGGTGCAGACATCTACATTCGTCATACAGATTATCTGCACCTGGCGGGATTCGAACCCGCGACCGCTGCGTAAAGTGTCCAGTTGCCTGACCACTCGACCAGTCGGCCGTCAAATAATATAATCAAACTTTTGTCACCACAACACAAAAACGGACGAATGCGCCAGAACGGTCAATAATTCAATATGAAGAACGGTAGAAAAGTTAATAAGGGAAATTTCAAAGTTAACGTGGAAATTATTCAAGTTGTAAATAGTTTTAAGATAGCAAAATAAAAATAAACTATCTCAATTAAGAAATAGTTGCATTTCATCAAATTTATAGTAAGGTCTGATAATTTATAACCTAAACCAACATTATGTTTAGGAGCTATAAAAAGTATAACACAAATGAAATTCGAAGATTAAAATATTTAAAGCCGTAATGAAATAAATTAATTGAAATCTGAATGTAGCTAGTATTTCATTTAACCTTTTCAATACGACTTTAATTATTTCGTTTTCAGTATAAAACTATGTACGGAGTTTGACGTGGGTTACATTGAATGGAATACTAACAGTTTTCGAAGCGTTTTCGACTTGGCGTGACCACAGCAAGCATCAGGGTGAACAAGAACAAACAAAGTAATTAAACACATCAAACGGGCCAAAATTGAAGCCATGATCCAAAATCGGACGCCCGAAGCCCGTTGTACAACGAATACCCGAAAATGCACACGTTACACGTTACTATAAGTGATTACACCCAGTAAGATACATATAATAATAATAAACTACTAATACTAGTTATACAATAATAATAAATAATAAACGTCTCACACTCAACGGCTCCCAGTAGGATGTGAAATCCTGTGTCGGGAGTCCGGAAACACACACATCCCACAAACACAAACGCCCAGACCACGACAAACATCTGTATGGCCTATAAAATATTTGTCATGTGCGGAGATCGAACCCGTGACCACTAGCGCATCAGCCAGTTGACTGTGACCACTTTTTAATACTGTACGTAACTTAACAAAAGAGATGAAAACTAACTCCTATTAAAAAAAATAGAAAATTTAATTTATATCAGTAAGTATAAAATATTATCGAGTCCAGCTAAAAATTAGATTTAACCTACTAAAAAATTCATAAAAGCGATCGTGATAAAACATCAAACCTTTCCTGTGAAAGTGAGTAAGAGGTCACAAACACTCAATTCCATTTTATTTGCCTCCGCTATAAAATATCTTCAACGATCTATACTTCCACATCGGATATGGATGGAAGAGCGATGATTTCACAAGAGGTTTATATGAGTGAGAGCAATTTTAAAAAGTAGTTTTTCTAAGTTAATATATTTTTTTATAAATAATTTATTAATATTAAAAAACACTAATAATATATTTTGATATAATAAAATTAAATTTATTTTTATTTGTCAGTTAATATCATTTAGTAGCTACTGATCTTAGGGCTATGAAAAAGAAACACACTTTGGATTTAAAATTATAGTGTCTACACTAAATTGTTGTAACTACTATTTTTGTAAGCCTAATAAAGACGACAACTCGCTTAAAAAATATATCTATGAGCGCACAAATGTATAACTAAACATCAATTAGTTGAAATACAAGTATAGGTTTCATTAAAGTAATTATTTAAAGTCATATTTTAATGTATTTTTCAAGGCATTGTTTTTTCGGTCACAAGAAGATAAAAGAATTACGCCTGTTCTTGTTTTACGATTTTTCCTCTTTGTTAAATGAATACTTTTGTTTCTTTTTAATATCCACGCTATAGTGCAGTGCGGATGTTTGAAAAGCCGAGTTCCGACACGGTAAGCGATGTTGATCATAACAACTATTACTCAAAGTTCTTCTTGTAATAACGTTTTGAAAATATATCTGTTCAAAAAGTACATAAAAAATTATACTTTAGCAAAAAATATTTGAATACATTCGTTTTTAGATGAACGTCTAATTTATTATACTTTCAGTACTCAAGAAGATATCGTTGTTAAAAATTATACAATTAATATCAATCGTATTAAATTAATTAATTTAATTATTCATTATTCCTACAATATCTCTGCTAACGAAACATAAAAGCACTCGTACATCGTGTTTTCTTTTATCATATCTATATATGTTAATACGTGAAGCAAAAACTTTTAACCCCTTTTTACGAAAATTACACGGACGGAAAAGTAAGAAATTTGGCACAGTTTAAGTTTATATGGAGAAGAAGTACAGAATGCTAATATTTTTTATAATATTGCTCAAATTGTTTTAAAAAAAACACTACACACACTACGGCACACACACGTATGTACAATGACATTTATACACAAATTTTGTTAATTGTCAAAGTCTGGTGTCAACACGGTCTAAATACAGGTCTTGCAACGAATTTTTTATCGAAATTTATTATCACAGATCAGGTTCAACGACTGCTGCATATGCTCACCGTGTTATGCGCAATCATATTTTTATGATGTTGACAATGCTGTCAATTATAGATTAGGTCGAATTTCGACCACTGGGTGAACACTAGTTGCCCGACTGTAGTTTTGTACTGACTTGACTGTAGTTGACTGTAGACTGTAGTTTTCGATTTTACGTTCTTTTGTTCGTATAGTACAGTACGGTATAACGTCCTGTGAACATCCAATTTCTAGACAAAGGCTCGCGGGTTTTATAATAGTTTAAGTCGCAAATATTTTCGACATGATATTTTTGAAAATACAACAGTCGTAACCTGGATTTAAGCCCGCAATACTTCGATTAAGATCGATGTGTCCTATCCACTGAGCCAGTCCCTGCTTATTCCAGGACCCTCCAATTAAAGCGGCTGAAGGCAGGGGTTTAGTACGGTATTACACTTCTAAAGTACCGAGTCCGACATAGTCTAGGACTGCCGACCCGAGCATCCTGGATATCATCCGTAAATGGATTGCCCTGCGACAAAAAAAAATCGTCCCTGCTCGACTTTATATTTAACAAAAAAAAATCATCGGAATATCAAAAAATTTGCTTGAACAACATGTTTATTTTTATTGTGCCACTCGAAGCGGATCTCTAAAAACGAGAAGTAATTACAAATAACGAGCAGCGCGGGAGGCAATAGGTGCGTATATTTTATCGGATTACACGCACGTTATCAACGCTCGCCGTTCACGTTCGGACCCGAGCTTGTCGATGGTTAATTAACTGGTAACATAAACCTAGCGAAATAATTTTATCATAATCAGTGTAGGCCTATTTACAGCATTACATACTATAGACTCAAGGAAAGTTTGTACGTGTGACGCATTAACGAATAGCAGTTCATTTTTAAACTACTGTAATCAATTAAAAGAAAAAAAAAGGTATTTTGTTTACAAGTCAGAAACTAATTTTAAAACATAAAATATTTTACGTAATTGGATAATCAAATTCCAAATATTATTTTATATATAGTTAACATAATTTCGTCTCGTCTTTAGTCTTTAACATCTGACAGGTAATTAAATAAAAATTTCTTGCCGACAAATTTTTATTCATTGCTCTTATGTTATTTTATCATAAATCAAATAAAAAATGTATTTATAATAACTTAAAATTAATTTTTCGTACCGACATTACTCCTTCACATTTTTCTCATACCTATACCTTTCTGCCAATACACGTTGACGGAGGTTATAAAAGTGCCCGCGGCAACGCTTTGTAACAGAACTATTTTCTTTAAACAAACTAAATTCACGTCAAACATTGGTGCAAGAGTTTTACTCGTATTAAAAAAATATATTTTATTGGGAACTATATTTTTATTCAACTCAAAGAATTTAAACATTGGTTTATTTTTTTTTTAATTTATTCAAGGCAACAAACAGTCACATATTAAAATAGTTACATGTTTAATATTAGTTTATCTAAGGACCTAATAGTGCCTATAACTAATACATTGCAAAAGTAATTACTATTGAGCCATTTCCTAGGGCTAGACGGATGAAATACAGAATTTACAATATTTGGTTAACTAATTAAAAGAAATATAATTACATACAATGTATGGGTTGAATAACATAGTTCTGAAACTTAAAAAAAATCACTTTATGTACGATACTGTCTTCATGTTCTTATCTCTTATCTTCATTTAAAAATTATATACGAAAGTGTAAACGTAAGTAATTACGTTTTTTGAAGCGAGAACTTATAACAAAGAATATGAAATTATTTAGATGTATTACTATACTGTACTGTAATCACCCATTGCTGAACGAAGGCCTCTTTTCCATATAGAAGAAGGGTTGGAGCCTAATTCACCTTCACTGCTCCGCTGCGGGTTGACGGATAATTTCCCTACCAGGGGTAACGATCGTTATTAGGTGTCTATGATAACTACCGGGACCGACAGCTTACGTGCTCTCCAAGGCACAGTAGAGAGACCCACATGGAGATACACCTGGACCGGAAACAAACATTTGTTCAAATACAAATATCTGTCCCGAACGGGAATCGAATCCGCGACCGCCGCCGGCGCGCGGCGTTGTAGCAACTACTTGCGCCACTACACCGAAACTGTCGGATAGATGTAATACAGCTGACATATTATAACAAAAATTGAAAATAACCTTTTAATAATTAAATTTTATAATCGCGATTACATTACCAATATTTTGAATACAAAATTTAAACACCCTTAGCGGTCCTAGCCGCTGACACAGCCCGCTCTGACTAATGCCTCACATTAATATCCCTCGTAATTAATTGTTTGCATGTCCGCGAAAGATCTGCCGTCGGAAATATCCCACTTTAAAATAAATTAACGAACCAACAACATTCCATGCATTTGACCAGGAATGCTTTAATAGCTTCAATTCGGTCGTAGCGAATTCTTTTGTCTTTGAACTTTTTCATGCGCACTATAGAAATAATTTTATTTAAATACCATTTTATTATAATCATTAATATAGTTTTATTTATAGAATAATATTTTTTTAGTAAATAAAAGAAATATTTTGATCGAAAAATATTTCGATTATCAAATTTTAACAATGAATGAGATATTACGATGAGATAAGACGTGTAAGAATAATATCATCTGTGAAATCCATTTTTTCAAAGTTTTTCGTTTTTATTTTTTTTTTAAAAACAACTTTGTATGTTGTTGTAACATTTAGATGCATACTTCATTTCTTTATTAGTATAAGCTGAAAAAAATAATTTTAATAAAAAGTTTCTAACTTTATTTTTATTTGTTAGAAATCGTCCTTAAAATTACATACCTTTATAAATGCTGATAACATGTATATATAAAAAACGGTATGATCTTAAATAGCCTTCAAAACGAAAATAAAAAATTTTAAGCGGCTTGAAACAAAATACTTCAGTTTGTAAAACACGAGCAAGGTAATTTTGTCCACTCGATGTTGATGCTCGCCCTCTGGAAGTGCCCTCGAGCGGGATAGATCGTAAAATATACGACACTCCAATATATATGGGTGAAAGCAGCCCGTTTATGCCCACTTAGAAAAAATGTTGGCTTAATTCAGCACGTCGTTACCCTCCTATCCTCATAAATATAAGCGAGCGATTCATGCGGTTTTTCTCACAAAATACTCAGCAAAATGAAGGATATGATCATCGTGCTGTAATTAGCTATTTCAACCTAAAAAATCAGTCTTTATGATCAATTAAATTGTTTTCTACTTTAAAATCAAGTGATTGTAGTTGAGACGAAACTTCCATTAACGCCGACCTTCGCGGGTTCGATTCCTGCTCGGAGTGGATATTTGTATTTGTACAAATATTTAATCAATCTTGATTAATAAATTATCTGCCGATCCGCAGTAGAGCTGCGTATTGAACAAAGCTCCAACCTGTATAAAGGCACTTTCCTCCCTGCAGTTTGATATTTAAAGACTGTTTATTCACTTTAATAAATTATTATTAGTATTAATGATACTGAAAAATAATTCTGAATTGAAAAGACAATTTTTTTATTGAAATATTTAACCAAACGTACCAAAATATAGTATTACTATACTTCTAATTAAATTTTATTGAAATACTTTTATTATGAAAGAAAAACAAGAAAATAGTATTAAAACAATAAACCATATAGTTGACGATCGTGAATTCAATGCACGTCATCGATTTCCAATCCGGCAAGCAATCTGGACAACAGAAGAAAAAAATGTCTGAATCTCTATACGAAGCATACCTCTAAAAAATAGTATAAAGCCGTTAAATACAGACTTATTTGTTTTAATGTAGTTGAATTATGTTCAGTGTTATTTTTTCGTAATTAAATAAAAAATTACAACTCAAAATGTTTACTAATACAATTTCACTTGTGTATTTAGGTTAAAAAATAAATGTTTATACAACAAAAACATAAATTCTAACAAAGGATAAAAAAAGAAAAAAGAGATCAATGTTAACAAACAAATGCTAAAACATAAGCACTCACAATTAAATAGGCATTGGTCATTGAACAAACCGACGAATCCGCAAAACTCGACCTCATACAAGTACTTATGAATTAATTTTAGCGGAAATTCTAAACAACGGTATCCCGAGTTCCCATTGGTATTTCAACAAAGCCTGAAGTTGTAGAGGTATTCGAAATTGTTTACAAAATTCAATCCTAAAGCTACGAGCCAGATTAAATCTAATTTCAACTTGAAGGTAAGTCTGAAATAAGTCTTCATAAAACCGGAACCCTTTGATTTAACCCTCGCAAAAGTTAAGCATGCTGATTGCCAGAAAGTTAGTCGCACTTGTTTTCGTCCTGTCTTTTTTCGTCTCAGAAAAAACAAATCGAAAACAAGCGAGTAAGTAATGGCTTAAAAGTGACTTCAGGGATCAGGCGAGATCCCGAGAAGTTGTCGCGAGGAAAACTACTAAGGACGCATTCGATTAAGAATAAAGTTTTCTCATTTCGTTTTATTCACTTTAATATTCTTCTTGACAGATAGGAGTTTGAAACAATAATTGCTTTTGTAAATATAATCTTATTTGGTTATGTTATTATGTGTATTAAAATATAATTAATTAAGAAAAATAATATTAACAAAAGTAAAACCCTAAATATCAAAATAATATTTTACAGAGGAGCTACAAATCAATAAAACATTTTAATGTAACAAGATAAACTAGTATTTAAATATTCACTCGATACTTTAACGAACAAAGACAGATATTATACAGTAAGGAAGGTCTAAATAGGAGTCAGGGAGCGTTCATTTTTGTAACGCTTCATTTGCAACAGAACTTTTAACTTGTTTAAGCAACGCTCGAACTCGGAATTTCCTCAAAACGAATACTTAGTAAGCAGACCTTGGATAAAGTTTCGAAAAAACCGTGGAATTGTTTTTAAAAATATCGTTCTTCTTATTTACTTTAATTTTTTTTAGCATCACCTAAATTTTGGTTAATAATTTTAAATATATTAATTAGTTATAACACAAACAATATATCTTATTTGTATTTCGAATAAGACGAACTTTCTTATTACATATTATTTGAAACCAATTAAATGTACGATGCCATGAGCCCTTACGATTCCTCACAGCAAACTCGCCGGATCAAAAAGCAATCCTAACTGATACCAATAGATTTGCTATTATGACATTGATATATATATATCCATGTTTTCCGTTTGACTTCTAATTATTAATTATTGTTTTCCTGGCGCCAACTTTAACACCATAAGAACATACGTAACATAGCGTACTTCATAAACCTGAAGTCAGTCCTGTCTACTCTTGTAATCGAAAATCATTTATTTTTCAAACCAATAAATCAAGCAAAAATTATTATGTTTATCATTTTAAGACGTCTAGTCGTAACGTTTTTTTTTTTCTTTTCATCGACCGACGAACATAATGTAGTCAATCATGTAGAAAGCAGAAACAATTAAAAAAACTCTATTAACACATTTTTTATATTAATTACTGCATGTACGGCGAATTAAATAAACAAAAAAAAACGAATGGATGAAAGCAGAAACCAATTGTGAATATATTGATAAAAATCCAATGTAATAAAACCTACTTTCAAAGTGATTGAAATTAGGTAATGGATTAATGTTTTTATTGCTATTTTTACTAGATGACATACTCTTGTATCGAGCAGTGAACTTTATTCGGAAACGGAAAGAAGTCAGCAACAAATATGGATGTCTGAGATCGTCTAGGGACGCCTGCTGTTTTACGGACATTAAAATTGATAACGAGCACCAAAAATATCTATAAAAATTTACAACATAAATTTTTATAGATATTGTTATTGATCTGATTGCGTATTTTTTTTTTCTCTTCATCGTAAATTCTTTAATTTTAAAACAGTAATATGTATCAGTTGCTTCGCAAACTAGTTTAAAAATCTGGCGCTGCGGTCTGTTTGATTGATTGAAATAGATTATAATATATATTCTTTGTGTGTTGTAACTTATAATCCTTTGCACTCAATTTTTATATTCTAAAAAAACAGGCTTGTTAAGACACTTGATACTTTGATTCATTTGTAATATTAAATTTAAAAAGCCTTACTAATAGTTATAGACAAAGATATACAGTGTAGTTAATAGACGAACGTTCTGGTGTGACGACCGTTCTGCCGGCCTAGCATGCTCGCACGACAAAATGTTGTCTACCCCTTTTCTTGTATATTTCTCTATGTCTACAGTAGCCAACATGCGTGCACGTGATACTCTTCTCGTTACGTCAATAGAAGAGATAACAGGATATATCTTAAGTTTTAACTTAATGATCAATAATAATAATAACTTAATGATCAATAAAAGTTTTGTCGTGCGAGTATGCTAGGCCGGCTGGTGTAGTGATGCGAGTAGTTGCCTCAACGCCGCGTGCCGACGTTCGCGGGTTCGATTCCCGCTCGGGACAGATATTTGTATTTGTACAAATATTTGTTCCCAGTCTGGGTGTATGTTGTTGTGAGTCTCCACCTCACCATACCCCTCGGAGATCACGTAAAGCCATCGGTCCCGGTTGTTATCATAGACCTGATAACGATCGTTACTAATGGTAGGTAGGCGGAAAACCGCCAACCCGCAGTGGAGCAGCGTGGTGGATTAAGCGCCAACCCTTCTTCTATGTGGAGAAGAGGCCTTCGCTCAGCAGTGGGTTGTTTACAGGCTGATACAGTACAGTACAGTACTAATAGTTATAACCGAAGCACGGATGCAAGAGCAGAAAGCAAATAGACAGACTGAAAATAGACGATGTAAAATTACAATTTATTTTTCGATGCATTTCTATGATTTCTCCCTTCCTATTTTACCTTCTATAATAGTTTTTGACATCATTATTCGTACGCTTGAATGGCCAATACGTAAAACTTAAGATAAAAACTAAGAAAAGATATCAATAATCTAAATAATAAAACGATTTTATCGAATAACAAAACAGAGTAATTAAATATAATTTAAATATGACTAATTTCCATTTTTCAATTATTATATTCAGTATTGATTATAGTATGAAACATTTCTTTTATATATCAACCAATAACCCTTAAACATCACAATGCTTAGCTTCTTATCTTTACTATTTCACTAAGTTTCCGCCAAGTTTGCAAAATCCATTCTAGCTTTGGAGCTCTACATTCCACTTAGTTTAATATTCAATATATAATGCAGACTTCGTTCAAGTCTACATTATTATTTGCACTGATAGTAGTATGAAAATTAATAACTTAATTTCAATAAAACTTATTCATATGAAAAAAATTGAATTTTGAATTTATAAATATATTTAGATATCTGTATAAGTATTATAACATGAAAATCTGTGAAGATAGATTGATGTTTCTTACTCTTTTACGAAAAAAAAAAAACTAAATATAAAATAAATGCTAAGTTGATAAATATTATTTACATCGTTGAAGGCCTGGGAAATTTTACACATAAGTTACATTTGACCCTATAAAATCCCCTTGGTCAGCACTTAATAGGTAAAACCGCGGAAAAAATGATATTATAAAATTTCCTTTTAAAGAGAGAGATAAGTAGGAAATCCGTTAATTCACTGCAGATTGACAACTATATATACATAAATATCCACGAGGTCGAGATTTTTTTTAATTAATTATATATTTGTGTAATTATATATTAGTGTAGTAATATATTAGTGGTCATAGCAACTGACTGAATCACTAGCAATCGCGTGTTCGATCCCCGCACATTAAAATTATTTTTATAGTCCATATACATGTTTGTCGTTGTCTGGGCGTGTTTACTTATGCGTTGTATGTGTTTCAGGACCTCCGACACGGTGCGAGGCATTTATTTCTATAATAATAATTATTATTATTTATTATAATTTAAAAATGCAGATTCAGTTAATATTGTTCTGTCGGACGTATAATTAGAAATATCTAATACAACTCTAATTTTTGTAACATTTAACGAAACATCTAATATTTTTAACATATATATGAACTGCACTAAACCAGCCGGTTAATGTTTATATAATAGAACCTGTTATTATATAATTCATTCAAAGTTATAGAGCTATAACAAAAATAACGTACAAGGCGTTAAAAAAACAATCAATCTCCGCTACAAACAATACTTCTCTATGCACGCGGGAGCTATAAAATTACCCATTGTCGTTGCACTCACACGTAAAGCAGACATTAAACTGAAAGCGATTTTCAAAAGCCCAAGCGACGTAAGAGGTATGGCAATAGAAAGCTACCCTCGTTCGGATTTCTGCTTGCTTTCATGCCCGACTATAAATGCTTGTGTTTAAAACCACCGTCTGGTATTGAAATGAGAAGATTTGAATTTTTTTTTTTACAAAATTACAAGAAAGCAAATATATTAAATATTATATTCTACTTTTTGAATGAAATATTATTAATGACTATGACATGCCACGAAGATCGGTACAAAAAAAATAAAAAAATATAAATAATGAAATATACATGAAAATTATAAAGTAATGTAGTTTAATTCCGAAAAATTCTGTAGTTTATTTCCGTTAGAATCCCAATCAACGGTGACTTTCTTTCTTATTTATTTATTAGTTCAAAAAACAAACGACATTTTATGATACAATTTCGGTGAAACTTACTTTTTTTAAATGCAGTCGAACCGACGCGACGCCGACGCTGCGTTAAACTGGGGATATTCTTCGCATATGCTATAAATTTAATATATTTTCAATATAAATACTTCTTTCTTCTTCTTCTTCTTTTCAGCCCTTGGTAGTCCACTGCTGGACATAGGCCTCCCCTAATCGACGCCACTCCACCCGGTCCTGGGCCCTCTGAATCCAACGGTTTCCCGCTGTCTTCTTCAGGTCGTCAGTCCACCTGGCAGGAGGGCGGCCTGTGCTCCTTTTACCTAAACGTGGTCGCCATTCAAGGACCTTCTTTCCCCATCGGTTGTCAGTCCTGCGAACGATGTGGCCAGCCCATTGCCACTTCAATTTGCAAACTTTGAGCGCTATGTCGGTTACCTTCGTTCTTCTACGGATTTCATCATTTCTGACTTTGTCACGTAGAGAAATACCGAGCATAGCTCTCTCCATTGCCCTCTGAGCGACTCTGAGCTTGTGGATTAGGCCCACAGTAAAAGACCACGTCTCGGCACCATAGGTCATCACTGGCAACACACATTGCTCGAAAACTTTCGACTTCAGGCACTGAGGTATATCAGACGTCAAGACGTGTCGTAGTCTCCCGAACGCTGCCCAGCCGAGTTGGATTCTTCGAGTGACCTCCCTCTCGAAGTTGGACTTACCCATTCGGATCGTTTGTCCCAGGTAAACGTACTCGTCTACAACTTCGAGAGCAGTGCCGTCGACAACCACTGGTACGGGTGTGACATGGACGTTAGACATGATTTTCGTCTTGTCCATGTTCATCTTAAGAATTAATATAAATACTAACTACTACTACTTAATATAAATACTATGTTACTTATATTTTTGTGACACAACATTTCATTCTTAATACGTTTAGTTTTAACTTGAACTTTTTTTTTTTAAATAAAAAAAAATCAAGCTTGGTTATTTTAATACAGAGGCCATTCTTGCACCTTTACAAGATAATCCATAGCGATAATAGCGTGTTATTTTATACGCGATCCGTCGACCCTGCAGATAGATGGAGCAATCAGTCGGACCCTGTCGAGACCCATGCTGACGTAGATTTTGCAGAGTCCCTTCGAAGACAATTTATGGATCACACGCTGTAAATCTACTCGCTATGTTTACGAAATACGCTCTGATAATGCATGATATCTGCTCCATTGATTTATTTCAATATATAAACTTCGCACGGTGAAACAATAGAGTTGGTTCAATAAGGTACGGTTAATATATGAAGAAGGCAAATGAAAGGAGAATTAATGTCGAGCGTGAAGGGGATGACGATTGCGGCACCTTTCTCCGTGGAGCTGATTTAAAGCCACGCTCCTTATAAAATAAGCTGCCTTGTAAGTGATGCCTATAGTATAGAGATGTTTGAATGTCGATATTATTACTAAAAATGTATGTATGCATTATTATTAAATAATAAGGTTACAAAAGTACTTCTTAATGACACAATTACTTTACAACAGTCCAAAAATAGTTCACAAAATTTTTGTTGACATATAAAATTGTATAAGTATGTATATATTACAAAAAAAAAAGTTTTACGTAACGTAAATAATTATTTTAACTGAATATTAATTATGAATTGAGACCTACAACAATAAAGACCATCGGTATAATTCTTCAATTCACGTCACTATCCCCGCACCCGAGATCAAGTGCGTCGACAGTTTTCACCCTGTTTGGGGTGCGTTTTTACGGGATCCACTCACGGTCGACCCTTCAACGACAACAAAAATTAGCTTGCTAAAACATGCTCACTTGGTTGTAGAGCTTTACAGCGATTTTCGGCCTTAAGCATTCGTCATACCAATCTATTTCCTCAACTTTGTTTTGTGGAAAGTGAGTAAATAGATAGTATTTTATTAAATAATTTCAAAAAGGTTTTATAATATATTATTTTATAGATATTGAAAAAAAATTATAAGTTTGAAAAGTTTTAAATATTTAATGGTTTGAAATTTTAATACAGAGCGTTTTAATTTTTCTTACATTGGTACCAAAATATAACATAACTGTTATCTATATCTATCTGTTACCGATCATGCATTCACTTATAAAAAGCCTTTTTAAAATATATAGCTTAACCCTTTTGATCGATAATTATAACATATTCATTTCATACGCTTCTACCTCGTTTAATCTATAATTAGTACATTTAAATATTTTTTAGAGTGAAGTCACACAAGTCAGTGTCACACCTTTACAGTTTCTATAAAGTTCAATATGATTGCAAAGTTACGGGACCTTGGTTGAAGGATTCCGATTTACATTTTTGGCTAATTTCAAAATTTAATTTTTATGGAATTAAATACTGTTCCGCTACTATTAGACGTAACATAATGTTTAATAAACCGTAATCTTTCTCGGAAAAAATGATTTCTAAACACTAAAATAAATTTTAAAAACGGTTCATCCTAACCATTTATTAGCGCATCGAAACAAACTAATTCTTCTACTTTTGAAAAACATAAGTGTACATATTATATACCTTTATTAAAATATAAATATTATCAAAAACTTTAGTACTATTGAACGTTTTAACGAAACAACGTTTTTAAAATTATTTTCACGAATACAGAATAAACAGAAGGCATAATCTGTAAACATAAAAATTTTCTTTAAATTATATTGTAATTTGTATCTGAATCAGCAAATGGAAACGAAAGAATATCGTAAAATATCGTCGCTCCGGTAAATGCCGTCGTAGCAACGTTATTTATACGGCGCTTTTGAAACGATGCCGCTTTTAACGGCACTTTTAAGTGCTACCCGTGGCCGGCCAGGATTGTTGATCGTTGTTACACACGTTCTCATTTAAGAGCGTTCAGCGATTTTCGTCTTTTAATTATTATTTTTCGTCTGCTAAACCGTCTACAACTCTTGTAAACTAATCTAATATATAAAATTCTCGTGTCACGTGTGTTTGTAACAAAACTCCTCCAAAACGGCTCGACAGATTCTTATGAAATTTTTTATGTATGTAGTAGATCTGAGAATAGGATGTAAACTATTTTTTATACCCCTAAGTGATAAGGGTACCCTAACTTATTTTTTTTTTGGACAAAATTTACTAATTTTATTTGTTATGATTCGGCATGAAAAAGTACTTACAACCCTAAATTTTCACCTTTCTACCCCCTACCCCTATTTTTTTAATGGCGATATTAGTACTTTAATAATCTTCTACTCTCGGCGGTCGATAATTGATCAGTTACCACTCGATCAGTTATTCCCGCCAGGTGTCTACCGGTGTCACTTCTTACCCCGTAAACACCACAGAGTAGTGATGAGTACGAAGCCGGCCTCCTGCCTTTCTCATACAATAAACTTGAAACTTTTTTTTTTATTTTTTAAATTCAAACGGCTTCAATTTCCAACTAGATGGGCATTCGCAATGACAATCAATATGATTCAAGGCCTAGCGATGTCTGTTCATGGCTTAGATTTGGGCACACCGTGTTTTTCACACGGACAAATTATACATGGCATGTTCTCGCGTGGATAAGCCATCCAGTTTGTTTGTGTTGGTTAAAGATGGACTCACTAAAATATCATATTTCCATTGCACTAAGAGATTTATTTTTGTATTGTCATAATTTGTCATAGAGATGTAATTTGAAATTTATTAGTTAAGATAGTAAAAGTACCTACAATTAATTCAAATAATGAATGTTTGGCGTTTTGTTATTTTTATAGCCTGTCACAGCGCTAAATTCCTCTTTCAGTCATATGCCCACATGTCACAACACAATAAGTTCGTTATTTTTTATTTGACTACTAAAATATTCACTAGAAATAATTAATATGGCAAAACAATATTTGCCGGGTCAGCTAGTAATCTATATACATATAATAAAATGGTAGGAAAGTCAAAACTGTACATTTAATACTTTTTAAACGAATAGTTGGGGTGTGATCTACAATCGATACCGAAGCCAAAAATATAGTTTTTAGAATTTTTGTCTGTTTGTCTGTTCGTCTGTTCGTCTGTTCGTCTCTTCGTCTGTTCGTCTGTTTGTCTGTATTTATGTCCGATATAAAGTCAAAAAGTACTGCATGGATTTACTTCAAATTTGGCACGAATATTATTTAGAAGTCGGGTCAACATATAGGCTACATATTATCTCGCTATTACCTACGAGGAACGAGCGGTGACCTTTATTTCTTCTACGCATTCTGTAACAACATGTAATCTAATAGCGTTCCCACAGACGACGTCGCGGGCAGAAGCTAGTGTTTACATAGATCCGAAGTAAGTTTGTTTTTATTTGAGACTCACACTTAGCCGTTTTTTAGATAAGAAGCAACTGAAAACAAATATTTCTGCCTAATTTTAATTTAATATAGAAGTAGGTACGGTGATATCTGTCACAAAAAGCTGTTGGAAAATCAGAAAGGACTTCTAGCTATAAAAATAGGATAAAATTGCTTCATTTAAGTAAAATAATTTTTATTAGTACAATCTCGTGACAGAAAAAGAGATCAAGTCGTTATCTTCCCCCTCATTAGTTATTGCTAAAAATTACAGTGACGGAAAGTTACGCTTAACGCCTACAAAAAAGTGTCAATTTTGTATGCACACATAATAGAAATAAATATCATTGTTGTAAATATATATCAATATAATCTTGATCGTAAATAGTGTAATAATAATTTCGTAACGGACTTTTTTTTTTTTTTGGTATGAAGTTCCTTATGGGACGACGTAAAGGGGTACCCTAACCGGAAAAAAATGTCCGTAACGAAAATGCGTAAGATTTTTTCGTTTAAAAACCTTTTAATAGAATTCTACAAAATAAATATTCGAAACTAAAAATCAATATTCACTTCATTTCAATATTTATTCTTAATTGTAATTATTGAAAAACCAATTAATAACACAGGCCCACAAAAAAAAGTGCTATGTACTAAATACCGAATACCTAATAATAATACCGGAGCGACGATATTTTACGATATACTTTCGTTTTCATTTGCTGATTCAGATACAAATTACAATATAATTTAAAGGAAATTTTAATGACCAGACCTACCAAGGGCTACGAGTATGTATTTCGATGCGATGAATCCGAATTTGATTTTGCAATTTACTCAAAATTTTTGAGGTATATTGACCAAACTGACTGACCAAATTCGGATTTATCGCTTCGAAATACATAACCCTAGGTAGGTCTGGTCAAAGTTACAGAACACTTTTTTTGTGGGCCTGTGTAATTATTTAATTTACCAATTATTTTTTTATAAATGTAACCAATTTAGTGGTTTTATTAACTGAACTGAACTAATATATTCTTAAAATTAGTTGGCACCAAATTCGTTTACTATTATTTTAAAAAAATCGAATCACAAACATAAATATCATATTTAAGTTACCATAAAGCTATAGTTTCTGTGATAGAACATAATTAGGCTTTATTATTATTCATGTAAATAGCTGTTTCTTTGTATATTATTATTATATATTTTTATCAATCATTGTGAATAAAATAAAAAATTTATACCCGAGTAATTATTTTCTTTTTACCTCGACTAGAACTTGAAATTAATATTTATGGAATAAGGAACTTCGTTCCTATCTGGTGTCTTACGATATCACACGTTATTTTTATTATCTTTTGACTTACCAGAATGAACTGAAACGCCTGAATTTCGATAAATCGAGTGGCTGAATAAAATGTTTAACAGTATAGCAAGACGACGCCCACCTAACTAACTGAATGTTAAGTATAAGTAGGAACCACCACCATTTTCACCTTTACGCCGTGTTCCCACTAGACTGGACCGGCGAAATCGCCGGAAACCGCATCCCGGAACGAGGTGTTCACATTACACCGGATCGGCAAAAACACCTCAAAAACGCCGGAACCGGATAAATGTGAACAGCTTCATATAAAATGTATGGTCACTAGCCTTTCCGGCAGTTTCACCAATCCGGCGTCCGGCGTAGTGAGAACGAGGCCTTACATAGAATTACTACGGGATAAATATTTATTTCATTTATTTTAAAAAAGCGTAAGCGGCGTAAGCGAAGCAAGTGCACCGCAGCAGCGACCAGCTCACGCCAGAATCAAAATTTCGGCTTTAATAAAGGATTTTTATCAAAAAATAGCTTGCAAGCATCAGAAAACTGTGAAATCATGTGGCTCATGTATGACCAGAATAAATGATTGTCATGAGTAGGACTTGAACCCGTGCCCGCTTGAACATCGGTCAGGTAAAATGATTACTGCGCTAAGTTTTCGTTGTATAATGCGAGTACATGATATACTAAAAAACTTCGTCTATTTTTAAGGATTTTTATATGGAATGGAGTAGAGCAGGTCGGACGGATTAAGCTCTAACCCTTCTCCTATATGGAGAGGAAGTCTTACCGAAACTTTGGGATTTTTACAGTTTCAGTTCAGTGAAAGGAAAGTTCAGTCATGGAAATCAATCAGGATCTAAAAATCTTATGTCAATCGTCTTAAAACTAGTATTACTTAACTTGATTTTTTGATTTTCTTCTAATATTTCTGTTAATATATCTTATGGTGTGCAATAAATTAGAATAAAGAATTGCATTGTATTGATTATTACAATTGTTAGCGTACTTAATAATCCATCTTTAATATAACATGTTTTTTCTAAATGAGAATAGGTAGTTTTACGGAATAACTTTATTGTAACTAGAATTGACTAATATATAAATAGCCACAAATAAATTTAATAAAAACTAGTTTTAACTAGACTAAAGTTGTTTTAACAAAATTGCTTACTTAAATATACATTTTATGACATTTTTAGTTATAGCGAAATATTTCTAAAAAAAATTATACGAGTACGTTGGCTTTCCAGTCAGTATTGTCATTCCAAAAAAGTCATCTAGGTATACATAGATACGTGAAGAAAAAACTTTGTACCCTTTTTTACGAAAATTTTGTGGACGGAGAAATAAGAAATTTGTCACAGTTAAAGTTTATATGGAAGAAGAAGTGCAGAATGCTAATATTTTTTATAATAATGCTCAAAAAATACATTAAATTATTTAAAAAAAAACACTTCACATACTACGACACACACACATATGTACAATGTACATATATACACAAATTATTATTTGTTTATTTTTAAAGTCAGTTGTCAACACGGTCTTAAATACAGGTCTTACAACAAATTTTTTTTTCGAAATTTTTTATCGCAGATCATGTCCAATGACTGCTGCATATGCTCACCATGTTATGCGCAATCATATTTTTATGATGTTCACAACCCTGTCAATTATAGATTAAGTCGAATTTCGACCACAGGGCGACCACTAGTTATATTTAATATGTATTTTGAGTTTAGTTCGTTAAAAACGTCACTTCATACTGAGTGTAAAAATAGGGTTCAATAATGTAGAAATTTTATCATATTTCGATATTCGTATTATTTTACTTGTAAATTTAAAAAAAAAACTTTAAAGGCGCGAGTGTCAGTTTAGGTCAGGTAGGTAAAAAAAAGGGAAATTATCAAATCTTAATAATTCGCATTATTAGGGCAGAGCGTTGTTTATTACCTTTTGATTATTGAATATTTCTGAAGGTTTAAATTAACTTAAGATTGAAAATTGATTGAAATTGACTTAAGTATTTGAATTTATATAAATGTAAAATAATTTAAATGAATAAGGTACACTAACGAATTGGGGCTACCTGTGATGTTAGTTATAAACCTATTATTAAATAAATAAATAAAGAAATAAATGTTTAAGCTTATATAATTATAAGAGTATACTCGTAGTTCGGCAAATTCATTAATTTATTCGTTAAGTTCAATTTTGATATAAACTTGGATACCTACCCTACCTCAAATTGCAATTCTTTTCACATTTAATTATCTTCTTACGTTTATATTCAATTAACAACTGTAATTCAGTTCTAAAGTTAAAGAAATCAACTTTGAGAAAACACGAAAGACGAAAAGAAAACAATGACAAATAAAGTTAACATTGAGGTTTCATATTTCTACGAATGTGTGTAACATATGTGCAGCAAGACGACGTCGGACGTTGGCACTTCGGTCCTCACTCCTACCCGTGTCCAACAAACTCGTTAAAAGTTGGTGAAACAACGGAAGCAACGTTTCTTGAAGACATCGCAAGTGTCTTCCAGACGCTAAGTAGAAAAGTATAACATGACAATAATATGGAACATTTTGTTACCAAACAAAACTTTTTGATATTTAAGCTCGGTATGTGTATACATAGGACTCCAAAACTTTTAGTTTTCAATACTCTCAGTTAAGAATATACTTAACATAATGAAAAGGACGAAACGGTCTTTGACATGACGTTAATTTCCTCAATCCTCGGGTAGCTTTATATTCTTATTTCTTACTTATAGTACTTAAATATTTGATATCACAGGAACTTGTAAATAAATAAAGATACATATATATATATATATATATATATATATATATGTACAGGGTTACCGGAAAAGTCGTGCTAGATCCGTTAAGAGCATGGAGTACCCGTCATTTCTGACTTATTTCACTATGAAATACCCTACCCTAAACTTAGCCCTTTTCGAGATATTCGACTTTTAATTTTTTTTATTGAAAATTGCCGATTTTTAGGCTACTAAATTTTTTACTGTATATATATATATATATATATAATATATATATAAGTGAAACCGGTTTTCAAATTGGACAAGTAGGTACATTAACAATCTGCCCGTAAAACTTCAAGTATAGATTTTGTTGCGATTTGTTTTTCCACTTGTCCGTTGCCGTTCGTTTTTCCACTTGTCCATTGCAATTATTTTTGCCACTTGTCCGTTAAAGTTTCACTTCTGCTATGTGTCCCAGTTTTTTTTGTTTTTTTTTTAATTAACAAATAATATGATTTTTCAAACGCAGTGATGCTTAACCGTATTTAAATCTTAGATTATTAATTATGATCTAAGTTTCTTGACAATGTCGGTTTTACATCACAAACAATAAACTCAATTTTTTGGTTACAGTTTAATAATTACTTACATAAATAACGTTTTGTATTTAAAGAACAACAACGACAATAAAAAGAGTTTTCAGAGAACAATACCCATTCAGTCTAGGAGTCGCAAAAATTATAAATATCCGGGGGCTCGCTAACTGCCTCAGTATTCCGTTAAGAGGATTCCCAAAGCTGTAAATTGCGTGCGCGAAATATTTACGAGACAAGCCTTCGCAGCATTACAACGACAATGTGCATATATTGCGCCACGCGTTAGTTGCAAAAATTCAACTCGACAATTAACTGTTGCACACTTTTACGTCAATACATTAAAATAGTTTATATCTAAAATACTACATGAATATAGCACACTTACTTTCACGAACTAGCGTACACTAGCTAGGTACGTCACACGATTACACGAATACACGCGCAATAAATTTTTGCACAATGATGTTGCCTGTCATTGTTCTCACAACGTGTACTTGCCCATTGATTGTGAGTTGTGACTACTCCACTTCAGTGATTATTATAATCCTATTGAAAAACTTTTAATATTTGAATCTTAATTTAAATCCTCGACTTTATATAATAATAATAAATATGTGATTTATGGACTTAACAAAATGTGTTACAATTTTCTAACAATTTAAATAAAAATGGTAATAAACAATAAAGTAATACAAAATACTGTGTACTACACTATTAATAAAACAGTGCAATGAAAAATTTATTTAAGTTCTATTTTCTTTCGAAGACCAGTAACAAAAAGAGGAACAAAAACTGTGGGATAACCGCCAAGCGTAAATAAATTCTTCGAATTTGTGGCGTGGGGAAACCATGGAAATCACAGTCTGGCAGTCCGGCACTACTGAAAGACATGGCGAAATGACAAAAAAAGAACATACTACGCTTTTTCATCGATCGAATGAACAAATAATTTTACTTCTCTCTTCAAGTAAAGACCTACTAAATATTATAATTTAATGTTATAATTCATGAGGATAGACGGATAGATAGATGTTGGTTCTACTTTTATTAAAAAAAAAAAAACTAATTAACAAAATACGATAAATATTGCTATGTACGTTATCTTTTAGCTTTATATATTATATTTATTTTTATCTTTGTTTAAAAAAAAATATAGATAAATAAAATACATTTCATTCGATAATTGCGATATATTGCGACTCACACGTTCGTACCATGTACTAAATACTTCGCTCCAGCTACCAACCAAGCTATTTGGTAAACTACTGCATATCTCTTCAAATTACTATGACTTCTATGCCTATGAGTCCTATGCCTATGCCTATAAGCTCTTCATCGTTAGAAAACTTGCGTCCTTTTGTTTCTTCACATGAGGAAAAAGCGCAGTCACGTGGTGCTAAGTCTGGGCTGTAAGGAGGCTGTCCCAGTACTTTTACTCCTCACACAAATAGTCTGTAGTTCTGCCAGCCTGATCTACAGGAGCGTTGTCCTGATGCAAAAACCAAGTTTCGAGTTCGGTCGCTCGTTTTTTAACGATTCTATAACTCGAGGCAAACATTTTTCCGTGTACCAACTAGCAGTAAGTCTTCTGTTTATCAAGCACGACACGATAGATAGTATTTCGCGTTTTGAGAACAATACTGCCACCATTATTTTTTTACTGATCGAGACATTTTGACCGATGTCGGCGGATCTTTATCTTAAAACACCCATACTTTATTCTGGGATTCAGTTGGGACATCAAAATGGTAAAGCCAAGATTCGTCATGTAATGTAATTATTGAATTAATGAACTTAGATTGGCCGCCATCAATTTTTTTAACATATGATGACACCAATTCATACGTTATTCCCTTATATCGTCAGCCATCGAATGCAGCACCCAAATTTAATTTGTCAAAGTTTCCTAACTTTTAAATCGTCGTGAAGAATTCAATAAACAGTTGTTGCACTTAAATTCAGGGTTTCTTCGATCTGTCGATATGTTACATGCCGTTCTTCTTTTTGTAGTTTTCGCACTGCCTCAATGCTTTTATCGGCAGTTACCTCTATTTGCCTACCCGACCTCGAATCATCCTCCAAGTTATAATTGCCGCGATTTAAAACTGAATAAACCAACTTCCGATAGTCCTCAAAGAAGGACTCGTTTGTCCTAATACACCACTCATTTCTTCAAAACAGATATTGGGGGGTAATAAATCCAGCACTGTTATTCCAATATTATTTATTTCACACATTACTTAGAACACTTGCTATTCTCTTGAAGACTGAACTCCCATACTCTCCCCACAAATCACAATTTACCTAGTTCCCCTACTAAACGGGTAAACGACCCGTTTAGTCAATTCGGTTTCTTTTAAATCAGTCTTCACGAAAATAAAACGACTTAATATATTATGTACCTACATATATCTTTACATTAAACAATAGATTCAACATTTTTGATAACATTTACCGTTATTAAATTTAATATAATTTTATACAATATTAATTACTATATATTATTGCATGATTGTTACGAAAGTTACAGGATAGCCTTAATTATGCTTACACATTGTAGCATAGTTAAGCCACGCTTAAAATTAGGTATATAAGATTATTACACGAACGTCGCGACGGGACGAGTAAACTCGGTCATATTTATTTTCCAAAAAATCGCAATAAATCTGCTGAGCTACTTTACTTCTACTGATATTGTTAAAACTTGTACTGTTATTGTTAATGAGCCTTTGCCTTTATAAATCTACCCTCGTCTAAACAATATCTTAGGTACAATTATTTTGCGTACGACAAAATTTATGTAGTGACCTACGTATATAACCAACCTTTTAACATTTTTTTTTTTACTTATGCAAATTAGAAAAAAGGTAGCTTTCTGGTGAATCATAAGCTAATATTAAATCGAAAAAGCTTTCATTTCAAATTATCTGATTTCACAAACGGAATAAAAAAACTAGACGTCTGTTCCCAGAGCTAAAGTTTAGCGTTCTGAAACTTTAATGAGACCTGTCAATTTAGTGTTTTAAGATGTGATTTACGACAGAATACTTAACTTGAACCTAAATACTTAACTTGTCTTGGCAGTGATGGAACTGTTGCCATATTTCACTTGTTTTAGATGAGTAGGTTTTTTATTTGCATAAAACTATTTTATTGAAATTCAAATTACGCTTATTATAGATAAGCATTGTGATATGTTACATTTTGCATTCCTACACAACGGCATTACATCTACAGGATCAAAATTACTACTTACCAACACAATATAATAAAATAATTTACCAACTTAACCTACTGTGTGCTCACAGTTTATTACTCTGTGTTTTATATACCTATATCACCTTACATAATTATCTTGTTTAATACGTATGTATATTTAGATCTACTATTTATATATGACAACCGTTTCTGGTGTAGTGGTGCGTGTAGTCGCCTTAACGCTAGTGGTCGCAGGTTCGATCCCCGCCCGGGGCAGGTATTTGTATTTGTACAGTAAATCAGTAAATGGAATAAAAATGAGAGTAAAAACAGAATATTAATTTGTGTGCGACAGAAAGATATGAAACTTTAAAGTTGCGTTTGCAAGAACAATTTAATTTTACACATATACGTGTGACGTCACTTAACTTGAATTTGTTTGATGAAGTAGTGGGCTAAAAACGTGTTCGAAAGCCTCAAAATTTTAAAAGTTAGAATATTTCTAGCTTCTAAAATTTTGATAAACAATTATTAGGCCTGAAGTACAAATTTTATTTTGAGGCTTAAATTAAAAATTAAAAAACACGAGTTCCAGCATTTTAGTAAATTGTCTCCTCCCACTCCTTTTTTCCTTTCATTAGAAATTCATGTATTTATTTATATTCCTTTGTACCCTTGCTGAAGCAGGGAATGTCCATAGTGTATTACAATTGCATTAAGTGAATTAGATCTTCCGTTCCAAGTATATTTTAGACAGCTACGTTTGACTTATACTTGAAAATTCTATTCTTGAGCTTACTTCAGTCGTCCACTACTCTCAACAACCTCTCAATGAACCCAAAGGATATCTATTGAGCCTATCTAAGGCGCTCGATTGATAGTCAATCATCAAAAGTTGCTTGTGCTTTGGAAATCTGTGACCTCGCGTACTCTTTTATTATTTTGGTATTTCTTAAGTAGCTACCGAGGTATGTGAACTTGTGGACTCGTCCCACAATATATCTGCCGAGAATTGACGGAATTGTACTTGTTAGGGTAAGGCCAAACGAACGTAATTTTGTGAGTTGTCAGTCGCGTAATTTCGGTCGCAGAAATTCTGCCTAGCAGAAATTCTGTTGGGCTGCCAGACGGGTGCATTTTATTCAGTTGCTATCCAACGTTTAGGTATAGCGGTCGTTATGTTTGTGTCGTGCATTGAAACCGTAGCAAATTTTGTTTATTTACGAAGCATATCTAGAAGACACGGAAGGTAATGCCAGAAAAAGAACCTGGGTAAATCAACTTATAGTGAAAGACCTGGTGCTTGGACAGTTCCACATCTTAGGTATATGCACGTTTATGTGCAAATCCAGATATATTTCAAAATTACTATCATTTGCCTAGGCACCTATCTTTCGCATAGTCCAAATCCTATAAAATATCGGTTATAGGTACTCCATTTTATGCTATAGTGCTAACAATAAGTTGAAATCAAATGGGGCACATTATATGCAAAAAGAAAATAAAAATAGAATTTTGCACCGTTAAAAGTCGCGAAACCACAGCAGATAACTAGTAGGTACCTATTTATTTAAATATCCAATGTATTTCATGGTTTTGAACGAGTGAAATTAATTGGTTACAAATCCCGTAGGAGTTTTTTCATTGGGATAAAAAATAGTCATACTCCATACGTTATTAATGGTCGATGACACGGGATTACTTTAACGAAAACAGTTGAAGTTGTTGAAGCGTTAAAATTGATAAATGTATAAACAAGTTACTTTTAAATTCACAATATTATATTTTTATTTAACTTTTAAATTAACAATATTTTATTTCTCCAAATTATATTGATATTTTATTTACCCCAATAATAAATTCTATATTTGCGGTAGTACTACTGTAACGGTTTGTGCACGTCTCATGGCTGGGCAGGTTAGGTACATAAGTTACAATACTACACTGTCCACCGCGAATTGATATATAGTTACATACCCACTTCATCATAGTTATACACCGTTTTTTCCAAAATATACAGGTTTCCTCTCACGACGATTTTATAAAAAAAAATTGACTTATTCATCATTAGAGCTGCTACCGTAAAATTGTAGATTTGGGTCCTTAAATAATATAATAAACTCGCAATTTAATTACAGAATGAAATGCATTTATTTTATTACAAACATTTTATTTTCAACAAACTACAGCATAATAAATCTAATCACAGTTATATCAAATTACATTATTAAAAATATCCATCTAAACAATATAACTTGGCTTACATTAACTGATCTCAAACATAGTCAAGCGTTTTGGTCCATTGTCTGTTACAATTAATAATATTACTAGAATCCTTTTATTCTAAGCCGTTTATAAAAATTCAGATATATTAAAATTAAACATTTGTTTTACAACTTTGAATAAAACGTATTCACATATTTGTGTACAACTGAGATTTATAAAACCTCATAATTACATCACAATGAGAAAAATAACATATTATACAAATAAATTAATCTAAAATAATATAACACTGGGCTTACTTTTACTTACGCGCATATATATGGTACGTATAAAAAATATGGATATTGTTTTAAAATTCTATAACTTTCAATTTCATTCTTTGTAATCAATACTGGAATACTTTAAAAAAAATAAACTAATATTATACATATTTGGCACAAATACGTAAGCCCAATTAATTACCAGAAAGATAATATTAGCTCTCAAATACGTCGAGAGAGTTGCAATACAAAAATAATTAAAAATAGTCAATTAGTAATATTCAAAGAAATCTCACCGTCATACAACTACATCTAAAAGTCAAAATTATTTCTAATCAAACAAACAGGTACCTAAATGAAACCTTATATCAAAAATTCAGTCCACGGTTATAGAATAAGACTACAAAATAATACCACTTTCAAACCAAACCATATTGTTCACACTGTTTCTGTACATGTTAATAAAAGATATTAACTTAAAGATACTTTAGCTAATTCATATATCGCATCTCCTTTAAGCTGGGGCAAATGCGAAACTTTCGCCACTGTATTGTCGGAATACATGTTGTACACAGCCTTGTGTTTCGAATTATCAACATTGATAACTATTTTAGCTATCTTAACCATGATAGGAATGATATGGTCAAGGCTATAACCGGAGTAATAGGAAAGTGTAGGTGTCCAAACATCAGATATTTTTTTACTAGAAAGAAGATATAAGGAGAGACAAATAGCAGAAGCAGCTAATTCAGACGGCCTATAGTGAGCCATGGAATACTCGACGAGACTGAGATCGACAAAGTATTTTGCTAGGTGATGGTTTTTGGACGTTCCGTGCGCTGCTTTCACAAATCTGAAATTACACAATCATACACATGTTAATTAAACATATTACGAAAATTATACTAAAAAATTAAATATTCAAGTAATCTGTACTTTAAAAATAGGCTTAAATTATGATAGATTAAAAAAAAACTTAATTGATTTTTAAAACTGAAGTGTTTTAGTATTTAAAAAGGATATTTTTCAGAATATATTAGAATAATTATAATAAATCTCATGCTTCCTTATGAAGCCTGTTTAACAATAATAAATAAGGTTTTTTTATTAAATATATATTGCAAGACATTGCAACTCTTAGGGATGGTAAAGGTATACTGTACAGAAAATACATTAATATATGTAAATGCAAATGAAACTACAGATCATCTAGTTCATTTCGTAATGTAAATCTACAAACCTTCTTAAGAAGCTCAGTGGTATAGGCCTTGCAAGACAAAAGTCGAGCTTCGACATGATTTCTCTCTCACATTTAAAGACATCACACTTCGTGTAGGCATTGTCAGTAACATAAACAAAGTCACTAACATCAGGAACATGGATCTCTTCATATTTACTAGCTATAAACATTGCCGTTACACCCACGAGTTGCAACTCATTCCTTTGCACATTTGGTACTACCTTTAAAATAAAAAAGCATATATATATACTCATAATAAAGTGTAAATGTTTGTCTGTTCTAGTACACTATTCTACACTATTGGTCCGTTATATCTGTGGAAGATAGTCTGTTTATCTAGGAAGGTTAAGAACTAAAAATATGACACTTCCCATAGGCAAATATCAAAATTTTACCCAGGGGAACTTCTTGTAAAAAAAATTTGCATTATCAATTTATCATTCTGTATCACAACTATTTTTCTTCTTACAAAATTTATGAATAGCGCCATCTATCTATATACAAGTAAACCACCTGTTTAGAACTTGATCCATTTAATAACTATTGTTAATAGGTAATAAGGTAGTTCTACTTAGGGAAATACATTTTCAATATTGTAGCTGAAATTGGTATTTGAGTAAAATTCCCAAAAAAAGAAATGGAAAATTCAACATGAATGGATTTTTGGGTTTGATTTTTAACACACCAACAAATTCATAATAAAAATGTTTGCAATTGAAATAAAGAATAAATACATAAATGAGAAAATTTTATACATTTTAAATAAATGTATTTTTTACCTGTAAATAACGATCAATTATTCCAACAGTCAAATGGAACGTCTCCAAGACAAAAGAAAACTGTCTTTGAACTTCAGCCAGCCAATCTATCAAGGTAGCTCTCATTTTTCCAGTAATTACAGCCTAAAACAAAATATTACTAAAATTACATATACAAAAATCATTTATTAATTTTAATTTCTAAATAACAAAATCCATGTTGATATTGTAACTGTTTTAACTGACCCGTTGGCACAGTTTTGGAGTGACCCTGTTTTCTGCTCCAAGGGTTGTGGGTTCGATTCCCGCCCCGAGTCTGGGTGTAATATATGTTTATTTATATATGTATTATTTATATGTATATTTTTTTTTTTTTAAAAAGTATATCAGTCAATTCAGTCAGCTGTTACCTAAAACACAGGCATTAAGTTGCCTACCTTAGGAACAGACGACCTTGTGTGTGTGTGTTAATCATATTTATAAAAATAAAAAAAAAATAAAATTATAGTACTTAGGCTACTTTTTAACTTCCCACAGAGATGACAGAGACCGACCGGTAAAACCACCTTAATAATAATAGTCTGTTTGACAGATAATGGGGATATTTAAATATATAAAAGTTATAGGTCACTAATATCACTCACTCATTCACTGAATAATTACAAAATCTCAAAAACTACTAGATATATGAAATTGAAGTTTGGCACTGAGGTAGATTATGAATAGAAGAGACTTCACCTAAGAAACGATTTTAGAACACACTAAGGTAGTTGGTATGGAACTTTGTTATTTCTGGACTTAGAAGTATGAAAATATGGTATTTAGGATGTTTACAATTTAAAAAAATTATGTTTTGGAATGACATTTTCTGGGTGGTTCAACATTTTTATGTGAAAAGTATCATTATGAAAGTTTTGAATATTCATTCATTATTATTGTTATTTCCATTTACCTCATTCACAAATCCTACTCTTATTTTGAAAACTCTATCACTACTATGTATTGCCAAGCTAACACAGGTAACACAGCAGGGCACAGCTAGTACTAAAATAACTGTTAATCTATCTATATATATAAAAATCAATTGCTGTTCGTTAGTCTCTCTAAAACTCGAGAACGGCTGAACAGATTTATCTTATCTTGGTCTTGGAATATTCGTGGAGGTCTAGGAAAGGTTTAAAAGGTTAGAAAAATTCGAATAATTGCCGGGAAACCCCTAAAACAGCCCTTTTCATTGAAATTTGGTAGGGATATTCCTTTGGCCGAGTAGAGATCAGCTAAGAACGGGTTTTATGAAATTTTAACCCTAAGGGGGTGAAAAGGGGGGCAAAGTTTCTATGGGACAACGTGATTCCTTGGTCCAATCTACTAACAGAATTGATTGAAGACGTGTTTTATAATTTTTTAAATTTTAGTTAAATACCCGTGCGAACCCGGGGCGGGCCGCTAGTTTTTAATGAAAATAACATACCTGTTTCTTCAAGTGATCCTCTTCAATTGGATATTTTTCTTCAAGATCTGTTAAATACTTATAAATGTCTTTTATATAAATAGACATAAGTAAGGGGCTGTTTTTGTCACCAGCATCAATATCTTCAATATCTTCTGGCAGTTTTGGTGGAGATATAATTTGAATTTGAACATTTTCCTGCTTTTGTACTGATGATGTTTCGTCATTTTCAGCTATTTTCAGTTTGCATAATGATTCAACAGTTGTCTTAGGAATAGTTTTTAGTGCACTTTTACATTCTTTAACATTATCTTTTAGAGAAGTTAATTTAGTCACCTTTTTTACATCTTGCGTAGTTTTTTTTACTTGTAGTGGATTTGTTTCTTTTGTGTAATGGGGTTTATTTTGAGCATCTTTAAGGGCAGCCTGCTGTTAACATAAATTTTGATATATAGAAATGTCTTAGTTATACTGCATAAAAATAAAATATATAAGGTTACCCAGCAGTAGGAATTTCACAGACAAAAAATAGCTTATATTCTTTACGTTCATAGGTACTTATATTAATTGGAATGTGTAATTTTTTTATACTTAATTTACTATTAACAGTTTCTACATAGCAATGAGAGTTATGTTATTATAAAAGTTATTGTAAAACTTTAAAGAAAACAAAGAATTCAAAAGCAAATTATTATGAAAATTGTATTGATGCTATAAAATATATTAAGAACTCTTGCATCAAAAACAGTTTTAATAACGAAATATTTCTACTATATTTAATAACTATTATTTTTATTTTTATATGGATTGTTATGTATGAAACCTATACAACCCCCTAAAATAATTACAATACCTAATTAATGTTGCTTAATTAAAACAAGTTAAATCCTGTAGAAGTTTTTCATAATTAAAATATGTTGAGTAGTATGATAATATGTGTTGAAAATACTCATTGTTATTTTATAACCATTTAAAATTTCTAAAATCTAGTTTGAGCATTTAACATATACCTACTAAGTTTTTTTTTTTTTTTTTAGTCAACTAATACTATATGTTATTTAGCTTATAAACTTTTTAATATAATACTGGAATATTACTAAAACTACTTTATGTTTTATAGTGATAAGGCAATATCTTGAGAAGAACTAGAAAGGCTAGAAATTCTCTAAGTTTATATAGAATAAATTATTAAGTTGAATACTTATAATAATTTAACATACATATGAAACATAACTTATATTAATAATAAACTGTATTTACCCTGGTCCTCACAATTGCACGTGCAGCTAAACCTGCAGTACTTTCTTCACGTCTCAATGGTGGTCTTGACGAAGGCTGAATAACTGTTTTAGTAGTCAATCCAGTGTTCACTTTAGATTGCACATGACTATAGTTGCTGTATAGAGAAATAATATTCAATAAATATTAATAAAATATTAAATAAATATTAATAATTTTATAATTAATATAATTTAGACTTTTTTCTTTTTGGAAATAGGTTTATATACAGTACAGTTAGATATGTATATATATTAAATAGTATGGATAGTTATATGTAATATATATTTTATATAAGTAGTTAATAATTGTAAAATAGTATTAATATATTAATTTGATATTTTATTTTAAATTAAAACAAAAAATTCAGGAGATCACTGAAAATCAGCTATGAAGTATTTAGGTACTTGATAATAGCTGAGTGACCTCCTTTTCGGGGACATTACACCACTTCTGTTTTTTTTTCTGTTTTTTTATTCTCTGTTTGTTCCCGAATAAATAAATAAATAAATAAATAATTACACATACCCATAATTTAAAAACTTGAAATTTTATTTTAAAATATCTTTGTAAATAAAATGAACGATAAAACCGTTAACATTAGAATATTGAAAGTTTTTATCACTTGAGGGTACATATTTAATATTTACTTACCTTCGGACAATACCACGATTGATCGTAGCTTTCTTTTCAAATTCAGCAGCAGCAACGGCGACCTTCCCAACATTCACTTCACGTTGAGTTTGAACATTAGTATTCAGTTCACCAAGTGCTCCGCGAACAGTAACGCCTTGCCGTTTTGTTGGTATTGCACCGTTAATTTTTTTTGAAGCATACACATTTTCTTGGTCCTGAATTTGCACCTGTTGAAATAAACCAAATAAGTCAATGATTCAATCAACTACAATAAAAATTAGGAAGTTATAAAAAAATTTAACTTACCATCCTTTGCCGCCTGACCTGAACCTCCATTTCCTGATTTTTAAATGGCTGAAAAGCCACAGTCAATTATTAATAAATAACGATCAGCCCGTTTACGAAAAACAATATAATAGTCTCGGGCTAATCGTTTATTACTGTAACAATCTTCGGCTCTTGTTTAAAGATATAAGCAGATGATGCTTACTTTGATGCTTCTAGTTTACTAAAATTGAAAATAACGGATGAAATTTAATTATGTCAAAGGAACGTACATCGACTAACTTCTGATTGGTGGCTTCAATAAAACCGGAGTGAATGCAACAATTTTTAAAAACAAAAAATAATAGTAGTCAATTTTAGTAAATAAAATTTTGTACGAAATAATATTAATAATTAATTATCGTTATTACGTATTACTTTCACAAAATTAAAACAAAATATTGTATCAAAGTATCAAGTAGTTGTGTTATTGTATGTTTCCGTTAAACAGCTGTTAAACCATAAACTATAAATTTTTTTTTTTCTTATTTTTATAAGCCATACAATCATATGATTAAGCCGGCTTACTATGGGTACGTTCGTGGGCCCTCTTCTAATTGATAATTCATCACTTTTATAGGATTTTTTAATCTATGCATTCCACAGACCACATTCGCGGAAATGATACTTCTTTAATCAAAAACTGAATTTAACTGTCAAACTTTAGTAAATAATTGTTTGCTATTGTTCATAAAAGATAATAAACAAAATTATCTTCTTACATTTATTCACTATACTTATTATTTTAATTAAAAAGTGATAAATAAAAAACTATTGCTCATGTCCCATTTCCGTTTCCGCGCATGTGGTCTGTGGAATGCATAGATTAAAAAATCCTATAAAAGCGTAGAGAGAGTACGTATAAAAGTGATGAATTATCAATTAGAAGAGGGTGCGCGAACGTACCCTATTTTATAATATTGGTTTTTTATCTATGCATTCCACAGACCACATGCGCGAAAACGGAAATGGGACATGCGCAATAGTTTTTTATTTATCAGTTTTTAATAAAAATAATAAGTAGTGAATAAATGTAAGAAGATAATTTTATTATCTTTTATGAACAATAGCAAACAATTATTTACTAAAGTTCGACAGTTAAATTCAGTTTTTGATTAAAGAAGTATCATTTCCGCGCATGTGGTATGTGGAATGCATAGATAAAAAATCCTATAAAAGTAGTCCTATAAAAGTAATTATCAATTAGAAGAGGGCCCGCGAACGTACCTATTATCTCTAATAAATTTACTATATATTATACAGATAGGTATACTTATGGACTATGTTCCAGGGTTGTAATCACAACTTGCGTGGGTGTGTTTTAGGTATTTTTAAATGAAATTTCTGTAATAAAAACATATTATTCTCTCGAAATTATCAGTCATATACATAAATTAATAAATACAAAATTGTGTTTCTATTAATAAAAAAATACCTTACCTAATATTACCTCAAATATACGTATAGTATACGTATATAATACATATAATACACCCATGTAAGTTGCGACTACAACCCTACATGTTCGCGGTTCTACATGGCATCCGTTCTGAGCTACAGACAAGATGTTAAATTCGTTAATATGACGAGAGATCTTGCAGCTCAGAACGTCTTATAGATGGAAGTCAGACACGTTATGGGGCGGTAGTTGGTAGGATCCGCGGTGTTGATGGACTTAGGAGCTAGGTGAATGATCCCAGTAGTGAAGAGGTTCGGAAGCGTCCTCCACTCTATCGCCTCTTGGTATTGTCGAGCCAAGGTCCCCTGGCATATCAAGAACCTTTTCAGCCAATAGTGATGCAGGCCGTCGGCCCCCGGACTCTTCAAGTTTGGTGCCCGCCGGGCTGCATCAGCTACGTTCTCCGAAGAGATGGCGATGGTGTAAAAATGGTGTCCACTTTTAATTTTTTTTTTAAATTTTGTTGCTTTAGCCATTCAATCGGGTGCCATTTCAACAAAATTTTGGTATTTTTGTGTAATTTTTGTGGCATCATACTCCTAGAGACTTGTTTCATTTAATTTAATTAGATTTAGAGTAGTTTTTATAATAAAATATTAATAAAATTAACATTTCAAGTTCCGATATTTAAAAAAAATTAAAAGTGGACACCATTTTTACACTGTTGGTAAAACTGACATTAAAAAAAATGATTTTATTATAGCCTGACATCTGGACTACCTCCACTTACCAGATTATCCATTATCAACGACATATCTGTATAAATTAAAAAAATATATATTTTTAACAAACAATAATTACTAGCCGAAAATTTTTACACATTTATATCAATTTGTTTAATAAATATACTGAATTATAAAATAAAAACTGTATAAATCATTTTTTGGGCCTTACGATTATTATTTTTAAATAAGGTCGATATATCGAAATGTCTATATTTTTGACGTGACAACGTCTTATAAATCGATGAACGCATGTGCGTGTGATGAATGTGCGTGCAGCCGGCACGAAAAACCATGACTCGTTGTTACGTTCCGCGAGCGAGAGCGCAGAACAAACTATAGAGAGGCACGATCTACCTAAGCGTTCGGCTTGTAACGCATCTATCTCTCTTCCACTCCATTGGCAGATGCGTTCCAGTACAAGAGAAAAAATATTTAAAATAACGAGTCCAAATAAATGTTAATTTATCGAAAAAAATTTAATTATCAATTAACCTTCCTTTGTCCCTGTCCCTGTCCTGTATTATACAAAATAATGATAATTCAGTCATAATAATTCAATTCATAAACATATGCAATTTTTCATCAATGTTTTCTTATGACGTTATCACGTAAAATTATCGTCCGTAAACCGAGTTTACAGACAACCAATTTTTTTTTAATATTTAATTTAAATATCAACAATATTAGTTTGCTGACGCTACGGGCGGCTGGTCGACGAAACGTTCCAAAACGTTTCAAAAGTTCCAAAAGGTAGCATCCAAAGAGTATATTATCCCATTCTCATCGCGCACAGATTATAGTAAATTATATATCTAATTGTCTATACTTCATAATCATAGTCTATGGTCAAATATTGACTTGAAGTCCGCAGATCCGCAGTGCGCGAAATTTTGCGTTTAATTTTTGAATAGTGAATTGTTTTTAAATTAATTTATACTAAATAAAACATATTCTAGTCCTAAAATAAAAAAAAAAATTATAATAACAGAAAATAAAAGGAGCAATAAAAAAATAATCACGTTCTTATCAAAATGTTTGTAATATTCTTAACGATGAATGTTAACCTGAAGTCGGTAATCGACATGCATTAATGTATATTCTTGTTTGCAGTTTTTAGTAAAATGGTACAAAAGGGTCCTCGTCCTTTGGTATTTTTTGGACCATCAGGATCAGGTAAAAGTACATTATTGAAACGCCTCCTTAAAGAATATCCTGATAAATTTGGATTTAGCGTATCTCATACGACGCGAAATCCTCGACCTGGGGAAAAAGACGGTGTACACTATCATTTTACTGTTAAAGAAGACATGATTGCTGCAGTCGAGAGAGGCGAGTTTATAGAAACCGCCACTTTCAGTGGAAATATGTATGGAACGAGGTAAGTAAACATGTTTTTAAAGTATAAGCCATGTGCTCAATATGTGTAATTTTGGCAAAAGACCAACAATGTCATTGTCCATAAGAAAGATAGGTCATTGTTTATGTTTACCAGAAATTCTAAATAAAGTTTCCGCTTTTAAAATATATAATATTCTCTTTAACTTCAAACATTCTTTGGAACATTATTATTGTCCTTTATCATTTAATGACCAAAATATGGCTACATATTTTTGAGAGCATTTAATAATAACCAATGACTTCAAATTTAACTATATCTGAATATTTAATGTATATTTGAAACATTGTAATTAAATAAATGTACATAATTAAATATAACATGTCATTTAATTTTCATGTTACATTTAGAAATAAAAAATTTAAACATTAATTTAAAATGTATCAATTTCTATTCTAGTAAACGAGCAGTCGAAGATGTCCGTCGCTCAGGTAAAACCTGTATACTTGATATTGACATTGAAGGTGTCAAACAAATACGACGTACTGACTTAGACCCATTGCTGGTTTTCATAATGCCACCATCAATAGAGGAGCTTGAACGACGTCTTAGAGCTCGCAATACTGAAGAAGAGGATGCATTAAAAAAGAGATTGGAAGTTGCTACGAAAGAAATTGAATATGGTATCTTATTAAATTGTTTTTTAAACTTTAGTATCAAATCTTTCAAGTTCAAAGGTTATAAACAGTGTGTTAATTTAGACTAGATACTTAACACTCTGATATAAAAAAAAAAATTAGCACAACACAATATGCACAAGGTACAATACTTAAAATGCAATTTGTTTAGGATCAAGTTATATATTATAATGTTAAGCATGTCTTATATGTATAAGAGAGTAAATAGTGAACTGTAAAGATGTATTTACTATTATAGTCATATTAATAATGTAGATTAAATGTCTGTTTTAAGTTTTATTTTTGAATTTACAGATAAGAAAAAAACATTTGATATTTCTGTATTTGGTCCCTATGTACATAAAGACATGTCAAAAACCGAGGCTTACAGGAGAGCGTTATTTATGTTCAAACCGCTCTAGAAATAATTCTATGTACATTTATAAATATTTTTTTCTATAATGTTTTATTAGCTTTAGGAACTTCATAATGTTATTTATACATATTTTATTTTTTTATGTTTTCTTAGAAAAACTGATAGATGAATGTTTCTACGCTGAAATTAAAGTCAGACATGTCTATCATACCTTTTAAGCAGTAAAGAAGAAAACAGTTTATACAATAGAATTTAAATTAGATGTTTTATGAAAACGTAGAATTGTAATTGTAGAATTATAACTAAAAACACGCCTCTAAATCTAAAAACATTAATATTTCACCATTGAACAAGCATCCACTCGTCAGACAAGACCGCGTTCGCACCAAGTGGCACGCATTTTAAAACACCGTACAAAATGATAAGTATAGATGTCTGCATCTACGATACCCTATTCGTTGTAAATATAATACTTGTTCTCATACACGATTTGTAAATGACGTTAAATAAATATATATATATATATATAAAAATATCTATACAGGTATGTGCATATGGAACATCTAAAGCCAATTTTGAAATATAAAAAAAACACCATTTTTGACATGTCTTTATGTACGTAGGAACCGTCGATATGTTTTGTTTTACAATATAGTAAGATTAAAATTCGAAAGGCTGGATGTATAAAATACAAATCAAAAGTTGTGTTAAAGTGAAAGTAAGTTTGTTTGTTGCGCTTTTACACGAAAACAACTTAACCAATCATCATGAAAATTTTTAGGAGGTAACATAGGATACTTTTTTTTTGTCACGATAACCGACACCCACGCGGACGAAGCTGTGGGCAGAAGCTAGTATTTTATAAAGTTTCTGTAATTTTCCTGTTTGTGCTAAAAACTTGCCATTTTGTACAAATGAGATTTTCATTATTATTTACATAATTAAGACATTCAAATAAATGGCAAATATGTATGAATATTTTGAAATTTTAAAGTTTATTCTTCACATATAATTTAAAATTAAAAACCATTAAATCATTAACAAAAAATATTCAAGATTGGCATCTATGTGAACTTTGAAATTGGTCAATCTTCTTTTTATTGTAAAATCATAAAGCTCATATTTTATCAACTTCAAACTATTTTCTATTTTATTATTTACTAATGCAGAATATATACCTTTTAGTTTAGATACATATTGCAATTTGCAGCCTATATTATTAAATCCTTTTGAAGCCATACTAATGTCACTAGGCGCATAAAACTAATTATGAGAATATTTTCATAAAGATTTTATATATGTGTTTTCAAATTAAAATTTTATATATCATGTTCTTTCAAAGTGACTGAAAAATTTGTTTTAATTAAATTATATTATGTTTTAATAATTTCAGGACAGGAGCCAGGAAATTGCCATATAACTATTGTTAATGAAAATTTGGACAAAGCTTATGCAGAGCTAAAGAATTTTGTTTCACAAAATTTGAAGGACAATGAGCCAGGTATGTTTAAGGTGTTAGCATCAAGATTGTTTGATGGTCTATCATTAATTAGTCTTTTTTTTACATATAATGGACTGAGTCTTTTAACTAATAACATATTAAATTATTAACTACCATTAATCCTTTATTGCGCATGGTGTAATATTATGTCTTCTCATAAATCTTCCCTCATTTGTTGTGTATGTATATTATTCTGTTGGACCTCTGCCAATCAGTGACTGATTATTTAGAAAAATTATGCTTGCGTTTTATTTCGTATTGTGTTGTATATAAAGCTGTGATATACAATTGATAAGAAAAAATATAATTATTGTCAAACTAAGCTCTCTTCATACTTTACAATTTAAAAAATTAAAAAATATATATACAATAACTTGTAGAGCAGCATCTTCCACTATGTAGAAAAATAGGCCTTTGCTCAGCAGTGGGTTGTTTACAGGCTGATACAATACAGTACTAAAAAATGAACTATAATATTTCTAGTTAACTTTATTGACTTGTTGTGAACCCCGTGTAAATGTTCACCGTACCTAAAAATTTTGTTCATATGTTAATCGCGACAATTTTGATCCTGCATATATATAATGGCTATAAATAAATTATATTGTAACCCAAATTTCAATTTTTACAAAAATAACTTTTCAATTTTTTTTTTTTTTACTTCATTTTTTTGTATACAAAAAAGCCACTTTGTAATTTATTTAACTAAAACCTGTTCTAGTTTATTGGCTATCAATTTTTTTTTAATTTTAATAAAAGATAATTTAAAATAAAAACCTTGACAATACAGTTTTTTAAATTAAATTTTATTTAGCGTGTTTATATAAATAGGAAATATATTACTAACAGTGGATGTACTGAGTTTTAATAATTAATAAAAATGTGTTTTATTGTCAAATTTATTGTTTACTGACATTATGTGATTAACATAATTAACTGATAATTTTCTTACAGAACCGAATGCATCACAAGAGTGAACAAGCATGCTTGAAAACTGCAATATATTAACAAAGAACTGCTTTTTTCCTTGCCATTACCTAGAATTTGATTGGTGTTGAAATTTATATGGTTTGAATAATATTTTTTCTTAATGTAGAAAATATTTAATATTGTAACATATAAATACACCGCCTAAACACTAATCAATAAAAATATAGTGTTAAATATAAAACAAAGTAAAAAGCTCCCCTTCTGTTCATTATAGTAAGGTAGGTAAGGTAGAAGTGTTATCCACAAAATTTGTTTGCAGAGATAAAGAGGTATAGCTTATTATGACAATTCTGTATTTTTTCATATAATTTGTACAATAAAAATTAGAGCTTATTTCTGCATGACATATTTTATGAATGGCCTCTAAAAATAAAAAATTATGCACATGAAATGTGTAAGTGTTACAGAAAGCTGTGAATCTGTGAATTATTTCATTTAAACATAATTTATATATTTATTACAAAATCAATATTTGCATAATACTTAAAAGAATTTATAGCCAATTTTATACAATAATATTATTGTAAACAATGATGTAAATCAGACTTTGTTTTTAAAATTGATCATTTTAGATAACAATTAAATAGTGACATAGATATTTCCACCAACTTAAAATGTATTGAAAATACTTACGGATATTCCTATATATAGGCCCCAATTTATGTAGAAAAAATAATATCATATAGTACAAAACTGTTCTTTAAATGCCTCTTCAAACACTATCACTTAGTAATTCGCATTTAATTAAAAAAATCGAATTTTGTAAAGCATTTATATTTTCATGGAATTCATTAAAAAATAATCACAATTTACAGAATTATAATAAAACATGAATTCTTTCGCCAATTTTGTTTACATCAAGTGATGTAAAAATCACTGGATATTTGAAATTAAAAATTGATTGATTTTTGTTTTAATTTTGTATTTAAATGTAAAATTTTTACTTCTCCGTAATTTGATTCTGATTGAAATGGTACTTTTTTTTTGTAATTTTAGATACTACTGTTTATTTTTACTTAAAAAATAAAACCATTATTCATTGACATAAAAAAAAATATAAATAGATTTAAAAAAAAAAACTTATTGCTTGAATTTTAAATAAATCTTAGATTTATTTTTCTATCGGGAATAAAAAATTAAAATCGTGCCAAGAAATCATAAACCTTGATTAAGCATTATGATATAGATAAATATAAGTACTTTTAACATTACAATATTGATTATAATAACAAATATAAGTAGTAGGGAGAAATGTTTTCTTTAAACTTATTCTGAGAAATGAACCAAATAGACAGGCATAGCAGCCAAAAAGTTAATGTCAATAGTGAGAATCGATAGTTAATTGATAACTATATAAGTTAAATTTTATAACTACCTACTACTGCAGAACCAAAATTCTATAGACAGTGGTCAATTGTTCAATTTCATAATAATTTACTTATGTATAATGTATTTTTACACACTGCCAATTCAATGTTTGTAGTCTGAAATATTCTCCAAGTTGGTAATTTATGAAGAAGTTCTTTATGTCAGTTGATATTTTCTATATATATATATATATATATATATATATATATATATATATAGAAAATACTAACTACAACTAGCAAAACCGGCGAACTCCGTTTCGCCATTAACTTATTTTCGTGAGGGATACTCACACCACGTTCTGGCGCCATCTGCTCCACCACCATGCAAAACTATATTGGTTTGTAGTACATGCTATGTATCAGAGATGGCGCTGTATGTGAAAAATGATTTTCCCTGTTTTCCTGCTTTTTTGTTGAAATTTTTCCTGAATTTTGTTTGCTATAAACCTCACGGAGCCCGAGACCTTTCCAACGAATGCAAAACCGTGGAAATCGGTTCGTGCGTTCTGGAATTATAGCGTCAGGAAGGAAAACCCGACTTATTTTTATATTATAGATAAATCTATAGCTATAGCTTTATGATAAATACATAAATGTGAAACATTTTAGTAAATATATTAAAATAGATGTACTTTTAATGTTCTTTCATCTTGTTCCTAACAAAACTTTTCAAATTTGCGACGTGATCTTTCAAATGCATTTTTATTTATTAATATTTCGTGTTTTGAAAGTGCAATTTAGTATGCATAATTTATTATTATTATTTTTTTTAATTGAAAATAGTGTATAGTCTTATGTTAAACAATGTTTCTTATATTTTCAAGACTTTTTTTATTATACATATATAGGTAAATCTAAGTTCTGCCTCATGATATTTCTGTATAGACTTTTCTACTTTATATTATTGGTAATATTACTCAAAATGTTGAGTTCAACAATTACTATATATATATATATATAAATCTTTGAAATTTATCTTGATGTATTGTAGAATTTTATTACTGTCTATTGTTCAAGTAGATTTAGTAAATATAGTAGGTATATTTAATAAAGTTAGGTAAAGTTTCGCATTATATTAAATGTTGCCATAAGCGATCTTTAATGTTTGTATTATTCTCATAAAAGCAGGTTAAGCAGTATTGTCTTAAATTATTTAGATTTACATTAAATTTGTCAAAGTTTTTTTTTGCGTTCTAATTTTTGATGAAGCTATTAATTCGTGCTTTTTGAAAAGAAAAAAAAATAACGATTTTTAAAATAAAATAATTTTTGAAAACTAAGTGAATTTTTCATAATTTTAGTGTATCATTGTTGATGTTCTATCGCTATAGTTATGTAATTGTTAATATTTTTATTACATTAATAATTATTTTTAATAAGATATTAAAGAAATTATAACATTCCTTACAAAATATATATTTTTTTTAATGTTTAATCATGCTAAATCGTAATATACTAAGATAAAAAACAGAATTAAAATTAAAAAAAAACAAATTATGTATTTTTAAACTGTCAGGTAATTATATGTTATTTCTAGACACATTATAAATATTGTTTATTTACATTAAATTCTTTCAATTAATACATCAATTATTTTAATTAACAAAACGTATTTCACAAAATGACCTATTATACTACTATAAATCTAATAAAGACTAGTAGCATATTAAAATCATATGAACTGTTTAATAATTATGATCTTATTAATACAATCTTATAACAATTTATCCTGTTATCTATGTTTGGAAGTTAAATAGTAATTTAACTTACATTTGTCAGTCTTCTGCAAAGTAGTGTAATGGTGTTTTATATATGAAATGTCTCAAGAGATGTATTGGTTTCAATGTTATTAAGTTACATAAGTAATATAAAAGCTATTTTACCTAGACATTGTTTAGTTTTAATTTTAATTATTAAATATAAACCATCTAAATTTGTATGAAAAACGAAACAAAAAGATTAAAATACTTTTATACAATAAGTGTTTGAAATTATTATAACTTTGTCTTTATCGATAAAGTAAAAACAGCATTGAAGATTCTTTGTCATGTTTTTTTTTTTTTCTTGTATTTATGAAATAAAAACTAATAATTATAATTTATAATATCAACACAACATTAATTAAAATAATTGAATTCATCAATGTTTTAGATCTACTAGGACTGTAAATACGAATGCTGATGGTCGGATGGAAGTAAAATGAAATGAAAAGGAAGATTTTGAACATTTAACTTTTACAAATAGTATACCAATCAAATAGTACACTACAAATTTATATTCTAAACATAGTGTTCTATCAGTGTATTTTTTAATTTATAATTTTTTTTTGATTTACTATTGTCTGTATATTACCTATTTTTATTTTCTTGATACTAAACCATTCCATCAATTGTTACAGAATTGTGATTATTACCTTTTTTGTGCTATTAACCTTTAAAAAAAACTACAAACATAATTGGCCAACTTTATTAATTGTGTAGTTTATTGGTGTAAAATAAATTATATTATGGTAAAACATTGTTTTATTTTTAAAATATGTATAGTCTACTGTTCATTTTTTATATCGAGTGTTAAATTATATAGATTTTTTAATGTAATAAAATACCCAGTAAGTGAGACGGATCAGCTCATGAAAACTTGCAGCCACAGAAGATCCGCTCACGTTACTGGCTAGTGTGATAAAAGGGGAGGTGGAGGCAGTTAAAAGGGGGATATTGGCTTGAAACTATCACAATACTCTAACAATGATTATGCTAATTTAATAATACTGTAATAGTTGAGCCAGTCGAATACGAGCTAGAGAGCTAAACTGTCAACTACTAATTATTCAGATGTCTGGATTTTTAAAGAATATATTGTTGATTTTAAACCAATTATTCTATTAATACCTCTTACAAGGAAACCTTATAACCTTCGGGTCACTGTTTTGGCCGCAGCTCTATGCATAGTATTGAAAGAGACTCGCTAGTGCACCATATTCCTAAGGTGCACAACTTGGAAATAAGGAAGAAATATCTCTCGAAAGGGTCAGTCTTACCTAGTGTTTCCAAACGTATTATAATATATAGTATTGTACTTTATTTCGGAACTCCGTACTATATACTATAGAAGAAACATAGTACGCGAAAATACTATATTTCAAACTAAAAGTGTTTATATTTCGCAACACAAATAAAAAATAAAAAAAAAAACATTGATTGCGATAAAGCTTATGCCAGTTTTATTGAAAACAAAAGCTGCTAAGTTAAAAAATGCGCAAGTTATTCAACTTGCGTGTACCTTAGGAATTTAGGAATATACTACACTAGCGAGTCTCTTTCAATACATAGAGCTGCGGCCAAATCAGTGACCCGAAGGTTGTAAGGTGATCCTCCTTGTTAGTAATTATATGAAAACAATTCTACATATCCATTTTTCTCATCAATCATCAAGATTTTGTTTAATTTAGGATATTTATGATAAAATTCCTCGATTAAAAAGTTAAAATTAAAGAAGTAAATAAAACAAAAGTTAATTTGCAGTAAATATTTATTGTTGTCATAATTAAAACAACTAAAACAATGTTTTATGTCATGATTTGAAGTTACTATTTTTTTTTTAATTTCTCTAATATTATTTGTATAATTACAAACAATTAATCAATTTTAATTATTTAAACAAAAAATAAGGTACAATAATGAGCTGGCATTCAATATAAAATTGCTAAAAACCTAAAATTAATTTTAACAGTATGATTAAGCATAAGTTTAAAGAACAATACTGTTGTCTTTATTATCCCATCTATCACGATGAGAGTGAGGTGGAGTGTTTTCACAATCTCCACTTACTGCTGCTGTCTTTGTAGTATTACTCTTTAATGAATGACTGCTCCCTGAAGAAAACCTGTGTTGCTTTGTTAGGGATTTAAGACGAGGAATATGGGATATTCTTTTCTGTAACTTAATTACTTTTTGTTCCTTAGAATCATACAGTGTGTTAGTGGATTTAGATCTGCCATGTGCAGAGTCAGTTTTATTTTTCATACATGACAAAGGTGTTCTTGAACCATTGTTGCTAGAGGATTTTGATTTTTTAGGTGTTATAACAGGATTTGATTCATCTTCATATATTAAAATTTCATCTTGAACATCTGACTGGTGCACCTCGGATTTTGTTGTTTGTAGTGCTTTCATTAGAGAGTCATCCGACATTTCTTCAACATTTTCTTCACTAACATCTTCTATTTTAGATACTACTATTGGAGTTCTTTCTATACCAACACTTGGAGATCTTGGATCTTCTTGCAGTATTTTATATAATGGAATATTTTTAATGTCACATTCCAATATATCATTATCTTCATCATTCATATCTTCTTTACTATCTTCAAACTTTTCATTTTCAATTTCTACATAATCAAAGTTTGTTTCTAGAATTTGTACTGATTTCGTACATTCATGGGATATATTATTCTCAATAACTTCATTTGAAGCAGTAGAAGATCCCAGTGGCTCTTCATTTTCATTAAGTGTGTCATTTAATGTCATGTTATTAAAACCTTCACACAAATTCTTAGGCACTGGTAAGACAGGTTTCATTTCATTGACATCAAAAGATGAGTACAAATCACTATTTATCATTGCTTCATTATTGAGACGAGGAGTACCAAAATTTTCAACTTGAGCTCTATTTAGCTTTTCACCAACTTCATCATCAATTTTAGATGATAAAACAATTGGTGTTCTTTCAAAATCTTGTGTTGGGGAACGTGGATCATATGATTGTAAGTGATTTTTTATAACAGCTGAAAGAATGGGATTATTGTTAATAAGTTTTTCTTCTGTTTTGCCATTTTCAAAAGTCTTCCGTAAATCAACATTTTTAGTGATATTATGTTTAGCTCCATTCTTATTCTGAAATTTAGAAAAAACTTTTAATAAGTTACATAAATATAATAATTAAATTAGTTTAAAATATTATTAATGGAAATGTTTCTGAAGATGTGATGCATGTATGTGTTTTAAATCTTTTATGCAGTAACTATTGAACCCATTACATTGAAACTTGGTATGTGGATATCTAGTAATTCAGAATAAGACACTATACTATATATATTATACACATATTATAATCCTCAAAGTCATTGAATTAAGGGCATTGGAACTTAGGCGGGTAAAACAGGTAAGAACAGCTGGTATGCATCAAAATATTTTAACTAAAAATCGATATATAAAGCCCTAATAATAAATTTGTTAAAAACAGAAACGTAAATATCTGAAATAATTCAGTATGTTGCTTTTGTTAAATTTTCCTAAATCAGCGTCAATATTATGTACACGCATTTTGAACTTTTAATTAAATGTAGTTTTTAGTATGCACATGCTTGAAAACATCATGGATATATATAAAATGCAAACCTGTAGCGGAGTGCGAGTTATTTCAGGCGTAGGAGATCGAGGATCGGGGTTAATGCAGATATCCTTGTCCAAGTCGTTTTTTTGCGCGAGTGCATCCGTCTCCGTGTTTGATTTACTAATATTACTCCCCATAGTTCTTTTGAAATATTACTTAATATGATCTTTGTAATAAACTAATGCAATCACAATTCCATATTTTTCATAATATCAATTACAAAACACTAAGTTTAAAAATATTACAAATTTTAAGATGTACTAAACTCAAAACATCTAACGGCTGCAACTGTCAACATTTGTTTCCAATTTTAAACTCAACATGTGTTTCAAGCACGGTCTAACACATAGGTCTTGCAATGACAGTAGTGGGGATACATCATCTTAATGATGGCTGTTCTTCTATAATATCTCTATGGTTCTTTTCAATTTACGGCCGCCAGACCTAGATCGTGCGCCAGAGCCAGGGTTGTAATCGGAATTTGCGTGAGTAACAAAACAAAATTGTATTTCTATTATTTGTGTATTTATTAATTTAAGTAAAGACTGAGAATTTCGAGAGATTGTTTTTATTATAAAAATGTCATTTAAAAATATCTAAAATATACGGTTAAATAGTCGTTTGCAGTCGCTTGTCACTCAACCGGCGAAATACACAGTGAGCACTGCGCACCGCACCCATGGATAGCAACGACGTACAGTGGTTAACATAAACGTTAACAAAAGAAAAGTTGTAACACGACCGTACTATCTCTCAGTATTGAAATTGGGCTTCTTTGCAAGCCCTGTCATTAAGACCGTGTGCGTGAAATTATGTATAATCTTGGTTACAAAATTATTGATACATCTTTGACCTAAAGGTTGTAGATACCAGGTCATAAAATCCCAAAAAAAAAAAAATTGATACATCTATGTGTTATCACAGTTTGATACTTGAGGATAATATTCAAATAATATAATTTACTTTATAATTTTGAAACTATAGTTGTTTTGGCACGATTGGATAAAATTATGAGAGTAAAATATTTACGATGTGCACGTAAACCGACAGCCAAAAAGCGACATGATGAAGTTAGCTGATAGCTTTCACTCAAGTTACCGTGAAAAGTCATAGCTATATTCAAAGTATTTTCTCAAATATTCATTAATCTACCAGACGCTATTGTAAATTATATTTTATTTACTTTTAAAATGGTTACAAATAAGTGAGAATAAAATTATTAAAAATAAAAATAATTAAGCTTCTTTGTTCGGTATACATTTCAATTTATTCGTCCAAGCACCTCGACGACAGACGGTAACGGCTTTTTGGTTCCATCGCCATCCTGCAGGACAGCGTATTCGACAACGCGTACCTTCTGCTAGGCCTAAATTCGAACCTGTTGTCTCGCCTCTGCAGCTGATTTGTCCAAAATCGGGTGGAGCCAGAGCCTTGCACCAGTTACGAACTATAAATAATTTCCAATAAGGATCATAAGATGAATTTTAGCCAAAACTTAGGAGGTAATTTTCAAAAGTGATAATCTCGAAATTTAAACATTTCAACAAAATTTACCAATTGACTGAGAATTGGACCAATTCAATTTCTTTTAGACCAAGTTTAATACCACGGAGTAAATGATTACCAAGAGTGCGAACGTAATGTTGAAAGAACAGAACGGCATCAATTTATGGGGATAGATATTTTGCCGGTAGGGTGCGCTAATTTTCAAGAAATAGGTACTCGTTTAAATACTTATAAACTACTTTAAAACAATATTTTGAAAAACGTGGAATTAATTTTTCATAAAAATAATTTAAAAAAAATTACATTTAATTTAATGTACCTATTTGTACATTCACGAGTATTCGTATTATTTGTAATTATAATATTATTAGTATCGGCACCCACTGACTACTTGCAGAGCCAGTGGTAAAAAAATAGAACTGTGATCTGGGTTTATTATTGTGTACATAAATAACGTAAAAAATCCTATACCGTTCGCACTCCGGTATCTATACTCCGTGTTTAATACAATGTAAATCCCTAAGAAGTAATTTTAAGTTTGTTCTTATTTTCAAAAATAGCAACGAGTTTATTTTCAAATTAAACGATGTCAAATCTAAATCGACCAACACGGTTACATCCATCCGCCATGTTGTAATTTTCACACATTTAATGGGTTAACGTGTGTGTCAGCTCCGATATTATTATGATAAATTATAGAACCCTATTAAAATTATTATTTAATTATTTTCATAAATAGTTAGAACCCATCAATTATTTCCAAAATAGGCCTAATTCATCTTGGTTTCAGTAATATAGAGCCAAATCCTCTCTTTGATAAACACAATATTATGTACCTAGATTTTATTTTTTAATTTTATGTTTAATACACACACAGTCGTCTGTTCCTAAGGTAGGCAACTTAATGCCTGTTTTTTAGGTAACAGCCGACTGGTATATATGTATATATATTTTAAGTTAGCGGCCCGCCCCGGCTTCGCACGGGTATTTAACTAAAATTTTAAAAATTATAAATTTATATTTTTTATCACCTACATGCGCCATCTATCGTATAATGGTAGAATATCGTTTTTATATTTAGTGAAATTTAACATAATAGTACCTATATTAATTGAAAATGATGTTTATCTAAAATATTAAAACGATTTCTATTCCTATCCGACATATTTAGTAATATTTTAAGTTTAACAAAATAATAACTCAAAAATAAGTTTTGTGAGTTTTTAAGATTCGTTAGACCAGATGGCGTCTATGTCGCGTAGGCGTATTTCTATTTTCTTAAATATTTATTTTTAAATTTAATTACAATGAAACAAAAACTAAATTATACTGTGAGTTATGTATAATTTTTATGTATTAAAGTTATTTACATTGGTTTTGTACTTTTTACGTGATACGTGCACGAACAAAAAATGATAAGAGATGGCGCTGATTGAAATTAAATCGCGCTATTAAAATTTATTCTTGATGATATATAGTGTATTAATAAAACTGAGGTTTTAACAGATTTATTATTTGTATAGATAGATATATATACTTATACATCATAGAAAAAAGAAATAAATACATATTACACCCAGACTCGGGGCGGGAATCGAACCCTTTTTTTTTGACGCTGTGAAATGCGTTTACGCATCCCGCCACCCGCAGGCGGCGGGTATGTGGGACTCGCTGACTGTGACATCAGAATACCCACTAAAACACAGCGGTGCCCTCGTCGTCGTACAAGGACGCCACGGGATCGCTGGCGCATGCCACCGTGACGCCCCGACGGTGCGGGAATCGAACCCACGATCCTGGAGCAGAAAGCAGAGTCACTGCCAACTGCGCCAACGGGTCAGTTTAATGTTAAACTTAAAAAAAAAAAAAAAAAAAAAAAAAAACTGACTTCAACAGGGGTGATGTAATATTGTGTGATTGTGTAAATAATGCATATACATGTGATTGCAGCAACCACGGTAGATTATCTGTCATTTATTGAAGAGTTCCGTTGCATGTCTCTGAAGATCATCATCAGATCATCACAAAACTAGACAGGGACCATGGGATACTCTTCCAAACCATCCTATATAGTTTTTTTTTTCATTCATTTAATATTGACAAGTAATAAAATGAGAAAATCATCAACATTATCGAAATCAATCAAGTACGCATTATTACAGATAACTCAAAAACTTCTAGTCAGATCTCGTTCAAGTTTAAATAGGACCACTCGACAAGCGTCAGCTTACGAATGTAAAAATAATCATCAAAATCAGTACAGCCAGTAAAAAAAAAAAAAAAAAAGTCGAAAAACAAATTCAAACTTATTTTTTTTTACGTATTCAATATAAGGAAAGCACCAATTTAAACATCAGATTTGCCATGTCATACATAATTTTTTTACGATTTTTGTATTTTAGATACAATCTCAATGAATACAAACAAGATATATTCTCGATTTGTGGATAAGCGGATTTGAATAGTATTGAAAATTACCTCCATTATTTAGAAGAAAAATTAAAAAAAAAAAAAAAACGTCGAAAAACAAATTCAAACTTATTTTTTTTTTACGTATTCAATATAAGGAAAGCACCAATTTAAACATCAGATTTGCCATGTCATACATAATTTTTTTACGATTTTTGTATTTTAGATACAATCTCAATGAATACAAACAAGATATATTCTCGATTTGTGGATAAGCGGATTTGAATAGTATTGAAAATTACCTCCATTATTTAGAAGAAAAATTTATAGCATTATAGTAGAAGAAAAATGTGTAAAGATGATTTAATTTCAGCCATAAATGTCAACCATTTTTATTTTTCTCTTTCTTTTATTAATTTACCGCAAGAACTCTATTTTTTTGCGATTTAATCAAACCATAATAATATATGCTTACCTCTGCATACAGGAAGATTCCCTTCCCATTTCATATCTTCTCTACAATACAATGAAGATTTTCCTTGTAACTCCAACTTCTCATCACGACAAGAAAAATTGCATAATTTGTAATTTTCTTCACAATGTGATATCAAATATTTCGGTGTTTGACAATCTTGAACTATAACATGTACTTGCATTTTGCAAATATGAAGAGTCTAAAATTGAAATATTTAATTAATATAATACTATATATTTTACAAATGTATGTTTTTTTTTAATGGCTTACTTCATTTCTGTACATAAGTCTACCGAGTACTACATGTGTACCGTGTTCAAGCAATGTTCCAAATTTAGGCCCGTACATATGAACAAAGCGTATATTTGCTGGAGCTTTGCGTCCTGAACATGTTTTAATGGCAGGGTTTTGTAGTATTACACGATCAACTCCTACTTTTGCTATCAATGTTCTGTCATGAGGACATAGTATACAAATTTTTCGGGCTGAAAATGTAATAAATAGTGATCAAATTACTAAGAAAGTATATATTGATACTAAGGTTATTCAATGGATATTCTATTTGGATACATACGTAACACAGAAATTAATAAAACATTGTGACTGTTCGATTCCTTATCCTTTTTTTTAATGTAAAATTTTGTAACAATAAACGTAGTTACATTTCAAAATGTGGAAAATTTGACTATAGATATCAGTATGAAAAACAGACGATAACATGACGAAGAGAACACGTAACTCGTCATTTGATTCCAGGTTAACCCCAAATAAATATTATCCTTAAAAAAGATATTTATCTCTAAATTTCACGTCGTGGTTGGCGATAAAATAAAACATCGTAACGAAATCTGTGAGCTTTAGAAAATCCGAGAACAAATTCGTCTGTTATACATATATCATATATGTATCTGCGTGTTAACGTGTTATTTATTATATGTATATAGCTCCTGCGAAGAACAATTGTAAATAGAAGGGATTTTGATCAGTAATAGAATACCCATGAAATATTCTATAGGTGTTTTTTTAAACATACATGAAGTATAAAAGCGATTTTCATTCAAACTTCGTAATAAGTGTTTGGGTACTCGATATTTTTCATCAGCTCGGATGTACTGCCTTCCAGGATAAACTGATGCTACTTCTTTACTAACATGTCGGCCATTAACTTCTTTAAGGTATGTATCAGATTGATAAAAAAGTTTAGGGTCTTCTCTTGGTTCATGGATTTTGAGTGGAATTTCTTCATCCTCGGTGGTCGTCTTTGATGGGTATACAATGTGTATCGGCGATTGTAGCTCGGTGAGCCCGCTGCTATAATCATCGTAAACATTGCTTCGAGCAATACGCTTGGTGTCCAGAAACCGATGATTATACGAATGATGAATACTGTTCGTAAGTTGATTTCTGCCAAAAAGTAATATTATATACTTATTATTTGAAGTAAATTTAAATGAAAGTTATCAGAATATTCAACTTGAATAAATAAATGTCTTGAATTAATATTTCCTATTTCAAAGCATAATATAGAAGACTAAGTGTTAAACTACCTTTCTATATTAAAACAAGCAAATAAAATTTGAAACAAAAATTGAAAGATTTATAATATAAGCTTGCAATAATAATGTTATGCTTTTGTGCACGTTGAATAAAGTGCTTTATGATAGGTATGCAATGACGCAAATAATGCTATTTTCGAGTATATTTTGTGATTGTATTTATAAATGCCTATCCTGAAGCATGCCGTTATAACACTTACTATATTCACATATAAACAAAGAAAACATGTAATTATGGTAGAAAAATACGATTCAGTTTTAAATTTTAGAATATTTTTTTTACAGGACACCTTAATTTTAGAAATTACGACATACATGAACTGGACTGAACTGAATCAGCCTGTAAACGTCCCACTGTTGGTGTTGGGCAAAGACCTCTCCTCCATATATGAGAGGGGTTAGAGCTTAATCCAGATCAGATTGGCAGATAATTTTCCCTACCATAAGTAACGATCGCTATCAGATGTCTATGATAACAACCGGGATCGCCGACTTTACGTGCTCTCCAAGGCACGTTGGGGAGACCTAAGGACATACACCCAGACCGAAAAAAAATATTTATATAAATACAAATATCTGCTCCGAACGGGAATCGAACCCACGACCGCAGGCGTTGAGGCGATTACTCGCACCACTACACCAGAACGGTCGTCGACGATGTACATGTGATGTGAGCTATAAAATAAAAGTAAAACAAGGTTAAATGCTCATAATATAAAGCGAATCTATTCAAAAATGGTGTTAATAATTCTTAAAAATTTTTATGTTTCTATAATATGCTCTGCGTCATCACTAACCTGTCTAAATGTATATCCGCTTGGCTTGGTGTTCCAATGCTTCCTAGAAAAAAAAGCTTATAAATTTAACTTTATACTTTTTTTTTATTAATTTGAAATGTGGATGATATATTATAATTGTAGCGTAATTATACAATATTTTTTTTATACAGCAATATATTTATCATGTAGGTTTACATTTGCTCCAATAAACATAAAATGATGCTATTGGACGCGGAAGCGATTATTGTTTTATTTAATGGCTCAAAAAATTAAAATGTTGGGTTTATTCACTAATGTTGTAAAAATGCTTTCTTGACACCTAGCAGAAATGGCACAATATAACAATATTGTACTACGAACATATTTTAATTCTTTCTAATATCACTACTGAAACAAAATTTAATTAACATTTCTTCAACCATAGATGACTATTTAATTAAATATAGTTTTTTTTTTTTTTATAATTTTATAATTGACTCCGATCCAACTGCTGAACTTCCTAAATCTGAAGATACTTATAATGCGGTTTTTGAAGTGAATTGTCCATCATACTACCGCTAGTCTATTCTGTTCAGTCATATATATGTAGCTTGTACCTTTGCTGAAGGTTCGATTCGATTAGTCGTCCAATGACAAAGGCCTGTATGTTCTCTATTTATTTCGGAAAGACATGTTTGCTGGTACTTTTATCTGACAAATAACATTCGATATATTTTACATAAAAATGAAATAAGTTCCCATCTGAAAGATGGTTGGCCTTGAATGTCAGCCAAAATGTCGGCAGAAACATAATCTCGGTTGAGATTGAAAATATAATATTTATTAATATAAATAAATACTATAAATAGTTTTCAAGCAGCATAATATTCTTCATAATCAAATTTTACATAGCAAGATTACATAAAAGAACGAGAATTGTTTTGCTTGCTGAGTCTGAGGGTACGGTGTTGTAGTTAGATTTTGAATATTAAAAACATTATCATTTTCGAAAATCATATATTGGTCTAGATATAGATGAGTAGATCTATACTTAATCAGTGATTATATTATCTACTTGAGTAGAGAATGACGTCTTCGTTTCGAATTCGGTTGACGCAGTAGTCTGTCAGTCGGCCGTAGTTTCAATCTTCGTTCAAGATAAATATTTGTATACTAGCTGCTGCCCGCGACGTCGTCTGCGTGAACGCTATACAGCACCAAAAAATACCTACGATTATACCTTTTAAAATAACATTCATTTACCCGTTTCTTCTTTACATTTCATATCTACAGAAAGTACAATAACAGAGGGAGACTGTCTTTTGTAAAATTGACTTTCAAAAAGTGCTTATTTTCAGCCTGCTTTGAATAAATGACTTTATGGTGATTCTGCTGAATTAAGTCATAAGTTGTGACTGAAGCGGATGGAGAAAATAATAAATAAGGAATACAGAATAGGGTAAAAATATATATTTATAGGACTTCTCGATAAACAACATTAGTAGCTTGGCTCTCCGCAGCCAAAATGTAAAGAGAGTCAGGACTGGTGACGCGGAAGCAAGCGACGTACAGCTGCCCGTGTGAAGCAGCTCGTCCTGAGGTCGACACCAGCTACCCTCAGTGTCTGCCCCTGCGACTTATTGATGGTCATCGCGAAGCAAACACTCATGGGGAACTGTACGCGCTTGAACTGGAACGGGAAGTTATGAGGTATGAGGGGAATGCGTGGTATAAATATTGCTTCGACGACGGCACAACCCGTAAGAATTTCCGCCTCAATGGTGTGTCTGTGGAGCGAGATGACTTTAAGGCGGGTCCCGTTACACAACTTTGGAGGAAATAGGTTCCGGAGAAGCATAAGCATTTCTTATCTTTATGATATATATGGCATGCTTAATTTTCCTCTTTCTTCGTTATTTAGCTCAAATTGCTTACAGCAATAGCGTGCCGTTTTCGAGTTTAAATTTTGTTATACATCTATGCAGTTCTTTTTGAGTTCTGTTTGTTATTACATACAGAAAAACTCGATGCATTTTATAAGAAATAGATGAAGCAGCTTAAAACTTATATAAACACATTTTTTTAATTGTCTTGCTCATCTCTGAAAGGAATTAACGATACAATTTTTATTAAAATGCACAACTCCATCTATGACTTTTAAAAACAACTATTAACCTCGCCAACATGATCAAATTTAAATTATTTATATCCAAAAAGGGTTTACACATGTAATTCGACTTGATGTGTTTGAAATCTCATAGATGGCGCTGCTCTAAAATTGTCTTGATACTACTTATATTCATTTCTTATATTACATTCATTCTTACATTCATTATGTTTATCAGCCTAAGTTACTTATATTTCGTGATTTTTATAGTGTGAAGATAGCTTATAGCATGGTTATTAACATAATAACAACATTATTTCTCCCTTTTCTTTTCATATATTTTATTGTAACATACAGACGTTTTTACACAGCAAAAGTAAATAAGTCAGGTTTAAGAACTTTATTTCTTATAAGAATAATACAATTCACTTTCATAAGAAACAATTAAAGTTTAAACATAAAAAGGGGCAGTTACGTACAATTAAAAAAAATGCAAAAAATATTGGAGGTAGTTACATAAAGTTTGTATACAAATGAATATGTTTAAAGATTCCTTAGACTATGCGAAACTTGATGTGGCATGTGTGTAGGTACTTTATAAATATATGTATTTAAAAAATAAAAAATGTTGTGTGTATTATTACTGTGTAATTATTTAGTATGTAGTGGTTCTTAATATTTATTTATTTATTATTAATATATATATATATATATATATTTTTAATTTTTATTTAGAATATAAAATTTTAAAAGCTTTTTAAAAGTAATTGTTGTCTTAGAATTTCTTATATCTAGAGGTAATTTATTATAGTGTTGAGCGCCTTCAAACATTATATTTTTTTTACCGTTATTTGTTCGCGGTCTATGTAGTACAATGTGATCAGCGTTCCTAAGCCTAATTTTACTAATTTGAGATTTTTTTGTGAAAGTTAGGTGAGTATGTATGTCTTTATTAAGAATCTTACGAATCAATATACAAGTGTTGTATATATAAGTTTGCGAAATGTCCATTATCTTAGTTTCTCTATAGATTTTTTCAGTTGATGTTAAGAAGTCGTAATGGAATAAGACCTTTATGAGTTTATTTTGCGCTATTTGCAAGAGTGTTAAGTTCGTCTTAGCAGCTGTACCCCAAATCTCTATAAGGTAATCCAGGTGTGGTTTCACAAGTGAATTGTATACATTATACTTCACTTTTCGCGGTAAACATCGCACAATACTACGCAATAAGCCCGTAAGAGAAGTTAGTTTTTGTTTTACCCTAGCAATATGTGGCTTCCATGAGATAGTGCTATCCAGAACCACACCTAAGTATTTATCTTTGTCTACCTTATTAATTATTTGATTATTTATTTTGAGCGGTTCGTGATCGGGAATCTTTTTATTTTTCGCGGCAAATATTACGTAGTTAGTCTTAGATACATTAATAGTAAGTAAATTATCGTGAAACCACCTCTCCAAGGTATCGAGATCACTCTGAGCACAGCGCAATATGTCTTTAATTGAATTTCCAAAGTAGAACAAAGTAGTGTCATCAGCATAGAGAGAAAGATCACCCTTTAGTCCAATCTGACTAATACTATTAATGTAGATTAAGAACAATAGAGGCCCCAATATGGATCCTTGGGGAACTCCAAAGGTAATATTTCTAGGACTACTCTGAGCATTTCCGATTTTGACTATCTGACAACGATTACTGAGATACGATTTAAACATTTTATGTGCGTTTCCAGTTATACCAATTTTAGTTAATTTATTAAGCAATATGTCGTGACTTACCGTGTCAAAAGCTTTTTTTAAGTCGATAAAAATACCAACTGCAATATGCTTTTTATCAATATTTAGTTTTATCTTAGTTATAGTGTCCATCACAGCCGAGAGTGTATTTGATCTTGGTCTAAAACCGTACTGCCTTTCATAAATGAAATTTTGAGAGGATAGGTATTGTTCTAGACGATTATAAATGACCCGCTCAAAGATCTTTGATAACACAGGAAGAACCGAGATGGGGCGATAGTTCCCTGGGTCAGTTTTACTTCCAGTTTTATAGACTGGAGTAACTTTTGCAATCTTAAGACTATCAGGAAAAGTTCCCAGTCGTAAGCAGTTGTTTATAGATTGAGTGAGCTCATTAATTATAAGATTTTTCAAACATTTAATAGACTTAGTGTTTATCCCGTCGATTCCCGAACTGGTATTACTATTTAAGTTATTTATTATTTTATTAATTTCATCTGTGGTTGCAAATGAAAAGTCAGTGAGTGAATGTGTAGTGGATCCAGTTTCGCACACTCCGGAATCATCAAATAAATTGCTTTTCTTGATTTCACTCGCTAGAGTCAAGCCAATTTTGGAAAAAAAGTCATTAAAATATTCGCAAATTTCTTGTCTATTTGTAATGTCGTCATTGTTAATATGCAGCTTAGCTGGTCCACCAAATTCTTTGATTTTGTTGCTTGAAAGACTGTTGATGAGGGACCACATTTTGGCTGGTTTTTTATTACAAGCAGCAAATGATTTTAAGTAATATGAACTTTTTGCTTGTTGAATCATTTTAGCAACTTCATTCCTTTTCGTGATGAACTCTGCATGTTTTGTTTTGTCTTCTGGGTTATGTTTATGTTCTTTCCACAAAACATTTCTACAGTTTATTTCATTTATTATTAATTTATTAATCCAATCTTGTCGGGGAGAATTTAGAATTTTATATTTTAATATTTTACTTTTAGTTACATTTGCAAAAAGCCTTTCTTCCAAAATATTGAACAAATTATTTTCATTTTTATCTGCACTATCGGCCATCGTTTTGTAAAGAAAACGAGATAAGTACTTAAAACTAGACTTAATATCTCTAGTCCCTGAGACGAGAGTCCAAACTGACCACTTTTATCCTAATATATATACATTTTTTTCTACAATACTATACCTATACCTATTTTTTTTTCTTTTTTTTACAATACTATAACTACATGCATTTATTATATTATTCCATTTATATATATTTATAAATATTACATTATTTATAATTCTCCTATTTTGGTACTCTATAATTTCGGTTTATCTTAATCAGCACCAGCCCCCAGCTGTGTGAGCACATCCTCAATGACTGCTGAGTCTCTATGATGAATTGCCATCTTGAGGGTGTGCTCGAGGATTACTTTTGTAGTGGCCTCCGCCGCCCTCCCCACGAATCGGCCGATTGCGTCATCCCTGCCGTCGGCGTAGTAGACACAGGTCTTGGTGTGCCTACTCACCGCGACCACCGCATGCGAAACGCTATTGTGTATTCGCAGCCTCTTAGCCCTCGTTCGGATGACAATGACCTCCTCGCTCGTCCGACCCTGCGCCTCGTGAATGGTCATGACGCTCGATCCTTCTCCGGTACCATATCCCCGGCCTATTAACTCCTTTTTCTCCTCTTGTGTGAAGACCAGGTACAGGGTCCGGTTCTGTTTTTCGGGTATTTTAGCGCCAGTGAGCCTCTCCGCACGCAGGGAGTGGACGATGGGGTTCGAGCTGTAGATCCTGTCGTAAACCTCGCTGATGGCAAGAGCGACATCCTTGGGATTCCGATGCGTGCATAACAACTCACGTGATATATTTACCGTCAGATTAGGCCTGCTGTATCGCACCTCGAATAGGTTTTCCCTGTCGATGTAAGGCAGCTGATTAATGTCTCCGACAAGGATGACCTCTTTTGCTTCCGACAGTCGGGCGGCCATCACTATGGCACCAAAGTGATTCATGAGGGACTCGTCCACAGTTAAACGGCCTATTTTTATGCCCTCACGAAAACGATTTACCAATATGGAAGCCATAGTGCGCACCTTGGATTTGGCTTTGTCGCCATAATGGTGCATCAGCTTCTGCCTGAGATCATTGGCCGCCTCGACTGTGGTCGTAACTACGACCTCGTTTTCCTCGTCGAAGTTTCTGACTATATAAGTCGTCTTGCCGCATCCAGGAACCCCGTTTATCCATTTCAGTGCTGGTAACTGCCAGGCTCCGAAAACGCTGCCGACTTCCGGATCTCCCGTAATGGTTTTTGCCATCTCGAGTATCCGGTCGCCTACCATCACTCTCGTGCACCTGGCCACTACCACCACTGGATCCCCTTTAGGTGTATGGAAGGCTTGAGGTTCTTCGTTCTGGCCCTCGGCGTCGACCGCGCCCACGAAGCCGACTGTGGTATTATAAGCAGCCATATACCTTCCCGACATGTTGCCCCTGAGTATTTCGCGGGTGTCGTTATTGTAAATGGCTGCCTCGGCTTCTTCCAGTTCCACTCCCAGTAAGTTTTCGTGGCCATACTGGAAGCTCTGCATGATTTTTTTGCAGGTGGCTAGTCATACATCGCAGTTCGCCTTTGTGATGGCCAGGAACTCGATATACGCATTTTCCGCATGTTGTTGCGGCGTGGACGCTGGTCGTAGCTTTGGTGGTATAACTTGCCCCATGTCGGCTTTTGTCCGAGTGGCCGGTGGCGTTTGTGGGTACCTCGGATTTTCGTCTTTGATGAACCTTTCAAGTGCCTCCGATTGCCGATCTCTTAATACCAATGACCTTGGGGCAAGGTGGGGCAGTCGTTTTCCTCGTTTAGGGGAGGTTGTCGCTTGGATAATTTTCGCTATCGCCATCAGACGGAGCTTTGATTTAGATATTGTAACATACATACATACATAATAACAACATTCAAAATAATATGCGTCGTTAGATTACACGCTGTTACAGAATGCGTTGAAGAAATAAAGGTTCACTGCTCGTTCCCCGTAGGTGATAGCGTGATAATATGTAGCCTATATTATGACCCGACTTCTTAATAATATTCGTACCAAATTTGAAGTAAATCCATGCAGTAAATTTTGAGTTTATCCCGGACATACATACAGACAAACAGACAAAAATTCTGAAAACTATATTTTTGGCTTCGGTATCGATTGTAGATCACACCCCAAGTATTCTTTAAAAAAAATTCAATGTACAGTTTTGACTTTTCTACCATTTTATTATATGTATAAGATAGACCATTTAGATATGTGTAGTGATCTGGGTCATTGTTTCTGAGCTATGTACTTTCTCATAACATTCTTCTTCTCTTACTCGATTTAAAATGTTACAACGGTGTATAATGAATGATCCCGGAAATTATACATTTCATATACACGCAATCTTTTATTTTGCTGATCAACATTTTTTTAAAATGTTAGTTGGATAGGAAAACTGACAGACGTGCCAACTAATGGTAAGTGGTCAACGTCGCCCATGAACATAAACTAGTTTACCTGGAACTAGCCCAGCCAACTCATTTACGTGTTGCCTATCCTGAGACATATGACGTTAAGTTTCGGTGCCAGTAATTACACTGCCTGTCTTGCCCTTCTTTCCGAAACACAGCAAAGCTGTTTCACGGAAGAAACAAGCAAGATGGTGGTACACATCATTTAAGCACTACTTTTTTTCACTTTCTTCCACATTTTGCTACAAATATCTCTCCAAGGTTTTGCTCTTACTTCTTGCAGAATTCTTTTCTATGCTGATGATATTGTCATATATGGTAAATCAAATATTCGCGTTAATATTACTTTTCGCGTTATGAGTATGATATAGTATGATACGGGAGTATGATAGGACGCCCGACTTTATACTTTGTAATTATATATGTAGGAATTTGGATTATTGTTTTTTTTTTTGTTTTTTAATTATTAAGAACGTGAAAAATTAAACCATCAGTTTTAATTGGATAATTTAAGATTTATCCTTGGCGCTATGAAGTTGTTCCCTAAGCCTTACAAGCCTCGATAGGTAAAATGCAACAAGTCCTCCTTTACATGAAAGAGCAAATTTATTATTTGACGATTTATCATCAAATAATTATAAAATCATCCTGTTTCCTTAGGTTTTGATTAAACTCGGGGCGTCACGGTTATATGCGCGAGCGATCCCGTGGCGTCCCACTAAGACGATGAGGGCACCGCTGGATTTTAGCGGGTATTCTGGCTTCGCAGTCAGCGAGTTCCACATACCCGTCACTTTTGGACGGCGGGATGGATGGGATGGATGATAAACGCATTTCGCAGCGTAAAAAAAGGTCTTGATTAAATTATTTATCCGGTCTTAGTTCTAACCCCAGTACTTTACCTGCCTTGATAATAAATTTTGCCGACTCCCCTAACCTGTTCGCTAATCTTATGAGTAACACTCCGTTTAAAGCTGTTGTTGATCGTGGTAGGTATTTCTTGTTATTACAAAATATCTTTGCCGGGGCTCGCCTGACATGATGATAACGTTCACAAGATTGTTCTTTAACAATAAACCTTCTTGTCTTCACAAATGCATCCAAGTTTATACTAGACAGCAATTTCGCAGTAGGAAGTGATTGCCTATACTTTTGAAGATCAGAGAAGCTTTATTTTAATGTTATTAAAACGGCCTAATCTTTAATTAGAACTTTAAATGTTATTTCCAGGTTATACAGCCATTGTCATCTGTAAAAAACGCAGATGACTACGCTAAAACGGCAACTCATATTATTCATTGCTTCAAAATTTGTGAAAGGCATAAACTACAATAATCTTCAGCCTCACATTCTAAGATATTAAGACACACAGTAAATCTGTTGTTTTCGTCGCGGAAATTCATGCTTCGTGCTTACCAGTTCATTTAGCTAAAATTAAAGTAAGAGACATTTTTTGTGTAAATATAGTCATTAAAATAATTTAAGTCATATATTTTTAGCTCCAATTTCTTCTGTTTATGTTTACGAAGCTTTTTTCCCACAAATTTTTCCTTTTTAAATTTATAAAATGCAGTAAAATAAGGCTGAAAATAGTTGAAAAAAGTTTGTAAAAAAGTTTTAGATTCAATGTTAATTTTAATTATGTGTATATCATATTCTATAAATATGATATACATAATCTATAAATAATTAATCTAGAACACTAGGTATAATATACGTTTAAAGTCTGTGTTATTGTAAGTGAATGTTATCTCAACCGCACCGATCAATCTTCGTGTCTTCTGCTTCATGCGTGACATTGAAGAAATAATGTACTGTGCTATTAGTGAGAAGTAAAATTCTTTAAAACAAAGTTAAAATTAAAACTTATAGTATGATATATGTACGAATACATATTTATTAAATAATTATTTTTTTTTCTATCTGTCTATATGTATTGTATGTGTATAAAATAAAACTGTACATCTATACCATTAGCATAGTATTTCCTGTGCCCTAAGGTTGCCTGGAAAAGATCGCTCTTTAGCGATAAGGCCATTTTTTAAACTTATTTCCTTTTTTTGTTTGTAATTCACTTGAGAAAGTGAAAATACAAACAAACTTTCAATACAATAGCTGAAAATATCTGATTATATATATCATATAATTATGGACGATTTAAATACCGATTTACTAAGAGTAGCTCCACGGTCTCTAAAGTTTCTTTATCTTTTAAATTCAATTCATTTAACTGTTCTCCCCTCCGCCCATACGCATTTTAATTCTGATTCTTTTGACACCGGTTTAGACGTTATTATAGTATCGTCTTCGAATCAGGTTGCTAAATATGGTAAATTACGTGCTCCTGGATTTTTTCGAAACGATCTGATTTACTTATTCTACTAATTTGAACCACCTGGTGTAGGTGCGCAGTTTTGCAAAAATTGATTACGAGGCTTTGTTGAGGGATGCATGCTCCAACTCTTCTGTTTTGTTATTGTTCGATAAGCATGCACCTTTGAGGCCTGTTAAGATAAGACGCTTTTCAGCACCTTGGATTACTATGGATGCATGGCTATGACTCGTCAGGATCGCGCCTTCCGGAAATAAAACAGGACGTACAGGTGTAACGAAAATTCTATTGAACTTAACGAAATCGGTGCTATTCGACGGTGAGAGCAGCTAAGTGTCATTATTTTCACGTTAATCTTTCTAACACGAATAAGAGAGATAATAAAATTGATCTTTAATCTGTTAATAATGTAAAAAACACTTGGTCTAACAAATTTGGCATCCTGGTTAATCCTACCAAGTGTCCGGCGATCATTATTGGTACCTCACACCTTGTCTATACTATCGACCTAACCTCTACCATCTGTCATGTTTTATAACTGCATAATAATAATAACCATACAGTCAACCTGTTAAAGTTCTCAGTCTCGGATATTGAGTCTTGTTTAAGCTGGAAGGTATATCTATGTCCATATCTCGAAAGTTAGCGGCTCAGCTACTGCAAAGTTAAGGTTTCTTAATCGGTTAATGAACTTGCTTCCTATAAAGACTCAAGTTCTACTTGTCCATGCGATTTGTGTTTATGTGTACGAATATTTCTAGTTGGATTACAAGATTATTTCGAGTTAGACTTCCAAGATCAAAACTGTGAAAACTGCAATGTCAATGCTCTATATTATAATTATTAACACGAACACTCAAATGAAAACAATGGAAACCTTTATATAAGGTAGCTTAATAATATTGTTGTCTTTATGTACACAACATATCAGACAAGTAACAAGTTATCGGACCCAAACTGTCAATTGTCTATTTCGCTGATTGGCGGGAATTCAAGTGACAATAACTTCATATTACTACGTGCTTTAGTACCTATTTAATTTGTTGGTGTTCAGTTTAATAATTTATTTGATTAATAAGCCTACATTACGGGTCATTCTGGTAGAAAGCTGGTGTTTCGAAAAATCACCCTACAAAAAAGATGCAAAATGTTGACTCATGTATTTTTCTCATAAAAGAAAACATTTTGACTCTCTTAACTAGTACCATATTCCCAGGAAGCCATCACATACATTGCTAAAGCCGCAAAATTAAGAGATTATTTATTTTTAATTTGATTATTATTCATTAAATTGTGTTTTCTCTTACGTATAGAAAGATGTCAAAATATATCTTCCGAAATCCTCTCCCGAATGTACTCCGAATTGAGGCAATTCCGTGGAAACCTGGACGGATGGAAATCTTACTTTTTCTACATATAAAACAATCATATGTATTTAAAAAAAAAAAGGAATTACAAATAAAGCCTACAAAATTTATTTATTGTAATAACTAAGTTTTTGCTTTATTTTACGAAAGAAAAACAAGATGTCTATATATGTAAGTAAATTCACAACTAGTTTTAGTGATGCGCAATATGATATCATCGTGTTTGGAATAGCAATGGCACGTGTATTTTAATTAAAAAACCTGCTGTGGGAATTTACGAAGTAGGATTTAGCCATAACATGTACCTATTTACTTTATCTGAAAACATTTCATTGTAATAAATAAATTTGTAATAAAGGGCACTTGTAATAAGGCCAACCAGGACATTTACATGAAACAATTGCGTTTATTTATTTAGACTAAGCACTATAGGAACATAACATTACTCAAAATAACACTGAAAATATCAGCAAATAAAGTTAATAACCCATAAAATAAAAATTAGGCAGATATCGTTTTTACGCAGATATCGTATTTAATTATATATATAGATACTACATATAGATGTATGTAATTAAAATGTATAATGTAAATATTATTTTATTTGTAATTAAAGTCTTGTTTTAATATTTTCTTTTATGTAATTGTTCATCTACCTCGTCTAATTTCTGTCTGTAATTGTTCCTTTCGGGTGTGTTGGATGAAATGCACCTTTTTTACCTTATTTTTACCCGACTGCGACAGAAGGAGGGTTATGTTTTTCGAGTGTATGTATGTAAGTATGTATGTATGTATGTATGTATGTATGTATGTATGTATGTATGTATGTATGTCCATTTCTTTGGCACGCCCTACAGCCCAAACGGCTAGACGGTTTTTGACATATGAGGTGTCGTTGGATTTGTCTAAATTGTAGTAGTGACATAGGCTATATAAATTTTCAAAATGGCGCCCGCAAATGGCGGAATGAGGGGGGGGAATTGAATTTTTTTTTCTTACTGTAGCAATATGGGTATCAAATGAAAGCTAGTAAATTGTTTTATTCTTTTTAGTTTATAATAAGAGTATTTTTACGCAGTCGGGTTTTTTGATTTTTTTAATTATATATAATTATGTATCTTTTCATATTTCTGTGCGTATATTAAAGTTAAATAAATAAATAAAATAGATAAAATATTCATATATTTTTTTATTTTTTTATTATTTTTTTGTTTATTATTTTATTTACTTGCATTGTTAGCAAAATATAAATGAGCATCTGTTGAATCAAATCAAACTAAATTAAATTAATCAATTTCTTTATATAAATTTTAATTTTATATAAATTTTAATTTTATCTTCTCTATATAAATTTTAATTTTAACTTTATTTTAAAGACTTACTTGTCACTAATAGCACACATTATTTCTTCAATGTCACGCATGAAGCAGAAGACACGAAGATTGATCGGTGCGGTTGAGATAACATTCACTTACAATAACATATTTCTCAACGAAAATGACTATATGTTATAGATATATTTGTTTTTCTTTCCTTAAATTTTATTTTACATTTTTTATTTTATTATGTTCAGTGTGTCCTGATGGCGTTTGACGTCTCATGTCACTAATGCAGGCTCTGACTGAAGAACAGCACCTTAGCAGTAAGCAATGATGAGGCAGAGACCTAATTGGCCTTCTTGAATTTGTTATTTATGTATTTAATTTTCTAATCTTGCTGTTGTATTCCTTTTTTTCTTTTTTTTTCTCTGTATAAGATGTAACTATTTTAAGGTCAATAAATAGCTCTTCTTTCTTTTCTTTCATTCTTTCTATATTAAGTAAAAGTATTAAATGATTATTATTTTACTAACGTGGATCTGTACGATAGAAAAATTATAACTGCATAGTTTTCAAATATTCTGATTTGTCAAACGGTAATGCGTCTGAATAAAAATTAAATGCATACAAACTTATACGCCAAAAATTATAATTATAGTTTCACAAGAACTAAAAATACTGCTTTCGGTTTAATTCATGTTAATCTTATATCTTTAAACGAGCAATTCTTGTATATATATAATCTGAATCTCGGAAACGGCTCCAACGATTTTCATGAAATTTAGTATGTAGGGGGTTTCGGGGGCGATAAATCGATCTAGCTAGGATTTATTTTTAGAAAATGTCATTTTATCCCTTTTTTTACGCAATTAAAAAATATCATTAGAATACGAAGCTAAATTTCGCTGTCATTAATAAGTTTATAATAGCTCGAATGGGTATCGGGCGGATTTGAAACCAGAAGACCCGGGTTCGAATCCAGGTCTATAGACCAATATTTTTTCCTTTTTTTTTTCAAGTTTCTTTTTTTGTGAGAAAAACTATTATTAAAAGCTCTTTTTATTTAAATGACCAGTTCCTATTATTTTACTATTATGTCAGTCAGATCGAAAATATTATTTATGTTTCATCAGTATGTAATAATATCTAAATATAATTTAACCGAGCAAAGCTCGGTCATCCAGGTACTAAATCTTATATGTGTCGTATAAAAACGAATACACAAAGCTGTAAACAAATGTTTCAATTAATTGGTAATCTACTATTGTTTTTATATGTAGAAATAAATCGTTAAAGTTGTATTAGATAAATTTAAAGACGTAACACAAACGGTCCAGCATATATTTTCCAAATGCACTTGATATTTGAGACATATCTCAATAATAAAACATCGCATTTTTTTTCCAAAGTATTCCAAAGTATTTCCAAGTCCTGTATGTGTAGCAGGCTTTTATCATGGTTGAATCCTTAATAATATTTTAATTAAATTTAAAAAATGCACCTTTCTATCATTATTTATATCTTCGTATTACGTATCATAAGTATGAATAAAAGTTATTTTTTTAAATTAGAACAATTTAGAAAATCAGACAACCTACATATACATATTATCTTATCTAAAGAAAGAAAAATATTTGCATACTTAATTAATTTTATCTCTTTTAGTCTATACAATATTAAAAGGATTCACTTTGAAAGATATTTTATTTTGTAATTTTACTGAAGATTTATTTAAAAAAAAAGAGGAACTATCTTACCATAAACAACATACGTTAGAAGAATCAAGCAACTATACATTATGCCGTCACCAACAGTCTCAATTCGTGACTTCACTTGAATATTGTCGAAGTTTGTTCGGTAATGTTTATTTCAATACGCGATATGCGTAATAGATTGCACAAATACTACAGCAGCCAAAACGGATAAAGCCAACTGATCTCAAAAAGCGCGCTAAAACAACTGCTCGACGAGAGACAACGTAGGCGGGGAAATGCTGCCAGAATGACTAGAATATTGTTCATACAGACAATATAAATTTCATTATGTGTTTATTATGGTTATTAACTATTCGCCTTAGAAAATGTGCAGAAGGATTTAACTCTAATTATTATTATATTATATATTCTTTGATCTGACGGTCAAACATGGCGGTTCATGTATAAGTGATTCTGCCCATTTGACCATTCTAGCTTTATGGACGTGTTCATGATCAAAATAACTCTTAATTAAAAATGCGAGGGATGCTAAATGATAACTGCATGATGTAAGTATTAATAATAATTATTTTAGAATCTTTAATATGATTTTTTTGCAGTTTTCTGTCTGTTTGAATGCAGGAGTCTTGTGATGAACTTACCTACTATTGTAAAGATTTGAAAAGAAAATGTTATTAAAAGGAAATGGTATAATTTTTTTGGATAATTATTTCAAACACTTTCCATTTGATATCCATTTGACTTGACAATCATAATAGTCTGATATTTTTACGGATAAGTTTAGTTTTAAAATATGTTGTAATTTAGGCAACGACCTTATATATCATAGAATTTAGGCGATCGAAAATTTGGGACAGTTGTTAATTTTACTATGAATTCATTGCCTTTTTTTAAATATTTAATCTAATACAATTTTAAACACCCACATTAAAAGTTAATACGTAACTTGCGCGATCACTAGAAATCGCTGTGTAGTCGAATTTCATTTAGCTGAGCGCCAACTAGTATTGAAATTCGACACCACAGCGATTTATCGCGATCGCGCATGTTACTTATATAATAGTTTCACGGGTAGGTGGTGCAGTTATATCATAATAAACTTACATATAAATATTTATATAATAATTTTATTAATACTTATATTATAAGCAATACATATATACACTGGTATAATATAATAGACTAATAAATATAGTATATACCATAAGTAACATATAATTATGACCCGAGATTATCCAGGGTTGATATTAAGCCCGTAGCGTCCGCTCTACTCTGTAAAGTTATCTAAATCTCTGTTGATTATGTTAATTGTACTATATAGATCTTGAAGCTTTGTGTGGCGATAAATTTGAACATCGTCTGCATACATATGGTAGAGAGAAGAAATATATTGAGTAATCGAATTTATTAAAATTGAGAAAAACAATGGAGATAGAAATACCGCCATGAGGTACCCGGGCTAGGACATTAAACCATGAAGATATGGCATCATCATAGCGTACACGCTGTCGTCGCCCTTAAGGGTAGCTCAGAAACCAGCCTGGTGATCCCTGGTGATGGATAGGGGAAAGGCACTCGAACGCCTCGCGCAGGAGGGGGATGACTCGCTCTCTCCCTCCGTACGGTGGCGCGAAAGCGCAGTAGCTGAGTGCGGAGGCGCATAAGCCACTGGACCCCTGGACCAACTGATGTGCGGATCCATTAGCGGGGGTCCGCCATCTGGGGTAGCTGGGCATCCAGTAAAGGAATTTGATAACTAATGAAAGCATATCCAAAATTTCTTTATTAAAATAGTATTCAAAAGCACTTTTAAATAGTCATTTTACAAGTATAATATAATAAGTTAATTTTATTTAATCATCATTTAAAATATTTTTAGTAAATATTGTTTAATGAAATTCATTAAGTTAACTTCATATTTGTTTTTTTATTAAAAAAAACCCGACCGCGTAAGAAACTAAAACATATATTTAAAAAAGACTAAAAAGAAAAAAAAAAAACACGCCCAGTAGTTTAATGAAATGATGAATGTTGTCAAAAGTAATACTGAACAACTATACCATTGAAATAGTTTTATAATCGATACACTCATAAACAATTCTTTGCAAAATACATGGATTTACCAGTCTGGGCCCATTTAAATTTTACTGGGCTTGGTGAGATTTGATTTGTTGAAAAATGGGTCTCGAATGTAAATCCTAGAATCTTGTTCTATCTCATGGACTAATGACATTACCTTTTTCTTACCACGACTTAATTTTTTGACTTACAAAGTGCGCCTTCCTAATATTAATGGCAAAGTTCTTCTTCAGTTTAATTTTAAGCAAATGGATCTACAACGCTGCTTTCGCAGTCTTCGGTCATACGATTAGCACTAGACTATATATCACCGCGTAATAATGGCATAATAACGACATATTAAAGTATAAAAGTACCTCTTTTATGTATTAAAACTGACAAGAATGGTTGTTTAAACAATTTTGAATTGTTATACATCCTAAACTGTTACTTAAAATGAATAATGATAAAAGGAACCTAAAAATTATTTTAGAATACCTATTCAATGATACCCCACTTGACGTAGTTCATCGACTTTTTTTTGTTTCATTTAGACAATATGGCGTCTGGTTGTCGCAGTAGTGAATTTTGATTATTGTCATGTCTTTAGTGACACTCGCAAGGTTAAGACAATATAATCTACGTACGAATCATCAAAATTGGTCCACGTGTTTGATCTCTACAACGCCACATAGGAACAAACATACATACATAGATTAATAATAACATTACCCTCCGGCAGTCGGGTAAAAATAAATAAATATAAATAAACAAATAAATATTAACCAACAATCACACCACGTTAACCTAGCCCCGTGCTAAGTTCGTAAGAACTTGTGTTACAGGTACTAGGAACGGAAACAAATTTAAGATATAAATACATATATACATAAATACACATCCATGACCCGGTGCAGACATCTATATTCGTCATACAGATTATCTGCACCTGGCGGGATTCGAACCCGCGACCGCTGCGTAGAGTGTCCAGTTGCCTGACCACTCGACCAGCCGGCCGTCAAATAACAATATACATACACACATACACAACATAAATAATATGTTGTTAACTTGGATGTTTCTGTTTTTAACCGACTCTAATAAAAAATGGTTAAGGATTGAACCCGTATATGCTATGTAATTTTGTTAGATTCTTTTAATATTAATATATGTTATTCGATGGGGTCTTCAACATGGCTGAGCCTTAGTACATGTACTATGTATGTTCGTAGAATTGTATCCCAATAATTGTACATGGAATTACAATCATTATTTTTTATTGGAATAGGTATCTTTTAAATTCGACACATTGTAAGTTTTATAAAAATAGATTCAATAATTTTTAAAATACTATGTAAAATAAATAACTATGTAAAAATACTATGTAAAATACTACTATATTAATATATACTTCATGAATTATATCTGTTGAATCTTCAAACAGCTTTAGCTAGACATTAGTAATTTTGACTTCGTACATCGAAAAATAACTGGTATAATTATATGAAATAAGCTTCGAATAGATGTCACTTCTATAATTAGTGTAATAGAACATTAGTAGTTTTCCTTATTGTATTTGCCCCCTAGGCTGTCCTACGGCCCTGTGGCCGTATGGTCTAAATTATTATACACTAAATATGTATATATTTTTAAAAAGGGCCTTGTACAACAAGGTATCAATCAAACAAAAAAGATCTTAAATTGACAACTCTATTACAAAATTTACTTAATAGAATTAATTTCGACATTGGACTTTCAAGGACAACATTTAGATGAGTACATAAGGACTCTAAATACACTCGATAAATAATTCACTCAATATTAATATGTAAATATAAGTTAGAAATAAAAAAAAAAAAACTGTTTAAATATTCTTATTAACAGTATTTACACAGCAAGGATGAAATGGTGGATTGGGGCAGGTGAATGCTTGACAGGGAGGCACAACCGGATAACATTCGCCTGGATACCAGACTGTTCTCGCATATTTACCACTCGGCCTCGTTGCTGCTCCGTGATTAAAACAGTCCGCTTTGCATGGATAATCGTAGCAACAGGGTCTGTGTGTGATTTTTTCAATTAAGTTCTTTAGATAAAAAGATAGGTTATTACAAGCTACAAAATTATATAGAATCTATATCAAATAAATTTTATTGTCGATGAAATATTTGCTGAATAAAATTGAAAACTGGAGCGAACCTTCCCCTTTTTCTATTTCTAACTTTCTTCTACTTCCCTTATTCTTTCGTCCCCTCATAATTCATTCCTCCGGTGATGCAGGTAGTTATCACCATTGGGATTACTTAACATCAAGGGGCCCATCTGCTTGTTTACTGATTATTTATATATAAAAAATTAATATAGTAAAGATTTTTACCCACTATCTCTATAATAATAGAAGACGCTTTATACACGTAACATAGCCATAAACGCCACGACAAACATCTATATGGCTTTTACATACAAACAATTGCCTTGAGTGGGGATTGAACCCATAACCGCTAACATAGCAGCCTGTTCCTGTGACCACTGCACTAACGCGTCGTCTATAATCGTATTATAACTATATTTTTTTTTTCAAAGAAACTCAGGTCTTTTAAAATACTTATAATACAAATATTAAAATTTTGTTAAATATTTTTATTTATATATTTTTTTCTCTACCTTTCACGAGGTGCATTACTAGGTCCTCCGCAATATGGTGCTGATTCTCTTTGAAATGGCTGTGGTCGAGGTTGTCCATAGCAGGGTCTCTTATAATAAATGCTGTACTCTCCTTTGACACATCCGTATCTTGCTGCTGGTCGTTGACATTCGAAACCTCGTGGTAATACAGACATGACTGTTTATAGCTTAACCTACACAGTAAAAGTGGGATAGTAAAAAGTCATTATTTTGTTTCTGTGTATATTTACTCAGTATAATGTACTAACCTGGGTATGAGAAATTACCTTAGCTTTGTTCGTATTTATTGTGAAATTTTCTATTTTTATTAAATTAAATAGATATATTTTTTAATTTTTTTTAATCATTATTAACGTAGATTTTTTACTTCATAATTTTGACATATGAAAAACTATATATATTTTTTTTGTTATACATTATTAAGCGTATTAAAACTTACTGGCCAATTTTAACAATTGTATAGGTTATATGTGTAATTACGTGCAAAATATAAAAAATATAATTTACTACTTAAATAAAATTAATGGTCCTAATTATTGATCGTCAATAGTAACATATGTTTATATACGAGTATATAAAATAACATGTCCAGACTGACATTCATAATCCCCGAGTGTCGAGATTCGAAGTTAAATAAATAAAATTTGGCGCGTAGGATCTTTTCAAAACCTCGATATGATTATGAAACGGAGGTATTTTTGAACATTCCCTTCAATAAAATAAAATTCTAAAGTTCTTTCAATAAAATAAAACTGTTAGTCAGTTTTATTTTATTGAAAATAAAATTAATGGCTTAAAGATTAAGATGCCTTGTTAAAAATCGATAAATATTTATGACTGGTATCTTATAATAATTGTCTTTTATTTCTCTTAATGTTATATCGAACTCTCATTCTTACCTAAAACTATAGAAAAATAACGATTTCTTGTTCAACGGCATCCTAGTCAACGTTTTGACTTCGTCATACCAGTGAAGGCGAGTAATAGTAGACATTGCAGGCAGTAGAGGAACGTCCCTGCTTCATACTACTCGTCATCGTCACATGAAATAACTATCTTGTTCTTGTCCACATAATGGTACTCAAGAAAACTATCAATTTTCACGTAATAAACCTTTGATCCTTTTTTAAAATTAGTTTCATAGAAAAGTGACTGGTAGAGATAATTCTTTAGCAATAAATTCTGTATAAAACGGTTCTCCTCCGTTGATAAGTTGATGACCAGTCTGCTGGTATTTAGGGCTCCAGACAAACGAATCTACTCACAATAATTACCTTCTCAAAGAACATTAGCTTTTGTATACAACCTTTGATTCCAAAGTTAATAGAGATTTTCTTAATAAATCCTGATCGTCGTTTGTCTTGTTTTAACTGAAAGTCAAACGAGTGTTCCTAAAAGACTTGGTTGAAACTCTTTCCAAATAAGCCATTGACAGACAGAACAATAGGAACAATTATCATTGAATTGAAATTTCACAGGTCGGTCACCACGTGGGTTAAGTGTAAATATTTACTTAATATTTCTTTTTCCGCCTTTACTATATTAGCAACAGGTAAAATAGTGACATCAACAATTTCTGGGAGCGTTGGTCGCCTTAATACCACTGTATGAGGTTTATAGGCTGAAATAAACCTGTAAGTGAAAATAAATAGAAGCTAATGATGGTTGTTATTATAAAAAGTACTACTATATTTCCAACAAGGCCGTGTCGAAAACCAAGTTATCATTATAATATATATTAACTAACCTTATCTACTCCTGGAACTGCTCAATATAGTAGATAGATGAATATTTTGAAACTGGTAACTAAATAATTGAAACTACACATTTTAAAATATTCTTTATTTATATATGGACAAAATACGTATGGATGAAAACAATTTCAAAAGGTTTTAACACACGTCGGACCATGGTGACCAATAGCGATCGTTGCTTTATCAAATGCTGCTATAGGACGTGGAGGTTGTCCTACAGCGAGTATGGCATCTGTAGAAATAAAGAAAATATTTTAAGAGAGGTAACGAAAAATCTTATATATATAATTCTAATCAGTTAATTATTTCTAAACGAATATTCAACAGTTAAAAAAAATATTTTTCTAATTTTTCTCACTAAGCCTCTACGATAAAATAGAGCCCCAAAAAGGTACGAGTACTTAAAATGCGTAGATTTAAAGTTTCAATTGCCGTTTTGAGCGGTTTAACTGTGCAATGCCCTTAAGTACATAATTTAAAGGCATTTAAAATGTTTACAAAACACCTATGAGATTATTTGTCACTGGATATGTGCTACTTGACTGTAAACTGTGACCAACGATCCGCTTCTGTTGCAACATGGCGGTGAACAACTGGATGTACAGCAAGGAACCGAGTGACTGTTGCAATTTGATCTGAAATTAATATTTACACTATAATTATATGTATCCACAAGAAAAAACTCAGCCAATTTATTCGAGATCAGTTGTATCGTCGTTTAAAAAATGAATTCGTACTGAATGGTTGATATAATGGACTGTAATTGGTTGATTATACCCATTCGGTTACACATTGTGCTATTTGCTTTTCTTTTGATATTTACTTTAAATATTAATTTACTTATCACAATTTTGACCAAATGTACGATTTGCTTGTTGTTTTGACGAAATGTCGTTATGACATTGTATATTTTCTCGGTTTGAAAATTATTTTGACATACCTGAAATACGAATTTCATCCAAAGTTTTTTTTTTAAACTATCTAGCCAGTATAATAAATAGTTAACATTTAATATATATCGGCCGCTCACTGGCGCTCGCATACCCGAAAAACAGAACCGGACCCTGTACCTGGACTTCACACAAGAGGAGAAAAAGGAGTTAATAGGCCGGGGATATGGTACCGGAGAAGGGTCGAGCGTCATGACCATTCACGAGGCGCAGGGTCAGACGAGCGAGAAGGTCATTATCATCCAAACGAAGGCTAAGAGACTGTGAATACACAACAGCGTCTCGCATGCGGTGGTCGCGGTGAGTAGGCACACCAAGACCTGTGTCTTCTACGCCGACGACAGGGATGACGCAATCGGCCGATTCGTGGGGAGGACGGCGGAGACCACTACAAAAGAAATTCTCGAGCACAACCTCAAGATGGCAATTCATCATAGAGACATGGCCGTCATTGAGGATGTGCTCGCACAGCTGGGGGCTGGTGCTGTAAGACAAACCGGTAAAACGCACAAAGAGTAATAGCTAAGCATTTGTGGTGCGTGTGAAATTATAGAGTAGCATATAAGCATAGCATGTAAAAAAAAAGAATTGTATATATATTAGAATATAAGTCAGTTTCAGTTCAGTGGTCAGTTTGGACACTCGTCTCAGAGACTAGAGATACTAAGTCTAGCTTTTAAGTACTTAATTGTTTTTTGCTGAGTAAAACGCCTGTCTATGTGACAATAGAATGAATGAAATCAAAAAGGTATAGGCGCATGTAAGCCTGTAGATGTATAGTACCATTAAAAAAAAACAGTTTAACTGTTTTTGTGACGAATAACTGTTTTGAAGTAGTGCGTCCACAATGAATCCCGTCGTTATCGATTTGATTTCTCTTTAAATCATATAAACATTTTGGAAAATACATATACAAAGCTATCATTGGAATGTTAAATAAAAGTCATATTTAAAACGATCTGAAGACAGAATAAAAAGTAACTTTTAGAAATTTCTGGTGGAAGAATAATTTGGAATGCATTTGGTTAACATTTTTTCGGAAATTTATAATATTAATACAGCCGTCCAGAACAATCAACATCGCAGCCATGTGTTTAATATAACAAACAAAATTTAAATCTTGTCGTGATTCAATTAAATGAACACGACATCTATACAAATAATAAATCTGTTAAAACCTCTGTTTTATTAATATACTATATATCATCAAGAATAAATTTCAATAGTGCGTATTTTTTTGTATCAGCGCCATCTCTTATCGTGTTTTTCTCTGATCACGTATCACGTAAAAAGTACAAAACCAATGTAATAACTTTAATACATAAAAATTAGAAATAACTCACAGTATAATTTAGTTTTTGTTTCATGGTAATTAAATTTAAAAATAAATATTTAAGAAAATAGAAATAGGTACCTACGCCGCCAACGCCATCTGGTCTAAGGAATCTTTAAAACTCACAAAACTTATATTTGAGTTACTATTTTGTTAAACTTAAAAGTTTACTAAATATGTCGGATAGGAATAGAAATCGTTTTAATATTTTAGATAAACATCATTTTCAATTAATATACTATTATGTTAAATATTAATTATGTTAAATGTCACTAAATATAAAAACGATATTCTCCAATTATACGATAGATGGCGCAGATAATTTTCTGAATCGCGCTGACCAAAACTTCGGCCAAAAGAATGACACTCGCCCATATTTAAAAATTTGTTTTTCTTTTTTGTATATAATTAAATACTTTAGGGTACTAAGGTCTTGATTGTTTGTTCGTTGTTAAAATTTAAAATATTTGGTCGTTATTTGTTTGTTGATTGTAAAAAGTTGGATGGTTATAGCTATTTAAGTTGTAATCTATATATATAAAGTCGTGTTAGTTACATCGTTTATAACTCGAGAACGAGTAGAACGATTTTTATGATTTTTGTGTTTTTGGATTTGTCTTCGTCGGGAATACTTATTAAAATATGGTATTCATCAATGAGAAAATAATTAATAAAAAAAACAGTTCAAATGTTTCATCCGTACTATCTATATAGGTACATATATATGTATGTATGTATGTATGTATGTATATAGATATAATAAATCTGTCACTCAATCCGTCTATTATAAAATATTTTCCAGTATCGACGCAGGTGTAGGTGATAAAAAATATAAATGTATAATTTTTAAAATTTTAGTTAAAGACCCGTGCGAAGCCGGGGCGGGCCGCTAGTTTTGAATAAATTGAATAGTCTGGATCACAAGTGAGCAGGACAAGAAAATATATTACCTATCTACTCGTATTTAATTGACTGTGCGACATCTTTTATTATAGGTAACACTTGAAATATTATTTACAGTACATGTTTGAGTAAAGGAAATGAAAAAATCGAAAACTACAGGCCCATATCTATTTTCTCACTATTGGGCGAGACATTTGAGTCCTCAGTTTACCGTTACATATATGTCCTGTTATTATTTTTATTATTTATTATCTTTATTAGTGATTGGTAGTACGGTTTTATTACTAAAAGGTCAATTAACACCAGGTAATCTAGAATAATATAATCGATGATATAATAGATAGATAATATATTAGATAAAAGAATATTAATCGATGTTTTCTATATAGACTTAGTAAAGCTTTTGATCTGGTGCCAATCAAAGCTCTACTTACTAATTTTTTTGCAAACGGCATACTCAACTCTGGCTGTCTGGAAATATACTTAAATGATAGATATTTTTTGTCGTTATTAATGTATATGAATCTACAAAGTTTGAGACAACATCTGCAGTTTATGAGGGTTCACACTTGGGTCATTTATTGTTTAATACATTTATTGACGTCCTTTCTAATAATTTTTGTGTTTGACGCCTTTCGTGTTTGCTAATGATCTCTAGCTCCTTAAAATTATTGAAAATAATAGAGATATAGCTAGTGTAACGTAAAAAAATAATACTTACTGTATCTGCCTGGAAACAACCCACTGCTGAGCGAAGGCCTCTTCTCCATATAGAGAAGGGTTGGAGCTTAATCCACCACGCTGCTCCGCTGCGGGTTAACGGATAATTTACCTATTATGAGTAACGATTGTTATCAGCTGTCTATGATAACAACCGACGGCTTTACGTGCTCTCCGAAGGGTACGGTGAGGAGACCCACAAGGACATACACCCAGACCGAACACAAATATTTGTATAAATAAAAATATCTGCTCCGAGCGGGTATCGAACCCGCGACCGCCGACGTCAAGGCGACTACTCGCACCACTACACCAGAACGGTCGTCAAATAGTGCTTATCACAGGTAATTTACCGAATTATGCGGCTCAATGTCTAAGAATAGAGATGATACAACGGTGCTTTCTTTACCATCTGACATTTTTTGAGAGTAAGGCCAAAGAACTTAGTTCATAGAATGATAGGCTGGCATACTTTAAAATTCAAACTCTGAGTAACAGAACTTTCTTTTTTTTTGTAATTTTATATACTTTTTTGGTAATTTTAGTCCTTTAATATTTTTTTTTAAAATACTTTGTTTTAATGATTTTATCGTCTAAGCATTTTTTTTGTTACTAAAATAAATAATAAAAATGCTTATAACTTAATCGGTAATAATTACCCATTTTATTTTTTCTTTAAAATTGATAATGCTATTATTATAGTTTTACGGTATCCTAATCCATTTCACACATAAATGTTTACTGTAACATTTTGTTCTCTATTCTGTTAACGTATATCATTCATATGTGTATAATTATTTCCTAATATTGTTATCACATTTCATTTTATAATTTACATTTTTAAGCATGTTATTATTTTTTTCACCAATAAAAAAAACTGACTATATATGAAATTATAAAATTATTTCAATCTAAAATGTATCTCTACTTTTTGATTATGCATTTTGTAATCACTTTAATTGGTATATTTAGATTTAAATCGATTTACTTTCTGTTGTTATAGATTGAGAGTTGTTATTTAAAACATCTGCAAAATTTGGTTGAGGTCGGATTCTTGACCGCACCGGACAATCTTCTCTGTGTTTCTCCATCCCACACGACATTGGCGAAATTGTTTGTTAATTTTAAACAACTAAAAACCATACAACAAAGAATTGAACTGAACTCAAGTCGATTTTGTATTTTTATTAAATGTATCGAATTGAATTAATTGCCATTTGTGTATCAAAATTAGATAAAATAAAATGAAAAATAAAAATAGTCATGTTATATTGTATTAAGTCTTGTTATAAAATATTGATTTGGTTCCACTGAATAGTTTAAATGCGTATGATATGGATTTTTATTCTATTTGCTAAGTAACAATTAATGGGAAGACTGTTTTCATAGATGTGATATAGTTTACTGTGTAAAATTTTTGTTCATTAAATAAATAAATAAATAAATAAATAATGTAACTTTAAATACATTTTTCATAAGAAGTTAATAGTAATATCATAGTTTTGTTAGACTGTAGATTCATAAATTTGTATTCTCAATAAAAAGAAAGAATTAAATAAAACGTAAAACTAGTATACAACGATATAATATCACACATAAACGATATGCAAAATATGTCATAGAAAGAAAAATACAAAAACTATATTGATAATCTTTAATTAGGGCTCTGCTCAATATGGAAAATGAGACTGAATCTGTAAGCAATACAAAAACGTTAGTAAAGATAATAAATTTTTATTTAATTAAATTATATTTCATTATATTATCCTAAACATTAAACATTGTTATGCACTTACCGGTTGTTCGTAATTAATTAGTTGGTATCGGACTTTTTTATTCTGATTGTTAAGCACCATTCCAGGCCAACTTGTAGGGCGATAGTCGAAAGTACTGTCGCTTACTATTAGCGGCCTGCGTAGAGTTACATTATCCATTCCGCAAGGAAGACAACCCAGACCCTGATTTTTTTATAATTTACTTAATAAATTTAATTTTACATACGGAAAATATTTTATTAGAGAATATCAAAGAAAAAGTGATAGATTGTAGGACTATGTCAAGGAATTTCTATCATATATAAATTCCTTGGACTATGTATAGACTGACAGCTAAGATGACGTAAAATAAAAAAAATAAAATAGCGCAGGGTAATACCAACTATACTGATACATGCCACTTACTAACATAACTAAGAACCTCATTAGCTTGGTATATCTCTATTTGATTAAATCAGAAATGAGCTCATAGCTCAACGAGTTTGCAAACCCAGTTACAAGTGGCAATGAATGGGGTATTATAATTCGAACAGCCGTTGATTGATGAAAAAAGTTATCGTGGTCTTATGGTACTGGAATAGCAACGACAAACCGGAAAGCGCAAATTCACAAACGCCTTACTAATATAACAGACACGCTAATTAAGCGAGTCGCAAAGACTTATTGGTTTCTGGTAGCGCAAGAACGAAAATGTTTGAAAGCCATACTAAAAATTTATGTTCAGCAGTAGACAATCGTAGCCAGATGACGATGACGACGAAAAGCTATATAGGTACATGGCATGTATGTAGAATAGTGTCATTTAAGCACATACAACTTTCTAACTCTTTGTTTCTCAGACCTAGATGCGTTGACCTAAAGGATCAATACTTATAAGAATAAACGAAAAGAATAAACGAGCAAATAAATAAACAAAAAAGTACCATAACAATGTCAAACTTAGAGTACCAGCTTTGTGGTTTAAATGGGTATAAAAGTTAGTTTAGAATATGTGAAGTATATAGATATATAAGATTATTTATGATTTTTTTTTAAAGATATTTATCTAACGCTGGCTCATTACCTGTATTGGATAACATGGAATACATTCTGGTGGTTCTTTGTAACTTGGTATGTTAAGTACTGGACTACACATTATTAAAAAAAAAAAATATTGAACAGATCTAAAATAACTTGTTAATTTTATAATTATTGAGCTGACTTTCACAAATAAATTTAAAAAATAAATTTAAATGCTGACATTAAAAATGACTTTTGCAAACGATAGTATATGTTTTCTTTTCAGCCAAGTTGATAAATAATAAAGGAGTTCGTGTAGCATCCATTTTGTATATTTACATTTCTCATGCATTTATTCAGGTCGTACTTGTGAACTTATTCTATAATTATTACAAACTTTTAGGGGAAATATTTTTATAATTGGTATAATTACTGATTAGCTGAAAGAGTCTTTACATGCCCTACTGCGGAGCAAAGGAGTTTTCTTCTATGTAGAGTAGATAATGTAGCGTCACTGCGGGTTGCCAAGCGTAGCTAAACTATTTATCAGCATTTAAATTCAGTCCCTGCTAGTAGTCCCTCTATACCAATGATGAGCAAATTATACCGATTATGCTACAAGCTTCCTAGTTATTGTTTCCTAGTTTTTATTTAAATATTTTTATTAGGTAGTAAATCCACAATAATATAAATGAAAGAGATTTATTTATTTATTTTTAATCTAGAAATTTTAACACAAACTGTAGGGGCGGTTTATAGGAAAATAAGGGTGGTTCACGTGCTCGGTACGCGGTTGAAATAAAGGCCACTTCCCCGATTCCCCCCGGTAGGCGTCAGTACCTCTAATGTTAAAAGGGAAGCACTCACCTGTGTGTTCTCCTGCACGTACCAGGCGCCTGGTGGTTTCAAGGATCGGGTGCTCCAGTGCTTACACACTGCTGCTGCGGTAGAAAAAGTTCAGTGGCCGTACTCCGGTCACACGCGAACTGGGTATCACCCTTAGCGGTTATAAGCGGTTAGATCGCGTTCACACACGTCTATGAATAGCGGAAGATTTTGAGCGTCTCTTCGCGGCGAAAGCACTCAGTCGATTGACAGGGCGCGGCGATTGCGCCTGAGTGTTGCCAGTGCTCCCCTTGTACATTATTAGTATTTCAGCCAAGCGGCAGAAAAGTGAAAGTGGCCGAAACACAAACTATTAGATGTTAAGAATAATTTCACTAAAAATAAAATTAAAAATTTTATTAATTGAAGTGTTGCTGTAATATAATGTTATGACTCATGTAAAAAGAATAGTTGACATAAAAATTAATGCAAGTGAAAACATAAGGGATTTCTCTTAATCGTGAGGCTGTAATGTCCAGAGATAAAAACATTATTACGTAACAGACATTGATCTATAATAGATCAATGGTAACTAGGGTGGATAAAGAAGTATAAAACATAACCTTATTTCAATACAAATAATTCGTAGAACGAACTTCCAAATTGCATATGATTAAGCAATCGTAGCCCACTGACTCAGCTCCAAATGAATCAGCTTAAACGTCCCACAGCTGGGAATAGGCCTTTTCTTCATATAGGTGATATCCACGCTGCTCCATTGCGGTTTGGCAGATAATTTTCCCTATCACGAGTAACGATCGCTATTAGGTGTTTATGACAACAACCGAGACCGACGGTTTAACGTGCTCTCCAAGGCACGGTGGGGAGACCCACAAGGACATACCCCTAGACCGGATAAAAATATTTGTAGAAATACAAATATCGGCCCCGAGCGGGAATCGAACCCGCGACCAACGGCGTTTGAGGCGACTACTCACACCACTACACCAGAACAGTCGTAAATCGTAGCCTAATGGAATTAAAACAAATAAGTAATAATTTTTAAACAATGTAAAATACACGTATAAGACGCTTAACCAAATATTATCTAAAATCTCGTAGGCTTGCGCATGATTATAAATAGACCCAGCCTTCGTAGAAACAACCATTTGCTAATCATCCTGTTCAAAACTAAATTAAAAGTGAAGAAAATATCTTGCAATATGCCTGGATGTGGATCTACTCCTGCCTGTTGTCCTCCAGGTTGTTTGCCTGCTCCGACTTCCAACCCTGGAATGCAGACGTGCCAAAACAATATACCGTCGGCGCCAAGATGCTATCCTGTAAGCCCCTGCATCAATATATACAGCTGTTACACTCAAATTATGTGATTTATGAAGTATTGAAGAAAGTGTGAAAAATGTGAAACTGGATTATCAGTAAATTAGTATAATTTATGCCATTATTTCATCTGTCATCCCATAAATGTAGCAAAACATTTTAAACATTAAATAAGTACTAAAACGAGCATTTGATATTACAAATATTAAAAGTGTAATCAAAATGAATCTTTGTTTTTATTCCCTTCTTCAATTTCGGTTTTCTGTTCTGAAATAAACTTTACAAAGTATTGCATTAAAATAATCAAAGAGTGAACATTTTAATAAGATCTTTATTAAAAAATAAAAAAATAAATCGTTGTTAACGAAATTATTAAATCGATCCTTATGATTAGTCATTCTTGATTTATAGTAATTCTGAATAAAATTAATGATACGGTATTGGTGTGTAAGTACTGTGTCGTACATGCCAAAGTAACGAACAAGCTTTTGTGTTCTATAGTATGTAAGAGCGTGTTCTTGATTTACTGTTGAGACACCAATATCGTCATTATACTTTATCATATTTAACGAGGCCTTCTTGATTAAGGACATGAGAAATAATAGTTAATATAAAAATAGTTTACCGGTTTAAAATAGTTTTTTACTATTAATAAATAGTTTACCTTTAGCATATACTAGTATATGTATATACCTCGCGATTTCTATACTTTTCATTAAACTTTGGTGAAGTACAAGTGCCAGCTTAATTATGGCGTGTGTTCAATGATTTCTGTGTATCTCATTCCGTGTTTTAACTTATTTTTGATATAATACTAAAGGTTATGATATCTGTATTTTTTGAACTAACAAAGTTTAAACTCGTTAATTAATTAGAAAAAAGTACACATTCTACTTTCATCCTCTCGAGATCCTGAGCGAAGATTTCTGAATTTCGAGATAAAAAGTGTCCAGTGTTTTCTAGCTCATGGTATGAACTTAAATCGTATCTAGATTAATTTAAATTCATCCAATAACTTTGGCGGCATCAAGAGACAGACGGGCAAAAATAAAAATAAAAATTTGGCTTTAGTATCGATCATAGAGTGCATTCCAAAATCGTACCTGTTACAATTTTATTATAAGTATAGATAAATTGATAGGTTTAATAATTTATACAAAGCGCTACGATGGCGACAAATCTTTTTTTTTTATAAAAAAATATTCGAACGTTATATTCTTCAGATACGAAAAGTTAAACATACTTCTACAGGAAAAAAACTGTTATGGATGTCGAAAATAAAATAATTCTCAAAATGTATATTTTTATTTACGATAACAATAATAAATTACAACCACGAAAAAACGTGTTTAAATAATTGAAAAAAAAAGAAAAATACGAAAGCTGTGTAATTAATATACATGTCATCGAAGTGGTACGTCGACGTGATAGTAACCAGAGTCAGGACCCTGGAAATAATAAAGTATTTTGTTTGTTATTATATTCGTAAAAATATATTTATACAGATTTGACCTTTAAAATTAAAGGGTCTAGTAATTATATTGAGGTTTCTTATATAATTTTTTTCTAAACTGAATAGTTTGAGCGAGAGACACTTCCAAAGTGGTAAAATGTGTGACCACCCCCTATAACATCTAAAATAATAGAATGATAAAACTAAAAAAAAATATGTACATTATCATGTAAACTTCCACCGAAAATTGGTTTGAACGAGATCTAGTTATTAGTTTTTTTTTTTAACACGTCATAAATCGTAAACTGCAATTTTTATAGATATTGGTACGGAACCCTTCGTGCGCGAGTCCGACTCGCACTTGGCCGGTTTTATTTTTATTTTTATTATGTTCAACCAAATGGGAACTTTTGTATTTATAATATGTTGCAGTTGACCCTGAGACAATTTTATAATATTTTTTGGTTGGTGTATCTACAGTAGTTCATATACAAAACCACCCTAAAATAATAAATATTGTTTTTTACACTTCTGAAAATTAATCAAAAAATATAAATAAATAAAAACTATTAAATATAGAGCTATTTAGCTTCTCTCTAGCTCTATATTTATAGAGATATAAAAACTGCAAAAGCAGAGATCTAAAATCACAAGTACAAGTACTTTGGGTGAAGAAATAACATTTAAAAGGTTAAACTATGTCCAAAGACGCCAGTGCAATTTCCTTATAGTAAGTCTGCTAGACCCTTTCTGACTTTTATCTATCATACTCGATACCGACTCATACAGCATACAGTATTCTTTATTAATACTGTATGCTATTCGGCCGAATACTTAATGCTATTTCGGCCGAATGCTGTATGCTACACGGTCGAATACTGTATGCTATTTGGGCGAATGCCGAATACCTAATATTAAAAAAAAGTAGCCGAATACCGAATAGTGGCCGAATATTCAGGGTATCTGTATTCACTATACTCAAGTGCTCCACGTATCAAGGTGAAAACTTTTCCTTTCATAATAAGTCTCATAAATTTAAAATAATAGTAACATTTTATAGCATGGTTACTATATTAATTTTTAATTAGACTCATTGTTACTGATAAAGTTAAAGCTATAACCCTTACAAATTTACTGTGTAAATATTATATTTAATTAGATTAACATTTCTGCTTAATTTCTTAAGTATCTAAGGATTGTAATGGTCGCTATTTTTAGTTAGTAAATTCATACTGACCTGTTTAACATAATTACAAGTAGAGTATCGCACGTTAGGATTTCGTCTTGTAAAACATTCTGCAGGCAAACTTGATGGTCGATTTGCAAAAATACTATCATGAACTATTAGAGGTCTCCTTCGAGTTACGGGATCCATTTCGCAATCTGGGCAGGAACTTCTAGAAATCGGGAAACAAGGATAGGGACAAGGGGGTGCTCTTGGACAAATCGGCCGTTGTTTGGGAAGGATGGGCGGTGGACATTGAGGATTACAGTACGGTACCACTGGTTGATAGCAAGGTGTAGGTTCTGGACACGGACATATCTAGAATAAAAATAACTTTTTTACTATATAGTCAAATTTAATCATAATAAGAACTTTTACTCAATTATTAACTCACCGGAGGTGGATCACAAGGTTCTGGAGGCGGACAGCAAGGTAAAACTGGCGGGCAGCATACTGGTTTGGGCAGTGGTGGTGGGCAAGGCTCACAAGGTGGTTGTCTGCGAGGCTTACAAGATGGCAACAAAGGAACTAACGGTGGTACCAAATCTGGTATAACTGGTGCGGGGCATGGTCTAAACACGGGCTTACAGTTACAAGGAGGACAAAGAGTGCAAGGGACCGGTGGAGGGCAACAAGGTTGACAGCAAGGTGGTGGAGAGGAACAGTTAAAAAAACAGGGACCTGATCCACATGGAAGAATTGCTGGACATGTTGGCATAAAATCTATGGAGCACATTATGAATCAAATCGTCAATTATATGATCGATCTTTTAATGCTTGAGTAGTATAAAAATATTTATTATACACTTTTAAATTTTATTTTGATTTTTTTGTAGTTAGTAAATATAAATAAATGTCAACGTGTTTTTATTTTTATGTTACAATTTGCTGGCAAGGTCTCAGACATTCTTGAAAGAGATCTTATTTCAACTGATTTTTTTTTCTCCAATATTATGTAAGTTTACTTTGAAGTAGAAAAAAAATATTAATAAAATTTAATATATAATAAGTAAATGTTAAGCAATTTATAATATCATTTATTTTAAACATACGTAATCGAAGTGACAAATGATATATATTGTATATATATATATATATATATATATATATATATATATAATCTGAAATCAGAAAGCTCGGGTTCGAATCCAGGTGCCTACAGACCAATTTCTTTTTCCTTTTTTTTTCAAGTTTCTTCTTTTGTGAGAAAAACTATTATTGAGAGATCTTTTTATTTTTTATTTAAATAACCAGTTCCTATTATTTTATTATTATGTCGGTAAGATCGAAAATATTATTTATGTTTCATCAGTATGTAATGTATTTAAATATAATTTAACCGAGCAAAGCTCTGTCATCCAGGTACTAATATATATAGACATACATAATATAATACAATACTTATATAAGGCATATAATAAATTTACATAAACTTACATAGATAAATATAAGTGGGTGGAGGATTACGCCCCGGCAGGGAGATTAAACGGCCGGGGGTTAGGGCCGTAGGCTGAGAAATCGGTGGACAATCCTAGCCGAGTCCAGCAATACCGCCTTTTGCATCCTGGCTGCGAGCGAACTGTCACGGATACCCAGCTGCCTCAGATGGTGAGCGAGCTATTATTATTATTATTCAAAATATTGTCTTCAATAATATAGCATCATTATTATACCTGGTTTCAATAATATAGTTTGTAATTGTCTTTAATAAATAAATAAATAAATATTAACCAACAATCACACCACGTTAACCTAGCCCCGTGGTAAGTTCGTAAGAACTTGTGTTACAGGTACTAGGAACTGAAATAAATTTAAGATATAAATACATATATAAATAAATACACATCCATGACCCGGTGCAGACATCTATATTCGTCATACTAATTATCCGCACCTGGCGGGATTCGAACCCGCGACCGCTGCGTAAAGTGTCCAGTTGCCTGACCACTCGACCAGCCGGCCGTCATTTCTTGAATCCTAAATAACTAAATTAATATAAATAATTTATATTATATTAACATACACACAATAAATGATTTGATTTGAACGCCCCAAGATATTATTTACTATCGAAACGTTCACCGCTGTTTTATCAGCTTTAAAATTTAATGCCTGTAAGGTAATATATAACTATGATACATATTTGAAGGAGTAGTCATCAGAAACTTTAATACGGCTAAAACAGCGCGAGTGATTTAGTATTTTTACGGAAATGCTCAAAAACTCTAAAGTTACTCGCAACAGCAGTGATGCAGAGTCGCAAAATAAAGAACGAGAATGTTTTCATCGTTTTGGTAAATAAATTGATTTCATTTGATAAATTTATGTGATTATTGCTTTTATCTTGTTCTTAGTTATCGAGAGTCTAATAAGTAGTCGATAATGATTTGCTATCAAAAATACAATATTGTAGGTTTCTTGACAACTACAAGATTCGATTATCAATTAAGCAGGAGAATGACTGTTGACTATGGTGCGCAAAGATTATTATTATTATAAAGAAAATGTTTTAATTAAATCTATTGTTATGGATTAATAATATAAATATTAAAACTGAAATAACTCAACTGAGCTGTTTAGTTGAGATTTACCCTTAATAAAAATAAACATTTTCTTGTGTTGACTGAAAATTATATAAGTTGAGAGCAAAGGGGAAGCGCTGGCAAGTTTGGACATAGCGAAGGCCTTTGATAGGGTATGGCATAAAGCACTTCTAACAAAGCTACTATCCTATGAGCTTCCCGAGAAATTAAGTAAATGGATCACCAGTTTTTTGGCATACAGGAACATCAAGGTCGTTGTCAACGGTGCATGCTCGGACCTCAAGTCTGTTACCTTGTTTCTTCTGCATATCAATGACATGTTGCAAACTAGTGGTATTCATTGTTATGCAAACGACAGCACCGGAGATATCATATACACAGGCCGTTCTCATATTTCTTGGGACAAATCGATGAGTGTCGGAACAAACTTGTGTCTGAAATCGAATCTCTTTTAGCCAAAGTCTCACAATGGGGGCGACTTAATCTAGTCCAATTTAACCCCAACAAGAAACAAGTTTGCGCATTTACCGCTAAAAAATCTCCGTTCGTCGTTCCTCACCAATTTAATACTCTCTCCTAACCGCCTCAGCCAGTATTGGAGTACGTCGCGTCGATATATCTAGCAATGTGCAATTTTGTGGTCATTTTGAGGGAAAGGCTAAACTAGCCTCTAAGAAACTTGGCTTGCTCAATAGGCCTTCACATCGACTACAATTATACAAGGCGCAGATCTGAACTCACATGGAGTACTGCTCTCACCTGTGGGCTGGAACGCCCCAATATTAGCTCCTTCCATTTGACCGCATTCAACGCTGGGCAGCTCCAATCGTCGACGACAAGGTTCTCTCCAATCGGCTTGATTCCTTGGCGCTACGTAGAGATGTCAGATCACTTTGCATCTTCTACCGCATCTATCACGGGCAGTGTTCTGCGGAATTGTTCGGATTAATACCTGCAGCAAAATTCTACCACCAGACATCGCGTCAAAATTCCAAATTCCACCCATATCACCTCGATGTCCGGAAATCTACAACAACTCGATATTTACGCCATGTCCTGCCTCGCACGACCACTAAATGGAACCAGCTGCCATCTACGATATTTCCGAACCGATACGAATTAGAGACCTTCAAGAAAAGAGCATACTCACATTTGAAAGGCCGGCAATGCACTTGCCTCTTATCCCCTGATGTAGCGTGTTTCAATGGATGTCGCTTTGATTTACCACCAGCTGAACTAAAAAAAAAAACGTAATATTAAAACTAGTACATCTACCAAATTGTTACCAAGCCGCTAGAAATAAAACTTCGTACCATTTTTTTACGAGGTTACGAGGTCTTTGCAGTTTTGTCGACACCTTCCCTTCGGAAAAGACCCATACTGACGACTATCTCTTATTTGCCGGATTATATTAATAAATCCACGTTTTGTCGCCTTTGATTATTTCCGAAGCACGTCTTGATGTTCCGTTTTCAAATGGTAGACGCATTTCGCGGCACTAATCCTCACGGGCCTGTTTTTCAGTGTCTTAGAGCAAACGCGGGATCCAACGACAATAAAGCTTCCTCACTCCAAGATGCTGATGCAAAAAAAATTTTACGCTCCCGAACTAACGCCAATAATCTTCTCGATGTTTAAGTAAGTAATTCGGGGGTCTTCTCACACCATCATTTCAGTAGTCCACACATTTTTGCGTGGACTACCACACATTTTCTGCAGTTACTGCCGTTTGTGGGCGACCACTTCCGTGATCATCTCCGAAGTTTGTTTTACCCCTTTTGAATTCGATAAACTATTTAAAAACTGTTGCTCGAGATGAGGCAGCTAGAGCTAGAGCAGAGCTCCCCTTATGCTAATTGAAATCGTTGAACGCTACGTTTTTCAGTTAAACTAAATTCAAAATCATAAAATATAATAGCGCGCAAATGTTCGCGGTTAAGCTCCATCGTTGCAAAGAAAAACGCGGGAATGGTCATAGTTAAATAATTGGAACATCATGAATTTATTTAAACCAGCAACCTGGCTACTTGCATTCTATTCTTAAATACATTTGCTTTTTAAAAATATATAATACAGAATCGTTCTATTTTTAAATCATCAAGAGCATCTCAAAACTATTTGAGTGATGGTAACACGTATATTATAGAGTTTGTGGAAACTTAAGTCTAAAATTTACTTTTTTTATTTTTATTCTTAGTTTTCTTGATTCATTGGTTTTCTGTTTTGTGTCTGGTTTCTCCTTAACCTGCATTAAGTAGATAGTATAGATAGTAGAGTACAGACAATAGAGTGTATAGTAGTATAAATAATACTAGCGTGTGTTAGTTTGGATATGAAAGGCGAAAATTGTGCAATTGTATGAATATTACTTGTACAACAAAAGATAAAGTATTTTTGATAAATAATTATGTTTAGGCTTTAATTAGAGTTTAACAAATACAAAAATAATCATCTTAGGCCATTCATAATCCTGACGTTATCAGTAAAACTCGTTTTGGCAACCACCATCACCACATAAGCCGTTGGATGTCCACCGCTGAACGTAGACCTCCCCCATTATCTCTGGAGAGGTTACCGATACTCGCCACGCTTGGGCAGCGGTTAAGTTCGTACGTTATCACAAATTTATGAAAATAATGAACTTACTACTATGTTATTTTAATTTAAAAAAGTCATCCTTTTTTTGTATTATAGTAAAAAATGTTAAGCAAAAACGCAATAATATTTTAAAAGGTCCTTGTTAGTTCTATTTAACTATCCTAAATGTAACCATTATACATTACATTTATCCAAATTAAATAAAATGAAAGTAGATTGATAGGTGTCAGAATATTTACTGTGACAGAAGTTACACACTTTACCTGAATTTAGAAATCATTAACATCTTCTTTATGATTTTCCAAATGTAAGTTCAGGCTTAACACAGGGCATCAGGCATATCTTGGGTTATTGTTTGTCATGTTCATAAACGATATTAACAAATGCTTCCTTACTAGTAAATTTCTTCTTTACGCTGATAATTTAAAAACATACATAAAAATAAATAACAACCAAGACCACATTTTCCTTCAAAGAAGATTTTGATAAATTCACCACCTACTTCTATAAAAATAAATTGGAACTTAGCCTCAACAAATGCAAAAAAAAAGGCTTCACTAAAAGAAAATCGGTAAGCAGTTTCACGTATTCACTTTGTGATACTGATATGGATGAAGTATAAAATACTAGCTTTCCGCCCGCGGCTTCGCCCGCGTGGAATTCGGTTGTATCTACGCGCCCCGCCTACCGCCCGATACGCCCCCCCCCTTTCCCCGTGCACGCTTTTTTTGTCTTTGTCTTAAACAATTGAACAATCTTATATGATTTTATATTTGACAATAAGGAACTTCCATACAAACTTTCGTCCCCTATTTCAACCTCTTCTACCCTTATTTTCACGATAAATAGTATCCTATACCAAATTTCATCAAAATCGGTTCAGTGATTTAGGCGTGAAAGCGTAACAGACAGACAGACAGACAGATAGAGTTACTTTCGCGTTTATATATTAAGTAGGGATTAGAGACCTTCATATAACAATAGACAATAAGCTACACTGACTTGAGACTCACACATATACATAACATTATTAATAAATCCTTTCAAATGTACAGCTTTTTCATGTGGTCCTTTACTGAATTCAAACATCCATCCATTCTCGTCTATCTTTTTAAATTCTTTATAAGGCCACGACTTGAATACGCCGTTGCTATCTGGAATCCATTACATTTAATACGAGAAAAGTCTAGAAAGGGTACAGAAAAAGGTCTCGTGTCACACGAATTACAAATGTTATCATAAGCGTATGCCTTATGAATCGGTTGTAAGAAACTACAATTTGTTTGACCTGAAATCTAGACGACTGCAACTAGAAGCTATGTTGCTTTACGATCTTTGTAATAATAAGTATAATTGCACGAACATGATAAACAATATTAGATATTCATATTCTGTGCCTTCTCACGGTCATGTGGGCCATCCCGCTGTTATCAATTTTTTTGAGTAACATGATCTTGTACTAATGCAGGTATCCGTTCCTCATTAAATCGAATGTTTAATACATAAAATAGAAAACTTAATAAATTAGACATTTTCGCTAATTATAATTACGCTTATAGAGGCAGGTTATTGATATATTAAACGGACAACCGTAAATCACAAGTAATGTATTATCAAACATACGTTCATACACACACATCCATACAAATATATATTTCGTTTGCACTCTTGCTCTTGCACCTTTAAATACGCATACACAACTAAAAAAAATAAAAATATATATTAACCTTTTGTCTAATAACCAAGAGCAATAAAAAGTGCAGCTAAAGTATATTTTGTGTTATATAACAATTTTTATTTATAATATTTTTAACATTTTAATACACAAGTATATATTTTTATATATAATATATTAATAAAGTAAATACAAAATTCATTGAATATATCATTATAATAGGTTGTAATTACACACAATTAATATGCACATTTTAAGCGTTAGCCAAAATCCAATTGATGTATCTAGGAATACGAACATATACAGCTGGGTAACCACGGAAACCACATGTACTGCCCCAAGAAGAAATACCAATGACATTTCCACTGTGAAGTAGAGCACCACCAAAGTCACCGTTGCAAGGGTCTTGGCCACCTTGCGACAAATTGCCCGCGCATATTTCATTTGCAGTGACAGGCATCGAAATAATGTTATAGTTTGCCCTACAAGTTTGTTGGTTCACTGTTCGGATTTGGACATGGCGCAGCTGATTTGACATGGAGCCGGTGGGCTGTCAAAGATAATATTTATTTATTATAATTGTGCGTTAATACTAAGCGTAACAAAAAATGTCGCTCAATAATAAATATAAAAATATCAAATATCATCAAATAGCCATCATAGTTTTTAAGCATCATACGTCATAGTACTAAAGGATTATAGACTACCAAAAATTACGTGATTTATATTGTATTTATTGTTTAAAATTATAAAATGTATTTATGCTTACAGATGTAGCTCCCCAGCCGTAAGTCCAAACTGCTTGATTGTCAGATACTGTGTAGCTTGCGCCCGCAAATCTGCCAGCCTGCACGTTATTACCAAATCTAATGGATGATGATGTTCTTAATATACCAACGTTATTGGTATAGAACACCTGATAGTTTGGGTGAATGATCAGACGGTTGACGTTATAAACAGTACCCCCACTGTTTGCGGATGAGGATCCAACTCTTAGGCGCCAAGCCGAGGCGGAAGATCCACTGTGAAATTAAAAGTTCTTGGTACAATTAGAAATATAGGACTACATTATGTAACAAATTTTTTCGGCGAGTACGAGATAATAGCCGATAAAACTTAGATAATTTAATAAAATCAGTTTCAATGTTAAACATTAAGCTAGATCAACACAAACGTGGTAGGTATAGAGTTTTAGGATAGTTAAAAGAATATAGGATAGTGTAACGTCATCAAGTCAATCAGTATTAAAGTCAAAATCAGTAGTTGTAGATATATCGCTACGGCCAGAATAAAAAAAAATCAAGAGTGCCTTGGAATATCAGGTTGTATTTTATTTGATCCACAAAAATGTACTGTCCTATTTTCAAGACATCAGAAACCAAAATTAACAATGTAATGTTAAAAACGACAGAGTGGTGCAGATTTATAAGACGAAGATTTTCTGAATGAGGCCATTTTTAACAAATTGAAACAGTTGGGTAAATTGTTAGATAACATTGGGTGATTGATATAGGATAGAGGAAGAGTAGCCCTATTATTAGGATAGCAGACTATGGTTGTGCGATAGGAGTGATTAGATGTGAGTAACTTACGGTGAGAGCGTGTTAAGAAATGTCCCTTTACCATCTCTGCATAAGTTCTTTGAAAAGAAACGGGAGAGAGAGAGAGAAATAGATAGAAAAGACATACTAGAAATCTTAAGAGAGTATTAAGCTTAATTGATAATGTTTCCTGAATAAATAGTAATATAGTTATTGATATCAGTGATCGCAAATGATTGCAAATCCACCGTCATCTACGTAGATTTATTAATAAATAAATTAGATAAAAGGTACAAATGCGTATAATTTGTTTTTCTTACCGAATGCAATGTGCAACCGTGAGGACAGATCTGTTGTTAACGATTACACCACCGCAAGTTAATCGGTTATTATTCAAGACTGCTACTGCATAAGGGTAATTGCTTATGGAAGTAGAAGAGCCTCCTATGATTCTTTGCTGAGGAGGTTTGCCTGAAAATAGATACAATATTAATTTACAAATATATGTTGGACTTTAAAAACTATGAATAATAGTTACCATTTTTTTAAAATAATTTATGTTAAACTCTAACTATAAAAAAATGCAAAATACACAGCCACTATCGTAAAAAACTAGAAAGTATATTATTTTTTAAAATGAATAATAACAGTATAGCAGTACAGTAGTAAATTTATTGTTATTACTTCGCTCAGTGGAGCAACGTAGTGGATTCAGCTCTAACCCATATCCTATATGGCAAATAGGCCTTTTGCAGTGAGACGTTTAGAGACTGATTCAGTTCAGTTGAATTCAGTATTTTTGTGTGGGTATATGTACAAAATTTTTATAGCTGGACTTTATTAATATTGTTACTATAACAATAAATTACAATAACAATAATAATATTTTATTTTCTCACCTGAAGCTGCTGCTGTTAAGCACAAGGCGAAAAGTAAACTTAAAAAACGCATAGTTATTTCTACTACCGTTTAATTAAGATATAAGAATGACAATATTATCAATGTTTGCTAATTTATAGAAAATTGCTATCAAGTAATGATAAAATAATTAGATAATTTTCCATAAATAATAATCTGGAGATTATTGTGATTATGTGTAAGGTTAGCTGTAATCGCTTATAAAGGACTCGAAACATTATTTGTTAATTATTTTTATATAAGTGTGGTACGTACTTTCCATTGGTGATCCTTATTAAACAAATAAAAAAAATGTGTGTGTAAAATTATTTAAGATTATTAAAAATATACACATATAGGTATTTAAATGTATTAAAAAAATTATACACATATGTATATTATATAAATAATATTTACCACATCAAATTGACTAAATATAATTATTTAATGAAATAATTTTATTTATTTACTAAATGATATCCGGCCGAATATCGGGCGACGGATGAAATAAGAAAGAATTGTAAAATAAATGATAGACATTAAACTGACGATTCAATAGAATATGCTGAATAGCGGCACAAAATATGGTGAAATTTGATCTCTTACAAATTAGTCCAAATAGGTCACGAAATGGTCATAATTAGTCAGTGATTTTAGTAATTGGTCAAAATCTTTGCTGGGTATTTTTATTTTTTATATCGTCATGACCAGGTAACTTATGGTAGATTGATGGATCTATGGTTGACCAATTACATCGACCGAGTAACCAGTTAGTTATGACCAGTATGTGAACAATTAAAAGAGCGTTGTAAAAACTGTGTATTTCAATATTGGGGTGCTAGATATTCCCATGTCGCCAATTTTTTTTTTTTTTTGATACGGGAATTATCTAGAAATATTGACCAATGTCGTCTATTCTTAGGCATTTGTGGTTTTTGAGGTACTAATGAATATTTGTGACTTTGAAAATCACACCAATGGTTATCAAATCAATTCTGACCAATTTCTGGAATACCCTGACCTTATACGGAGTTACCGCAACGATGCGTTTTCCTGTTGAATACAGGTCATCTATAGAAATTGAGGTGCTGTGATGGTACAGACGTCCTTGGAATTTTAAATTTATTGTTATTAATTTTATACTGCTGAGCAATTATTGTAAGCTTCTGAACAATCGTATGTATTTCGCTACTTAAACGACTGTTAATTTAAAATATGTGCTTTGAGGTGCTAATCTAAAAAACACAACAAACAATTAATTAAAAAAATCAAAAAATCTGACTGCGTAAAATACTCTTATTATAAACTAAAAAGAATAAAACAATTTACTAGCTTTCATTTGATACCCATATTGCTACAGTAAGAAAAAAAATTCAACTCTTCCCCCCCTCATTCCGCCATTTGCGGGCGCCATTTTGAAAATTTATATAGCCTATGTCACTACTACAATTTAGACAAATCCAACGACACCTCATATGTCAAAAACCGTCCAGCCGTTTGGGCTGTAGGGCGTGCCAAAGAAATGGACATACATACATACACACATACATACATACATACATACATACACTCAAAAAACATAACCCTCCTTCTGTCATTCTGTTCATTTTAATTTTTATGTCAACAACGTTGACCAGTTAATAAAATCAATTGACCTATTGTAACTATTTTGAGATGAATCGAAATGATTTTAGAACGAATTTGAAGGAATAATTTGATCCGCAAAAATTTTATCAATGTCCTTGGAATTTTTAACCCTCTGTAATTATGGTTATAGTATTGACCAATTACTAAAAATTACTGATCACCTATGACCATTTCGTGAAAAATTTGCACAACATTTTAATAAGCCAAATTTCACCATTTGGTCCGTTCAATAGATGGAGCTGACTGTACATGCCTGTTTAGTAATTAGTAAATCTCCTTTAAAATGTATTCTGTCCCATAATTAAATGTTCGTAAAGTATAATAAAACTAATGTTGTTGTTTTGTTATTGAAATTCATGGCGTTATGCTGAACCACTGACGTTGGCGAGCCCAGTGTGTTATGCCAGGGCGAAGTGACGCTGCTGCCCATCAACACCCGCTTAGGGACCTTCAAGAAAAGAGCATACACCCATTTAAAAGGCCGGCAATGCACCTGCTAGTTCTCTGATTTGGCGGGTGTCTATGGATGTCGCGTAAACTTACCACCAGGTGAACCAACTGTTCGTTTGCCCTCTCTTACATAAAAATAAATAAAAACCACCCTGATCGGTGCATAGTTTTTCGCACCACTGTGGCCTTAGTCGCCTTTTACGACACCTCGGCAAGAAAGAGGTCGGGACTATTCTTCTCTGCCGGCCACCGCACGGACAATTTTTATATATAGTATACAAAAATACTATATTCAAAAGTATGTATGTCCTAGGGGATCTCCCCACCGTGCCTCGGAGAGCACGTAAAGCCTTTGGTCCCGATTGTTATCATAGACACCTGATAGCGATCGTTACTCATGGTAAAGAAATTATCCGCCAACCTGCAGTAGAGGAGCGTGGGGGATTAAGCTCCAACCCTTCTTCTACATATATGGAGAAGAAGCCTTCGCTCAGCACTGAGTTGTTTACAGGCTGATACAGTACAGTACCCTTAGACTCGTCGCCACTTATGACGTTCACTCATCCCTGGGGGGTAAGTAGGGGTATTTGATTAAAAGTCTATATCGGATTTTATCGCGTTTATTTAAAACTTTACATTTTTACAATATTTTAAATATTTTAAATTATTTCCCGACGTTTCGGACCCTTTACAGCGTCCATGATCTCGGGGGACTGAGGTGGTGGGTGTCCGAATAATGAATTAATTGTTACATACCCCGCTTTTTATACAATTTTAAATTATTACTATTAACCGTTCCTATTCATGCAGAATGAGCTTATTGTGTCTGGAAGTCGTGTTGTGTTCTTATTTTCCTTGGGTTCAATTAATTTTAGTACTGGCTCCCAAGCTGGTGGTACGTTCCAACCATCCTCTCTATTGAAATTAGGATGTTTTTTGATTTCAATAGCCTCGCGAATCATCCTTGGTAGGAATCGGTGTTCTTTAGCGAGAATTTGTGGCTTATCAAATCTGATATAGTGGTTGGTACCTTGTTGAGTATGTTGATACACAGCAGACTTTGTCGACCGTTGGTGTTTCACTCTCTGCCGTTGGTTTGTCTCTGTTTCAGAGAGCTCGCGGGATCTGTGACGAGAAACACCTGGACGCAGAGCTACAGCACGTCAAGCAGGTACTGCGAGACAACAACCTCCGAGCACGGCGTCAGCGTCACAGATCCCGGAGAAAGAAGACAGCCACAGTTGAGCGCCAGCCTGCCGTACTACCATATGTCAAAGGAGTCACTGACAAGATTGGCTACATCTTGAAGCGAGCTTCAATCAAAACTTACTACAAGCCGCCAACGAAGATAAGTCAATTATTACCATCTGTCAAGTGCCAAATACCTTTACAAGATGCAGGGGTCTACAAATTAGACTGTGAATGTGGTCTCTCATATATAGGGCAAACTAAGCGGAGTATAGAGACACGCGTCAAAGAACACATAGCTGACATGAAACACCAACGGTCGACAAAGTCTGCTGTGTATCAACATACTCAACAAGGTACCAACCACTATATCAGATTTGATAAGCCACAAATTCTCGCTAAAGAACACCGATTCCTACCAAGGATGATTCGCGAGGCTATTGAAATCAAAAAACATCCTAATTTCAATAGAGAGGATGGTTGGAACGTACCACCAGCTTGGGAGCCAGTACTAAAATTAATTGAACCCAAGGAAAATAAGAACACAACACGACTTCCAGACACAATAAGCTCATTCTGCATGAATAGGAACGGTTAATAGTAATAATTTAAAATTGTATAAAAAGCGGGGTATGTAACAATTAATTCATTATTCGGACACCCACCACCTCAGTCCCCCGAGATCATGGACGCTGTAAAGGGTCCGAAACGTCGGGAAATAATTTAAAATATTTAAAATATTGTAAAAATGTAAAGTTTTAAATAAACGCGATAAAATCCGATATAGACTTTTAATCAAATGAGTAAAATTCGCGTAAATATAAGAAAACAGTAAGTAGGGGTATATTGTTAACTAATACGAGTTGGCAATTGTGTAGCGCTGGTCACACGTCTCGTTTGGCAGCTTACGACTGATGCCTTACGCGGCCCTGTGCCTACGTCTATACTTCTTTATTCACACTATGTGACAGTCACATAAAAATAAACCAACGAAAGGTTTAATCTATAAAGGTCTAATTTGTTATTTTTATTAATAAGTTTTGCGTTATTTTTTATTTAAATTCAATTTAATATTTAAATTGTATACAACTTGTTATTACTTAACAGCCTCTATTCACAGCAAATTGACGTATAAGTAGTAAAGTTTTATTAAAGTATTAAAACCTATTTTGAACGTCACTTCTATAAAAAGTATTAATTTTTCGTGTATAAAAAGCAATTTTATTATGTCATTTTTTTTTTCAATATAAAAAAGATTATGCATTTGTAGTAATATTAAATTAATCGTTATTTCATAAATTTCAAAAATAAAAATAAAAATCGAAAAGCAATATGAGTGCTCCATTTTACAGTTACGATCCTTGCGTGTGCAGCGGCAGGCCTTGTGGAGCTTGCTATCCTTTTTCGACTAAGCCTTGTGTAGGTTCACTTAACGATTTGCGTCCGTGCTCGGTGTGTCCAGGCGGTGGATGTTCTCCTTGCCCAGCGCCTGTCCGCCCCTGTCCTTCACCTTGTGTATCTCCACCCATCCTGCCGTGTCTGCCTCCTTGCCCACCATGTGACAAGGTATTCCTATTATGTTACGTCACTTATTGTTAAGGTTAACAGAAAAAAGATTGATTTTAATGACTTGAATAGTGCTTTATCACATGTACAAGACTGGTTTGAGGCAAACAACTTGGTTTTAAACGCCAAGAAAACCAAATGTGTTATGTTTGCTTTACCTAACGTTAAACATCCTATTTAAAATTTAAAGATAAATAATGAAAGCCTTTTTTGTTATTTAAAATACCGTTCTCTTGTGGGCATACGTAGTTTTAGTAGGTTTTTATGCAGTACTGACTAAGTTATAATTATTATTCATATAATGTATTAACTTTTTTTAAAGAGTAACTGTTGAATTTCTTGGTGAGTGAGTAGAATACTCAGCAGAATCTACATTCAGATTAGTGGTAGCTTTACTTTAAATATAATTAAATAATTAAGTAATATATTGTAGTGACGATTAAAAGTTTTTAAGCCTATTTTGAATAGCGTAATTTTTGATTTTGATTTGATGAATAATCATCGAAGTAATTCAGAAGAAAGCTAAACTATTTGTATGTTGATATTACAGCCTGCAAATCCAGTTCCAGTTCCGACTAAAATGTGCGACTCGATAGCAATTCCTTGCTGTAAACCAAATCGTTGTAAACCTTGTCCCTGCTATCGCTGCATAGAACCTGGAATATGTTCACCTAAAAGGTGCAGTTACCCGGGAGTTCCCGTAAGTGGTGGTTTCTGCGGACCGTGCATGCCTGTTTGGTAATTCGTAAATCTCCTTTAAAATGTATTCTGTCCATAATTTAGCGTTCGTAAAGAATAATAAAACTACTGCTGTTTTGAACCTTTTGTTTTATTTTGTACATAAATTTTGACAGTATAACGTTAATGTAATGCCTGTACAAAAATCAATCATTGCATAATTATGCGCATGTCAATAATTACTACTTAATGATTATGTGATATTACATCAACAATATTTCCCTTATATTATAATGATGAAAATAACATAAATATTTTAAGTAGCTGTGCCCCATAAATTTGATTTCAGTAGTTTTAAATTCCGTTGCAATAACAAATTCTTCCTGATTCTGATTTTAAACTATCTAAATGCGAAGTTTCGTTACTAACGGTTTGGTAGTTTCAATTATCTACCTCGCTTCAGCCGATGATGTTCATCGCCATTGCCATTCGACGTTCGCGATTCACGACGATTATTGTGACATTAAATTCAATAATTAAAAATATACTACCAATATACTTATATGTTTGCGAAAACTGTAAACTAAATTAAAACTATTGTAATTAAAACAATGTATATAATAGAAAATCACTAACAAGTAATGATAAATATAAAATAAGAGAGAACAGAAATAAATTATGATTATTAAGTCATAAATAGGTTATACTGGGTACAGTTAAAACAAATTTACTTATATAGCCTATGCAGGGTTGTCAAACTCAATTTTGCAGAGGGCCATATATTAAATTTAGAATGTATTTAAGCGGATTCAAATAAATAAAATTACTTAATTATTATTACATTTTATTTATTTACTTATATGTATAATATATAATATATAGTTGTTAAAAATCATATCAAAGTTATAAAAGAGGGTACTTATTTTGAGCTCGAGGATCCAGATACTTGACTTCTCTTGTTTTTGACAAGCTCATTGCTGTCAGGTATCATATTCGTTGTAATTATTTTAAGAATTGATTGGAGATGAACAAGATAAAGTAAGTTGAGCTGTATCTTCAGTATCAGTGCTCTCGTCAACAGCCAGTAAAAAGTTTGTAAATTCCTTAATTTTCTCCTTCAGTTGAAGAACCAAATTTTGAAATAAATCATTCATTCTTGAAGCAACAGTTTTTCTTACAGTAAAATATTTTTAATTATTGACTTTTGAAACGAAAATGAAACATCAGCAACATTCAACATACAGTCTTTAATAAACTTACCATCAGTGAAAGGTTTTGATCTCTTCGCGATTTTTTATGCAATAACAAAACTTGATTTCAGGGCATCTTTGCGCTCAGTATTAGCTTTAGTAAACATCACTTGTTGACCTTGAAGTTTAGATTTTAAAGATGACAATATGTCAATTCTTATTTTTTCAGTGTAACATTCCTTTCCTTTACCTTTCCATTTTATAAAAAATATACAATTTTCCATTTAACCTGAAAAACTCTGCACTCGCAATCAACTTTGAAGTGTTCAGTACCTAATAAAATAAACCAATGCTTATTTACTTTTTCTTTAGTTAGTATAAAAGAAAAATACTGCTGTGCATACCTATAATTTAAATACATATTTTTGATGATATTATTAATAATTTAAAGTATTGAAATAATCTAATATATATTTTAGCCAATTTAAATAAATAAATAAAAATAAATAAATAAAAAATACCACGAATAGCCCTTTTTTGCAAAGTACGAGTAAATACAGTTTCAATATCTGTAGCATTACCCCACAGTAACAGACCGTAAGACATAATACTATGGAAATAGCTAAAATATATTAAACGCGCAGTAGCAACTTCGGTCAGCTGTCGCACTTTTCTAACTGCGAATGCTGGGGAGCTGAGTCTACCATTCAAGGATGATAAATGGAAATTCCACTGAAGTTTTGAGTCCAAATTTATGCTTAAGAATACTATAGTATCATTGAGAATAAGCCTTTAGTTATTTATTTCTAAATTACAAATTGGATGTTTAACATTAGGCAAAGAAAATACAATGCACTTGGTGTTTTTGGCGATCAAAACGAGGTTGTTTGTTTTCCAAACCAAACCAAACCAATCTTGAATTCGGCATAAAGAACTGTTCACGTCATGATAATTTACTTTTTTCCTATCAACTTTAAATATAAGCGATGCGTCATCTGCAAATAACACTATATCACAAATATCCTTAACATAAAATGGCAGATCATTTATATATATTAAAAAAGAAAAGGACTTAGAATCGATTCTTGTGGAACGCCCATTTTTAGCACAGATCCAGATGACTTCATTCCGTTTATTAAAACGTGTTTAATTCTATCAGATAGATATGAAGAAATGATATTAAGAGCTTTACCATTAACTGCGTAATATTCTGGTTTCAATCCCGTGGTCCACGCAATCAAATGCCTTTTCAAGTCACAAAATACACCAATAGCATTTTGTGACCTCTCCCAAGCATCATACATATATATCATGCTTGGGAGAGGTCGCACCAGCATCTGTCGTAGAACGACCTCTAGTGAAACCATATTGTTCATTGGAAAAATTCCATTAACTTTAAAATGGAAAAGAAGTTGATTTATTATCATTTAAAAAAAAAATTAATGACGGTAAGATTGGAATGGGTCTATAGTTACTGGGATCACTACGGGACACTAAAGGGACATCCTTTATAAAAATTTGTAAGACTTTACTATATTTTAGCAAATCTGGAAAAGAACCTACTTTAATAGCATTGTTAAAAATTTACGCTAAGTACGGACCCAGGACTTCAATAATAGTACTAATTATTTTAACTGAAATGTCCCACAGATCATTGGTTTTTTTAATATTAAGACTCCTAAAGGCTTTTAGAATATCTAAAGAATCAACCTCTGAGAATGAAAAATCAACATTAAATTTGCTAACGTTTTTTTTAAGAAGTTGGATAGAATTAGTTGAAGATGAATTCAGTCGAGAAGTTAAGTCAATGGATATTTTATCGATAAAGGTTTCAAAGACGTTTGCCAACTTGTCATCTGAGCTTACAACAGCACCATTTATATTTAATTCAATTGGTATAGTTTGTTTATTACGTTTCCCACAGATACTATTAACTATATTCCAGGTGTACTTAATTTTATCATCAGTCCGTACAACCTATTTCTACTCTTATAAATACCTTCAGAAGCCCATTCACTAAATTTTAAGTTTACGATTATTAGTTTATTGATCCTAGTTCACCAGTCATTCTGTATGTGTATATATATATATATATATATATATATATATATATATATATATATATCTGGAGGCACGGCAGTGCCTCCGCCAAGTCGAGCAAAAAAAAATGGTGCACGGCCGTACTATCCTTTTCTCGAAGCAATTCTGGCCATTTTCGACCCCCTATAACTTCGTTGCGGATAAAACTAGAAGTCTGAATTTTCAATACCCAAAGCAGGCATTGTATAAAAACGGTATATTTCAAATTTCATTCAATTTGAACCAGTAGTTTAAGAATTATAATTAGTCAAAGTTTCCTAATTTTGTCACTCACTGACTGACCGATCATCAAAACTCTAAGGCACTTCTAGCAGACATAGAAGCTTCAAATTTAGAATACCATTAGTGCTTAGTATATAAACCAAGGAAAAATTCAAATATTGTGCAATTTCGGTCCAGTTTTCTAGATACACCAACTGCATAAATACTTTGTAATCTCATATAAATATATAGGAATACAAAGTTACATATGCAGTGGATGAATCAATGTAAATAAAAGTAAATAGCTTTTAAAATGGTCAACGGAGTGAAAAAGCAAGAATGGAACATGTCTTATGAAATTGTACCAAAATCTCGAAAAGAATTTAAGTAGACAAAATTGAAAAAAAAAAAGAAATAATAAGTACTACTCAAAATAACTTTTGTATTTTGAAGTTATACTTCTTGATGACAGTAAATTTTTACGATACGCGCGCACACTGTGACAAAAATAATAAAACCGACAACATGAAGTTAACTAGTAGGCGCCGCGCAATTACACTAACTTACTTCATTGCGCTGATGTGTCAGCTCAACAAGATTTTATTTAGTTTCACCTGTTCCGATGTTTGTCATCAAATCTTGCAAATTAAATTTGATCCAAAATAATAATAATAATAACCGTGTGATAATGCAATATTATGATGACATGGTGCTAATCTGACGGAAGAGCTAAAAGGTGGCCATAAGAACTTCGCAATGCAACGACACAAACTCATCGAGTGGGCTCGTATGAATCTTCTTGACGAGTAGTTTGTCTTTCAATGGTAACCAAGGTCTGATGATGGAGCTGGAAGGTGGTCATAGGAACTTTGTAATAAAACAACGCAACCTCAACGAGTTGCGGCTCGTTTGATTCGTCTTGACGACTATTTTTGAATGGTTACCGGGGTCTGATCGGATGATGGAGCTGGAAGGTGGCCATAGGAACTTCGCAATGAAACGACACAACTTCATCGAGTTCGGGTTCGTTTGAATCATCTTGACGAGCAGTTTGTCTTTCAATATTAACTAGGGTCTGGTGATGGAGTTGGAATGTGGTCATAGGAGCTCTGTAATGAAACGACGCAACCCCATCTAGTTTCGGCTCGTTTGATTCGTCTTGACGAGTACTTTGTTCTTAAATGGTTAACAGGGTCTGACCTGATAATGGAGCTGGAAAGTGACCATAAAAACTTCGCAATGAAACGACACAACCACATCGAGTTCAGGCTCTTTTGAATCGTCTTGATGAGGAGTTTACCCTTCAATGTTAACCAGGGTCTGGTGATGGAGCTGGAATGTAGTCATAGGAATTTTGTAATAAAACGGCACAACCACATCAAATTCGGGCTCGTTTGAATCGTCTTGACGAGAAATTTGTTTTTAGATGGTTACCAGGGTCTGATCTGATTATGGAGCTGTAAGGTGGCCATAAGAACTTCGCAAAGAAATGAAACAACCTCATCGAAATCGGGCTCGTTTGAATCACCTTGACGAGTAGTTTGTCTTTCTATGTTAACTAGGATCTGATGATGGAGCTGGAAGGTGGTCATAGGAACTCTATAATGAAACGATTCAACCCCATCGAGCTTCAGCTCGTTTGATTCGTCTTGACGAGTACTTTGTTTTTAGTGGGTTATCAGAGTCTTATTATACATGGCGCGCACTAACCGTTAACTCGGAGCATCGATTTATTGTAAGTATAACTTCTTACGTGCGTATATAAGTACACATACACTTTTTTAAATATTTTTTTAAAGTTTATCTTTGTCGAGAATTATGTGTAAAAAATCGACAGCAATCTGATAACACTGTTTCCGGCTAAACATACTTCATTTATCTCTCTTGTCAAGCATCTTAAGTTGTCAACTTGACATCACAATATGTATGACATGACGATCAAATAAAAGATTTGATATTTTTAAATTTTATTAATCGTATTTATATCTGTTCATCGTATTCCTGCAAGAAACAAAAAACTCTTGCGTACCAATACTATCTATACCAGTAATAGCTGAAACTCAAGAAGTAGTACCGGAAAAGAAAAAGAGGAAGATTGTCTACAAAAATAAGAAAAGATCATAAGACAGAGTGTAGGTTTTTAAGAAAATGTATTGTTGGTATTCAAGAAGTAGAAGACATTGGAAAGGAAAATAAGTAGTACTATCTACAAAAAGAAATGATGCACTAAACAATCTAATTTAATACAATATTCGTATGCATTACTTGTGAGATACATTGTGTTTTCATGCGATTGCCAAGTCAATATATCTATTTAAAACATTAAAGATTTTTAATATTGATATGGTCACTATAATATGTTGTTAGGTAAGCTAATTACATAATAGCTTAAGACAGAAGAACCCTTAAGTAGGGATTGAATAAATTAGCCGACTTGGTAATACATGGATCTCACAACTATTTACGGTAGAGTAGAAGAACTGAGTTGCGAGACTTGGATTTTTTACAAGTTATGTTTTTGATGGCATAAATATATATATATATATATATATATATATATATATATATATATATGCCATGGAGGAGAATACTCCGCTCCGCTCCGAATTTATGCTACGCTTTACGTGATTCTTTTCACTCCATGGATGACGACGGTTTAACTTTAGGTGAACATCTAGCGAATGACTTGGCACTTTATCCTCGTAATTTAAATATTTGTCATATTAATACACAAGGTGTGCCAAGCCACTTTTCAGAAATTTATATACTTTCAATGTAAAAAATTTACACGCTGTTCTTATTTCTGAAACTTGGTTAAAGACATCTTTACATTCTACTTTATTTTGCTTGTAGTGGCTATATATCTGCGAAGTAATCTGTCGTTTAAGATCATAGAACAATCTTCCTTCTCATATAGTTCATCCGCTGAGTACTTCTTCATTGAACTCAATTTTGGTGTTAAAGTGGCAGTCGGTGTAAATTATTGTTCACCTAATCTAGATTATTTTGATCAAATAAAGTCTAAATTAGTAAATATTATGTCCCACTACACTCATGTCATTATAATGGGTGATTTAAACACATGTATGATGAAAAATAACTATTGGGCTCGAAAATTGGACTCTGTTGTTCAGTCATTAAATCTAAGCAATCTACCTCTGTAACCAACTCATCATACTAATACATCAGATACATTACTTGATTTAATCATAGTGTCTCAAGTAAACTTGATTGCTAGATATGAGCAACACCCCGTTCCAGCTTTCTCTCTCCATGACTTGTTATTTGCCTCCTACACGATCAAAGTACTGAAAGCTAAGCCTAAAACCTTAAAACTCAGAAACTACTCTGGAATCGATTTAGACAAACTTCGGTATGACGCCTCAGTTATTGATTGGACCGATTTATTAGACATGGAGATGGTGGATGAAAAGGTTGTGTGCTTGTGCAACGAAATTCTAGATTAGTTTGATCGGCATGTTCCATTACGACAGATTAAAATAAAACACAATCGATTTCCATGGTTTATCGTAAAGCCAGGGCCAAACGGGATCGGGCTTTTTGCAGATAAAAATGACCGTACGGATAGGAATTGGACAATTTATAAGGCTGCAAGGAATCGATGCAATAAGCTGTGTAGAAATTTAAAGTGCCAATATATCTCTGACAAGTTATCTAAACTTTCTTCTTCATCTAATACTTATTGCTTTCTATAATATCTTGGCATAGTCAAACCTACTCATACAGAAAGCAGCTGCAGTATTGATTTAAACACAATAAATACCGACTTCGCTACAACGCCTACACTTGACAAACAAACTAAATCTAAAACCCTCTCTGAAATAAATTGTTTGCTAAAAAACTTTTCAACTTTTTTCAATTTCAATTCAATCCAAATGTTTCCTTTCAAATAACTTACTGAACCCATTCCAATCCAGTTTTAGAGCAGGACTGCAGCGCTGTTAAAGGTAACTGAGGATATAAGAGAAGCTATGGAAAACAAGAGCGTCACAATTCTTGTCCTCATTGACTTTAGCAATGCTTTCAATGCTGTGGACCACGACTTGCTTCTTGCTTGCCTGGCTAACGCAAATCTCTCAGATTCGGCTATGCAATGGTTCTCATCAAATCTTCGAGGGCGTCAGCAGGCTATTCGCTTAGATCAGAATGAGGTACTCTGATTGGTGCTGTTTGAATGCAGGTGTTCCTCAAAGCGGTATACTTTCTCCTCTTTTATTCTCTCTTTATCAACTCCGTCACTTCTCTTCTTACTTCTAGCTACCACCTTTATGCAGATGACTTACAGCTTAATCAAGATACTACTACTGATGGTTTGGCTGATACTATTGCCACTCTCAATCATGACCTGTCACAGATATCTCACTGGTCTGCTCACTATGGTATTGCAGTTAATCTACCGAAGTGTCAGGCTATCATCATAGGTAGTCGTAAACAGCTGGCAAAAATTGATATATCTACACACAAGCTTTGATACCAGAATCATCCAATTCAGTTTTCAGAATTCGTGAAAGATCTTGGAATTACGCTAGATAAATTCTTGAACTGGTCTGATCATGTGATGGATATGTCCCGTAAATTTTATAGTACTCTGCATGGTATAATGCGCTTAAAACATTTTTTACCCATTACAACGAAGGTTCAGCTTGTGAATACATTACTTCTACTTATAATAGATTATGGTGATGTATGTTATTCGCGTCAGCGAACGAGGATTTGGTGAACAAACTTGACGACTTGCGACTTGCGACTTGCGACTTCTAAATACAGCCATTCGCTTCATATTTAATCTACGCAAGTTTGATCACGTATCTTCATTCTACTCGCGCCTGAATTTGCTTACGATACGGGGTTGTAAATCGATGAGAGTTCTTTGCATGTTGCACTCAATTCTGAACAATCCTAACTATCCCGATCATTTATTTAGTAAATTTTTGTTCAGAGCCGATGCTCATGATAAGCCACTGCGCTCCACCGAAAACCTTTTGTTGACATTCCCATTACATCAATTAGGATTCATGTCAAACTCATTCGTTGTTACTGCCGTACGACTGTGGAATAGTCTACCGAAAGAAATCAGGAAAGAGCCCTCTGAGAACTCCTTCAAAATCTCCGTAAAAAATATCTCCTTAATCAGGAGAATATTGGTCGCAATGGCTAAGCTGGAATAACGTCATATTATTATTTTATCACTTGTTTTTATATTTGATTACATTATATTATATTCTTTTGTATTATATTATGTCATATTTTGTTTTATTGTATTATAATTCATTATATTATGTATAAAATAATATATATTTAATTAAGAAAGTTAGTTTTATTTACCAAGTTTGATTCTTTAAATTGATTCTTTCCTAAACATTTTCAGGAAACTTTTACACTTTTATATTAAAACGCTATTAAAATTACATTTAAAAACTATTTAAATTAATAAATTATAATTAAATGAAAACACGACGCGCGACGTTTCTGCTGCAGCTTGAGTTTAAACATAACAAGTATGCTTAATAAAAAAAATCAAAAACCCGACTGTGTAAAACACTCTTATTATAAACTAAAAAGTATAAAACAATTTACTAGCTTTCATTTAATACCCATATTGCTACAATAAGAAAAAAAAATTCAACTCCTCCCCCTCATTCCGCTATTTCTGGGCGCCATTTTAAAAATTTATATAGCCTATGTCACTACTACAATTTAGACAAATCCAACGACACCTCATATGTCAAAAACCGTCCAGCCGTTTGGGCTGTAGGGCGTGCCAAAGAAATAGACATACATACATACATACATACATACATATATACATACATACACTCGAAAAACATAACCCTCCTTATCGCAGTCGGGTAATAATTAATATAAAAAGGAGTTAGGCACGAGAGTAAGTTAATTGTCCGGCAACGACAGCTGTACTGACGAAAGCGATAACTGCATCCCGGTTTTTATCATGGACATCTGGTAATGATCGTTACTCATGGTAGGGATATTACCCGCCAACCCGCAGTGGAGCAGCGTGGTGGATTAAGCTCCAACCCTTCTTCTATATGGAGAAGAGGCCTTCGCTCAGCAGTGGGTTCCTTACAGGCTGATTATGTATAATACAGTACAGTTTCAGGTCCATTATAAACGATTACCGCTAACCTTACTCATAATCAAAATAATCTCGAGATTACAATTTATGGAAAATTATCTGATTATTTTATCATTACTTTATAGCAATTTTCTATAAATTAGCGAACATTGGTAATATTGTTATTCTTATATCTTAATTAAACGCTAGTAGAAATAGCCATGCGTTTTTTAAGTTTACTTTTTGCCTTGTGCTTAACAGCAGCAGCTTCAGGTAAGAAAATAAAATTATTATTGTTATTTAAATTTATTGTTAAAGTAACAATAATAAGTAAGTCCAACTATAAACATTGTGTACCTTTATCCACACAAAAATACTGAATTCAACTGAACTGAATCAGTCTTTTTCCGTCATTAGTTATTTAAAAAAAATTGTATACTGATTAAGAGAACATACCTAACAGAATTGAAAAAGTAAAGATTGCATGCTTCACCCTCATTTAAAAAAATTAAATAAATTAAAAATGTAATTATTTAATACTATCCGTACGCAATTTAACTAGGCAACCTATTCGTGATATGTCACTGAATATATTATCTATCATTTATTTCTTATCACTAATAAATAGCAGATGAGGGTATAAAATTGTTATACCGGATCTGGCACTAAAAAGGCCTCTTCGCCATATAGGACATGGGTTGGAGCCGAATCCACTACGCTGCTCTACTGCGCGAAGTAATAACAATAAATTTTGATAGAATACTTGAATTCTTTCTTATAATAGGGAACCAGTACTGCTATTATTCGTTTAAAACAATAATATACTTCTAGTTTTTTACGTCCTTCCGATAGTGGCTGTGTATTTCGCATTTTTATGTAGTTAGAATTTAACATAAATTATTTTACAAAAATGGTAACTATTAGTCATAGTTTTTAAAGTCCAATATATTTGTAAATTAATATTGTATCTATTTTCAGGCAAACCTCCTCAGCAAAGAATCATAGGAGGCTCTTCTACTTCCATAAGCAATTACCCGTTTGCAGTAGCAGTCTTGAATAATAACCGATTAACTTGCGGCGGTGTAATCATTAACAACAGATCTGTCCTCACGGCTGCACATTGTTTTTAGTAAGGAAAACAAATTATACATATTTGTATTTTTATCTAATTTATTAATTATTAAATCTACGTAGGTGACGGTGGATGTGGTATGTAATCTTTGCGAAAAAAGATCGGAAGTCGGACTACCATTTGCGATTACTGATATCAATGGGTAGGTGCTGGAAAGTATTTGTTATCAACCAACTATATTACTTCTTATTCAGGAAAAATTTTCAATTAAGCCTAATAATCTTTTAAGATTTCTGGTATATCCTTTCTTTCTTTTTCTCTGAGTGCCGTTTATTTTTCAAAGAACTTATGCAGAGATGGTAAAGGGACATTTCTTAAGAGGGTGCTCTTTTCGTGAGTTACTTACATCAAATCACTCTTATGGCACAAACATAGTCTGCTATGCTAATAACACATACTCTTCCTCATCTTATATCAATCACCCAACGTTGTTTAATAATTTGCCCAACTGTTTCAATTTGTTAAAACTTACCTTACTCAGTTTCAAAAGACACCTAAAACCCTTCGTCTTATAAATTTGCACCAATCTGTCGTTCTTAACATTACATTGTAGATCTTGGGTCCTGATGTCCTAAACATAGCACAGTACATTTGTGGACCAAATAAAATACAATCTGATATTTCAAGGCGCTCTTAATTTCTTTTTTCTTTTTATTGCTGTAGCTATATATGTATCTACAATTACTTAAGAGAATTATTCGTTCAAATATTGTGTGAGTGCGGACTTGATGACGGTATATGACAGTACCTATATTCTTTTAACTATCCTAAACTTCTATACCTACCATGTTTGTGTTCATCTAGTTTAATATTTAACATTGAAACTGATTTTATGAAATTATCAAAATTTTATCGACTAATATCTAGTACTTGCTGAAAAAATTTGCTACACATATTTAAGAGTGGAATCCGTTTCCAAATCGCAGGGTGATTTTTCAATTTTAAATGTAGTGTTGGAATAGACGGGAAAAAGATGACCCATTAAACATATTGCTACGATATAACATTTTGAATTTCATTTCATAATGTGAAAATATATATATTTATATATTAGTGTTAAATATATAGTAATACTGTAATTCTAGTTGTACCACGAACTTTTAATTTCACAGTGGATCTTCCGCCACGGCTTGGCGCCTAAGAGTTGGATCCTCATCCGCAAACAGTGGGGGTACTGTTTATAATGTCAACCGTCTGATCATTCACCCAAACTATCAGGTTTTCTTTGAAAATAATGTTGGAATATTCAGAGTATCATCATCGATTCGTTTTGGTAATAACGTGCAGGCTGGCAGATTTGCGGGTGCAAGTTACACAGTATCTGATAATCAAGCAGTTTGGACTTACGGCTGGGGAGCCACATCTGTAAGTAGAAATACATTTTGTATACAACATTAATCACATAATTATTGGTAATCTATATATATGTATGTATATGTATATTATAATGAATAAAAAATTATCTTTGACAGGTCAACGGCCCGGTGTCGAATCAGCTGCGACATGTCCAAATCCGAACAGTGAACCAAGAACTTTGTAGGGCGAACTATAACATTATTTCTATGCCTGTCACTTCAAATGAAATATGCGCGGGCAATATACAGCAAGGTGGTCAAGGCCCTTGCAGCGACGGCGACAATGGCGGTGCTCTACTTCACAATGGCAATGTCATTGGTATTTCTTCTTGGGACAGTTTCAGATGTGGCGCCCGTGGTTACCCAGCTATATTTACTCGTGTTCCTAGATACATCAATTGGATTTTGGCTAACGCATAAAATGTACATATTTGTATGCAATCACAACCTATTATAGTAATTATTTATCTAAATAAATGACATATATTTAATTGTTTTTAGTTTTCTTATAAAAATATACTTGTGTATTAAATATTTTATTAATAACAATTGGTGTATAGCACAAAACACACGTTACCTGCACAATTTATTGCACTTGATTATAAACTAAAAGGCTAATAATGATACAGATACACATATCACTTAATTCTCAACGGATAGTGAGAAAGTTACGTTATAAAAAAGACATTTTTTTTTTAAATCTCTACACTTAAAATTACAATCATTAATAAAATGAAATTATGCATGTCGCGAAAAAATTCAAGAATGTAGCCATTACAAGAGATACGAAAATCAATAATACCTATTAAAAGCGCCAATCTTGAAAACAAGAGTATCGAAAAACTTGATGGTACTGCATCACAAAGATGCTCTTATACGGCCTCATATTACTGCTAATTATAACATCTTTGCTGAAAGTATACGACGATCTGACAAGAGCACCTAATTGCATAAAATGAAACGAATAATTTTAAATAGCCTTCATCCTCATCTTGAGACTCATACGATCACATTAAAATATGATAAGCTTTAAAATCCATCATTTAAAAACACTTTGGGTTTCACAAAAAAAAAAAGCGACGTAAAAACCTTTCTTGAATGAATTAAAAATTTTAGTAACTGCTCAACTGGCAAATGAATTGGGCGGTAACCATTCTGATGTAGTGGTGCATTTACTTAACGCCAACGGTCGCGGAATCGATTTCCGCTCGGGGCAGATATTTATATTTGTATAAATATTTGTGTTTGGTCTAGGTGTATGTGCTTGTGGGACTCCCCACCATACCTTGGAGAGCACGTAAAGCCGTCGTTCCAGTTTTTGTCATAAAGCAGGCCTCAATTAACGATCGTTACTCGTGGTAAGGAAATTATCCGCCTCGGTGTGGCGAGATTATTGAAATAATACAGTAGAAAGCTAAACCTAAGCTAATTGTTTAGCTTTATTATGTATCATTTATTGAAATAAGACGAAGAAGAATAGCTAATTGTCACGTTCATCCGCGCTCTCGCTCGCGGAACAAACGATAGAGAGGCATGATCGGCCTAAGGGTTCGGCTTGTGACGCATCTATCTCTCTTCCACTCCTTGACTTGCTGTTGCAATAAAATTTTTAGGTAATGCTATTCTTCCAAGTTTTTGTCAATTGACTTAGTTGTAGTCTAATATACACTATATTTATTTATTTATTTGAAACCATGAAACCGTCTTCGCCGAGGCATGACTGACTCTATTATAAAGTGAAGGTACACTAAAACAATATATGATAACATAACTCAGTTTTATGGATTAACAACCTCCGACGAATTTCACTAAAATACTTACCTACTTAAAATTTATTTAAAAACGATTCACGATGTGGATAGAAACCGAAACAAATGACCAAAATTTTATAAAATAAAATTACTTCTGTTCTGAAGTATTAAATAGTAGTACCTATGTATGTATTTATTTACCTAAGTACAACAAACACAACCCAAAATACGAAATTTCGCTTTAAAACTTGTGGTTATTAAATCAACCATTTGTACAAAATAACAATACGAAAAAAAAAATACGACCCTAATATTAATTTTAAAATGATTCACGAAATGACAACAAACAAACACAAAACTAAAATTGCAAAACCAACATTTAAGACGAAATAGGTTTACCTACAATGTGAAAACAAACCGAAACAAATTACTAACATTAAATGAAATTATTGATATTTCATAAAAAATATGTAAGTAGGTATACTAAATTAATTTTGTTTAAAGAAAAATTTTATTTTTAATCTTATCTTATATATAAAAATAAGTCGGGTTTTCCTTCCTGACGCTATAATTCCAGAACGCACGAACCGATTTCCACGGTTTTGCATTCGTTGGAAAGGTCTCGGGCTCCGTGAGCTTTATAGCAAACAAAATTCAGGAAAAATTTCAACAGAAAAGCAGGAAAACGGGGAAAATCATTTTTCACATACATCGCCATCTCTGATACATAGCATGTACTACTTCATCTTTTAATCCCCAAAAGAAATGTTACAAAAAACGAAGCCATCTGGTGGCGAAACGGAGTTCGCCGGGTTTGCTAGTTTTTTATATTTTTTATCAAAATCATGGAACATTTTATATTTATTAATTTGTGTGATAGATAATATAAATAATGTCACAGCTATAATATTAGTTACTAAACAATCTAATTTAATACAATACTCGTATGCATTACTTGTAAGGTACATTGTGGTTTCATGCGATTGCCAAGTCAATCTATTTAAAACATAAAAGATTTAATTAAAAGTCTATATCGGATATTATCGCGTTTATTTAAAACTTTAAAGTTTAACAATATTTTAAATTATTTCTCGACGTTTCGGACCCTTTACAGCGTCCATGATCTCGGGGGACTGCGGTGGTGGGTGTCCGAATAATGAATTAATTGTTACATACCTCGCTTTTTATACAATTTTAAATTATTACTATTAACCGTTCCTATTCATGCAGAATTAACTTATTGGGTCTGGAAGTCGTGCTGGGTTCTTATTTTCCTTGGGTTCAATTAATTTTAGTACTGGCTCCCAAGCTGGAGGTAAGTTCCAACCATCCTTTCTATTGAAATTAGGATGTTTTTTGATTTAAATAACCTCGCGAATCATCCTTGGTAGGAATCGGTGTTCTTTAGTGAGAATTTGTGGCTTATCAAATCTGATAGTGGTTGGTACTTTGTTGAGTATGTTGATACACAGCAGACCTTGTCGACCGTTGGTATTTAATGTCAGCTATGTGTTCTTTGATGCGTGTCTCTATACTCCGTTTAGTTTGTCCTATATATGAGAGACCACATTCATAGTCTAATTTGTAGACCCCTGCATCTTATAAAGGTATTTGGCACTTGACAGATGGTAATAATTGACTTATCTTCGTTGGCGGCTTGTAGTAAGTTTTTATTGAAGCTCGCTTCAAGATGTAGCCAATCTTGTCAGTGACTCCTTTGACATATGGTAGTACGGCAGGCTGGCGCTCAACTGTGGCTGTCTTCTTTCTCCGGGATCTGTGACGCTGACGCGGTGCTCGGAGGTTGTTGTCTCGCAGTACCTGCTTGACGTGCTGTAGCTCTGCGTCCAGGTGTTTCTTGTCACAGATCCCGCGAGCTCTCTGAAACAGAGACAAACCAACGGCAGAGAGTTGTCTAGGATGATAGTGAGAAGCACCGTTTAAATACCTGTTTGTGTGGGTAGATTTTCTATACACAGAATGGCTTAAACTATGATCAGGATTTCTGATTATAAGTACATCTAGGAAAGCTAGTGTTTTGTTTGCCTCTTAACTCCATGGTAAATTGATTTTGTTATTTATGGAGTAATTAATTAAATACTACTTAAATACCAACAATGCATTTTTTTGAAGCCTACGCTCTGTCTTATGATCTTATTTTTGTAGATAATCTTCCTACTGCTAGTACTGGTACGCAAGAGTTTTGTTTCTTGCAGGAATACGACTAACGGATATAAATACGGTTAGTACAATTTAAAAATAAAAACCTTTTATTTGATTGTCATGTCTACATATTGTGATGTCAAGTGACTTCTAGTTTTATCCACAACGAAGTTATAGGGGGTCGAAAATGGCCTGAATTGCTTCGAGAAAAGGATGGTACGGCCGTGCCACTTTTTGCTCCACTTGGTGAGGGCACTGCGGTGCCCCCAGAATACATAATCTATAATAAATCTGTTAAAACCTCTGTTTTATTAATACACTATATATCATCAAGAATAAATTTCAATAGCGCGTATTTTTTTGTATCAGCGCCATCTCTTATCGTGTTTTTCTCTGATCACGTATCACGTAAAAAGTACAAAACCAATGTTAATAACTTTAATACATAAAAATTGGAAATAACTCACAGTATAATTTAGTTTTTGTTTCATTGTAATTAAATTTAAAAATAAATATTTAAGAAAATAGAAATAGGTACCTACGCCGCCAACGCCATCTGGTCTAAGGAATCTTTAAAACTCACAAAACTTATATTTGAGTTATTATTTTGTTAAACTTAAAAGTTTACTAAATAGGTATGTCGGATAGGAATAGAAATCGTTTTAATATTTTAGATAAACATCATTTTCAATTAATATACTATTATGTTAAATGTCACTAAATATAAAAACGATATTCTACAATTATACGATAAATGGCGCAGATAATTTTCTGAATCGCGCTGACCAAAACTTCGGCCAAAAGAATGACACTCGCCCGTATTTAAACATCTGTTTTTCTTTTTTGTATATAATTAATCTTGATTGTTTGTTCGTTAAAATTTAAAATATTTGGTCGTTATTTGTTTGTTGATTGTACAAAGTTGGATGGTTATAGCTATTTAAGTTGTAATCTATATATATATATATATATATATATATATATATATATATATATATATATATATATATATATATATATATATATATATATAATCGTGTTAGTTACACCGTTTATAACTCGAGAACGAGTGGAACGATTTTTATGATTTTTGTGTTTTTGGATTTGTCTTCGTCGGGAATAATACTTATTAAAATATATGGTATTCATCAATGAGAAAATAATTAAAAAAAACAGTTCAAATGTTTCATCCGTACTATCTATATACATATATATGTATGTATGTATGTATGTATGTATATAGATATAAATCTGTCACTCAATCCGTCTAATATAAAATATTTTCCAGTATCGACGCAGGTGTAGGTGATAAAAATTGTATAATTTTTAAAATTTTAGTTAAAGACCCATGCGAAGCCGGGGCGGGCCGCTAGTATAGAATATACTCTTTATTTACCTGGGTAAAGTCATCTATTAAAATTATGAAAAATAAATCTATACCCATCTCAGAAAAGAAAACCGTCCACAACACTTGTAGGTATACTTCCATGTCTCACCTACGGTTGCCAGACCTGGCCACTAATACAGAAAATTGAGCACAAGCTGAGTGTATCCCATAGAGGAATGTAAAGAAGTATGTTGGGACTAAGGTTGAAAAACAAATGGAAAGCTACAACAATTAGGAGCATAACCAAAGTAGTGGATGTTAAAGTAAAAACAGGAACCTTGAAATGGAAATGGACTGGTCACAAGGTCAACAGGAAAGTGGACCAAAAAAAAAACAATGTTAACCGCGAAGACGTAGAGGAAGGCAGAAAAAAAGATGGGATGACGATCTGCCCAAAGGTCGGAGGACAGCTATGGCCAGGCAAAAGTGGAGGGAACTTCCTATGTCGCAAGTTATTTTTTTATTTTTATTATATTAAAAACTGTAGGTAAAAGGCTAATAAAGGCTATTTTTATACTACTATTTACCTATTTTCTCTTACTCTAAAACCTATCAAAAAGGAACAAACATTGAAACAATATCTAGATTTAATTTATTTTATTTCCACATGAACATGACCGGGAATATGAAGCACACAATTGCCACAGACTTCCACAACTAGCAAATCTTCGTACAGCACGTGTATATAGTGATGCACGGACAGCAGGGGCCACAGCTGGGTGGTCCGCAGCAACTACCACAGGGTCCACACCTAAAATAAAAATTACCATTTATTCCACAGCGACACGAAGCTGTGAAGCAGATTTTGTTATATTTATGACAAGGTTCAACTTACATTTTTCTTGGTAGGATAGCACTAAGAAATTATATTAAAAAGGCTTATCAAAGCAAATGCAATGCTTATTTTATTTATATATTTTATATTTATTATACACTACATAAAAGATTTCTGGATTTTTTTGAGCTTTTTCTTTATATACACTACTCGAAAGATTTGATTGAACTGACCATCTTAAAAATTCTTCTCTTATAAATCACTTCTGTTTAGCTTTGTAAAAAGAACAGTCTCGAAAAAAAAATCGATTTTTAATTTCTTTTCTTTTTTATGTTTTAAAGTGCCAGTACTAGACACTAGACAGGCCGGTTGTAATAAGTAAATGTGTTAATACACGTGTTGCCCAAAATTTACAAGTAATGCATTTTTAGGGAAAATATGTTTTAACATTTTATCGGTGATTAATTTAAATAGAGTTAGATTAATTAAATTAGACTGTAAATAAAATAGAGTTATACACTTTAAAAAGGCGAAGAAGCTAAAGAGCTTATCGGGCGTATTCAGTTAGACAAGATTAAGCTTACTATTTTGCCTGGTTCTACAATAGCTTGCACGAGTATATTATTTTCTGTTAAAATCATTATATATATTGGAATAAACATATAATGTTATTTTATTTATATATAATAAAAATACTGGTCATATGTGAGGTATATGTTATATAACATTTTGGCACCTCCTAGATTTAAGTATTTTTATTAAACATAATACAATAGAATTAGTCAAAACCCTCTCGATTTATTTATTACATTTGTTGAAGTGTTTCAGTCACAATAATGATATAAAAAATTTAAGTGGATATTAATTAATAAAAGTTTTTGGTAAAAAAAATTGTAAACAAATTACGTATTATATTTTGTATTAATATTAATTACTACTTATTTAATATTAACATGGTTCGAAGTAAATCTTGCGCTCCTTTAAAAAACTGCCAAAGCCGCGAGTTACGTGGCGGTATACTTTATACAGACTGCTATTGTCTCCGTAGAAACGGATTGCAGTACGACTGCCGCAGAAGTGGTTGTCAGACTTCGCCATTATGTCAGGTCAACCCAACACCTTTGTGCGGTCCAGCAATCAAAGCCTGTATAAAACATTGTGAAAATCCACATGCTGAAGCATTGCGTAGTATTTGTAAAAGAGCTAAATTATATTGAAAACGTAAAGAAATTAATTAAACAAATTTGGCAAATCATAAAAATGTTATTTCAAACTAAAAACTTTTTGAATAATTATTACTGGCATGTTCGTCAATAAATTATAGCATGGAATACATATTCTTTCACAAATCGATTTGAAATGAGAATGAAGGAACAGACAAATATTTGATTTCGTCATGAATAGACATATTTAATAAACCAAAAATTATCAAGTAAATTATATAAATCTAAAAATTTTCAAGTGATTATAAAACAATTTTATTCTGTAAATCCATAAAAATCAGTAAAATACCTTTATTCTCTCATTGTTACTCCACCGTGGTTAAAATATTTTATCATGTAAGTTTATATTTCCTACAAGTCATGTTAAGGCTTTTATAGAAGGTCACTTTTCAATTATTTTTATTATTCTAGGTGTTCTCCTTGTGGTCCCATGGTTTGTTACAAATATGAAGACTGTGGTCCACCGGTAAGATATAATATGAAAATGTTTTTAAGAGCTTAAAATAGTCAATGACATCCTAAAATCGATTGTTATAATTAGTTGCAGTGTTTGCCTCGGTCTGCATTTAAACGTAATGGACTGCAGGACTGTCAGTTCTTTCAGCAGGGGTCGATTCGATATTTATGTCGGGCGGGCCCTTGCTGTCCCAAGCCGTGTCCATCACCCTGTCCGCCGTGTGTACGCCGTCCACCTCCTGGAAAGACCTACGTGACACGCTTCAGTGATTTTGATCTTATTTCGCAATGGTGATGACTGTCTGTGTCGTTGATTAACCTGTCAGCTTTGGGGTAATATTTACAAAATGTTTTCACGGCGGGCATGGATAAATTTATGAAACTTATTCTTGTAAAATTTGCAGAAAAGTAGAGCTACCGAAGGAGTGCCTAAGGCGGAGGATGACGATGCAGAAAAAAAAGAATCAAAAGAAAATCAACTTAAGAGAACAAAAAGCCGAGAGCTCCGTGGTGGAATTATGTATTATAGCTGTCATTGTATAAAGAGAAATGGTCTCCAACACGATTGCCGACGGACTGGTTGTGGTGGAGAACCGGCATGTTTAGTTTTACCGGATCCTTTATGTGCACCAAGTCAACTGGCGCGTGCACGAGGACTTGCTGATCCTGCGCCGCTAGCTGACCATCTTCGTACTCAAGGAAGCATTTCAGGAAATTCATCAGAGTTTAATCAGAGTAGCGGCAAAAGGTTTATTGTTTGTGAACTTAAGGGATTGACTTCTGATGTTTCATCAAATAAAACGAAAGAGTGTTGTAAGTTTCCTTTATCTTTTTCTACCCAAATAAATAATTGCTGTAAAGATTGTTCGAATCAAAGTACAACCAAAAGTCCACTTTTTTTAATTGACGATCAATCAATGAAAACGATTATCAGGCGTATACAAAACAAAGAATTGTCAGCACAGGGTTATCAAAAATCAAATATTCGACAAAAAATATTGCAAATGAATCGTGTAATAGATCGGGCTGTGTTCACTGGAAGTCGCCGTCGCCTTGCATATGGGACTTACCTTGTAAAGCAGATTGTTTTGAAATACCTGATACTAAACGTGATCGTAATTTGGTAACTAACAGTGGCGGCTCCAGAACACCAGGCACGTCGTATAAGGGTGGGAATTATGATCAAAATATAGTAATACTTAAGTCTATAAAATAAATTTTATACAGGTTGCTGCAATCGTGAAGATAGCTCCTTGGATACAACCACACCGGCTGCAGGATTACCTGTGTTAGTAATGAAACTATGCTAATTATTATTCTGATCAAGGTATAAATACCAACAAAATATTAAATAAAAGATTACCGATTACATATGACTTTTAATTTTCGCTATAACATCATATTGCATTTTACCGTATAGTCACATATTACATTTTATCGTATACTTGTATGCTTAAATTTCGTTATTATTCTGAACTGAACTGAATCAGCGTGTAAAAAAATCCGCTACTAGGCAAAGGCCTCTTCTCCGTATCGACCATAAGCTGCCAATACCTCCTAACTCACATTTTTACTGAAATTGTTTTTTTTGCGCCATCTGTAGCTATAAAGCTAAAAAATCATAATGATAGAAGTAACAACTTTTTTAACTGATAAAATGCACTAAACATCCAAAAAGTCACGACACAAATACCTACTATCTACAGCGAAATAGTGTTTGGGCGGCAATACTACTCCTATCTACAGTTTAACAAGTGATTTTTGTATCGAGTAATGTTTTTAGTGGCCTTCTCAATAAAAGTATTTTATTTTTTATGCATATTGTGTTTAAAATCTATTATTGTAACTAATTATTAGGTATAACACTTTAATTATTTCATATTTACTTGACAGGAACATTTCAGTATTCGTTGACTGATGATGACGGAAACTCTAATGTAAAAATTGTATGTAAAAATATCTTGGACTTTTAAAGTTGAATTTTAATTGTAACTTTTAAATAAATAATGTTCTTAATGTAACCAAAATGTTTGTTTGTGAACTATGACAATTCGTGTACTTTTTATTTGTATTTTTCTAATAATATATAATTTAAAAATATAATTTATTTTATTTTTAAGAACTTACACCAAGAAGAAATAACATCTAACTGATTTTTTTGCCAATATTTTTTTATGGAAATACCTTCTAACTTACTTACAGGCCTAAAGGAATGTGATTTGAATATTTTCTTCTTAGCAATATAAAACTACTGTAAAAATAATACACTTAGATTTTGGGTTCAGAAATACCATCCGTAATTTTGTTAATATTTAGTTTTTATGGTCTCCTGTAAACTTGACCTCAAAGCACTTAGGAGGTATTGGCAGCTTACGGTCGGTATAGATTTGAGAGCTTAATTCACAATGTGACTACACCATGAGTATCGAGTTCTTATCATGAAAAACGGTCGCTATTAACTATGTTAACGACCGGGACTGTCGGCTTTACGTGCTCTCCTAGGGACATTGGGGAGTCCCACAAGTACATACACCCAGACCAGAAACAAATATTTCCACAAATACAAATATCTGCCCCAAGCGGGAATCGAACCTGCGATTGTTGGCGTTAAGGTGACTACTCACCACTATACCACAACGTTTATCCTTAGGTGTATTATTATTATTATTATTCTAATGTTCGTTACAAAATGGTTCATTCATTTAGCAGGCTTTAATTTTTATAAACAAACTGCAAACATTCTTGAAAACTGACAAAGCGTAATAGTGATCGGTTACAATTAAAGACAATAATTCTCTTGTCACACTACTGTTTCATTGCTGCTTACTGCGTATTTAAAAATAAAACAACACTTTGATAAATGAACATACATAAATGTAAATTCACAAAAATGATTCAATATTATCTTCCAAGATATAACATAGACAATCTTCCAACAACTAGTTCTACAAATGCTATAATTAGAGTTCTTATATAAATATAATTATATATAAATATAATAAATCTATAACTTCAGCCAAATTCGATATAGAATGTTTACCAACAAGCCGTTGCTTAGCAACCAACCATAGGCAGATAATAACCACCTATTGGAAAATAATTATAATTATTATATTTTTTAATATTTATACACAGTCCTATAAGCTACATAAAACTTGAAATAAATAAGATAGGGATTTAGATATATTTATATAATTATTATCTATAATTATGTGTTATAGGTAAAGTTTACTTGTTAACGTGAATATAACTAATTTCCCACTCAATGATTTCTAAATATTTTCATAAACATGAATATACCTTTATTAAAAATAGCTACACTATCCCTGAATAGCATTCAAAATAAAACAACATTTGTTTTAAAATGAATTTATTATGATTAAAAATCTATGTTCAGATATTCATTCTCTTATATTATTTATTTTACATTACCTACGTTGAAAAAACATAATAAGTAAGTATAATATTTAAAGTATACAAATCGATTACAATATGACTGATCAAAAAAGACCAAATGTTATTTACTGTCAGTGCTAAAATTTAGGGTTGTTAGATGTATTTATTATTGATGTATAGATTATTTATTTTTTGTTATAAGCTAATTTTCTTGCATATTACGTATTTGGTGGTTAAGTTCTAGGAAACAGTGTTAAAGTAAATTTTTTAATGTATAACTAGGAAATTGGTAATAAATTACATTTTTTAATTAATAAAAGTTTGACAACCCTATCCACAATGTCTTTTAGTTTGTTTACAAAAATTCCACATCGAATTTGGCTCAAGTTATAGTTCATCTGTGCTGTTGCATCCACGTTTTTTAACTACTCCACTTCATTGCGTCATAGCGTGATGTTTTATAACTTTAACGTAATAAGCAGGCTTTCTAACGCAACAACAAAAATTTGTATTGGACCAGCACATGTCGAGACTAGCGGGTTCAAGCAAATAAAAATGTGAAGTGAGCACTGAGCCATTTTACAATTTATTACTTCTCTCAACTTCTTTATATATTAATAATAAATATTTATCATCGGTCGTATTTTTCATCTAATGAGAAAAGAAAAAAAATGACTATTTAATTACCTTTTTTCTAAAATCTCAATTACTGAATTTGCTTACTAGCTACTAGCAATATATTTCTGACACAATTATATGGCGTTTGTGTTGAAACTATTTTTATTTTAATCAAAATTAGAGATAGAATCTTTATTGAAACAATTTTCATGATCTTTGTATAAGTTGGTGGATGGTGTTATTTAGAGTCCGTTCTTATTATGAAGGATAGCAAGACCATCATCATTCACTCCATTCGTAGAAAAATGTACATGTACCCTTCAGGTACGCTATTCGCCAATTAACAGATTGATGATGAGTTGCAATCCGTATTACAAATCAAAGCACAAAAATTATAGTGAAAATGATGGAACAGTTGGACAATGAATGAAGTTTTCAAGAATATCTGCAGTTTGTTTATAAAAAGCAAAGCCCGCTAAATGAATGAACATTTTATAACGAACATTAGAATAGATTTTATTATGTTATTAATTTATTTATGCACGCGCGCATTCCAGTTTGTATATAAATTCCTTATTGGTGATAAATAAATGAATAAATAAAGAGGTCGAATATTTTAGTTTGTGAATTACCTATTGTGTACAATAACTTGACAATAACATAATGAACACAATGTCATACAGATTTTGATATCCTCTAACATTTTTACAATTTAACTATTTTATTTTCTGAATCATATTTATACAAGTTATGAGAGCACTCCGAACTTCGTTTTCAATTGTTTTTAAATACCGATATACGTCAAAATATGTAAATCGATACGAAAGTGGAAGTTGCGGCAGTGATCCAAACAAAACTGGCAATCCAAATTCTAGCTCAAAAAATAATGATAATAAAACGTGTGATGTGTGTCGATCATACCCTTGCGAGTGTGACCCATCTGCACCAACAATGTATGATGTAAGACATGTAAACTTATTACCACTTTTATTGACTTAAACTGATTAAAATATTATAACGCAGATTCGTTAGCTCCTAACATTTTTTAATTATTTTCAAACCACATATATTTTTATTATTATTTAATTACTATAGTAAGTAGATACAGTTTTAGATGATGGATTTCTAAATGGTTTAGTAAATTTTAGGATATATTTTTAACATTAAACAATAACCATTAACCAAAATTCTTAAAATGGTTAATAAAGGGTTTAGCAGACATACTATAAGGAAATTGCACCGACCTCTTTGGACATAGTTTAACCTTTTAAATATTACTTCTTCACACAAAGTACTTGTACTTGTGATTTTAGGGATCAGTTCCGGTTGTTATCATATAACTGATAACGATCGTTACTCATGGTAGGTATGTAAATTATCTGCCAACCCGCAATGGAGCAGCGTGGTGGATTAAGCTCCAACCCTTCTCCTATATGGAGGCCAGGCCTTTGCCCAGCAGTTGGATTGGTGTAGCCAGCAGTCTGATTCAGTTAAGTTTAGTTCAGTTCAAATACTATTTTTTTATACAATCTTGACATATATCTTTAGTGCAGGAAGTATGGACATAATTTACCATGTGATAATGCTACACCACATTTTGAGACCATACCGAATCTACCAACGGGCATCTTCAGGTGCACAGCTGGAGAGGTATATTTTCCAATTTAAGATCTTATCACTTTATACTATGTAAAATCAATGGCGTAGTTAGGCGTGGGCGAAGTGGGCCCTCTCCCAGGGCTTCGCACTTAACGGGACCCAGCGAGGGCTTAAAATTCCCGTTTATTTTTAAATTAAATAAAAACCTATAAAATATTGACCACAATCATCACAAAATGGCAACACAGCAAAGCTTTGCAAAACGTTTCTTTACACGCGTACTTCATACAAAACAGTGAAGGTGGTAAACATTTCGGGAAAAGGGGAAGACTTCAAAAATTCTAGATTAAGACTGACTGTCTGGTTGAGCAATACTCTCAATCGAAGCAGATTTAGCTGGAAAAATGTATTACAAATCCTTACTATAGGACTTTAATAAAGCAAAAAGCCGGAGAACATTATTTTATAAAAATTTAAATTACTCAAGTTACAAAATAAAACCTTTTTTCAAATTTATATTCTTTTCAATATTCTCCCACCGCGCATGTATAATTTTTTTTACTATTATGAATAGATATATATCAGGTTAAAGCATGTTCGGTAAGATAGATTTATTGGGTAGACCTTGGGAACGAATGAAAAAGGGCCTCGCTGATGCGACTTCGCCCACGTGTATATTAGTCCACGCTAAGCTACTGTTTAAAATATTATAATAGAACCTGCACTACTTGGTTACGGTATTTAGTCCAATGGTATAATGGTAGTTAATAAAGAAATGAAATTTCAATAATTGTTTCTTGTAATTTATATGATTTACATCCAATTGTAAAATCAGTTTACTATGCACTCTTTATGTGTTCATTTTTTATTATTATTTTGTAACATAATGACTTGTCGAGTAAATATACCAAGTATTATTATTTATGTCCTAAACACTGTCACTAAACATAAAATGCGTTTTTTTTAACTTACCAATAAAATGAGAAAAGAAATTATACCGTTGTTTTTACATACCTAATATTAATGTTGCACTAAATAATTGTAATTTGTGTTCTTTTTCAGGTCCTCGGTCGAGGAGCCAACAAATGTTCTTATTACCAAAATCCAGAGTACTTTTCCTATCATCATATGACTTTTTATGATATGCACATGCTCCTAAGATGTTACCGCAACCCCAGTCCTAAAACTGGAAGAAAACCTTAGAAAATGAATTAATAAATGAATACATAACTGGTTTCTTTTATTATTGCAATCTATACTTATAATAAGCAAATAAATTGAAGACAATTAATTTTTTAAGGCCGCTATGAAAGTCGACATTGAATCCAAAATTGTAAATTTTTTTTCAATTTTGTCTGCCTGTCACCATTTAAGCCTAGCATCACGCCAAAATTACTGAATGAATTTAAAGGAAACTAAGCGCGACTTGAGTTCATACTATGAGATAGTACACTGGGTACTTTTTATCAAAATCAATATCCATTACGGAGCCCTCGGGAGAAGAAATGAAAATCAAAATATATTATCTGTTATAATTCTTTCACGCGTTTTCGATTTCATTTATTGATTTATTTTATTTATTTATTTATTTATAATAATGGAGATATTTTAAATATAACATTATTGGTCTTTGGTCTAACAGCCCGAAAATTATAGACATTATATCCGTTAGTATAAGGTTGAAAAAAAAAAACCTTAAAAATAATTAAACTCAAAATGTAAGAAATTTTTGAACGTACGTAGTTCACGTTAAGCTGGCTGAAATAATTTACGTTATAGACTAATGAAAGGGATGGCAACCGCGAACGAAGGATCGGAGTACAGCTAGCTCTATTAAAAATAAATCAATTTATTTATAATTACCGTGAACCGTGTGGTTTTACCTGCTATGATATAAATAGTTACGGCTCTAAGTTATAAAATTACAAGTTTCATCAAAATTAATAACTTTTGCGAATTATGAATTAATATAAACAGAAAAACAGGCAAAACTTCTAAAATTATCCTTGTAACGGCTTAGCATGATCCCCTGTAATTATTTTTCTTCTTATCAGACGACATATTTATGACGGCATTTAAGCGACTAAATAAATAAAAAAAAATTATATAGATAATGCTGGATTAAATTATTATAGTCTTATCACAGTAAATTAACTTATTAAAATGATTCTTGATGTATAAAATAAGACGTTCACTTAGTGTTTTAATTTCCAGTAAAATATGCTGGTTCAATTTCTTCATCTAAATCTTAATTTATCTTTTCATAATTTAGTTGAAACTAATAACTAATATTAGTTATTTAATAAAATAATCTATACGTATAATAAAACTGTAGCAGGTTCAATTCTGTACATTGAAGGTATTTTGAAAAAAAAAATAGTAGGGCACTCGATTATAAACGATACTGAAGTATAAAATGTATTTTTTGTTTTAATGTTTTCTGTTTGCCTCCCATGCGCGCATCGCGTCAAAAGTACTGAATGCATTTAAATGAAACTCCGGTCATCATATAAGATCATACTACAACTTAGGACGCTGGATACTTTTTATCTCAAAATTCAGTACAGTTCCTTTAGGAGCGGGTATTTAACTTAATGACACCACAAGCTTTATCTTCTCTGATCTGACCTGATCTACTCTCAAATCTCTTTACTATTTCTCAAAACATTTCAAACAAGACTGGATTAAATCACAACTTATATATATGGTTTTATAGCTCTGTATAAATAGTAGAAAATATAAAGAAGAATGATAAAGATCTATCTCTAAGATTTGAAAAATATAATCCTATTATCCTCAATTTTTTCTACCGGTGAAAAAAGAATGATTTTGCAACGGCAAGGAATCTTGATCTGAAGAGTCACGATATATAAGGGTTGCGCACCGAAGCACTGCTTTCAGCGGTAAAGAAAATGGTTGCAAAAAAAACTGACCATTTGTGTCAAAAATATTAGATCATGAAGTGATGTAATAAATTTGATCCATTTTTCCTGTTATTGAGTATGTATGATATAAAAAGTATAGGCACTAATATTTAATCCTAGCTGGTAGCGATAGCATGATTACGTACGTTAATTGGATTGTTAATTTTTATTATATATCATTAATATATTATTATTTATCAATATCTTATTTTTTTAATAATTTTATTACTTATTAAGAATTACAGAATCACAATCTCACATGAGAAAGCTTACAAGCTAAAACTGAATCTAAGCACACAGTGTTTAACGTTACAATAAGTGAAGTGCCGGATAACCGTAACCGTATCCGCGAATATCCGAAAGAGAAAAAAGATCCGTATCCGTATTCATATCCGTTACTTTTTGGCGAATCTTAAATATCTTTTTATTCAACCGCATAGCTCTTGATGACTGTTTTAAATTTGCTTTTAATAGGTCATAGTAGTCACGAGTGCAGTCATTTTACCATAAATAATATGCAATTTTCCCTATGAGACCTATGCGGTTGACTAAATACTTTTTCTTTCAACACGATGACGATCCAAAGCACACGGCTAAAAAAACAAAAAAAAATTGACTGATAATAACATCGAATAATATATATATATATATATATATATATATATATATATTATTCGATTCGGGGCATAGCTAGTATATATATATATATACTAGCTATGCCCCGCGGTTTCACCCACGTTAACGTCACCCACGTCTGATTCCTGGGTCATTCAACGTATCTATTATTGAGGTTTTTTTTTTTTCGAAAATTCTCAGTAAAAGAGTGATGTTATATTTACTTTAAAAGTGGAACTATAGTTAAAAAATGTCTCAAGAAGAGAAATAATAAAAGACACAATGGAACCTCTCAAAAAAATTTTTTTTTTCCGTTTTTTGTAACATTTCTTATTATTTCTCAGTACCTATTGGTTGTAGCGTGATGTTATATAGCCTATACCCTTTCTCGGTAAATGGGCTATCCAACACAAAAACATTTTTTTAATTCGAACCGGTAGTTCCTGAGATTAGCACGTTCAAACGCATAGATATCAAATTAGTAAAAAATCATGTCAGGGAAAGAAAATAAATATCTTTAAAAAAAAATATTAGGTGTGAATTGATCATGGTAACGAATTCTACGACCTTGGTGCATAGACGGCAGTAGGAGTAAAAATTGGAAGAGTGTGATTGAATTTGCAGTAGTTGAACATTGGATCGACATGAAGAACCAGGAGGATGTAAAAATTTAAAACGTTTGCGTAGGTAATTGGGTGATAATGGATTAAATAGAATATTATAAGGAGTCAAAGAATGTGAATATCCCTGCAAAGCCGAATAGGAAACCACTTGACTTCAGCTCTAAACTTAGAAATGTGATCAAACTTGCGAGTCCGAAAATGGATCAAATGCATAGGTTTTGTAGCCTTTCAATTTTTTTTTTAAATTGTTCTTCAATAGCATCAAGATAATAGAAATCAGCATAATCAAGAAGAGGAAAAATCAGAGTCACTGCCAACTGCGCTAACGGGTCAGTCGAAAATGTCGAAGTCTACAGAATTGAATGCATTACTAAAGTCCAGTAATACAACAATCGTAAGATTTCGGTTCTCCATGGTAAATCTAATATCCTTCGCAACCTTTAAAAGCGCGGTTACAGTGCTATGTCCGGTTCGGAATTCGGGCTGACAAGGATTTAGAAGACTGCCAAGATGACAGATGCCAAGTACCGAAATAAATGGTCATGCACAACATGTGTTCCAGAAATTTGGAAAGGAAAGGCAGTATAGAAATAGGGCGATAATGTTATAGTAAAGTAAGTTTGTTAACTTTAGGCAAAGGGACAACGTAAGCTTTTTTTTCCACATAGACGGATAGATGCAGGTAGACATAGAATAATGGAATAGTAAGTGAAGGAATTCTGGGATAATAAAGCGTATCATCCTGGAACATATTCCGTCATAAACAACAGCAATTATAAAAAATAAAATTAGAAAAAAACCAATTGAGAAAATAAAACTAAATTTTCGACATAAATAATGTATTTTTGTGACATTAAATAATTTGGAAAACCAACTAGTAATTTTAGTTATAATAAAAAGTTATAAAATTCTCTAAATAAAATAAATTTAATTCGAATATTCTAGCGGAGTTCAAGTAATATCGAACAGATTTTTATCACTCGTGACGTAACATTAAAAAGTATCTTTCACATATTACTAATTATTTCTATAGCTGTCCTTTTCTTTGAAATATGTAATGTTGGAAACATAAGATTGAAGTTTATCGATACATATTTATCTTTTTTTATAACACCTGGATCGAAAATTCGATTTTCGATTGTAATTTTAGGGACGAATGTGCTACATTGCCTCCGGCCGGAAGAAATGATGAATAATTTTAGAGCGCATGCGTCAACTTTCGTCCTGATGCAAATATATTGTTTTTAATGGTCGATTTAACCGTTGGAAATAAGCGTAATTAGTTCGACCTAAACTCGGTTTACGCGTTCAACGGAGTTTAGAGCTCCAAATTGCATTTCACCAACATAAACTAAAGAAGGTGAAGGTCGAAACCCTTTTTCTTTTTAAGAAGTGTCTATTTAGTTTTCTCTCAATTATATATATTTTTTTCAGCTGTGGGTAAGTGTAAGACACCTAAAGGACATCACATCATTCCAACTTAAGCAATTATGCTATTAATACAATAAAAAAATAAAAAAATATCATTTTATATTCACAGACCTAAAATAAAAAAAAGGATTTATTTAAATTTAAATATAATTTTTAAATTCATAGATTTTTTTTTTTTTTTGTTTCTCTTATATATTAGTATTATTGTTTATTTGTTATCATCTATTATCAAAGTAATAAAAGTTGTATGTATAATATAATATACATTTGTATCGAGCCAATGAATTAGTTGAATTTTGTACAGTCAAATGTTTATTTTCACAACTTGAAAAATATATTAATTACGAAATTTCGTACCATTTCTTCAATTCATTAGTATTTTTTTTTCTGAGTTTCATTTAATTGCTCTCAGACGCTATAGTAATTCATTTATTTGTATTTGTTAATCAATAATATAATATGTTTGTCAATAATAATATACTACGAAAGGAACTTCGTTCCAAGCGATTAATATATATATATATATATATATATATATATATATATATATATATATATATATATATTTACTTAAATTTATCTTTGCTTATTAAGCCCTGAAGATGTCAGTACGCGCCCTGGTGCTTGGCACAAAGACACTACCGGGTATAAGATGAAAAATCGCTAATCCTGAGTGTCCTAAAAATGATAATAGGACAAACTATTTAAATTATTGCATTGTAATCGGTCCTTGATAAGTGTACAAAGTTTCAAATCAATTCGACTTTTTGAAGGGGATGAAAATCACGCTCAGAAATTCCGTTACATATTATAGAGACATCGATACCATACCAAGCTAATAAAACCTGTAAAAATAGATTTAAATATAGACCATAAATTCATAACTCCATCTATCATTGTTCTAATGTGTTGAATAATAATTATACATCTATATATTGGTGATACTTTAATTAAGTGCTGCCATCTAGTAGCGTATTTCCGAAGCAGAAAGTGGTAAGAATATACAACGTTATTTATTATGTTTAATATTATTAACCATAACACTAGGAGACGCTATGTGTGTTGTGTGAAAGAGGACATGAGAAAGAAAAAAGCGCTGAAGTGACGAATAATAGAGAGGAATGGAAGAAGAAAACTTGTTGTGCCGACCCTACATAAGTGGGATAAGGGCAGGGAGATGATGATGATGATGACTAGGAGACGCTGTAAATACAATTTATTGCTTTGAAACTATTTAGCTAAAACAATATTACTATAAAATTATAATAAATTAGGGTGTGCTTTCGAAAATTATCTACTTTTCGGAAGTTTATCCAAAAATTAATGCATTGTCAACGATCCTTGTTCAATATTGTTTGTAACCTTTTGTGCGAGAGAATTACTTGCCATTGGCCCATGTTTTAAACGTAAAAATACTTTAAGCTTGGCGAATATTTAATCCAATATATTGAGAAGTGATCGATGTAAAATACTAAGTAATAAACAATAAATGTAGTTTATTTTAATACGATGATGCAAAAACGCCTACAAAAAATCTTCACAGTGTAACCACTATTACTTTGCTAAGTTTACTTAAAAGGCGATTATTATTATTATTTTATTACTATACCCTGTACAATTTAGCTTGATCTTTTTGACACATGTAAATTTTCAGTTCGACATAACTTTGCAATGACGAACATATTATTTTCAAATTTTAAATTATTTTAAAAATATTAAAAAAATACATATAACACAAAAGTCCCTAAAGATTCAAGCGTTATCCGAAAATTTTAGGACTTTTTATTGCTTCAAAAGTAAAATTTAAATAAGAACACTGAAAATAATAGACGCTTGTACAATGTTACGTCGGTGGGTCGGATTTTTGTTTCGACCGTTGTAACATTGTACAAGCGTCTATTATTTTCAGTGTTCCTATTTAAATTTTACTTTAAAGCAATAAAAAGTTTCAAAATTTTCGTAGTTAGCTTGATTTTTTACAGACGGGCTAGTGATGGGAAACAGAAAATATCTAGTAGTCCAAAAAATAACGTTTTTTAATTATATGTATATGTAATATATAATATATGTATGTGGTGTATTATTTGTGAAATTCTTTATTGCACTAGACATATAAAACATTGGGTAGATAAGCGACGGTGGGTCAATATTCATAATAAGTACTATATTAACTTACATTAATATTACAGGGTTATTTTTGGACCTCAAAATGAGACCCTCCATACGAAATCGACCACGTGATCGAGCAGTTTTCTATGGGAGGGTCGAATTTTTTTTCACTTTTCGTCCCATGTTTCTTTGGAAAAGTTGTTTAGTTTCATGTTCTGAACCACCTATTTAAATTTGACGGGAGGTCCAAAAATAATCCTGTATGTAAAAATTTAGGTTGAAAAATAAAATAGTTTTATCTTTAAAACAGTTTTTATTGAGGAAGAGGAGCACAGCCAAGATAATAATCACCAGAGTCGTCGGAGCTTGTGTCATCATCTCGAACTTCAATTATTATTTCGTGTTCAATAAAATTGTCGAAGTGGACGTCGCGCATCCAGTCCGATAATATTACTTCTTTGACGTGTCGTACTACATTCGCCCAGTTTTCAGCGGTCACTTGACCACAAGCTTCTTCCAATAAGCGGAGCATTTTGTTTGCGGTGAAGGGAGGAGATGTATTAGTAAGTGCTACATTTCCTGTGAATGAAATAAGTGATTGTTAAAATAATACTATTAATGAAATAGATGTTAAAGAATTTATCAAGAAAAAAGTTTTTTTTTACTGACCTTTGATTTGTGCCCATATTAGCTCTATAGCATTATATTGACAATGATAGGGCGGCAATCTGATCACTGTGTGACCGCGTTGCTTTGCTGCTTCGTCCAGTAAATATACTGGCTCCCTCGGTTTGTGTGTGGCCATTGTTGTTTATGAGCCACTTTATTATATCAGCTTTTTTGTTTGCCATCGTCGGTGCCTTGTCAAATTGCGTGGAATGATAGGATGCATTATCCATTATTATTATATGAGGACCATCCAGGTTGTCCATCATTTTATATAACCATTTCGAAAACGTTTCGAAGTTCATCTCTTCGTGATACTCATTCGTTTTTTTTTTTGGATTTAAATGCCAGTAAACAGTTTGGCACAAAACCTTGGGCAGTACCTGCGTGGCAAATTATCAGTCTCTCCCCTTTTCCTTCTGGTACTTTTGTAGACGATTGGGCAGTACCATCGTTCCATGTTTTTTTAACAGTGTGATTGGCATTCAACCAAGTTTCATCTAAAAATACAACTTTTTCCCAATCGGTAATATTTTTGACTTTTCTTAAGAAATCAACTCGTTTGAGGGCAATGTCATTCCTTTCCATAAGAATCCTGCGGTTGTTGGATTTTTGGTAATGAAATCCAATTCTACGCAGTAGTTTTGACAGCGAGGTTCGACCGCCGTCATATAAATGAACTTCTCTTAGTGTCACCAGCAACTTGTCAAGTGTGGGCAATTCTTTTCTTGAATAATAACCATAAATGTGGTTCCGTATGGCCGCACATTGAAAATCGTCAAGATTGACGATAGGTTGGATACGCCTACGTTTTTTATTAGGAGACGACAGTTTATTCTCCTCGTTACCTTCTTTACCATATTTTTCCGTAGAGATTCGTGTCACAGTAGCTAATGCAATCAGCAAAGCGTCAGCTACACGTTGCCGCACTTGAGACAATGGCAATAATGGTCCCCCATTTTGTGACTCACGCTCAAAATAATCGCGTAAGCGAATTACAAACTCACGCATTTCACTGTTGAGTACAGTTTTTTTCGCCCTTTTAGGCATGTTTAACAAAAGTTCAAAACAAAAACTTAAATTCAACAATAATAATGTTACGGGCAGGTAGTCTTGCTTCCTCTTAACTTCTTCCTTTAAGCTCTTCTTTCCTCTTGACTGTACTCCACACTACTGACCCCGAGTGTTCCCGACGTTCGGCTTATATGGCCAGTCGATGGAACAATGGAACGCGTAGTTCAAATTAGAATTCAATTTTTTTTTTTAATCTTATTTTTCTAAAAAGAGTTATACCAGCTAAAGAGATCCCAACCACTAGCCAAAGTAACCCCAATCAAAAGGACCCCCGTTCGTAACAATAACTTAAAAATGATCTTTAATAATGTTTTTTTTTTTTTTTTGGGGTGCAAAGCAGGAACCTCCGCGTGTGGGCGGGATGTGTCGATCCATGAGGACCTAAAAACAAAAGTGGAGCGACACCCTCTGCCCCCGGTGCACCCCGGGCAACATGGGTTAGCGATTGATAGTGGATGGAAGGAGGATACTGTGATCGGCCTCAACCACCGTGACAGGCAGTAGCTATCGATCGCTAGCTGATGGCAATCCTGCTCGGTTCCACCGGTAGCTAGTGGATGCCAACCGGTGGACTATCTTAGCATCCACCTGCGTTGGCCTGCGCAGTAGATCGCCGTACGCGGGGATGAAGGAGTCCTGGGGGGTTGAGCTGATCAGGAGTCGGAGCTAGTTACTCCTGTGATGCAACACGCCCCCTTTGGTCCTGATTTCACGCCCAAACGGTAGCCTCGTGCCTAGCCAGCACGACGGTAATGGCCACGTGGTCCTCGCTTCGGTGAGGTCCATGGCGAGGTTCGGTTGGGCCCCGTAAGGGGTGGCTGTCTGCCATGCTGACGGGGTAAGGATGGGTGGAGGAACTGGGGGATAGGATCGATCCACCAGCCACTCATTTCGAGCTCCCGATGTCGCGCCGGACGCCAACCAGCTGGACCTATATTCCCGACGTATCCCTGGTGTTCAAGTTGAACATCCCCAAAGGTGCGGGCTCCATGGAGGGTGGGGAGCGAGCGGGAACGAATCATTTAAAATTCTACTATGGACTATCAAGGATCCAACCAGCCACAACAACTGGGACCCGGAGGGAAACCAAAGGGTACCAGCTATCAGCTGGGACCCGGAGGGGAACCAAAGGGTACCAGCTTTCAGCTGGGACCCGGAGGGGAACCGAAGGGTACCAGCTCTCAGCTGGGACCCGGAGGGGAACCTAAGGGTACCAGCTCTCAGCTGGGACCTGGAGGAAAACCGAAGGGTACCAGCTCTCAGCTGGGACCCGGAGGGAAACCAAAGGGTACCAGCTCTCGACTGGGACCCGGAGGGAAACCAAAGGGTACCGACTCTCAACCGGGACCCGGAGGGGAACCAAAGGGTACCAGCTCTCAGCTGGGACCTGGAGGGAATCCAAAAGGTACCACTTCTGGTTCCTTGAAGGGGAAACCCAACAAGGCAACCTCTACTCCACGGAAGAGTTCAACACCAGTTGAAACCCGGAGACTACTGGCACAGCCATCACTACAAACAAGGGAAGGAGCGACTGGAACTCCGGTCAATCCTGAACAGCCGCCGAAGGGAGAAGTAGCTGCATCCGCAGATACTGCCCAACCAGTCGACAGACTGCAGGCAGGCTGGACCCTTGTTGGACCGAGGGGCGGGAAGCGGGATAAGCCCCAGACTGGGACTGGTCAGCCACACCCAGCACCGGGTCGTACTCAGCGCCACCGACTGAGTCAGAAGCAGAGGCGGAAAGCGCGTCTGCGCGCGCTTAATGAGCAAAACGCAGACCCTCCAGCACACCCTACTAGGCCGGTGGTGCCTGAACCCCAACCCGGCACCTCACGAGGTACAGGAGGGGTGTCTACGGCGGGTCAAAAAGCCCGACCTACCTACAGGAAGGACTCAAACATCAGAGGACCTCCATGCGACAAAGTTGGCAAAGAAGCCAAGCCTGCTGTGTCGTCCAAACGGGCTCGTCTCGACGAGACCGTGTCACCAAGGGGCGAACACAAAAGGCCGAAACTTCTGAACAGACCACAGCCAACTTCCTATGCGGACGCCACGAAAACGGACCCTTTGGTCGCTGTAACATCAGCCACCACAGGTCATATTTGCGCGGCGTCAGTACAGCTAATCCAGGGGAAGCTTGAGGAGAAGCTCTTGGCGGCTATGACAGCGGCCAAGGGTGAAGAGGGTCCCGTTTTTCTCGGCAAACCCGTCTATGACGGGGGAGTCCTGAAACTGTGGTGCTCCAACCTCAAAACCCTGGAGTGGCTCAAGACTGCTGTCAATGACATCATACTCCCGACTGGAGACCGACTGACGGTGAAGCAGATGTGGGAGGTAACTCGCCGCGTGCGGTGTGGTATCCTCCTACCTGGAGTCACCAAAGACACCAGGGCTATCGGTGGAATGCTCCGCTTCCAGAATCCCTGGGCGGAAGTTGACCGATGGCTCCTGCACTCTCTACATCCCCAAACCAACGAGACATTTATCGTTGACAGTATACCGGAGGACTTGGTACCGGTTCTGACGGAACACGAGCGCCGGCTAGGTTACATGCTGGGCTCTGTGTACCTGAAGTTCCAGGGACCAACAGGTAAATTTACCGAATCCTCCCCCCCGAAGGCCGCAGACCCAGAGGCCACAAAGGGCACTGACGCGGTAAAAGACTTACAGGATCTACCACCTACACCGATGGAGGCCGAGAGCTCCGAAGAACCAGCCGGAGATGGCGTACGGGTCTCGGAGCCCCCTACGGAAGAGGCACTCGACAGCTCCATGGAGCTCGAAGATGTATTGTTTTCTTATATTTACGCGAATTTTACTCATTTAATTAAAAGTCTAAATCGGATTTTATCGCGTTTATTTGTTTTAAAACTTTACAGTTTAACGATTTTTAATTAAATTAAATTATTTCCCGACGTTTCGGACCCTTTACAGCGTCCATGATCTCGGGGGACTGAGGTGGTGGGTGTCCGAATAATGAATCAATTGTTACATACCCCGCTTTTTATACAATTATAAATTATTACTTTTAACCGTTCCTATTCATGCAGAATGAGCTTATTGTGTCTGGAAGTCGTGCTGTGTTCTTATTTTCCTTGGGTTCAATTAATTTTAGTACTGGCTCCCAAGCTGGTGGTACGTTCCAACCATCCTCTCTATTGAAATTAGGATGTTTTTTGATTTCAATAGCCTCGCGAATCATCCTAGGTAGGAATCGGTGTTCTTTAGCGAGAATTTGTGGCTTATCAAATCTGATATAGTGGTTGGTACCTTGTTGAGTATGTTGATACACAGCAGACTTTGTCGACCGTTGGTGTTTCATGTCAGCTATGTGTTCTTTGACGCGTGTCTCTATACTCCGCTTAGTTTGCCCTATATATGAGAGACCACATTCACAGTCTAATTTGTAGACCCCTGCATCTTGTAAAGGTATTTGACACTTGACAGATGGTAATAATTGACTTATCTTCGTTGGCGGCTTGTAGTAAGTTTTTATTGAAGCTCGCTTCAAGATGTAGCCAATCTTGTCAGTGACTCCTTTGACATAGGGTAGTACGGCAGGCTGGCGCTCAACTGTGGCTGTCTTCTTTCTCCGGGATCTGTGACGCTGACGCGGTGCTCGGAGGTTGTTGTCTCGCAGTACCTGCTTGACGTGCTGTAGCTCTGCGTCCAGGTGTTTCTCGTCACAGATCCCACGAGCTCTCTGAAACAGAGACAAACCAACGGCAGAGAGTTGTCTAGGATGATGGTGAGAAGCACCGTTTAAATACCTGTTTGTGTGGGTAGATTTTCTATACACAGAATGGCTTAAACTATGATCAGGATTCCTGATTATAAGTACATCTAGGAAAGCTAGTGTGTTGTTTGCCTCTAACTCCATGGTAAATTGAATATTGTTATTTATAGAGTTAAGGTGTTCTAAGAATATGCAAGTACTGTCTGTTGGTAATATGGTGAAAGTGTCATCTACATACCTCTTGTAAAATCTAGGAGAGATAGGTGCTGTCCTTAGGGCTCGATCCTCGAAGTCCTCCATGTAGATGTCAGCCACTATCGGGGATACTGGAGAGCCCATAGCCACGCCATCCACCTGTATGTAGTATTTGTGGTTCCACAACAGGTAGCCAGTTGTAAGGCAGTGCTTGAGTATTATTGCATATTCTTCTGGCATGTCGTTCTCCACTAGTCTCCTTCGTACAATTTCAATGCAGTCTTGTACCGGTAAGCATGTGAATAAAGACTGTACATCGAAACTCACCATTGTTTCATTCTGAGTGAGTTGCAGGTCTTTAATCTCACTCACAAATTGGTAGGAATCCTTCACATATGCTGTTGTGTTGCCTCTGAGTGGTGACAGTACCTTCGCTACATGCTGAGCCTAGATGTACTTATAATCAGGAATCCTGATCATAGTTTAAGCCATTCTGTGTATAGAAAATCTACCCACACAAACAGGTATTTAAACGGTGCTTCTCACCATCATCCTAGACAACTCTCTGCCGTTGGTTTGTCTCTGTTTCAGAGAGCTCGTGGGATCTGTGACGAGAAACACCTGGACGCAGAGCTACAGCACGTCAAGCAGGTACTGCGAGACAACAACCTCCGAGCACCGCGTCAGCGTCACAGATCCCGGAGAAAGAAGACAGCCACAGTTGAGCGCCAGCCTGCCGTACTACCCTATGTCAAAGGAGTCACTGACAAGATTGGCTACATCTTGAAGCGAGCTTCAATAAAAACTTACTACAAGCCGCCAACGAAGATAAGTCAATTATTACCATCTGTCAAGTGTCAAATACCTTTACAAGATGCAGGGGTCTACAAATTAGACTGTGAATGTGGTCTCTCATATATAGGGCAAACTAAGCGGAGTATAGAGACACGCGTCAAAGAACACATAGCTGACATGAAACACCAACGGTCGACAAAGTCTGCTGTGTATCAACATACTCAACAAGGTACCAACCACTATATCAGATTTGATAAGCCACAAATTCTCGCTAAAGAACACCGATTCCTACCTAGGATGATTCGCGAGGCTATTGAAATCAAAAAACATCCTAATTTCAATAGAGAGGATGGTTGGAACGTACCACCAGCTTGGGAGCCAGTACTAAAATTAATTGAACCCAAGGAAAATAAGAACACAGCACGACTTCCAGACACAATAAGCTCTTTCTGCATGAATAGGAACGGTTAAAAGTAATAATTTATAATTGTATAAAAAGCGGGGTATGTAACAATTGATTCATTATTCGGACACCCACCACCTCAGTCCCCCGAGATCATGGACGCTGTAAAGGGTCCGAAACGTCGGGAAATAATTTAATTTAATTAAAAATCGTTAAACTGTAAAGTTTTAAAACAAATAAACGCGATAAAATCCGATTTAGACTTTTAATTAAATCGAAGACGTATTGTCTCCGGGCTCGAAGAGTGAAACAGAGTGCACCCAGGGGATCAGCGACCTGGACATCGGGGACGCAGGAGAGGGTTTGCAATCCGAAGATGGCATCCCCCTCTCCTAACTGTAGCGTCCTACAGATCAACCTCCACCACAGTATTACCGCAACGGCTCAACTACGGAAGTGGTTGGAGGTCCATCCTACAGCCCTTGCCTTGATCCAGGATCCGTGGATCAGGCAGGGCCGCATATGCGGTTTCTCCAATACTGGAGGTAAGCTAATACATTGTACAGGGCCTGAAATACCTCGGACCTGTATTTATATTTCTAATAATCTACTTGTGCAACCTTTAACAGAATTCTGTTCTAGAGATCTATGTGCAATCTCACTACTGGACACGACTACACACCAGCCCAAGATAGTTGTCGCCTCCGCCTATATGCCGGATGGGGATATACCGCCGCCTCCTGAGGAGCTAACGAGGTTGGTGAGCCACTGCGAGGGAACCAAAATGGAACTCCTAGTGGCTACAGACTGCAACGCACACCATCCGCTATGGGGCATGCAGTCAGAAAATGAAAGAGGTAGGCATTTAGTTGAATACCTTTTTACTACTAATTTAAATATACTGAACGTTGGGACAGAACCTACTTTTGTCACCAAAAGGTCCAAAACTATTATTGACATCACACTAGCGACAGATGGAGTATGTAACACTATATCCAACTGGCATGTATCCAAAGAAGCATCTTGCTCGGACCACAGATGGATACTCTTCAACCTAGAGGTAAATACATCCAGCCCAACTCCTCGCAGGAAACCCCGCAAAACGAACCCCGCCTTATATAAGACGCTGATGGAGTCGTGTTTGACGAAGGAATCAGTTCCGGAGAAAATAATGGGAGTGGAAAATATTGAGAAACAGGTAACACGAGTCTATGACGTAATTAAAACCTGCTATCACACTGCATGTCCTCTTACCATTCCCCCCTCGGGCAAGCCAAAGGCGCAACCATGGTGGGGACCTGAACTAGAGAGGCTCAGGACTAAGGTTAGAAGACTTTTAAATCGTGCAATGAACACAGGCGCTGACTGCGACTGGGATCGTTACAAAGACTGGAAACAAAAATACAAGAAACGCATCAGATACAGAAGCTCTGGAAGCTGGCGTAAATACACTACTGGCATAGAATGCCAACATCAGGCTAACAGGGTAAGGAAAGTCCTCTCAAACCAGCCCAAACAAATACTGGGTACCTTACGCAGGCCAGACGACACTTTCACCGGCTCCCCGGAAGAAGCAGAGCGGCTCCTCCTGGAGACACACTTTCCTGACTGCAAATTTGTGCAGAACATGGAGTGGACGGAGGAAAGTACAAATGCTAATGAAGAAAACTGGGCAATAGCCTATAGGGTTGTCACGACCGACAAAACCAGGTGGGCTATTAATACATTTCACCCTTTCAAGTCGGCAGGGCCAGATGGGGTTTTTCCTGCCCTATTACAATGGGGAGGTGAGACCCTACTTGCACTGCTAACCATCATCTTCAGGGCGTGTCTAGCGCATGGATACGTTCCCAGAGGTTGGAGAGAGGTGAAAGTTATCTTCATACCTAAACCAGGTAAATGCGATTACTCTAATCCTAGATCATACAGACCAATCAGCCTCACCTCCTTTGTACTAAAAACATTGGAGAGGCTGTGCGAGAAAGAACTGAGGGAAAACTACCTCCAAAAATTACCCTTGCACCCAAACCAACATGCGTACAGTCAAGGTAAATGCACCGATTCTGCACTCCAGGCCGTGGTAAGTGTCATTGAAAGTGCAATATCGGATAAAGGCTTCTTTCTGGGTACCTTCTTAGATATCGAGGGTGCTTTCGACAAAACAAAATTCATCAAAATAAAAGAGGCCCTACAACGTCATGGAGTATGTACAACTCTAAGAAATTGGATTGGAAACATGCTTCAGGGTAGAATATTACTGCTCGTTGAGGGTGAATCGCAGAAGGCAATTGTAGCAAAAGGTTGCCCGCAAGGTGGCGTGATCTCGCCGCTTCTGTGGAATATGGTGGTCAATGACCTCATTACTGCCCTCAATGACCATCGCTACTACACGGTAGGTTACGCAGACGATCTCGCGATCCTGATACGCGGAAAGTTTGTCAATACTATATGTGAAGTTACGAACGCAGCATTGAGAATCGTGGAGAAATGGTGCGGAGACAACGGCTTATCAGTGAATCCTGCAAAAACTGAACTGGTAATGTTTACGAACAATAGAATCTTTGGAAACTACAAGCTGCCCAAGCTGTTTAATACTGAGCTCCAGCTGGCTAACGAGGTAAAGTATTTAGGAGTGATACTCGACAGCAAGCTCAACTGGGGCGCGCATCTAGATGCGAAACTAAGTACAGCCACCATATCCTTCTGGCAGTGCCGTAGAATGATAGGTAAGACGTGGGGCCTCTCCCCAAAAATCGTTCTATGGCTCTACACAGCAGTGATACGGCCCATAATATGCTACGGAGCTGTTGTATGGTGGCCTCGCACCAAACTCACAACGGCACGTAACAAACTACAGAGCTTCCAACGATTAGCATGTTTAGCTATCACAGGAGCCATGAGGACGACACCAACTGCAGCGTTAGAAGTTATGCTGAATCTCCCAGCCCTCCACCTATTCATAAGGCAGGAGGCAGCTTCTACAGCGGTAAGGTTAAAGACACTTCATCTTTGGAAAGGAGACTTGTCCCCCCAAGCGGAGGTTCTAAATGAGGTGATGGAAAAAGAACCAATGCTGCTGGCGGTAAGCGACAAACTTCCAAAGCAATTTGTTTTCGACAAAAAATATAAAATACAGCTTCATGAAGATCCAAACGAAGCCCTGAACACAAAGGACGTAAGGATCTTTACTGATGGCTCTAAGACTGGATCAGGTACAGGATACGGTGTATTCTCCGAAGATCTCAACATACAAATAGCCGCCCCTCTGGGTGCTCACAACACCGTCTATCAGGCGGAATGTATGGGTATCATAGCAGCGGCCTCAGCTACTCTTGTTCGAAAGGTAAAGAACTACTCCATCCGAATCCTCTCGGACAGCAGATCAGTACTACAAGCTCTTCAAAGTCACTCTATCACCTCAAGACTTATCTACAACTGTCACCAATCCCTGATGGAGGTATGTAATAACAACAATAACGTAACTCTTCAGTGGATCAAAGGTCACAGTGGCTCCCGTGGTAACGATGCCGCTGATGAAATGGCCAGAAGAGGTTCGGAGATGGCTGCGATTGGACCAGAACCAATTGTCCCCCTTCCTACAGCATGGCCTACATCAGTCATTCGACAACACACGAAAGAGCTACATAACAAATACTGGATGGAGGTGAGTGGATGTAGACAGGCGAAACAAGCTCTCCCACTCATAGATCGGAGACTGTCTCGTAAGTTAATGAATCTCACTCGCCCACATTTACGCAAAATTACTCATATTATTACGGGCCACGGCCCATTCAACAAACATCTGTTTAATGTAGGTGTTACTGACAGCCCCCTGTGCAGAGCCTGCCTGGAGGCAGAGGAGACGGCCGCCCACATTATTCTGGAGTGCACGGGCGTGACCACCTACCGGGCCAGACATCTGGGGTCACCGAGGACTCTCTCCGAAGTCATTGGTGACACCAGAGGTTTGATAAATTTCTTACAGGAGTTAGGGTGGCAAGACTAGCTGCCCACTCCCACACGCAAAATAGGCGCACAGTGACGTCGAGTTGCGGAAACAAGCCCGTGCCTTACAAGATACAAGATACAAGAAGATAATGATTTTTTGTAATCGATATTTATTAAATGTTTTTATAATTTTTAAAATCATTAAATTAAGAAAATAATATGTTCGTCATTGCAAAGTTATGTCAATCAAAAAAATTTACATCTGTCAAAAAGATCAAGCTAAATTGTACAAGGTATAGCAAGCATTGAACTTAACACTAAAACTACCAGAGCGGTTTACGTTACGTTTTTTCCCTTCTTCTATATAGAGAAAAGGCCTACTTCCTTCGCTCAGCAGTGGGTGGTTTACAGGCTGATACAGTAAGTAACCTGTAAACCTAAAAGAACCTAAAAAATAAGTCATTTGACTACTCTGATAGGTTTAGTATTAAGATGACTCACGAAAATATTATACGATCTCTATACTAATAAAACTAATAATTTTATCTGCGATGACTGTACAGGTTAAACTTAACGAAAAAAAATTAGTACCTACATTCTGTATGGAGAAGATTTATAACCCTCCTATACGGGAAAAATCAAAAAAAAATCTAATTTTTCGTTAAATTCATTATTCGGACACCCACCACCTCAGTCCCCCGAGATCATGGACGCTTTAAAGGGTCCGAAACGTCGTGAAATAATTTAAATTAAATTGTTAAACAGTAATTTTAAATAAACGCGATAAAATCCGTTTTTAGACTTTTAATTAAATGAAAAAAAATAAAAATCTAAATCAAAAACAACTTTATTCAAATAGGCCCCACGAGCACCTTCGATTCGTCATTTTACAAAATTAATATTTTTGTGATTATTATTATTAATTGCTACACTCCACCCGTTCAAGATATACATATACACATATAAACAAATATAATACAATACTTATATAAGGAGTATAATAAATTTACATAAACTTACTTAGATAAATATAAGCGGGTGGAGGATTACGCCCCGGCAGGGAGATCAAACGGCCGGGGGTTAGGGCTGTAGGCTGAGAAATCGGCGGACAATCCTAGCCGAGTCGAGTAATACCGCCTTCTGCATCCTGGCTGCGAGCGAACCGTCACGGATACCCAGCTGCCTCAGATGGTGAGCGAGGCTAACCGGGATCAAACCGTTGGCAGATATAACGATAGGGATGATTTCAGTGGAATCAACACCCCACATGTCGACAATCTCGTGCGCCAGATCCAGATATTTACGTTTTTTCTCTGTTTCGGCTTTCACGAGGTTCTCGTCATGCGGGATGGTAATGTCCACTAAAAACACCCTCGACTGTGCCCTATCCATCACCACGATGATTATTATTATTATTATTATTTTTTTTTTTTTTTTTTTGTAAAAGTAAAGCTACCACCGATTCGGAATGTAGATTCTGCAGAGAAAAATCAACAAGAAACTCCGCAGTTACTCTTTTGAAAACAATATATAAACTGTGTTTATATCAGTCGGCTGTTACCTAAAACACAGGCATTAAGTTGCCTTGCCTGAACGAGGTTTTAGATAACGAAGATATAATACAAAGTGTGAATATGGAGTTGGAAGTATTGGATAGCGGATCGCGAGCGGAAAAACGGAACCGTGTGCTAGATCATGACGAAATATGGACTACAGTAGGCCGGGAGAGGAAACGTTTGGCACGCAGCAGCAATGAAGTTGAATCTGGTAGTAGAACCATACCGCCAATTCCCGAAGAAATAATTGAGGTTACTCTTACGTCAAAAGAAAAGTTACCTAAACAAATAAGCATGGCACGACTTTTGAAATCGGAGAATATAAAAGATGTTGTTAGAGTAAAATATGTGAACCCATATAAGGTTTTAATGCAATTTAATTCTGTTACAAGCGTCGAAGATATTATGTGTTGTAAAACTTTTTTGGATAAAGGTTGGCGCATACAAAGAGCCTTAGAAACTAGTATATCATACGGTACAATACGGGATGTCGATTTAGATCTGACGGAAGAGGAGATCTTAGAAAATCTGGACAGCGACGTTCAAATCATAAATATAAAAAGGCTAAAAAAAGGGTTGAAAACTCTGCTGAATGGATTGACAGTGAGGTTGTACGAATTGGCTTTAAAGGCGCAACGTTACCACCTTACATTTACTCACATGGAGTAAGAGTAAGTGTAGTTGCGTATGTATACCCAGTGACACAGTGCTCGCGATGCTGGAGGTTTGGTCACTCCCATAGAATGTGTCCATCGAATAAAATTATATGCCCTAAATGTGGAGATAATCATGCAAATTGCGACACGGTCACATTTAAGTGTACCAACTGCTCAGGAAACCACATGGCTCTGGCTAAGAATTGCCCCATATATAAAAAAGAAAAACGATTACGGGAGCTCATGGCTGAGTTCAATTGTACCTACAGACGAGCTATGACAATATACGTACCTCCCTCGCCTCGACCTGCTCCTTTGCTATCTCAAGAAGATTTCCCCCCCACTATTGGTAGTCAAGATTCGCGTGAAGAACCCCCCGCTTTGAGGACGGCTTCCTATGCTCAGGTTACAGCATTAAACAACATTGATGAGAGTACTCAGCCTAACCACTCAAACTTCAATAAGAAAAAAAAGAAGAAAAATAAAAAGGAAATTAAAAAAAAAAGGGTTGAAGATATACAAAGCTGGTCAGAAATTGAAAGTAACTTAGATTGCCAGGAACAGTCTCATTCAGATAGTGATGAAGAAAGAATTAAGCCTAGGATTTCTGATCTGATTCAAAAAATTAAAAATATTATTTTTGTTAAGAGGATGTCATGGGAGGAGAAAATCAAGAGTGGGGGACAGATAATTATAGAATGGGTTTATTCCTTTGTTGTAAGTTGCATATCAGAGTGGCCGTGGTTTAATTCATTTTTCAATAATGGATAGAAACAGTCAGTACAAACTGAATATTTTACAGTGGAATTGTCAAAGTTTGAGACCGAAATTACCAGCGTTCGAGAACATTCTTAGTCAAGAAAAAGTGCACTTAGCGATTTTGAGTGAGACTTGGTTGGATCCAGAGAGTCCTTTACGTGTTAGTGGCTACAACATATATCGCCAGGACCGAGATGACGCTTATGGAGGCACAGCTATATTGATTCACAATTCTGTGAAGGCACAGATCAGTGAGGTTACTCATACTAATCCAGGTATAGAAATAATACAAGTAAAACTTTTAAACTGTCAATATCTCCAGAATGTCATTTCCATTTATTGTCCATCAACAGTACGCACCGTTCAGAGTGATTGGGATGCCGTTTTTTCCATTTGTAAACATAAAACAATAATTGCCGGTGACTTTAATGGACATCACACGAGTTGGTCTTTTAAAATAGATACTAGAGGAAAACAGCTATTTGACGCATCGATGGACAATGATTTTGTTTCTCTCAACAACGGTCAGCCTACAAGATTCCGCTAAGTAAATAATATTCTACAGAAGTCAGCTCCTGATGTAACCTTCGTGACCACAGATATCAGCTTAAGATTTGATTGGAACGTGACAAATGAATCATTAGGTAGTGACCACATTATAGTTAAAATTGCTACGTCTTTGAATATTCCCCTTGAAAACGGTCGTAAGCGCAGGAATTTTAAGAAAGCGGATTGGAAAAGTTACAGGGACAGTATACAAGAGTCGCTTATTGATGGATTGACCATGGAAGATCCACAGGTCGCTTATGATCGGTTCATTGACATCATTAATAAATCCGCGGACACACACATCCCTTTCATTAAGATTTGCGACGATCCTCAGAGAATGGATAAGTTCAAGCCTAAACCTTATTGGAATCAAGACCTGTCGCGAGCTGTAGCGGAAAGGAGACTTGCTCTGGCACTATTAAGAAAGAATCCAACTCCTCAAAACCTTAACATTCTTCAGCAAAAAATAGCTCAAGCACAGAAACTTATTCGAGCAGCTAAAAGAAAAGCATGGAGAGAGTTTTGTGACCTTGTAGATAATAATACTTCAGCTTGTGATATGTGGAAAAAAATGCGTTGGCTCAAAGGTTACAAATCATCAAAAGTACATATTAGTGTGGGTAAAGCTAATAATTTGATGCGGAGCTTAGCCCCAGACTATGTTTCTTCTCCACCTCCTCAGTTTATTTCTAGTAATTCCAATCTGTGTAAGCCTGTTTCGACTCAAGAGTTGGAGCGGTCTATAAAAGGCAAAGATACTGCCCCAGGAGACGATGGTATAACCTTTTCAATGATTAAAAACTTGCCGGATGTAGGTAAGGTTTTTTTGACTCAGTTATATAATCACTGTTTAAAGCATAGTTTTGTTCCAAGCCAATGGCGAAGTGTTAAAATTCTTCCTGTCCCAAAGTCTAATGAAGCTCCTAATTTTGACTCAGCTATAAGACCTATTGCTTTGATGTCATGTTGCTGCAAAATTTTTCATTCAATTTTGAACAACCGAATAGAATGGTTTCTTGAAAAAACTAACACGTTTTCTAACGCTACGGTTGGGTTTCGAAAGGGTCGATCTTGCCTTGACAGCCTTACACGACTTACTTCCCATATACAAGTTGGTTTAACGAAGAACTTAATTACACTAGGTTGTTTTGTTGACATTGACAGCGCCTATAACAATGTCGATATAATTAGTTTGTTGTCAATTATGGATAAGTTTGGTATAGATTCGAATATTTGTAAGTACTTGTGGAATTTCTTAAAAGAAAGACAATTAAGTCTTCAGCTTTCTGATAGCGCTGACAATATCAACAGAACAACCGGTCGAGGACTAGCACAGGGAGATCCTCTATCCCCATTGTTATTTAATATTGTAACTGCACATATTTGCAAACTTATTACTAGTGTTAAGATCTCACAATACGCGGATGATTTTGTATTATTTGTGTCTTCCAAATCTGTCATTGATGCTACAACAGAAATTCAGACCGCTTTGATTTGTTTCTCTAGATTAGTTAATGATTTAGGCTTAGATATTTCATATAGAAAGACAAAAATTTGTTTGTTCCGCAGAGGTATAAATAGACATGATATTACGGTTAAGTTAAATAATAGTGTGATTCAGTTGGTCAGTCAAGTAAAGTATTTGGGGGTATGGTTTGATCGTTCTTTAACATGGGGTAAACACATTAACGAGCTGAATAATAAGACAGCAAAATTTCTTAAAATAATCAAAGTTTTATCGGGGTCGAATTGGGGTGTACATCCAAAACACTTGAGGCGGATATACATTTCAATTATTAGAAGCCGGATTGATTATTCAAGTTTCCTTTATGATACTAGTGCGAAAAATCATTTATATAAGCTGGAAAAGATACAAAACCAGGCAATGAGGGTAATCGGTGGCTTTATAAAATCAACTCCTATTCACGTTATGGAGAGTGAATTGAGTCTGCAGCCGCTACATCTCAGACGGAGATTTTTGGCATCGAAATTTTGGATACGTACACACTCCGTTGAAGGAAATTTGAATATATCAATCTTAAATGAATTGTCAGTCCTGTCCCGGGAACATCCTTATTGGTCCAGGAAAAGGAAACCTCTGTTAACCTCTATACAACACACCTTGCAGGATATTCCCATTTATACTAGTCACCTATTGGAAATGTTCTCATTAAGTACGTGGGTCACTGCAATTGAAGTCCAAGATGTAATTCGATGGGATGTGACAAATGTTGATAAAGCCAAAAGTAGTTTTGATCATAGATACTTAAGAGAAATATGCTCTGCATTTATAAGAGATCAATATTCAGATTTTCACCAAATATATACAGACGCTTCAAAGGAAAATAATGGAATAGGAGTAGCTTTCTTTGACGCTCTTTGTAATTTCTCTGTCAAGATAAAAATTTGTGGTAATATTTGCATTATGTACGCGGAACTTATTGCTATACATGAAGCCTTATGCTACGCTATAGCAAAAGGATATGACAGATTTGTTATTTTGACGGACTCAAAGAGTGCGCTCCTTCATGTGGCTCGTTGCACCTCGACTGTTCGAGGAGTACCGATAGCCTACAAAATACTGGACTGTCTGCAACAGGTGCAGGAGAAGGGGGGGTTGATCAGGTTACAGTGGATCCCTTCGCATATTGGGTTGGATGGTAATGAGGTTGCGGATACACTAGCTAAGCAAGCGATAGTGGATGGTGATGTGCACACCTATCTTCCTTTTTTCTTGGATTTGTTGCCGACAGTTAAAAAGGAGTGTTATAATATATGGAAGATTCATTTTGATGAAAAATCACTTAATGTAGGTATATGGTATAAGACAATACAAAGTCATCCTCTACGAGTGCCTTGGTTTGATAATTGTAGATTGAGTAGGAACGAAATAGTTGTTGCTTTGAGACTGCGTTCGGGACACATTCCGTTGAATAAGTTTGCATTCTTAATGGGAAAAGTACCCTCCCCAAATTGTACTGAGTGTGGTATAGTTGAGGATGTTTACCACATTATGATGGAGTGTGTCCGGAACGAGGCTCAAAGAAATTTGATGTATGCAAATCATGTTTCTTGGGACATTGGCTCGGTAAACAGTGTGCTTGCATACCCATTGTCCGATGAAGCACGTATACTGTTTAAAATAGTTTTGTTTGGTATTAAGGTTAGACAATAAGTTTTTTGTTTTATTACCATACTTAGTTAAGCTGTGTTAGTATTAATAGTTTTGTATTGATGAAGGCGACATGGTCGCATTTTGTGTACCAAGCTTTCAAAAAATAAAAGATTAAAAAAAAAAAAAAAAAAGTTGCCTTGCCTTACCTTAGGAACAGACGACCTTGTGTATGTGTTAAACATATTTATTTTTATTTTTATATTTATTAAATAAAATATATATTCATAGCTCATAATCGCATCACAAAATACCGTGAATAGTTGTTAAGGTAATATTGAGTAGTTTTAAGGATTGGTATTCAGCAAATATTTGTATATTGTTATTAAACGAACTCAACCATAATAAATTAAATATAGCGCATATAATTTAAATAAATTTATATATAAAATACACAAATTATTTTTTATACTAAATTGCCAAACATCCGCTTCATGTTAGCATTCATATGGCGTACTTTACATTTATACCTACTCTTTAAGATTAACAACAGAGAAAGTAACATAACCAGCTCTTTCTTCTTTCTCTATAAAACTTACGTGATAAGAATAAAGTGGTACCAGAGACAGTAAAGATTAAACCTTTACATATCCTGTTACATGACATGAATTTGTACAACTATGACTAAAAAATTCAAAATAAGTTTTAAAACCTATTCAATTTAAATGAAGAATACTTCTCAACTCACTCATAGATTAATTTTTTATAATGAGCGCTAGTACATACAGCATTGAAACTATTATTTATTTTAAACTTTAGGGAATCGGGAATGAAAAGCATGACTAGTTAGGCGGTGGCCTGCAACAAACGCCGTAGGTCGCGTCCGGCGTCTGTTGACGCTGGACGCGGCTTCCAGCGTTGTTTCCGATGGTCACTCGGAAGTGTTTCCGTTTGAGTTGAGGCGAGTGATTACAATTTACAATATGGATGAACAGACAATTTTAAGAGTTCTTCTCGAAGAGGGGGGTGATAATGATCTCGTTATACAAATGTAATGTAATGTCTATAACTAAATGTAACAAACGCCGTAAGTCGCGTCCGGCGTGTGTTGACGTGGACGCGGCTTCCAGCGTTGTTTCCGATGGTCACTCGGAAGTGTTTTCGTTTGAGTTGAGGCGAGTGATTACAATATGGATGAACAGACAATTTTATGAATTCTTCTCGAAGAGGGGGATGATAATGATCTCGTTATACAAATGTAATGTAATGTCTATAACTAAATGTAACAAACGCCGTAGGTCGCGTCCGGCGTGTGTTGACGTGGACGCGTCACGCGGCTTTCAGCGTCGTTTGCGAGTCACTCGGAAATGTTTTTAGTTTCTCGCATGCGCTCGTATCGTCGTACTCGTGTCGTAGTACGCTAGAATGCTCCGAAATGACTGCGTAGGCGGCGAACGACCTATGGACGCGGCGCACGGCGCCCGTGCGCCGCTTCAGGCATCTGTGAGAGTCCACTATAGTGCATTTCCATAGTAAGCATTCCTAGGCCGCGTACAGCGTCACGTCGGACGCGGCCTACGGCGTTTGTTACAGACCACCGCCTTATATTTAGTCTTGCGAATAATTATTACCGACTGGGAGCAATATTTTTAGTTCTTAGCTCCTTCGCGACTATATATTCATCTCCCCTCTCGAATCCTACATAGAATGAAAGACCGTTAAGAAAGTGACCGTTGAGAAAGTGATAAACTTTATTGCCGTTAACACTCTTTTTTCTATTTTAATTTTAATTACACTATTATAATTATTTGTATTATTATCACATTTTGAGTTATATAGAATTAAATGACCAAGAAACTATAAATTAGTATAATACAATATTTTATTTATTCATTCCATTTCAATTTTTAGTTACATTATATTAAGAAATATAAACTCAATAATAAATTGCAAATGCGTTTGATTCGAATAAGATCGCATGCTAAAATTTAAGAACAAATATTGTTTTTAATTTTTCTCGCCAAAACATAATCGGCGTACCACTAAATATTTAGATATAATATTATACACTGGGCACCACCGCGCTCTCACTCCTTATGTGACAGTGAGAGTGAGTCACATTTCACAAAAGAAGGAGGTGATAGATGGATTGAACGCCAATGTTCACGCGAGTAAGCATATAGTGCGACGTAATGTGGCTACTGTAGCTTTGTTTTGTACAGTGAGTAAGAAAACCAGAAGCCAATACCCCTCCCCACTTTTCCCTAATTATATAAACACAAAAGAATATGTACCTATGTGCCAGGTGATCCAAAAAATCCTCCTCGGTGGTCGTCTTGGAGTCACGAAAAAGACGTTACGTGGAGATAAAAACGATTGGTACTTCAACTGGAACACTGCTGCATGATTTATAGTCTGATTGATGGTGACTATGCGCTTCTGCGCATACCCGCGATACCGTTTTGACCGCGAAGTGTGAACCACGTGAACTGACGCAACAGGTCTAACCCACTAGCAGTTTTTCCAATATTGGCTGCCATCTTCGATTTATTTTCAGCCATTCAATATTACGCAATTAAAGGACAATACTTTTCTAGTAGATGCTGTTTTGTTAAGAAAAAACTTATGTTGAACACATAATTTAAATATCTGTGTTTAAAAATCTTTATTTCTCATAAGAACTGTACAATTCACTTAAAATATTATATTATAAACACATTTTTTAAACAAATTAGAGGTACCCACATTTAGGCAATATGCGTTACTAGTTACAAAAAATATTTAAGTATAATAATAAGCGTTGAAATGTTTCTACAACTTTAGGTAAATACAAAAAAATCAAAACAATAATAATCAGTACAATCGTATCACACTTTTCTCTTACATGTTAATATTAATTCAACATAAAGATGTACTGTAAATAATGTCAGTACTGTACCATTATATTAAACATTTGACTGTCATGAAGAGTTTAACACTTTACTTTTAATTAAAATATTGTTTATATATAATTATATTGTGTAAGTATAACTATTATTGATGGTCCTTAGCCGACGCGCGCGACGTCAGAACGCTGGGTCAGAATGATCCAGCGTTTTGAAACGTATCTTGTTTTTAACGTTTCGAGAATCATTCAGGAATAACTTAATTATATGAAATAATTCGCAAATAAGTAAACTTTGACAAAAAACAATAAAAATTTCAAGTCATAGTAGTAGTATATTTTTACAAATCTACAAAATTTTGTAAAATGTACAATAACTTATATTGGGGTTAGCTTATTAAGAATTGTTACAAATACAATTTAGACTTTTTTACATTTTTTTTTTTTGTTCTAATATTAAAGATATTAAGCGCTAAACTTCATTATTTTATTTATTTATACCTTATTGTACACCACAAATAGATTATTAAGCGGTGCTTAAAAATTGTTACGGATTGTGTAGTACAACAGGCAGAGTTATGGCTAATTAGCTATTTCTTCCAGACAACCCAAATGGGAAAATGAAAATTAAATATCGAGACCAAGTCACACACAAATATCTACATTCTAATATTCATAAAAATACACATATAAATGAAAATATAATAAATATTTCTATTATAAATTATCTAAGCTTTAAATAACAGACAGTGTAAAGAATATAATATAGGTACCGGCGAGATCGTGTAGAAATCCACTTGAGCTTTAAGCGTAACGAGTAAGGCTCAAATTTAAAATGAAATTTAGAAATGGTCAATTTTACTAATGTACATACATTTAAGCATAGTACATTCAAGAAATATAAAATTTATGCTTTCTGGATCGAAAAACACGTTACAAACAGGTGCATGTATTTCTCTGATAAGTAAAAGTATTTGGGGTAGAATTTATTTGGTAATAGTCGATAAATTTTTCTCTCCTCTTCTTTGTTTTCCAAAAAGATTTCAACCTTCTTTGCATTATTTTCCTCTTATGTCGCTAGAAATCCTTTACTTTCGTTACATTTTGGTTTACTACGCACCCATGCAAAAATAAAAATGTAATTGGCAAGAAATGATATCTTCGAATATATGGTTTGGTCATATATTTTTTAATCAATAATACAAGCTTAGAACCTGTAAAATAACATACTTTCTCGACACAAGTAACGGATGGGTCTATATTGATTTTTAAGCAAAAATTGCATATACCTATTACTTATCTATAAATCACCATGTGATTATAAAAATACCCCCGTTTGAAACCATTACGGGTCATTATGACCCAACCTGATTGACACTAGTTAAATAAAGAAATGTTAAAATAAAATAAATTTATAATTACTGAAAATAATTAGTTAAAGTTTTGCATTGTAAATATGAAATAAAGTAAATTATATAAAGTACATAATATAATAATAATAAAGTAAATAATAAAAAAATATAGTGAAATAAAAAAAATTAATTGCCTAAAAAATATTTAAGCTTAAGTTGAGCCTTATTGTTATCTAAAACCTTATGGACCCGTATACCCGTGGACTAGACCACCGTCATGTACTTAAAAAGAAAAAAAAAATTGTAAAATAAAGAAACGAGAACTTCGGATATTGAACACCTTCGTGCTCTATTGGCTCCGAAAGAAAACATCTAACACGCGAAGGCATCGTACCGTCATTATACTCGTTCATTCAATTATCCAAAATCATTCTGTAGTATTATATTACTCTTTGCTCTTGATTAACGACTATAGAGTTTATTCTTACCTTATTCCAAGTATGAACATATTTACGTTCATAAATTACAGCATATTTTTAAGAAGTCTTATTGATCAAACCAATTTTTTAATCCATATAATTTTGATTAGTTTTATCATTATTAAAAGCATTTATTACCTTTTTACTCTTCTAGAAACATATTTTATATATATACGCCTATTTGTACATATTATGTATGTACAAATAATTTTTAAAGAGATAAATTTAAGTAAAATAATGTTCTTTTATAATTTATTTAAATTAAATAAGAAATTGTACAATGTGCAACATGCATACTTCTTGCTTCAATAAACAAACAGTTATACAGATGAACTGGTTGAACAGTACCTAATGGAGTTAGTGTAGACTGTAGAATAATGTAGAACGGGGGAAAAGTATCTTTTCTTCAATAATGCTAGAAAAGCTTAACATAAATCAAACACTTCTATGATAAAATGTTCTCAATAAACTTAACCATCACTTATTCTTCTTTATTCCTATTTATATTTAAATAAAAAAAAAACAATAATAATAAATTACGAACTATTAAAAGGGGAATGCCCACTCTCCATAGTGTCTCAGGCCCAATGTGGACATCAAAAAATCGTATAAAAATTGAGTGTTCTAAAATCTTAACAATATCAGATATCTAGGAAAAAAACTTAAAATGTCGCCATTATTGTAGAAATATTTTTTTTTTTACTTTTTGGTTATGTTATATATTATTAAGATGTGCATGAAAGAAAGATAATTCAAGGCCTTTTCTAAGTTTTTCAATAATTTATAATAATAAGATATTGAGTATAACAATAGGTGTATTTCAAATATAGCTTATAAGTTTGACAAAAAAGTTCTGGTGCCGTTTTCAGGTGGAAGAATTTTTTTCAAAACATTATCTTTTAACCATTATAGATTGGCATAACATTTATACTACGTATTTATTATCTTATAATATACCTACATAATGCTTCATTATATTGAAATATAATTCTATTATAGGATAAAAGCTAATAGTACCTATTAAAAAGAATATATAAAAAATATATATAATATATATAATATCGAAAACAAAATAAAACGCATCCACATGGAGCATAAGCAACAAGCGAACAGTCAACAGAATCAATAATCATATTTCATTCATTTGAAAAATGTCATTTCAGTCATCAGTGTTGCCTCTTGTCACAAAAAAATGAAATCGATAAATCGTTTACGTAAATAAAAATAATCGATAGATGATTTTTTTTTTTTAATCTTTATTGAATAAAGTAACAAACGTACACATTGGTTCTATCATAAATGTTTTCTTTTGGTTAATTCTATACAGAATTACCAACAGTGGCTCGTTATTTGTACTTAACCTGAGTTTATTTTATTTGTTTATAAATCGATATTCGGATCGATTGACCATAGTAATTATATTTTATCTTCGGGCAATATTTCACCTCAACTTCGTTTTATTTATCAATAAAATTCCCTTTTTTTATTGAAATATTACTGGTTGTAGTGGCGCTTATTTAAATGTTATCAAAAATCATGTCTATTTATGGTAGATTTCTGGACAAAGTAAGTCTTCGTAAGACAGTTGTCCACTGTGGGCCTGAAATGGGCATTCCCCTTTTCATAAGAGATACCTATTGCATCTAAATATACTCTTAGGGCGCTTGTGCACTACACGGAATTTTACTGCCCGGCGTCCGATTTTTTACGGTCCGACATGGCACGCCATATAAATGTATAGAGCGTTTGTGCACTATCCGTAATTTTACCGTCCGACATTTTACTTTTCCCTATTCCGGACCGTTTTTTTGAGTCTTAAGAAATAAATAATAATAAAATACAAAATATTTAAGTTATAATTTTTATATCATATATAAGGAAAATTTATAAATAAATTGATTGTATTTTATTAGTTAATATTCGAATAAATAAACAAACTACACACATACATACGTACGTTTATACGTATATATGTTTTCATAACTACAATTTCTCTATCAACTTTAATTCTAATGTTATTTACCAAAACATTCTAAATTCTAGTTTATTTACATATTTATGCACAGTTAAGTCTTTATACAAATATTTTATTATTATTTACATTATAGTCTTAAAGGAAATCACTTCTAAGCGCCATCTCGTTTGAGCGTGATTAGTTATTGATTGGTTCGAGTCTTAAAAAATAAATAATAATAAAATACCAAATATTTAAGTATTATATATAAGGAATATTTATCAATAAATTGGATGTATTTTATTAGTTAATATTCGAATAAATAAATAAACATGTACATTTATTCGTATATATATTTTCATAACTACGATTTGTCTATCAACTTTGTTATAATATTATTTACCAAAATGATCTAAATCCTAGTTTATTTACATATTTATGCACAGTTAAGTCTTTATACAAATATTTTATTATTATTTACATTATAATATTAAAGAAAATCACTTCTAAGCGCCATCTCGTTTGAGCGCGATTAGTTATTGATTGGTTTGAGTCTTAAAAAATAAATAATAATAAAATACGAAATATTTAAGTATTATATATAAGGAACATTTATCAATAAATTGATTGTATTTTATTAGTTAATATTCGAATAAATAAATAAACATTTACATTTATACGTACCTATATATATTTTCATAACTACGATTTGTCTATCAACTTTGTTATAATATTATTTACCAAAACGATCTAAACCTAGTTTATTTACATATTTATGCACAGTTAAGTCTTAATCCAAATATTTTATTATTATTTACATTATAATTTTAAAGAAAATTACTTCTAAGCGCCATCTCGTTTGAGCGCGATTAGTTATTGATTGGTTTGAGTCTTAAAAAATAAATAATAATAAAATACGAAATATTTAAGTATTATATATAAGGAACATTTATCAATAAATTGATTGTATTTTATTAGTTAATATTCGAATAAATAAATAAACATTTACATTTATACGTACCTATATATATTTTCATAACTACGATTTGTCTATCAACTTTAGTTATAATATTATTTACCAAAACGATCTAAATCCTAGTTTATTTACATATTTATGCACAGTTAAGTCTTTATACAAATATTTTATTATTATTTACATTATAATCTTTAAAAAAAAGCTCTTCTAAGCGCCATCTCGTTTGAGCGTGATTAGTTATTGATTGGTTTAATTTGATTCAAAACTACCGGTATCTTATTGATATACAAGATGGCGCTATACGTATCTGCAGTTTTTTTAAAATTAAACTATAAAATAATTGTTTAATAAATTCTATTCTATCACAGAACACTATTAGAATAATTATGTTAAATAACTAGTTTAAAATCTCTTATCTTTTCAGTGATATAAAATTCGCAAGGGTACTATACTACTATACTATTACCGGTAAAATTCCGTGTAGTGCACAACCGTCTATTCGTGTTTTTCATTGCAAAATCGGACCGTAAAAAATCGGACGCCGGCCAGTAAAATTCCGTGTAGTGCACAAGCGCCCTTATAATGTGTTACGAACACGGTTTACCGAATTCTTCTATGGACATATTATGTTGGTATTATGAATTGATTTTAATTACTACTAGCGGCCCGCCTCGGCTTCGCACGGGTATTTAACAAATTTATATTTTTTATCACCTACATACGCCATCTATCGTATAATGGTAGAATATCGTTTTTATATTTAGTGACATTTAACATAATAGTACCTATATTAATTGAAAATGATGTTTATCTAAAATATTAAAACGATTTCTATTCCTATCCGACATATTTAGTAAACTTTTAAGTTTAACAAAATAATAACTCAAAAATAAGTTTTGTGAGTTTTTAAGATTCCTTAGACCAGATGGCGTTGGCGGCGTAGGTACCTACCTATTTCTATTTTCTTAAATATTTATTTTTAAATTTAATTAGGTACAATGATACAAAAACTAAATTATACTGTGAGTTATGTTAAATTTTTATGTATTAAAGTTATTTACATTGGTATTGTACTTTTTACGTGATACGTGAACACAGAAAAAAAAGATAAGAGATGACGCTGATACAAAAAAAAACGCGCTATTTAAATTTATTCTTGATGATATATAGAGTATTAATAAAACGGAGGTTTTAACAGATTTATTATTTGTATAGATTCAATGATTTTTATCTAACTTTTATAAAGTTTCTATATGATATAAATAAATAATAAATAAATATTAACCAAAAATCACACCACGTTAACCTAGGCCCCGTGCTAAGTTCGTAAGAACTTGTGTTACAGGTACTAGGAACGGAAATAAATTTAAGATATAAATACATATATACATAAATATACATCCATGACCCGGTGCAGACATCTATATTCGTCATACAAATTATCTGCACCTGGCGGGATTCGAACCCGCGACCGCTGCGTAAAGTGTCCAGTTAAAGTTAAGTCCAAATATATAGATATATCCATTATATAGACAAAAGATGACGGTCTAAGATCATTCGTCGTTTAACGCAAAGATCAAGGTGCTCGCCATCTCTTTGAATCACATCACAATAATGTAACAAATTACATATCTATTTTATTAATTCATCTCATGTTATGTCTTTTTTACAAGCTTTTTATTACCTTGTAATGTTTGTAAGTAAATAAGTATGTTTTAGGTCAAATCTTGCAAGCTGAATTGACCCACTTCTCAGTGTCCAATTGAGCTAAAATTTGGAATACAGCTGTAGTTCTGATGACAATGTACGAATACAAATAATCAATACTGTTGCTTATCCAAAATGGATGCTTCCTTATCCATTGTGGTTACGAACTGACTGGAATGCCGCGTACCCTTTGTCGCAGGCTTGAGACTTCTTTTTTTACTCTCTTAATATTCACATTGAGTGCATCCAGCCCAGGAATGAAAATAAAAAATAAAATATAAAACTTTCAACATTTTGTAAAATTAACACAAAACATACTCATGACTAATTATATTATTTAAATCCATGAAATAAATAGTAATAGTAAATAATTGATTCAATTATTCAATTTAACGCGGCATCGATTTGAAATGATAAATTGTTTTAATTGTACGTCAACAGTAATCAAGCTGAATACCCACAACTTCTTCAAGGCTTTTAAGCTAGTAGGTAGTATTAATATGATTTTATTTATTTTATTTTTATTGTGGTATAGACTTGTTCGAAGCAAAGTAATGTTTAAAAAATTGTGTATTATCATAACCGCTTAATTTATCTATTATTATAAACATTATTACAGAAAAATAAAGAAAATTAGAAATTTTAAAGTCGCCGTCACCGTAGTAAAAATGCCTTTAGAATTCAGATACTTAAGGAGCGGTGACTGGTCAGAAGTCATTGCATTTTTGTGCATGACAAACTTCGTGGTGACCTTTTTAATTTATCAACTTTTACTTTACTTGAAATAATATATTAGGTGTACAAAAACGATTTTGTAAGTGAAACTTTTATGTGATTTATATAAAACGAATAATTGAAAATATAAAACGTGTAGTGTACCTACTAACACCGCTAAGGGAATTTCATAGATCCGGTCTTGTACTTCAAACGAAAGGTAGCAATCACGAACACTATAACTTTAAATTAGCATATTCAAAGTATACGACTAGACAATGAAAGCGGCGGAATAATCTTAAACAAAATTATGAATTACAAGTTATTAAAGCATACCAAAATCACTCGAGCCATATTTCGATACTTGATAAAAAGATTAAAAGAAAACATTTATAAAACCAAAGCGCTTAAAATAAACTTAAAATTAGTCTGTAATATGATTCATAAGATACAATAACCTACTGAGGAACCTTCTAAGAGAATTCGTTCAAAAAGTGATTAAGAAATATGTCAAAGACCAAGAACAACGGCTTTTTGATTGCGTGAATGTTAAAGAATTTAAGACCACCAAGTCCGATACGAGATACGATTATGTATACATAGATTATTTTGCTGCGAAAATGTTTTAAGTAGGTACATTCGTTCTAAATATAAGAATAATATATAAAGATAATTAGATTGCCCGCGTGGTTTCCATGTTATATTTATAGTTACATATCCATTAACGTGATATCCTATAAGATAATTATATTCTTCCTCAACAAACTCTGGAACAAATCATTTTTTGTACCAATTCGTATTTGAGCATTCAAACTCACAAAGAATCTTAACTTTATTCTTTTTTTTTTATTTTATAATTTGATAGGCTTGCGTTTGACCACTATTTCACCTGATGATAAGTGAGAATGCGGTCTAGGATGGAGCACGCTTACCTAGAAATAGCCTATTCACTCGCGACTTGAAGATGCCCAGATTTTAGCTTTCGGGGAACACAGACGCTGGTAGAGAGTTCCATTCTTTGGCCGTACGCATCAAGAATGTACTAGCGAAACGCTTAGTGCGTATAGGGGGGATGTCAACCGTATAGGGGTGACGTAACGCAGAGCGTCTGGTTGTACGAAGATGAAAGGGGCAGGGGGGAATCAGGTCGTGGAGTTCTTGTGCACACTCACCGAAGTGTATCCGATAAAAAATCGACAGACAGGCCACCTTGCGTCGATGATCCAAGCTTTGTAACTTAGCAGCGACCAGTGAATCATCGCCGATAAGCCTCTTGGCTCGCCTCTCGATTGACTCGAGAAGCTCCAGCTGGTACTTGGCTGAGCCATCCCAGAGATGAGAACAGTACTCCATGCACGAGCGAACTTGAGCTTGGTATAGCTTTAAAAGCTGTTCCGGAGTGAAGTACTGTCTAACCTTCGAGAGGACACCGAGTTTTTTGGCAGCTGTTTGGGCCTTTTCTTCTATATATGAGCCAAAATTGAGGGTAGATGTTAAAGTAATGCCAAGAAGCTCCAGATGGTCGGCTATGGGCACGGATACACCCCGGAAAGAGGGAGTCAGGTGGAAAGGACTCCGCTTTGCTGAGAAGAGACACGCCTGGGTCTTAGAGGCGTTGAACTTGACCAGGTTAGCGTCACCCCAGTCAGAGACAGCTTTAAGGGACAAGTTCAGACGCTGGATCATGGCTTCCCTCAGCGACTGGATCTCAGACCCACTCGCTCGTGCGTTGGACACGTAACGCTCAACAACGGTGCTGTCATCCGCATACCCAAAGATCCCAGGTTTGAGCAGGTCATTGATATGCAGCAAGAATAGCGTTGCCGAGAGTACAGACCCCTGAGGGACCCCGGCATTGATGGTCAATTGATCAGATTCGCAACCGTCTATGACTACGCGGATCGATCGATCCCTCAGGAAGTCAGATAACCAAACACAAAGCGAGGTGGGTAGGCCGAATGAAGGAAGTTTGCTAATAAGGCCGTCATGCCAGACCCTGTCAAATGCCTTCGAAATATCGAGCGAGACCGCAATGGCTTCCCCGTGTCTATCGATAGCTTCACTCCATATGTGAGTGGCATACGCTAGAAGATCACCCGTGGACCGATTGCGCCGAAAACCGAATTGACGGTCGCTAAGAAGGTCATGCTCCTCTAGGTATGCCAGGAGCCGGTTATTCAGTATACGTTCCATACTCTTGCAGAGTATGGAGGTTACGGAAATGGGTCTATAGTTGACAGGGTCTGCTCGACTGCCCTTTTTGGGCACAGGCTGCACGTTAGCTAGTTTCCAGGCTTTCGGCACATGCCCTGTCGCTAGAGAGAGACGAAACAGGCGTGTCAGGACTGGAGACAACTCAGGTGCACAAGTTTTCAGTACTATGGCTGGAATTCCGTCAGGACCACTAGCTTTGTTCACGTCTAGATTGCGCAAGGTTTTAAGGACCTCTTTTTGACGGATTCGGACTTCAGACATAGAAGTCCGAATCGCATCGGGACGAAGTGGTTGGAGGTGTGGCGCTGCCTGTATCTAGACGTGAGGATTCCGCAAAGAGATTTGCAAACAAGTTTGCCTTTTCCTCAGCGGTGTGGGCTAGTGATCCATCGGGTTTTAGCAGTGGAGGTAGTGAGGGGCGACAGAAGTTCGATTCGACCGACTTAGCAAGGGACCAAAAGGCTTTACTGCCAGGTGGATATGACGCAAGTCTAGTCCCAATTCTGCCAATATGATCAAATCGAGCCTTCCGTAGAGCTTTCTTGCAAGATTTGGCGGCTCTGTTATAGGCCCTCTTCTTCTGACCCACGTCTATTGTCTTGAGATTACGAGCATCGACCCAGGCTAGGTAAGCTAGGTATAAAAAAAAAAAAAAAAAAAAACTTTATTCTATCAATATGCATCAATATGTATGTAGGTACCCTTCTCCACTACATACTTTTTAATCCTGATGCTCCTAAATACCTTAAAGAACGATTCACCTTTCTTTGTAATTCCTACGAACGTTCCCTACGGTCAGATTTAAATTTACTTTTAAAAATCTCCTTCCCACTCAACTTCCTTCTACTCTAATTCCTTCACCGTCAAAGCTGTCCGCCTGTGGAACTCTCTTCCGATTCCAATAAGACAAGCTCAATCGCTTGCTTGTTTTAAGAACTGTCATAAGCAGCACTATTTGTTGCTAAATACTCCATGAATTTCTTATTCATTATGTATATGTGTATGTATAAATATAATTATATATTTATGTATGTATATAGGTATTAATGTATATTTGGTGTATGTCAAAATGTACACATACATGTATATTTTGATATTTACTTTATTTCGTATGTTTACTTATGTTATATTATTTTATGTCTAATTTCTCTTATCTTTGTGCACTTCCTAACCGCTGCTACTATATCGTGTCCTTATTCCCAAAGGTTGTCTGGAAGAAATTGCTTTTTTAGCGATAAGACCGCCTTTGTACATCTTTTATTGCAAAAATTACTATATTTGTTTATATTATGGGTTACAATAAAGAATATTATTATTATTATTACTACTAGGTATAATTATTAGGTACATATAATGTACATGATTTATAAGTATAAATATGTATGTATTTAAGGAGCTAAAGTTAATATTATACCATTGTTTTTTAAGTAATACAGAAATAAGAGTATTTTTCGCTCTCTTTCTACATCAACGAAGCTTAAATGCGAAGTAAGAATTTTATTACTACAGAAATTATATACTATAAACACTACATTATATATTATATAAAACATATGTAAACATGTACACATCAAATACAAACAATAATTCTTATAATGTTCTAAAAACGTAGAAAGAAATGGGATATCCAAATATTTCGTCTTTATTTGGTACTGGCAACTTTTATTTAATAAATAAAATGTTTATTTTTTGTTTTCTAAATTTCTAATTAAAACTTTTTTTTTTACATTAAGTATGAAATTTTCAATTTTGAATAATTTCATTTCACCAATTCAATTTTTAACAAAATGTATGGACTTAAATAAACAGAATTAAATCCTTTCTTTTCAATATAGATAAGGCACTGACGTGCACAGCTCTTACGAAAAAGAGATAAAAATCGATATGAATGAATATTTTCTTTTCTTGTAATATTCGTGATTTCAAAACAAAATCACGATTTACATTTTATCATTGTTCACTAAATGTCACAAATTCAAATGTACTTATATTCGTTTAATGATTACTAATTGTAAGATGTTTCTCTTTAGTTTTAAATGGCTATTTTGTACGAATGGCATAGTGGTCTTTTACAGGTTTATCCGTAAATAAATAAAACTATCTTATCTGCTATGCGGCAGACTGGTGTGGGGGGAAAAGGGGGGTGCGACGTTCCGTTAGCCGCAGCTACAGCTGATTTCACATGTCTGTGATGACTCTGTCGCACGCTCGCTCTGTGCTCTCTGCGAAAATGCCGAGTTCGTAAATACAATAATTGTAAACAGTGAATGGTGTATTTATTAAACGTGATAATAACTACCGACTTTTCTGTTGGACGCCGCAATTTGTTGTATTTTTTATATCGGTAAGTGTTGTGATTTATATATTTTTGTTTTTACAGTTGTATTATTTTTATGTTATCGGTAAGTTTTGATGGCATATTTATGTATATGATTGTTTCACTCAGGACGATTACATGCTGTTTCCTCACCAGATTTTCGTAATAAAATTGTTATTAGTGCTAATCTACATTAAAAATTTAAAAAGTTAAGTCCACTTTAAAAAGCGATAAAAACAAAGAATAAATTTTAATGAAACGGTTCTGACTCGAATATAAATATTTATTTAAAATTTATTACTGTATTAATAGTTCCGAGAAAGCTCACGATCAGGGGCTAGAATTCTTGAATCAAAACCAAATTAATGGTTGCGGTTTAAGTCATGGCCGATTTGTTAATTTATTAAAATTAATCATGTTCCTACATGAAGAACACGCGTGCAAAAACCTGCATGTCTTCAATCCTTCTCCTTCATGGAAGAAGAGATCTCTGCCCAGAAGTAGGACACCAAGCTGCTTGCACTCTAGTATATTGCATTCAATAAAAATAATAATTAGCAGAATGAAGTTTAAACTATATTGAAATAAAAATACCGCCATTTTTATTTACTTTGCATTTACATTTAGAGAAAGTAAACATTAAAGATATCATAATTGCATTACTTTAGCAAAATATTCTTAATGCCCTCCCATTTTTTTTGAGTATTTTTTTCTGTAATCTTTCGGCTTCATTATGAATAGAATTTCTTCTCTCCTACAACTTTTCGGGTTTTATGTAAAGTAGATTATAGTTATTTAATTTATTGTATTGTGTTTGTTTATGTTATTGTATTATTATTTTTGTATATTTATTTTCAAAACATACTTTTAAAACTCGTCAATATTATGCTACTCGTACAAAGCAAAGGAGCGAAACAACCATAAACATCGATTTATCCAGTAAGTATAGCAAGATGAAAACGGCAAAGCACATAATAAATTAATCGCCTTAATTTATTTTACCGCTATAAAGCTGAAAAGTTTGTTTTGATTTTGTATTTTAATTTTTTTGCATAGGTAATAATAAATTAACATACACTAATTATTATAATATATGAGCTAAAGATTATAAAAAAATAATTAGAATTAAAAAGTTAATGCTTGTTTTGAGGCAAAAATAATGAAATTGGTGGATAAAACTGCACGTGCGTGTGAGGAAGAAGGGGCGAGTTGGGTTCCCACACCAAAAAAAAAAAAAAAAAATAAATTGTTCCAAATAGTTCGCGGTCTAGATCATTTTTTGTAAAAAATTAAAAATTTCCAGTTTTTCTCACAGTTGTGGTCACTACATCTGCTATTTGAGGCCTAGTTCGTTTTTTTCTTTTTTTTTCTTTTAATATGTTTCCTAATAATAGTGTTTCTAAATTACATGTAAAAAAAAAACTCAACTACTTAGAATACTAGTTTACAAGAAGTCACTAAACACAAATTTTAGTTTTAAAATTTAGTTAAACAGTTAAGTTTGAGCACCTGTAGTGTAAAAAAAATGTATGGAAGTTGTCTTAGCCAACCACTTGAAAAAATAGCCTATATTATAAGAATTCTGAAATAGTAGCATACTATATACTTTATATCGTAAAAACACCGAGCGATAGCCATTAATGTGTAAAATTAGGCAAATAACTACAAAATTGCTAAAAAATTTGCTAAGCTTAGCTAAAAAATCAGGTAAGTAGAGCTGCTGACCCTAAAAATTAGACTTTTCTACCTGCTAGGCTTCTTCAGACGAATTCAAAGATGTGCAAGTGAACAATAAAACATGACATTTTTTGTTATGGTATATTAACAAATCCACATTTAATGAGAGAAGGTAGATCCCAGTATCAATTTAAAATGAATTACTGGACGGGCATATTAAATGCCAAAATAAATAGGTAACTGCCTACTGTACAAGTTATGAAAAAACAGCAAACCATACCATAAAACCTAACAATACAGTAATAGCCAAATTACCTTGTATAAATATAAAGGTAATTTGGCTATTACTGTTTTTAATTTAGATGATGTAGGAAACTATTTAACTTACATTTTAATACTTCAGTGGATTGTCTTCTTTACGTACTTTTGCAATTGTTTCTAATTGCATACAGTCAATATTATGTTTTTAATAAATAGATGAAATCCTATATATAAATATATGTACAACGAATTTAAACCGCTGAAACTTAAACAATAATTATATGAGAATATGCAATTGTAAATTACGAAGATAATACCCGTATCTACAAAAATATTTAAAAATACATAATTTTAACATAAAATGTATGAAAAAAAAATTATATTGTAGCTATCCCGTTTTGGTTAATTAGATTCTACTTGCAAAGAAATAGCTTTGAAAATGTAGAATGCAATCGGAAACACACTAGCATTGTATCGGTAACAGCTACAGCGCACGCGGCGTTGTCGGCGCTCACGTGTGCCATGAGTCTCGAAAAAGCCGTTATATTTGAATGATTATACAGATTTTTTATTTCATAGACTAGTTCCCATTAACCTAAGGTATGAATTGAATAAACCGAGTATTGTATTAAAATTTTCACATAAAAATTTTCTAACACATTCACAGCATTGTTTATTGAGTTGCTTTAAAAACAGTTCCATATAAGATCATATCAAAAAACCTGTAAGTTTTTTATTGTTTAGTTATGTATTTAATACCAATATTTAAATACTGAGTATTTAAATTCAGTATTCAATAAAACAAACGATTATTTTGTCCAAAAACTTAAAAAATAAGTTAAATAACTCATTAATCAAACAACGGCATTGTACTTAGGTACTACTATTTACACTGCGGATGCATGAATGTGGATTATTTTAGAAAGATCCTAAATAAGAGCTAAGAAAGATTAAAATAATATTAATTTACTTTTGGATCTTTCATAAGTTTCTAGTATGAATTTTTCTTTTTGTATATAGGTACTTACTTATTTTTCATGATTATTCAATAAATAAATAAATAAACGTCTTACACTCTAGCCCCCAGTAGGATGTGAATCCTGTGCACAAGGTGTGTGCAAGCAATTAATCTTAGCAAGAAAAAATTAGCGATTCAAACACTGACTGTTTACAAATATTACAAAATACTTAATGCTTTTATTTTCCTTCTGAAGACTTATTAAAGTTATTATAGTATAAATATATATTTCTCCAAGAATATGTATTCGCTTTAAATGTTTTCATTTTTGTAAACAAATGACATTTAACAACGCGGAAAAGTTGGATTCGGTGTTTTGTGTGCAAAAGTGTTCCGGATCTAATTGTCAATGTGCGACGTCATAGAACCGCGTTCTGTGATCATGTTGCGCGACTGAACGCCAGAAACCATGACATATAGGTAGGTACAACAGCGCGACAAAACGTGAAAAAACATCGATTAATTTTCTCAAACGACTATTACGTATATTGCGACATATCTACTAATAATTAACATGACAATAATATTTCAAAAAAAACAAATGAAACTAAATACCTAATTGTACTATAATTATGTATTTTCTAAGTAGTACGTAATACAATTGATCGCATTATTATTATTATTATTTTTTAATTATTTTAAAATCTTAACTAAAATTCAAAAAAGTGATTTCATCTTATAATGAATTTGTTTACGATTTTACTTGAAGTTAATTATATCGTCACCGATTTTGAAGCATATTTATTGATTAATTTTCTACAAACCTTAATATTTGTTTGTTAATGTTTTAATAATAATTAATGCTATTATGTCATTAAATAATTCTATCAAAAAACATGGTTGTTTCAATTTATTAATCATCGATAGCAAATCTTTAACAAACGAAAAAGTAGTAAAGTACTTTAAACTGTACGATCGGGGTCTGTTACTTTGTATTAAAAAATATAACAAGTATGCTTAATTAAAAAAATCAAAAAACCCGACTGCGTAAAATACTCTTATTATAAACTAAAAAGAATAAAACAATTTACTAGCTTTCATTTGATACCCATATTGCTACAGTAAGAAAAAAAAATTCAACTCCCCCACCTCATTCCGCCATTTGCGGGCGCCATTTTGAAAATTTATATAGCCTATGTCACTACTACAATTTAGACAAATCCAACGACACCTCATATGTCAAAAACCGTCCAGCCGTTTGGGCAGTAGGGCGTGCCAAAGAAATGGACATACATACATACATACATACATACATACATACATACATACATACATACATACATACATACATACATACATACATACATACATACATACACTCGAAAAACATAACCCTCCTGTCGCAGTCGGGTAAAAATAGTATACGTCTTGAGTCATTTCGATAGGTTGCATCCCACGTAGGGAGAGATAATTTGTCCTTATTTCCCCTAGAGCCCTAAATCAATATGTCTGAACTGAACTGAATCAGCTTATAAGCGACCCACTGCTGGACTTCATAGAACTGACACACTTCTTCTCCATAGAAGAGAAGTTTTGGATCATAATTCGCCAAGCTGCTCCACTGCGGATTGACAGATAATTTTCCCTATCATGAGTAACAATAGTGTGGTGTTTATGACAACGACTGAGACCGGCGACTGTACGTGCTCTCCGAGAGACGGTGGGGGGATCCATAAGGACATAGACCCAGACCGGAAATAATATTTGTACAAATACAAATATTGGCCCGAGCGGAAAACGAATCCGCGACCGCTGGCGTTGAGGCGACTACTCGCAACACTACACCAGACAAGTCGTCTCTATATAAAATGTATCGATTTTAACACGCATAATTTTAAAAATAAGAATAAGAATAACAGGACAACAGTGAAAATGCCTTAAAGAAATAGATTAATAAGTATTTATTATTACATTTACGATCTTGGAGCTAGGAGCTATATTAACAATTGCGTCCCAATATACACTGCTCAACAAAGTCTAGGGAACAGGAGGTTTTTAGGGAATATTTTTATTTTTATATATTTTTGTTTTAAAGTTTATATACCAATCGATGCGCAATTTAATGCTTAATGAGTTGCGTATATAAATAAAGGATTCAGTTTTTGAATTACGAGGTAATTTTAATGAAAAACAAAGAAAGTGTATTACAGAACTAAACAAAGAAATTTAATTTAATAAAATTTCTTAAAAATTAAAACATTACAGTTAAGAACAAATATGCGGGGACTTTTTTAATAATTAGCTGGACCCCCTAAGGCATTAACAACAGCTTGACATCGTCGTGGCATACTGATTATGAGACTATCGATTGTCTCTTGTGGAAGAAGACTCCATTCTCTGGAGAGATGTGAAAAAAGTTCATCTGCTGTGTTCAAATTTTGAGGGAGATTTCTAAAAGCCCTTCTCTTTAGTAAATCCCACGCGTGTTCAATGGGATTGAGGTCCGCGGACTGAGCAGGCCACTCCAGCACTTCGATGTTGTACTCGCGGAACACATCCATCACCTGACTCGCAGTATGTGGTCGTGCATTATCTTGCATAAAAATAAAATTTGCGCCCAGATTTTGTCGGTGCGGGATAACCACGGATTGGACTACCTGTTCGCAGTATCGCTCTGCATTTAAATTTCCCCTGATCAAAACGAGATCCGTCCGTCCACCCAGGCGGATTCCAGCCCACACCATGATTGTACCACCTTGGTAGGGATGCACCTCCTGTGGGTTTTGAAGCCGACTCTGCCGACCAGGAATCCGCCAAACACGCACTCTTCTTGAATCTGGATGAAATCCGAAGCGAGATTCATCGGAGAACAGTACATGTGCCCACTGATCTACGGTCCACTGCAAATGTTCACGTGCCCACAATAATCGACGTCCTCGATTTCCATGACGCAGCGCGGGCACTCTTAGTGGTCTGCGAGCACGAAGATTAGCTTCATGGAGTCTCCTCCGAGCAGTCTGGTCACTGATAGCAACCTGGTGCTGCGACTGGAGGTCTTCTACCAACTGACGAGCCGTAATGGTGGGTTGCCTCCTTGCGACATTTTGCAAAAAACGGTCTTGCCTTTCCGTAGTAACCCTATACCTGCCTCTGTGCCTTTCGGCTACATCGCCAGTAAGTCTGTAACGTACCCACAGTCTGCAGATAACGCTCGCGTGAGAATTCAGAGCAGCTGCAACTTCGCGTTGGGGTAGCCCAGCTTCCAACATTCCTACAGCTCGAATCATTTCTTCCCGCGTTAAATGACGTCGTGACATAATGGCCGTAGTCGCAAAAGTTACGAATAACAACAGTTAATTTTGTTTTTCAATAAAATCATAAAACAATAAAACAAATTTTTATCTTTAAAATTCTCATACAGTATCACTACACAGCAATCAAAGTGAAAGATTCCCGCCTTTTACGAAAATTCTTTTGTTTCTAATTTTTTTTTTTTAAATTCGAACAACGTTTGATAAACATTCAGCCTACCTGTTTACCTCAAAGAGATCAGTACTTTTTTAAAGAAGATTTTACAAATAAAGTCATATAGTTGGCTTGTTCCCTAGACTTTGTTGAGCAGTGTATTTATAACAATATTATATATATTCACCAGAATATTCATTGTTTTGAAATAAATAATATTAATCGCAGTGTAAACACTAGAAGGAATAACAAAATTGTAACTCCAAGCTTCCGACTGCGCAAAGTAAACGTCTCCTTTCTGGGTTATGATATTTGCATGTATAATAAAATCCCACAATTAATTTTTGAATTATCTCATAATAAATTTAAAGATTTTATTTAAAAAAAAAATAGATAAAGCGTATTATTCGGTGCAGGATTACTTAGTCTATAAAGATGTGTGGACTTAGTGGCGCTGTATTTCATGCAGGATATTACTAATTTTGTACTAAAACACAGTTTATATATTATTTTCAAAAGAGTAACTGCGGAGTTTCTTGCCGATTCTTCTCTGCAAAATCTACATTCCGAATCGGTGGTAGTTTTCCTTTTACAAAATAATAATCACTCTTAAGTGTTAATTTGTAAAATGACGATTCGAAGGTGCTCGTGGGGCCTATTTGAATAAAGTTGTTTTTGATTTTGATTTTTAAATCTAGTTATACTTATGTTCATAGCATTATAAGAGTTTTTTTTTTTTTTGTTTTTGTTATAGAAAATAAAAGCCCAGGGTTGGTTTTGATTTGCGCATTCGTTGTGGTCGCGTTAAATGGTCCACCAATACGCCGATACGTCACGGCAGTTGTCAATCAGAGCGAGTGACCGATGTTGATGTGCCTATAGAATTGCACGATACCGACCTCAATATTCCGAAGTGGAGATTTCTCTAAGCCGAGTTAATCGGTTAGTTTTGCATTATCCACTTTTGGTAATAAATTTTTATCTATGAAACTTAAACATTCTTATGAAATTATTTTATAGTTTAACTATTAAAAATAAAGAAAAGAATGTTTCTTTAAATTCCATTTTAAGACCACTAAATAAATTATCTTCACTCTTAATCAAATTTAAAATTTAACATCTGTATTTGGTTAACCGCCGATTTGATGGACAATCGTGCAACGTGGAAGAATTTCTTAGAAAAAAGTCTGTGATAACCAAACATTGTATAAGCGTTACGTTTATTGAACACGGAACACAAAAACGACATAATTTCTATTACTATTTTTGTGTGTATAACTTCCACAGACCAAATAACGTTACGTTAAAATTAAAGCGACGGTTTTAACTTACACAAATACGCAATGCTGCGCGTTTTGTGTACATTGAGTCGTACAGAATCAGTAAAAAAAATTAGCAGTCCGCTTACTAAATAGAACTCCGAAGTACGTCTAGTGTGAATAACTCTTAAAATAGTCATGCACAAGACAGTCGTATGTAATAGATAGTAATGTGCAAGTACCTACAGTAAAAAATTCACAATGTAGGTATATACTTTTAAAACATATAGAGCGAAGTCATGGGTTTTTTAAGCATAGTCACCATGCTGGGCAAGCGGGTTGGTGACCGCAGGGCTGGCTTTGTCGCACCGAAGTCGCTGCTGCCCGTTTCCTGTCTAATCATTCAAGCCAGCGTTTTTCGATGGTTATCCCGCCATCTGTCGATTTTTATAATTTCATAGCTGGACATGAAACTTTCGAAACTATCCCTTAGTCGTCTCTTACAACACCCACGAGACGAATAGGGGTGGCTACATTGTATTCTGCCGGAGCCAAATAGCCACGCAAGGTTGCCGGCGGAGGCTGGATGAGGATTACGGAAAACCGGGATATTTAGCGCGAGCTTGGGGAGGAGGACTGCGATAGGCTAATGCAATGCGATGTGATATACTTTTAGTGCCTACATCAGAGTTGGACATATTTGAATAAAGTTGTTTTAAATATATAAAGTTGTTTAAAATATTAATAAAAATATGACCATCATAGAATACAGTCCCAAAGTGGCGACTATAATTTCTACTGTCACGCCTTCGTTATTTAACAATAGTTAAAAAAACTCACATATAACATACGTGTATATATTTTTAGTTATTGTTATTGTTAATGCTTGAAGCCTAGTGAATCGAAAACTAAGTTTTTCGATGAATGTCCGTATTCATCAATATGTGAATATTAAGTTGGGTATACGAGTATATAGCGACAAATTATAAATCCAAAACGTAGAATTATACAGCACTAGTAATTACTAAGAAATAAATCTATATTCACCTGGTCTTGTCTTCACAGTTCACACTCATACTACATACCCATTTTTTTAACGGAGGGGCGGGGGGATCTTTTAATGACACCGAAACGTGATGATTATCGACAGTGCGAGATTTCCACCCACGAAACCCCCACTTTCCTTATTCTCCACGCTTAGTACAGGGAATTACTTCGAACATTACTTCGGCCCAGTTCGTGTTGCGTCATATGACGGTTCTCTGTTGCTACATACTATTATACATACCTATATATACCTACTTGTTTGTCATAGTCATAGAAATAAAGTGTTATTTGTATGTTAAGAAGCTGAAGGGACCGTTCTAAAGACGTTGTTGGATGCCTGTGTTTTGTCGGACTTGTCTTGCAGCACTGTATACTTTAATGAATCCAATTACTAAGGACTTATTAATTTCGGACATTTGCAGAAACGACTAGACAAAAAAATAGTAGATGAAGTTCCTAAATAAATTTATTTCGACATAGTACTACTCGTATATATCTTGTGACTAGTATTCTTTCTTTATTTGTATACAAGATATATTTTTGATTCACTCAGCCTGCTGATGTAAATGTATTTAAACCTTTGAGGGTAAAATAGAAAAATCCACCATCACATCAGCCGTTGGATGTAAACTTCTGAACGTAGGCAAGAATTCACTTGTATTATCTGCCAACCCTGTTAACATTTGGCGGTGTTTGGACGTAAGTAAACTACCGCGTGGAAACTAGGGTGTCCAGACGACGCGTAAATAATTAGATAACTGTTGGGCAACTTTACTTAGAAGCTTATTAATATTTATGTTATATTTTTACATAATTCGAATGAGAATCATGTACCGAGTATTCTCCTTAAATATGGATAGTATCTAGCCAGTCATCCTGTATAGCACCATTACCTATATAGCACCATTTATGTACATACAGACTTAAACTTGCTTAAGTAACTGTTATATTATTTAATAACATAATATGTTTATGAAGAAACGATTGCATATGTATTTAGAATAGCATCTTCAAAATTAATTAATTACATTATTATAGTTATTCACTTGATATGCGAAAGTATTTATTTCTAACGTAACAATTATTGCGTAATCTATTATCACAATTTTTTTATCCACTGTTAAATAAAATGGGGATTATACTACGGTATAGTAAATTAGAAAAAATAATTGTTGATAGTGTTACAGTTGAAAGATTTGAAGAGAGACATAATTTAATGACACATCTTCGTCGAATCAGCAAGTTGAAGTGGCAATGGGCTGGTCACGTATGTCGCAGGACCGATGGCCGCTGGAGCAGACGTGTTCTGTAGTTGAGACCGCGTGTCGGCAAACGGACCGACGACTTACGCAAGGTTGCCGGTGAAGGCTGGATGAGGATTGCGAAAAACCGGGATATTTGGTGCGAGGTTGGGGAGGCCTATGTCCAGCAGGGGACTGCGATAGGTTGATGCGATGCGATGCGATCTTCGTCGATAGTTCACGCACCTTGTAAAGATGTAACTATAGGATTTATATAAGCTCGATATAGTTCAAAATACTTATTTTTAGAAAATACTCAACTATATCTAAATCAGCATAAGCAAAGACGGGTGTCTCACATTTCGTTTTAAATATTATCATTCACAGTTATGCGCGTTCATTTGTATTTCTGTTGATGATGATTTAAGTAACAATTATAATATACGTAATATTTTAAGTATTCATTATGTAAAAATATGTTTTGGATTTGAGCCTTTGCCATTTAATGAGCTGTAATTATAATTTCAAGTATTTAAATATTACTTTTTGGTAATATTGTAGTTACGAAAGCAACTGTTACGTTTTGCCGACTAAGCCTTTGAATCTAGTTTAATAATATTCAACTATATATCACCTTACACCTGCAATCTCATACGCATTTAATTGCTATATTTTGAAGCTGATTAACGAGTAACAATTTGTTACTTCTTCGCTCCTTATGATACTTTACGTACGTACGAATGAAAGAATTTCTTAAATCTGTCTAATGAGTCTAGAAATTAGATTCATGAAAATTACCTCTCTAGCTTTATTTTGTAATATCAAAAATGATTTGAATTCAATGATTTTTCAACAATTTAAATATGTAGTAGGTATTTGTAGAATAAACTTTTCTTATCCATTTATGGGAACAACAAGAGGACGTAGGTACTGTACTGTAGGTATGTAAGTACGCAGTTTTTCATAAGTTTAATATAAATCTTATGAAAAATTACACTAATATGCGGATATAATTTAGAATAACTTTTTTCAATATAGTTTTGTAACTCATTATTTATTTCAAGTAATTAACTCACTCTTGTACAAAAAAAGCACGCTGGAGAATTAATTTATGATATATATCACAGTAGCATCACATATATATACGGTGTATCAAAGTAAAATATAAATTATATTTAAAATATTTGTTCGGGTGCTTACCGCGTTTATAATTTTGTTGAGTTGAGTTGAATAGTGATCGCGTTAGTTTAAAACAATATAAAATATAAATTATACGTCTGATTTTATGTTCCTTCTCTTACACATAGAAAATGAGTAGACACTAATTAGATCAAGTTTTATAAAAGTTTTTAGGGTTCCGTATTTCCAAATAATTATAAAAGGTATAAAAATGCGTTTTTTTATTTTGGGCTAATGACTCTCAAATTGAAAAAAAAAACGTGTTAAAATGGGTATAATGCTATTGCAGCCTTTTTATGCTACTCCACAGGCGTCTTGATTTAGATATACTGCACTATATCATACGTAAGCTTAAGTCACTTGTCTTAAAGTATCTCTCAGCATCTATTTTGCAATTGCCTTTTTTTGCATTTAATTACTTTGATATTTTCTTTCCCCTTTTTATTCTTTATTATGAAATCATATTTTTTCAATACTTGGCTATCTATACGAGTAGATGGAAAAGCTCTTGAATTATTTTTGTAAAAGTGTGGTGTACGTTCTGTTGGTGATTCTTAATAAATAATTATACTTATAAAATAAAAGTAAAAAGTAACTCAGACTTGTTTTTTTTTTGTATAATATAATATAACGGCCAACATAATTGTGCTCACGAATAAAAAAGTGTTCCCTGATTATTAAGGCTAATATAAATGTTCTTACGAGTACATGAAAATATCACATCATATAAATATATTTATGTAGATGCATCTTTCGATTTTTATAAAATTGATATGTATGTAAATTTTACCGAATAATTTTTCGTGACTTAATATGAAAATGGTTCTTTTTTAATAATGCAAATATAGTTTAATTCATAGGACAGAGACTTAATGTAATTTATGTCAAACAATGTTATTTTATTGTTTTATTAATGAATAATAAAATTAAATTAAATTAATAATACTCTCATAAAAAGCTATGGTTTTAATATATATGTTTTTAGAGTTTTAGAAGTTGTCGCTCTATTTTATCGATAAATTAATTTTGTTGATAAAAATAAAATTTCATTCATTAAAATCGTCCTGCCGCTGGGAAAATGCCTCATTCAGTTAATATGGTTTTAATACTGTTACTAAATCTTATTTAATTCATCTACATTATAGTATGAATAAAAAATATTAGTTTATTTGCTTATAATTAAAAATCTTTCAAACTATTGAATCAATTCATTCCTTCAACCATCAAAAAGCTATATCTACCAGTTATTGCAGTGGAAAAGAAGTCATAAACGAGAGTGAAACCGCGAGGGATGTCTATTTTAAAAATAATGTTCAAGAGCATAAGATTTTCGATTAAATATAAAACACTCTTTAAGTACAATTTTTTCACATTCCGCAAATTTGCATAAACAGATCCAAGATAAAGCAACATACTGATATGAATGTATGTATATGGGTTTTGAAACACGGTATGGTTGAGTGGTGTACATGCACTGAATGCTGTGTACAAAACAATATCTAAGTATACGAGGAGTACATAGAATCGAATAATGTGAATTGTCATTGACGCATTTTCCCTGCGTTTGTGTGAAGCGGGATCCAACAATGGAGACGTTAGTCATTGTTAAGTGATTTAAGTAAATGATTTACATCGCTGTGATAAAACTTCGTATCTAACTCCTGTTCACAACACTAATATTTTATTAAATGTTATACAATAGAATTTCGTGTTTAATTTTCACAACGAATGGAAATAAGTTAATAATATAAATACAGAATAAAAGTTAGCCAAAGCAATAATCGAATAGGCAAGCATAAACAAATTGTGTTATGACACATTCAATTTTTTTTTTTTTGTTTTTGTTTTTTATAACTCTTCCAACCGTTTTAGTGTATAACTTCAGACTTTGATTAAGTTAATATTATATTTAATTAAACGTCGCTCATCCACTGAATTATTACAGACTAAAACCGCATTTATTAAAAAAAATATAATGAAGATTATCTTATTTATTTATAATATTATATTATACAAACCTGCGGCTGGTAGATCATGTTTCCTCAGGATACCTTGTAGCCGTCAACATATCTTTTAAGTACGATTTGTGGTAATTTAAAGTGATTCGGATTGTAATATAATTATTTGTTTTATTATTAAAAGCTTCAGTTCACTTTCAATGGTGTTTGTCCCCAGTGGTTTAATTATAAGTATACGATTCTGTCAAAGGTTTAGCAGAATTAATTCAGTATTAAATTATGGTTCCATCAATTTGGTGTCATATAATATTAAATATTTTTAATGTCAAAATTAATTTAATTCAGGTACGAGAAGAACAGACTATATATTTTTTTTCTTATATCTATTTCCAATATTTATTATTTTTTAGAAAATGTTTAGTTATTTTAGGAAGTATGAATTCATTTATAAATTAGCTTCTATATTCCAAGCAAAATAGTCTTTACAGCATTCAACTGGTAGTATTAAATATTATCGTCATCAGAGAAAGCTCAAGCTTGCCCTAAAGAATGATAAGGTAGTGAAAGTTGCTTGATGCAACTGCATTTTATTATTTGTTTTATCACTCATTATTATCAAATTAATCATTTTTTCCGCATAATTAATATTAGCTTTTAACAACTGTCTTCAAATGATGTATGATTGCCGATGTCTGAGTTCGTTGTGTTCTTTTATGTTCGAAATAGTTTACGTTTCTTTTTTAGTGTACATTCAGAAAAAAAGTAAAATATTTCGTAACTTATAATTTTTCACGTCAGTCTAAATTGCGTTAGATTTAAACACGTATGTCGCTGGAGGGATCCTGTTGCCTGCAGATCCGGGACCCTCCAATTAAAGTGGCTGAAGGCTCCCGCAGGGGTTTAGTACGGTATTGCACTCCCAAAGTGTCGAGTCCGGCATAGGTCTAGGACTGCCGACCCGGGCGTCCTGGTTATCATCCGTCAATGGATTCCCCTGCGTCACAAAAAAAAATATTTAAGCACGTGCAATAAAATTTCTATCATTTAGCTACTACTATATGATATCCTACGTGTACCAAAAATAGTTAAAAACTAAAAACCATTATAAAATATAATTTTCATTAATTTGAATAATTAACATCACTTAGATAAAACAGCTGTCTTGGTTACAAGCTACTGCCATTATACATACTCATGCACCCATCATTCAATCACGTCACTCATGAATTATGGTTTAATGATACTGGTTGCGTGATTTAGCTATTTAAAAAGTCAATCGGACTTATTCTCTGTCATTGAATATAATACAGAGAACACATTCAATCACGAAAATATGGATACTTATATAAATCACTATTATAAATCAGAAAGCGAAGTTAAATAAAAAGATATTAAAAAAAAAAAATGTGTGGCAAATTTGCTTAAACGACGTAATTTAAAAATTCACTTCAAAATCGTACTTCGCGATCGATATTCATCAAAATAGCCTTGACTGTTATTATACGTATCATGTAATGAGCCTCATTGTTCAGCTCCGGATTTCGTTATCACAAATTAGTAATGACTGACGTTATGCAAAATGTTATTGCCAATACTATTGTCTACTTCATTTTGCTGAATAAGCTTAAATTATAATGTCCCACTCTTATATGTGGAAAAGATGAATCAAAACTATACGTATTTAGTTTCAGTATGTATTTATTTTATATTCAAACTCTAAATTTCTTAATACATATTTAATTCATATTTAAATGTGTATATAGCTCAGTTAGTTTAGTAATAATAGGGATCATATATATGAAAGATATTCAACACAGATTTATCGGTGTCAAACTGTTGAATAATAATTAATGAGCGCTTCAATTTTATCATTTGAACAATGAGTTTTTTATTCAAATCTATTATTATAATTGCTGAGTTTTTATAAACGTAACGTCTCGTTTTAGCGTAATATGAAAGTAAAGCCTCTGAGCTTATAATTTAAGCGTTTTAAAAGTATTGTTTTTTCTTAATAAAATTAAATTAATAGATGACGCGTTGAGAGACAAAACACTTATCTGTAATCACGTAACTTTAGATGTATAATTTTTTATGTAGAAGATTAAAGGTGCAGTCTGGATACATATATCTATATTAATCCACTGAAGCCCGTATATTTTGCACGTTTTAATGCCATAAGCCATATTACTTATCAGGATTGAGCTTGAAAACATAATGTCAAGTTTAATTATTACGAAAATGGTTATATCAAAAAGCAGCAACGGATTTTTCGTATGAGATAAAAGTAAATGCTACAATCAAAGACAACACTAATAGGTAATATGAATCTATTGCAAAACGTGACAAAAAATGTGGAAACGTGATCCTAGATTTGTTGTGCGAAACATAATCTTATTTAAGTAAATAAAACAGCACAGTCAAGGTTTCACTCGAGTCACGTTTCCAAGGTGACGGCCAGGGATTAAACCAGATGTGTGATTCACATTATAAGTATAGCACACATGAATCCTTTCAACGTACGCAGTTAAGAAACCGTTTTAGTGCTTTAAAACTTGAAAGCTGAAACGGCAAACATGGATAAATGGCAACCCTACTGTGTAATGTATTTAAGTACAAACAATTTATACAAATAAAATAAACATATTACAATATTTTGTGGTCTCAGTCACATGACATTGAAACAAAAACAAAGTCGAATCGTTTAATACCCGTATTACGGTATTGGGATGTTTATAAATTGACAGTCATTGTTTGTAAAGGAAGTATCCGTTTTTGTCCAATTGTTTATAAAATTATGTGTATTTACAACGGATCATTACACTTGTTGTACTTTTTAACTTTTGATAGTTTTATTGATTTCGCTGGTCGAAATATCCGTTCCATTGGACGACCCTTTTATTGAACAACGCCATTGAAACACACCTAGTTCTATTGATGAATTATAATAGCATGAGAGTTGAGACCGAGGCTAAAAAGTCTGTCTTCCATTACAAAGCGTAGCCAAAGAGGCTGGTCGGGGTGTCAATTCGCGATTCAAAATTAATTTAATTCGAAACTTTATTACAATTATAAAAAAAAGTTGTAATTATTAAAAATTAAAGTAATCAATTAATTATAAAATAATACTTTTATCTTAAGTTTCGTTAATAATTAATATTTTTCAATTATACTTTCTGCTACATCTATAGATATTATTTTTACTATAGGTGTGGTATTATTATTTATTACGATATGAAACGCAATTAAATATTAAGACATATTTAAAAAATTACAAAATTCTGTAAAAAAATATTCAGTTTTCAGTAATAATCGAATGCATATGGATTGCATGGATTGGATGGAATTGCATATCTGTGTCTAGTTGTATAATAAGATTTTTTTAATCGTATTTCTTATGTAATAAACAATAACAATAGTTTACTCAATCAATATATTGAACGCGAGATCTATCGCGTCCTCGAGAACATTGTAGATTTGTTTCGTAAAAATTCAATACTCAGGTCTGACCACCAATCAATATCTGATCAATATATGGGTCTGACAGATGTTATAATTGTTCGCATCATCTTTTCGTATGTTATAAAATACGATTCGTGGTATCCTATACTTACACATACACTTTCATTTAATGGTACAAAAAGTTAAAAAAAATTAATGTCTTACATTGACCGATCACAATAATCAATTTTGTATTAAAAAAGGTTATAATTTAATCTTAAGTTTATTCCTTCTTAAGTTTTTTCGTGACCTTTTTTCTGAATAAAATAAATGATATAATCATTTTAAAAATGTCTATTTATTTTAGTATTTAAAAAAGTATATATTACATACAAAAACAATAGCAGTAATGGCATGTGACTTGCAGTCAGCTATATTTACGTGCTCATCATAGGTGCATAGCTCTATATACAACTGACAAAATGCAATGCGAGCGAAATCACTTTGCATGTGCTAATCGGGTCGTTAAAAAGAGTCATAGTTACATATCATATACAAACATAACACACATTTATAAACAATTAGTATCAAGAAAGATAAAATCTACGTTATAGAGAAATTTTATCTAATTATTAACTTAATGAACGTCACGTCAAATTCTTTTCAATTCTTGATTCGTTAGATATTCATATAATCATAGATTTCATATAATCTTCTTCTTATACCATCCTTTTGAACCTGTAATTGTCCAGTATTTTTCCCATGCTCTCAATTTGTTGAGTGTACCTCTTATACTTTCACTGGGTCATTTTGTATTATTATTATTTTTCGTTGATTGCCGATATTGTAATAAAGACAAACATTAAATAATATTAAACAAACAGCCTACGTTTGCATTCGTTTTAGCGGAACGAAAGTAAGGCTATTCGATACTCGCGTTACCCAACCTTGGAGTCATCTCAAAGGCCATTATTTGTCTAAAACCAATCAATTAGATTGTAAAAAATAATTGAATTATTACCAAATAATATCATAAAGATTGTTGCGTCAAAAAACTATCATAATACTAGACTAGCCGATCAAGACAGTTTCCTCTTTGTTTTACAGATACTTAGTGGACAAATTCTGAAAACGCTGAAATAATTGGTAAATTAATTTTTGCCATGTTACCTTTACTCCTCATATGCAGCTCATTATTTTAATTGCTTCATAGCAAACCCCTAAGTTAAAAAAATATAAATCAACTATCGAAATTTAACAACTATATAAATTTAATTTTACCTATTTTACATTTTCATAGTGATTTTTTTTCAGTAAGCAGTTTTAGAGATTTCATTAGTGTGTCTGTCAGTGGTATTGCTTTTGTACGTATCTATAATTTTGTAACTAAGATTTGCAGCAAGAAGTGGTAATTACGAATACGTAAATAATATTGAATTTAGTTATTTTCCAAAGAATCGAATGAAAAGTATGATAAAGAAGTTAAACGAATTTAATTTTTCATTTCAGATTTATAGTTAAATGATACTGCAAACATTTTGGAGTAGCTCAAAATAGTCTGGTGCAAATTAATATTACATCATACAGCACAATAAATCTTTACAAACGGTATTTACTTTATTATTACTACTTACTATATTCGTTTTTATTTTATTTTTTACTTTTTATTATTATATACATATATTATAAACGAATAAATAAACAAAAAAATACTCCAGTATGTGAGTACTAGGTAATCCCCTGGACACGATGACCTCAGCATAGAGTACCTAATTTATCTAAAGTATGATGGCGTACATCTGAGTATAATACTCTGTATGAGTCTTACCTCCCAAATGATTTAATGAAAAAGATTGTTGTACCAATAATTAAAAATAAGGCAGAAGATATCTCATGTTTAAAAAGTTACAGACCTATATCGTTGGCCACTATTACCTACAGCTAAGGTCCTAAACAGTCTTCTTACTGTTAGGGTTAGCCAACGTGCTAAGGTCTATGATGCGCAATGCTTTACTAGTCTCAAAACACACAGTATGATGACATGGTATTGTTGAGCCCTTCAGTCAATGCACTCAGAAAAATATCATGAATTAGTTTATAACGTAGTTAAAAGTGTTATAATGGTATTCAAGGAAGCAGAATCAAGGCGTGTGTGCTTCCAACCGTATTGAATGGTGGTAAGTTAAGAAGATTCAAAGAATTTAACACATTTTATACACATTTTATGGTGTGCCGTAGTAAACAAGTGAGTCCGTGTGCCGAAACTAGTCGACCTAAACGAAGAAGAAAGAGGGTAGACAGATTTTTTTAATCTGCCACCATCCACCATCTCTGTACGTCAGTCTCCCCGTGATCACGGCGATTGAAACATTGCCAAAATAAAGGGACCTCAATATAAGTATAAACGCGGTAAGCACCCGAACAAATATAAATTTAAATATGAATGGTGATCGCGTTAGTTCAAGTAACTATTTAAAGCCTTTTGTCAGTCCTCCTATGCGAACAGCCTCTGCACCAACTACTCATAATATAAGCAAAGGTCGTTGAACGCATTACCTATGTGTTCAATATAATAATTCCTTTAAGATACTATTGAGGCTGCCTCGATTTTGTAGCACTTCAGGCATGCTTGTAGAGGCTCGTACTCCTGGGTTTGCTGCTATTTTGCTTAAAAGAATAGCATCAATACTGAATAGATGCAGCTCCAAAAGTATTATGAATGTCATAACTGAAAAATACGACTCCTATATTCTTAGACGATTAATAGGAAAATTATTTAATTCATTATAATTAAGTGTATGTAATTCTTATAATTTTTTATATTTTAGCTTAAAAATTGCAGATATATTTTTTCTTATTTATGGACTCGACTGAATAATTAAATAAATAAACTTGTTATCATTATGCATTTATCTCTTAAATACAATAGTATAAAATGTTCTTTGTCAGTCAATCATATATAACTTGTCATAAAAACATGTGACATCGAAACTGTCAAACTAACTCTCATTTTGAATTGTGATTATCAACAATAACAATAAAAATTCATAAGTACTTCCAGTAATTTTCTTGCATTTTATTTTATACAATCTTTTTCTAGACACTAAGGAATACAGCGAAAATATACAATATCTGCGGAGCCGTTTTTAGGTGATATTCGGCGGAAAATGACGTAATTTTTTGACGTAAATTTTATCATATACGTTGACTGTCTTTTTTATAGCTATTTAAGGAACAGTTATCTTATCTTCACTTTTTGATGTTTTTTTTTTATTACTAAGCATATAATATTTGTTTTTTCTAATGTGATAGTATTCATGAAAGATAGTGAAGTCGTGGAATCTAGGGTACACTTACGTTTAAAACAATGTAATTTTTTTCTAACTTATAAAATCATATATTATACAATCGCACAAAAAGTTTATTTAGTGATTCACACTTACGTATTCCACTTATTTCGCAATAACCCTACCTACTTATTTTATAAAATAAGAAATTAATATGTAAGAATAATTTCACAGACGTAATTAGTGTACTCAAATTAACTTTCAGAGAACATTTTTTTATATTTTTAGTACTCGTATTAGGAAGAAAATTTTTGAATGTGCTCCTTTCGTTTTAGTCGATACTAAAATTATTAAAAAATAATGATTTTTTGTATTGAAATCAAGAAACTCTAATACTACTTATTTCAATAATTACCATTACGAAGCTACATGATTGAAAAGTGACATAGACCATATAACATCAAGCTAGAACTTATATTATCACAGCAATAACAATACATGACAAGGCGGGTGAAACAGCGCGGGATATCTAGTAACTTGCATTATCTTGAATAATAAAAGTCGTTACGTGACTATAAAAAATATTACTTAAACATAAAACGAATCAATTATTTCTGCTCTAACACCATAGTTATCGATAATTTTATTGAAAGCTATTATTTACCCTATACAGCGAAAAAGAAAGTGATGCTTTCTCAAATTTACGGTAACGATGTTGCCGACGATGTTATTCTGAAATCAACTTGAATTCTATAAACGCCACGATTTTTTGTATTTCATTCGAACCATCGACCGTTTAAAAACGATTTTTCATGCTTGGAGACCGATTTAATACAAAGCGAATATTTTACATAATAACTTTGAATCTATTCAGAATAATATATTCAAGTTTTGTACGATATTTTAGTAAAATTTTGTAAAAGAATACTTAACTAATTCCTATTATACATATATGATATAAAAACATGATAATTGATGATTTATCCTACCTTTGAGTGAAAGAGTATTAAGAATGCTCTTTGAAATCAATAAATAAAAATTAAATATTTTAGTGATAATAATATATAAAACTGTTTTTTTTTTAATACTTATTGGATTAGTCAAGTGAGTCACACTATTGCGAAAAGGGTTCCGTATTTTCGTATTATCTTAAAAACCACGATAAACGTCAAATAATTGTTTTATTTTTATTTATTATTGTTATAGCATCACACACTCTGTAAAGTGTCTAGTAAATAAATCTTATTAATGAAATTATAATTCAATAATATATAATTTCTCTCTTGGCCTTTTAACTTTAGCTTCAAGATATTGATGATGAGCGTCGTCACATCGGGAAACCACTATGTGAAAAGTATAATTAATTATTTATAGGAATTATGGTAATTGTCGATCTTCTTTTTACTTATGTTTAGATTTTTTATTCAGCTATAGACAACCAAAAATACACAGACACGTGTAACCGATAACACCCCTTTTTGGATCGGAGATTAAAACATACAATATGGACAGACATTGAGGGTTGGACGGCAGTACACTCTTAGTTATAAAATTCCGTTGTCACCCTTTCCATGTGCATACGGAATCTTTAAAATGGTGGCGTTACTGTGTATGAATAAATACTTTCAAGGTTGTTCATTCAATTGCAACTTATATACGAAGTGTATGTTTCAAAAACTTATAGATTAAAACAAGTTTGAATGGGTAACGCTTAAGCCTGTGCGTCCTGTTTAACCTAATAAAAGAAGGAAGAGGTATAGAATTGACGTGTATATTTTTATGTATGACATAACCTTAATTAAAAAATAAAATTACTTAAGACAAAATCCTTCCCCGTAGGGCAAGAAAAAAGCGAATGATTAATTACTCGCCCACTTCAATGGCTTCACCACTGTCTATTTGGAATTGGTATACTGGATTACCCGATTAACCTACATAATTATTTTTTTATTAAATAGAGTTGTGTACAACAGTGTGAAAAAGAAAATGGATTAAGTGCCACAGAATTTTAACTTTTTAATAATTAAACTACGCATAACTTAATCCAGCATAAACATTTAATCTAGATTTTTTTTGGTACGTAACTTGGTATCTTAATTATTAAAATTAAACATGTTTATGTATTTTTGTTATATTTTGACGTTCAACGTTCAACAGTGGACATCTAACGGCTGACCGCTGATGTGGTGGTGGATTTTTCCATTATACCCTCAAAATTTTAAATACATATACATCAGCATCAAAATCAATCATTTATTTTGATTTTATTCTTTACAGTTCTATTTTTGTATCATATATACATATTTAAAAAATTAACTACTAAATTTACTTTGATGATTCAAAATTCTGTCTTTTGAACGAACGGCTGGTCGAGTGGTCAGGCAACTGGACACTTTACGCAGCGGTCGCGGGTTCGAATCCCGCCAGGTGCAGATAATCTGTATGACGAATATAGATGTCTGCACCGGGTCATGGATGTGTATTTATGTATATATATAAATTTTATATATATATATATATATATATATATATATATATATATATATATATATATGTATGTATGTATTTATATAAATTTCTTAAATTTATTTCCGTTCCTAGTACCTGTAACACAAGTTCTTACGAACTTAGCACGGGGCTAGGTTAACGTGGTGTGATTGTTGGTTGATATTTATTTATTTATTTATATTTATTTGAATTAAGTCTTTCATTAGATAAACAAACATTAATAGCTACTTGTCAGATTAAAAGGTTTTCACGGTTATTGTTCTGCTTCTATAAGTAAAAGCCTGATATCACAGATGTTTCAAGTCTTGTACAGATATCATAATCAGTCAAAATATAATATCTATGGAAAAATTATTCCAAATTTAAAATAATAAATACAAAATACCTGTTTCCAAAATTTGTAGTTTTATGTATTTTTATCGCCTGTACAATGTTCTGTTGTCCAACAACAAAGCAATAAAAACATGCGTTATTAGAAATACGACTGCCGCGTCACTGTCAAACTAATTAAAGTATTTAACTATGTGTAGTTTCGTTCTTCCAACACAAGCATACTCACAACCGCACTCCAAAATATTTGCCTACAACATAACTGTAATTTCACTCAAAATTATTGTTTCAAGTCGTACAATTAGTTTCTCAAATTAGCTTGATCAAACAAACAGTACCTTTATCTTTTAATATAAATATTGGGATACATAATTAATTGAAATATTGGTACAGAATATAGAGGTATATTTGTTAAGACAGGAAGTCTTTGTTCTTGTAAGTTTTCGTTTATATGAAGCTAGCGGCTAAGCCTGTTCAGGCATAAACGGTACATTGACCCCAATCGAGTGTTCCGTCTGTTCTAAGTTGAAGGGATTCTACAGTTCTTGGACATACTTTACTGTGCTTTATAATTTTAAGTCAAGTGTTATAAAATAATTATTAAGAATATTATGCAAATTAATACTGAATAAAAGTGCGAATTGGTAGTTTATAATTAATAAGATTTGTTTAAAGTCATTATAAAATATTATATTAATAAGTGGCTTTTATAACATAACTAGAGGCCCTCATAGTTATTCTAGCGTTCATTTTTAACGTTTGTCAGGTAACGTTCAAATTGACGGTTCCACTTCTATAATACCCTGGACATAAACAAGGTAATTAATAAAATAAAATATCGTATGAAACTTGAAGATGAGCTTCCCTCGATCAAAAACTAGACAAATCCTTAAGTTTTGTTACATTTTAGTCTAAATAAATATTTGATCGTTTTAACTTACCTATCTACATTCCGAATCGTCGGCTTCACATTAACCACAGTTAATTAATTTAAAATGTTATATACTGTGTAAATGACGATTCAAAAGTGCTTATGAAGCCTACTTTAATAAAGAAATTTATGATTTGATTTTTGCTTTCGAACTGATCTCTAAAATATCAGAGATTTTATCTATAATGAAATTTCACGTACGTATATAGAGATAAAAAGAAAGTAAAAATATTTTAAAGTATTTTATATCTATATATTAATATGTGAAGGAAAAACCTTGTACCCCTTTTAACAAATTTACGCGGACGGAGAAGTATGAAATTTGGCACAGTTAAAGTTAATATGGAGAAGAAGTGCAGAATGCTAATACTTTTTTATAATAATGCTCAAAAATACATTAAATTCATTAAAAATCTGTAGTGTACAGACAAAACGACAAACACACATATATACAACGTACCTACATGTATACACAAATTTTGTTCATGGTCAGTCTGTTGTCAACACGGACTTAAATACAGGTCTTGCAACAAATTTTTTATCGAAGTTTATTATCACACATCAGGTCCAATGACTGCTGCATATGCTCACCATGTTATGCGCAATCATATTTCTATCATCTTAACAATGCTGTCAATTTAGATTAGGTCGAATTTCGACCACAGAGTGACCACTAGTATTAGTAAATATAATAAAATTTTTGATAAACTTGGTTTGTTAAATGAATTTATATAAAATCTACGTATCTTAGATGATTTGATTTAAAAAAAAATACATTTTTTAGTTTGCAAACTTATTAGGAAAACTTACGGCTAAAAATAATTTAAAAAAAAACAAACAAATAATTAAAGTCACTATATTAGTAGAGACACGCTAAAAAAATATGAACGTTTGTTTTTGTATTTTAATTAATATTAATAAGAAGATTATGACCGCAAACGTGTTTTAGTTTTCTTATAATAAAAAACTAAAACTTACATAATTGAAAGTAGAGACGTCATTCACAGTTAATATAACAGTTACACGCATAATAACTTAGAAAACTTACACGTGCAATCACTTATAAACAGACATAAAATTATATGTTAACGCTTAGTGCATATTGGAAGCACTTAATTTTATGTCGTTGTAATATAATTTATTGTACGCTGTTAAGCCGGCAATTCATATTTGTCCATTCGAATGTTATTAATGCGGAACTAAGTCGGCCTATCTGTCTATCTTTTCGTCCGTTACATATTCACGCCGATACCACTACACCATTTCTGATGAATTTCTTTAAAGAAATTAAACGTTTGTTAGAGGCACATTGTTTCGTGAAAACGCTAATATAGTCAATTCAAAGAACATAATTTATCAAACAGTGGATATGAATATTATTTTTTGGCTTTTGATCCGAAATAGTGTTTAAAGCTCTAAGACCGATAAATAGAAAAATTTCAAAATAAGAGTTATTAATGATTAATATTTATTTTTTTTTAAATTATTCAAACAAAAAAATCTTGAGGTGATGAAACTTAAGTATGTTTATTTTATTTGTTTTATTTTTATGTTTTTATATTTTATTTTAAGGTACATCAACATCACATATATATTAAAAATTATGTATTAGATATATGTAGCAGTTAAAGAGGTACACAATTTTAATAAAGTTATTGCCTCTCATAAAAATTGCTCAGCTTAAATTAGTTTACAACAAATAAACTTGAAACATATTTAAAAAAAAAACAATAATTTATTAAGTTACAACTTAGTCGATTGGCGAACCTGTCTCTTGAAATTAGACAAGGCATCGGAGAATATATCAATAGTGTATAAAATAGAACATAACTCGTTATATTCGCGACACATCGTAGTAATTGTTGTTACTGCTCAAATCCCTATATTGTATAACTACATTTATTACTGCAAGACAGGCAGTGTAATTACTGGCACCGAAACTTAACATCATATGTCTCAGGATAGGCAACACATAAATGAGTTGGCTGGGCTAGTTCCAGGTAAACTAGTTTATGTTCATGGGCGACGTCGACCACTTACCATCAGGTGGCACGTCTGCCAGTTTGCCTATCCAACTAACATAAAATAAAAAATAAAAACTTTGTACAATGGAGTCATATCGTGTTTTCGACGAAATCGTAGTGAGTCCATATCGAAAAATTTAATATGTGTTTCATAGGGGATATTAAATGTATCACTACAAGAAAAAGCAAGGTATTTTATAACCGAATGCTGTATCTATTCAATTCTTTGAGAATGGACAGCATACAAAGGGACTCAAAATACCATGGGAGGGACTCAAAATACCATGGGAGGCAAACTCTAAACGGTGCGAAACAACAGTGTTATAAGCTAGTAGTTTTGAGTGGATACTAAAATTATTTATTACAACAATTACAATATTATTATTATTTTTTTTAATAAATGTCTCACACTGAACGGCCCCCAGTAGGATTTGAATCCTGTGTCGGGGTTCCGGAAACACACACAATACACAAGCACAAACGCCCAGTCCACGACAAACATCTGTATGGCCTATACAAATATTTGTCATGTGCGGGGATCGAACCCGCGACCGCTAGCGCATCATTTGCTGTGATCACTGCGCCAACGCGTCGTCAAATCAATATTAAACGTTTTTCCTCACAGCGACAGATATTATGGTTCGAAAGCTCACTCTGCCAGGTAGTTTTATACTAAAACGTATAAATCTGTATACCCATAAATGTCCCATGAAAATCGATTGAGAAATGAACCCGAACTAATAGACCTACACTCGAATTTTCGTCATATGAAGAGACTAGCTGCGCCCTGCGGTCTCACCCGCGTTAATTTAAGGGAAAAACGTACTTAAATATTTTTAAACAATAATACTCTAAAAGTAGATTACCCGCTTCGTTGGTCTAGTTGTCGTAAGCGTTACTGCCGAGCAAGGGGTCTCAGGTTTGATTCCTGGGTCGTTCAACGTATTAATTGAGATTTTTTGTTTTTCGAAAATTCTCAGTGAAATAGTGATGTCATATTTACTTTAAAAGTGGAACTATAGTGAAAAAATGTCTCAAGAAGAGAAATAATAAAGGATGCAACGGAAGCTCTCAAAAAAGATAATTTTTTCCCGTTTTTATAACATTTCTTATTATTGCTCAGCCCCTATTAGTCGTAGCGTGATGTTATATAGCTTATAGCCTTTCTCAATAAATAGGCTATCCAACACAAAAATAATTTTTCAATTCGAACCAGTAGTTCCTGAGATTACCGCGTTCAAACAAACAAACAAACTCTTCAGCTTTATAATATTAAGTATAGATATTAAGGCACCGTTACTATTTCGCATTTATATTGAAAAAGTGGAAAATGTTAATATATGTATATAACAATAACTGTTTGTATTGTCTGTTTTATACTTATTATTAACTTTCTATGAAAATGTTGTGCATATACTTATTGTCTTTAGCAAAATAGTATTTTACTGTTTTATTATTTTTTTAAAGACGTTTCGGTCTGGTTAGTGAGCACTAAGCGGTCGCTTACTAACTTGTCTAATGCAAATCGTATGGTTAAACATTTGCGTCACGAGCTTAGACAATCTTAAGCTTATAACAGTAATAGGTAATAATTAGGTGTATGCTTAGACGACAATGAATCACGAAAAACAATATTAAAATCGGATCAATAGTTTTATAATTTATCAAAGAAATCTTCTACTACAAGCTTTATTCAGTTTTTTTTTTTCTTAATATTATCCAGACTTCACCTTTACAATAACGAATCTTGCGATTTCACTCTCTTTAACATTTATAGCTACTGTTCCGTTGATCTTAGTCATATCGTAATGTTTTATAGACTATATTACTTCGAAATAATGTAAATTGTATAGGTTTCTTAGTTTTAGAGTACATCGGCTACAAATAACTACTTAAATTGATACCTTCCTATGTAATTACAACATACTGTACTGTATCAGCCTCCATATAGAAGAAGGGTTGAAGCTTAATCCACGCTGCTCCACTGCGGGTTGGCGGATAATTTCCCTACCATGAGTAATGATCTTTATCAGGTGTCTATGGTAATAACCGGGACCGACGGCTTTACGTGCTCTCTGAGTCACGGTGGGGAGACCCACAAGGACATACGCCCAGACCGGAAAAAAATATTTGTACAAGTACAAATATCTGTCCCGAGCGAATCGAATCCGTGACACTGTCGGTTTGAGGCGACTACTCGCACTACACCAGAACGGTCGTCAATTTACAACATACATATATGTCTTATGTTGCGTTGCTTCTTAGCATGTATTACTTCATTCTGAGCAATCTTAGTGGCTAATGAACGGAACTGATAAAGTACCAACCTCTAAATGTGCCATCGCAAACACAACATTTTTTATCGGTCCACAAAAATAAAAATTGTCCGTTCATTTTTTCTAGAATTTACCTGGTAATTATCTATATTTTTGAATGTTTTCTTTTTCTTTGAACTTGTTTTTATAATCATTCATTTTTTTTACATACTGATGAGCGAGTGAAGATTATCCATCATTAAAACGATTGCCATCTACTTCCGCCACCCGTATCGCTAATAACACAGTCAGAATTTCCTAGATCGATTGTTATACGATGTTATATAAAGACTGACCCGTTGGCGCAGTTTGCAGTGACCCTGTTTTCTGCTCAAAGGGTTGTGGTTTCGATTACAGCCTCGAGTCTAGGTGTAATATATGTTTATTTATATATCTATTATTCACATGTATATTTATTTAAAAAAAAAATGTATATCACTCGGCTCTTACCTAAAACACAGGCATTAAGTTACCTACCTTAGGAACAGAAGACCTTGTGTGTGTGTGTTAAACATGTTTATTTATTTTATTATAGTTATATTAAAGACTTCGACAACTTACGTGTCTAATCTAGCGTAATGTTAATTGAATATTTCTCGCTCATGGTTTGCTCGACTGGGGTTGAACCAAACTCTTATAAAAGCTTTACTTTTCGTACGGTGAGTGGTTTCTTTAGCAACGCATTTGCTGCTCCGTTGCTGCAATTGTTTATGTGCGGTATATTATTTAAAATCAGATAAATCGCTTACTTATTTTATGTATTAAAAAAAGGCAGTATAAAACTATTATAGTCAACTACTGCAATTCACTGCCTCTGTCACATTATAGCATAATAACCAGATTAGTTCAGGTTATGAAAATAACATAATACATAAATAACACTTTCATTGGATTATTGGCAATTTGTACCGTTTTTACTATTTTAATGCTAAAAATTAAAAAAAAAAAACAATATCTTTTACTAACCGTATTTGATTTTGTTTTTTTTTTTTTTTTTTTTTTTTATTAAAAAGCATAGTCGAAACTACATCAATAAGTCTTCAATAGATACAAGTGACTGAACGTGGAAGTCTTATAATATTATTAAGATAAAATTACGTGCATGTGAAATACATTGACCCCTTAAGCCGTGATAGATATCTATGAAAGGCATTCCGAATTCCTTGATATTAATTACGTGTACACGTAATTAAAATGATCTAAATGAGATCAAGAATCTCGTGTTGTTATTATGTGGGAGAACAATAGAGTCAAGTTGTCGGTTGAAACGTGGTTTTAAACACGTAATGAGACACCGCTAGTACTGTATTATGTTACTAATTTCGTATTATTGAATCGAGAACTCGTTTACATATTTGTCATTAATATCGAGGAAACGAATGCAATAATATTCACACTCGAGTAACCAAACCAGTTCCTGAATTCGCTAAAGGCTGAATTATTCGTTGCTTTATAAATGTGACCGACTTGTTCAGTTAATTAATTTTAATTAAATTCTATTTTAATTTATTTTGAGAATTTATGTCGTTAATTACGTAATATGCAAAAAAAGTAAAGATACGCGGACATTAGTCTGCAATATAAAAATGTATTTCGCATATAATAATTTATAACATAAAAGTTTTTTTAAAATATATTAATATAAATGTTTTATTTTTACTATTGTTTATTTCTGTACTACTTTTTTCAATATGATAGGATATTAAATAACATACAAAATGTAGGTACGGAACATCCAGTCTAAACTAATACACGCACTTGTTCAAGTCTTTCCCCCTTAGTTTCCTTCATAAAAAATATTGAAAAGTCAGTAATTATTGTTTTACTAAACTATTATTATTGTGCATGACAGACTTTATACATAATATTATGGACTTAAGTTCTTCAATGATTTTTTTTAACATACATTTCCTATTTTATATAAACTGCTTAGATACTTGAAGAGTGTAGACAACCTTTAACCACCTAAAGGACAACACTCACACGCAACTCCCCTTATTTTGCAGCTATGGGCGACGATATCAACTTACCATCGCCTAGGGCCCTAGAACATGTAATTTCTTGTCCACTGCTTTAAAATGAAAAAAATATGTAATCATACTAGACAGTACTCATGGTTTCCCTCTGTTTGATTTCTACATTCTTTCTGTACTTGTCGGATTAGTTCATGTTTATGGTAATTGCTCCGCTCTTATAAGTTTTCGCTTAGTGTAGACCGTGACCTTCCTCGATAAACAGGTTTTCTAACACAATAAAATCGGGCCAGTACATCGTGAGATAGGCGCGTTTAAACTTAATTTACTTATGATTTGTATTATATATTTTATATATATTATTTATTTATATATATATTATTATCATTATTTATATCATTTTCTTAGCTTAAGCTATCCTTTTATTCTCATTTATGAAAGTGTTCAAATAAATCAAATAATTTTTTTTAAAGTCTTGATAGATGATACAAAGCTATTTGTAAAATACGATATTTAAAATATATTATTTTTAAACTGATCGAAGTTATTTATAGATATTATATTAATTGACGTTAAAAAGAAATCAATATATACTTGTAATATTTTTATTATATGTAGTAATCGAATGAATCATATAATTTGCATACTCAATTGTTACGAAGGCCATGACTTTTCATATTTGAAACGCAACATTCTATAATTTGAAAGGTCTAAATCAAAATATTATCATAATCGCAAAATTGATGGTCTATGAAAATAGCAATAATAATTACAATTTTTTTTTATATCATTTTTACAGCCTTTTTTTCTTTTCCTTTTTTTTTGTGGTTAAAGTAACCGCATTTCGTTGTTAACGTCATTTATATATATATATATATATATATATATATATATATATATATATATATATATATATATATATATATAGTCCTGTATATTTCAAAGTTTTACTTAAAAGTTTAAAATTAAACATATTTAATAAAACATCTTTAAATATCAAACTCAATACATTAAACTCTATAAGCTTGAACTTTAAACGTTAAAAATTAGGCACTAGTTAAACTTGAAAAAAAATTGAATTTATCTAGCCCACTGTTGGAACTGATTAAAAATACCCACCGATATTTTGGTGTCGTGCCTTAATCTTGTGTCGACTGCGATACGGACATCATTCGATCCTTTTCAGCTGATGATAGACTTGGTTATTAAGGAACGTTTTATGAAATAAATTAAAAAAAAACGATTTTGCAGTTCCCACGATGTTAATTTGATTGATTGATTGATTGACCCCGGTGAACGGCCTAATTTCTGTATAGTTTTTGATAAACCATATATTTGAAAATAAATTCGTTTAACTCAAAAGTTTTTTTTTAACATATAGCTACATAAATACCAATATAAGGTAATACAATAGTAATATTATTTAAGTGCATTCGGATTTGTTTGAAGTTTTTATTACGATCACAAACAAAACAAGCTAACTTATGCCGTGATTGCGGTGTATATAATTATATCGTTAGCTCTTTACGTTTGTACACTTTGGTGTAAATAGATCTGTAATTATGTCATAATTCATTATTATTATTTTATACGCATAAATTGAAAAAGTGATATATTGGACGGAAAAACTTCGCAATTGAATTGTTAACTCAAACATGTATAGTAATTATTTTTAATTATGATTTAAAACGTTCAACTTTTAGCATTTATATTAATATTGAAAAGCTGAAGTTTTTTTTCTCTCTATTTATTTAAATACGCTGATATCAGCTAATATTTCTTTGTACGAGTATTTGAAGGGTAATTTATTGACTAAGGTAATGGTACAAAAATCAAGCTCCCACGAGTATCACAATTTAACAAAAATGGAACATGCTGCCTAACCTATACTTATAATAAAATTGTAATAGGTCTAATTCTGTAAATTGATATACAAATAGTTTTTTTTTTTTAATCTAGATCTTATATAAAGAACCATATAAAAAATATTGGGTTCAAAAATGTATTTTTCTTCATTTTTTAAACTAATTAATTACTAAAATTTTAAAATGAAATAAAATTGGCCATGAGTCGCGGATGCAACTAGAATAATAAAAATAAGAACAAAGTCAATAGTAAACCATCAAATGTAAAGAGCAGCCAAATTTTCCTTTTAACATTGGAAATGAACATTTAAATCTAACCATTAACTTTAGCTTTAAATTGTTTAACACGTTTATTAGGCACGCCATACAAAATTATTTTTATATATTTTATCTATTTCCGAGTGTATCGGATAAGGCGCGTGCACTAGAAAATCAGCTAAATCTTTGGACATGCCATGTTATAAAGCACTTTGACTAATTTGTCAATGCTGTTACAGTTTCGTGTTAAAACACCAGTGAAAGTGTCGCCTTCGTCCAACAAACCGTCCGTCGCGGATCTTTCGCATGAAAATATTTTAATGCCATAATTATATTATGCATTAATTGTTGATATAGCGAAACCTTTATACATTTTTGCCAAAATAAATACCTACGTGTATTCTTACTATTAAAAAAATACGTACGCAATCGTCTGTCTCATTCACATTTCTTATACTTATTTATGATACTAATGATAATTATACTACACTCATTAATGAATATAATAAAATAAAATATTATTTTAAACATTAGTATGGTCTATAACGATTTGGTCGCTCTTAATTTTTGCATTTTAACGTAATATATAAATAAATGATCGCGTAGCTTGGTCTACTTTCTAACAACATTATATTTTATAGAATAACATTGCAAAACTATTTTTATGTTCAAGTCAAATCACTTAACATAAATAGTATCATAATCATGTGTAAAATACATATTATTACATATTAGTGTATACAAAGTTTCAAATATTGCAATTCATGTCTCTGTTACGCCATACAAATATAGATCCACAAAGTTGACACAAATTTGACACTGTATAAAAATTAACAGCTGCACTTACGTCACTTGAGTAACCATAGCATTTACCAATACGTATAATATTTTCATACAAGTTATACGTTCACTTGTTCTCGATTTCATTACGTCTAAGGCGTGCTATACATAGGTCAGCATTAATTGGCATAGCTGGGATGTAACTTTGAATATATTTATACTGTTGTGAAAAAGTTGCTTGACTTTACCATATTTAACAAATGCGGTTAAGCTACACCGAGAAGTAAAATTCACATTTTGCTCGGATTTACCGTTGTTCATCAACTTTTTTTTTTTGCGTTAAAAGTATATACATACGTATGGTAATCGCTCCGGGTCAGTCAGTCAGGCTTTGTTATTTATTCACCATAATATACAAAGGAATAAAATATTCGATCCGCCTAAGTATGCTAATGCTGTCGTTAGTATATAATTTTTTATTCTTAGCATACGAAAGACTATTTAAAAAATCGTTAATTTATTAAATTGATTCTTAATATAAAAATAATTCATTATAATTCTTCTTCTTAAATATTATTATATGTCACTTGATTTTTTTAACATTGTGCGTTATTTATTTATTAATACATAAATAATTTATTAATACTTCTTTTTAATAAAATATTATCTAAATTAACGTGCATACGTTATAAGAAAGTATTCAAAGATTTTTAATTATTATAATTAAATAAGTCAACGATTTGAATAATATAATTTAAATATTTTCGCTAAAAGAGTTGAAATAAACTGAAATTCCTTTAAAACAAAAGTCATAATAATTAGCAATTTAACAAAAATTACACCATACTATTAGCATATACATAAATTAAAATCTTGATAACTATCTGTGTCGTGTGCGCAGAATCAACTGCATGTCTATGCGGAAGCAATATTAGATACGCTCTATTATTATATTATAATTTTATTTTTATTTTAGTTTAAAAATATGAACTGAAGTGAACTATAATGAATCAGCCTGTAAACATCCCACTACTGGGCGAAGTCCTCTTTTCCGTGTAGTGAAAGGGTTGGAGATTATTCCACACGTTGCTCCTCTACGGTTTATGGATAATTTACCTACCATGAATAACGATCGCTATCATGTGTGATGACAACCAGGACCAACGGCTTTACGTACTCTCCAAGGTACAGTGGGGAAACAATATCTCAATATCAACAATATCTAAAACAATAATAAATCCAAATTATAATTAGGTAACATAATTATAAATATCCTATAAAATTAAAACAATTATAAATCCTTTATGATTATGAAATAATCATTTATGTTCAAAATTGTACGTGTACATTTGACTGATACATTCATATATACATACAAAATATAAAATGACTACCGGAAACATTACCAAAGCCCAAAAGATTACATAAATTACTAATTTAATGTAACTCTAACACACATGAATGATATTTGAACAAATACAAATATCTGCTTGGCTTGTGACTAATCGCACCAATACAGCAGAATGGTTGTCAAATATATAAAAGTTGATTGAAAATCTACTTATTATGTAGTTTGTAATATGTCTGTAATATTATATCTGTCTTTCGTCACCGACATTGTATTCATTGATTTCATTGTGTGTATTATACCTTTATGTATAAGGCCATTTGATTTTTTATGAATCTTACGTAAAACGGAATTCAAAATGAGTGTTTAACATTTCATTATCCCGCCTATAATTTTTTTTATTAATTATAAATAAATAAAAATAACAATAATGTCACACATGTCATTTTTATTAGTCACCGTAAATCATAATTATGTTAGGTAAATAAATAACGTAATTAAAATACACATTAGTCTCGCATTAGTTTAATATTTTCTGTTTTTAGTATCATAAAATTTACCCAAATTAAATACAGTTTTATATCTGAGCTGCTAAATCTCGAATAAGAGTTTGTTTGCGATCCACTTGACCGCTATTTTTATGCCCCTCAAATTCAGATAAGCCGGCTTTATTATTTTGTCGTGAGTACGAGTTGCAATTTGCTAGCATATTATTATCTATTCATTATCTATTACGATATTTTATCAAATACAACTGGTTTAGTAAAGAAATTGTAATAAATGTAACGTATATATTCCTTACGAGATTAATTTAATCTGTTTAAACAAAATAACATGAGGCTAAATACTCGTAACATGGTATCTATTTATTTTTTACCATGGGTAAGCTTTAAGCCCTCGTCATTCTTGCTGGATAATATAAGTGTTCACGGGTCGAGACCCAATCTTATAAATTAAGTGATCTTTCTATGGTACATTAGTCGATTTGAAGGAACTTTTATTATTATTAGATACACTTTTTCAAGATTTTAAAATAGCATAAAATTATTGACAAAACAAAAATGTGCCGAGTCGAGTCGCAGTAGTTAACTTTTTTAAATGTAATCTCCATACCTATATATGTGTGAAATAACATAGAATAATAATAAAAAAATTAATACTAAAAGATATTTATTACAGATGAAATTCTACCCACAGTTCCGGTCGCGTAATTTCAGATTTTATCGAATCTACAAGAAAAAAGAAATTTTTCCCTAAAATGTTTATATTTAAATAATAAATAGTGAGCTGTTAGTTCAATGAACTTCCATTTTATATATTTAAATTAAAAATTTAATCAGTTTAAATATACCATTTAAATTTTTTGTGCCTATATTAAAGCGAACGTTAATAGTAGACTGGAAAATTCCATCTCCACCTGTTACTTATCTGTCACACTCCTAGAGTAGTATTGGTAAGTTGAAAGAAGAGCAATTCTCTCTTGTCAAAATAGCTGGCTAATAAGATCTAGATTGGTTATATTATGCCAGAGCAGCGCCAAAAGACTTAAAAACCTAGTCACTAAGATTCATACTTGGATGTACAATTATCTTAACATTTACTAAAAATTTCCGATTCTAAAAGATTTTTAAACAATTCCGGACATACATTGTACAGACAACTTACTTATAAAAAAACTGTAACCAAGGTCCCATATTATAAAAAAAATCTGTGGTCGAGACTAAACTCAAAAATGTATTTTTTTTTTCTATCTGTGTCTGTCTGTATTTTGAGCGCAAATTACGTAAAAACAACTGTATGAATTTAAATGAAACTGGAAATGATCAATACTTCCTACTACGAGCTAGGGACAATAGATAATTTTTTCCCGAAATTCAGCACGATCTTTGGGAGAGGGCATAAATGTGTACTTAGTTGTAATTAATTACCGTGTTATTCGATTTAATTAATTCTTTTATTGATAGAAAGGAGATATTTGAAAATCATCCCATTTTATATATTTGCCCCGTTCTAGTAAGGTATACGAACCGACGAGTAAAAAGAAAAATAAGAAAAAAGCAAAGTTGCATCGATCTAATTTGCTTTCCGGTGTTTTTGTTTTCCGTTTATAGATTTTTGGTTTGACAACAATATCTTTTATTTAAAAAATGCTTTTGTAGCATGCATAATCTTTGTTTTCTTTACCTGCCCCATAAATACATCTCACATTTTTGTTGTATCTGCACATTGTTGTTGCATTTATAATACATATATATTATAGATATGTGTTGCATGCTAAATAAATAATTTAGTGCTTCTCACTCAACAGCCTCCAGTACGACAAGAATCTAGTGTCTGGGATCCAGAAACATAGACTCAACACAAACACATAAGATATGACCGCGAAAAATATTTGAATGTCATATACAAACATTTGTCATATGCGGGATTCGAACCCGCGATGGCTAGCGCATCAGCCAGTTGCTGTGTCCACATTGCCAACGCGTTGTTATATATTTAGTAGAGAATTAGTAGAATCATAGGATATACAAAGTATATAGCACCTCAAAGTACTAATAAGCTATCTCTTAAATAATTATGTTCAACAATACACACACGGTCATCTGTTCCTATGGTTGGCCACTTTAATGCCTTTATATAATTTTTTTCTTACATTTTAAATCACATCATGAAATATATTTACTATTCAAAAATGTACACTAGACCACTGCTTTTTTTAATGTGATGAATATTACAACGGTTATTTATTATAAGAATTTGTCTGAGCAAAGTCAAAACTTTCATACAAAAATAACTCATTCATATAATATGGGTATACTAATGATTAATGTTTAGGTAAATCTTTACATTTATATTTATAATATTCTAGAATATTAGCGTTTAGAAAATCTTTGTGTAGTATATGTTTAAACTAATAGACCTCTTACTGTAAATGAGTTCATAATATATCGTACAAATACCGGACGTTGAACGGAATCACATGCTAATTAACCGTTTAGCTTAATATGCATGTATCAAATGGAAACAAGTAATGTGTTATTTATATCTTACATTATCGTTAACACTTAATTATAATAATTAGAATTTTAATTGCTCTCCAAAGCGGCACAGATAACGAAAATACAGTTAATGATCGTATTAATATTTCAAATCCTACGTAATATATTACTGAATTTATGAATTATGTAATTTTTTAATATTTTTACAATATTATTTTTCGTATATTTTTACTTTTAACATACATTGCTTCTTACCCGTCTTTTTAGTTTTTATTTCAAGGGTTTAACATGAGTTTTACTTGATTACACCGGCACACAAAAAAAAAAGTTGTCAGTACTTTTGACGGGACCCATATATCTCTTTTTTTTTGTGTGCTGGTGTTATCAATCATCCACATCCATATTTAGAGTATTTTTTTTTTGTAAAATAATTTGGTTTGGTTAGGAGAGATTTTTAAATAAGTGTACATATAAATAATACATATATAAGTATGTATTACACTACGCAGAGTCGGGGCTAGAATCGAACTAACAACCCTGCAGCGAAATTAGAGTCACTACCAACTGCACCAAAGGGCCAGTCAAACGAATTGAGACTGTTAGATACAATATAAAGGTCTTAGTGTAAGTTTACTTTAAAATAAGAGTTCCGAATATATTTAATATTCTGAGCTATAACGAAATTCCAATTAGTATGTACTTTTACGCGTAATTTTATATGAGCGCATGTACTGCGCTTCTATCTGAAAATATAGGTATTAAAATTTTGCTTTAAATTTGACCTTCATCTCGATAGGTATAATTATTTATTGTCTGTTCTCATAGTGATTGTTAAAATGTTTGTGTTTTAGATGCGATCAATGTGAATCATGCGCAGCGACATCTCGTATCGGGGGCTCTCACAGCACGTGGAGCTGGACCGGGCAGCGGACCCGCGGGACAGGTTTACGCTACAGGAGCTCATAGGCGAAGGCACGTATGGTGAAGTTTACTGTGCAAAGGATAAGAAGTCGGGAAGACGAGTGGCTGTCAAGGTAATTTATCTTATTAGGATAGCGTAATTATGATTACCAAATATATAAAAAATGCAACAATACGAGGAGTAATAAATTAAATATATTTTCTCATATATTTATGGAATGATTTGCCTTTCAACCCTAGTTTTTCAAAGTAATATTCCTATTTATAATTATTTTAACTATAATATATTTTATACTTATATTGTATGTATACTCTTAATATTACAACAACTATGACCATTAACATAAAAGGTTGCATTAATCATGATCCGAATGGTACAACGACCTTGACATCAATACAGGCTTTTGAGATAATATCTACGCAAGCCATTACAAACAACACGCTAACAATGCCTCCCATAAACAGAGGTGTCTGTACACAACCAAAGTGACGGCCTGTTAAATAGCCGTCAATAATTTAATCAGTGAAATGTATTAGGTTAAAATGTATTATAATATACATACCTACATTATTATTTTTTAGTATTTGAAATAAAAAAAAATAATAAATTTTTGCGTTATATAATATATATGTATCTTATACATAATATATATTATTTATAAGATACATGCACCTCATATATAATTTATATTTTTAAATAATTTTCAAAAATTTTGCTTGGATTGAAAATCCGCCACTTAAGTATCTAGATAGAATTAATACTGTTCTATTTCTAAGAACAATAGGTAATTATTATGTTCGCAGTTTCATATTTTTAGGTTTTTGTTCTTAAAAACTTGAATTAATTAAAAATGTATATTTTGAATTATAGATTTTAGAAAATATTACCGAAAATATAGAAGAAATAGAAGAAGAATTTCTCGTATTCCGCGATTTATCGAGTCATCCAAATATTCCAGAATTCTTTGGACTCTTTTTAAAGCGAGGAATATCATCCGAGGATGACCAAATATGGTTTGTTATGGAGGTAATATTACTTTGCAAATAAATAATATAACACAAAAATCTGGGATAGGCAAATAAGTATAACTTGAACTTTATTCTATTATTACAGCTTTGCACGGGAGGATCAGTCACAGATTTAGCTGCAGGTATGCGAGCTCGGGGAAACAATTTGACCGAACCACAACTAGCTTACGTTATTCGTGGTACAGTGCGAGCTTTGACCCATCTTCATGCGCATCGATGTATGCATCGAGATGTAAAAGGTCATAATATCCTCTTAACAGAAGATGCTGAAGTAAAACTTGTTGACTTCGGAGTTTCTTCACATTTAGCTGCAACAGTTGCAAGGCGAAATACATCTGTTGGTACTCCGTATTGGATGGCACCAGAGGTAAATTAGTTATTTTTAATTGTAAATATATTTTTCACTTATTATATTTTTTTTTCACAATAGTACCTAATAACCAGTTTTGTGGTCTATATAACACAGAAATACAAAATTGTTAAGCTAAACTAATTTTACTAAAGTTAATTTTACCCAAAATAAGAAATTTTATGAAATATTTTAATAATGCCAATTTAAAGTAATAAGAAATTTTATTTAATTTTAGGTGATAGCTTGTGAACAGCAGTTAGATCAGTCATATGATAGCAGATGTGACGTTTGGTCTGTTGGTATCACAGCCATAGAATTAGCAGAAGGAGAACCACCACTATCTGGTTTACATCCAATGCGAGCTCTGTTCCAAATACCTCGAAACCCACCACCAACTTTGTCACATCCTGAACACTTTTCTCCACAGCTTGTAGATTTTATATCGGAATGCTTAGTCAAAGACATGAACCATAGACCCTTCGCAAGAGAAATTCTAGAACATCCATTACTATTAGCTGTTAATAACTTTGAGGATAAAGTAAGTTATTTGAAGCATACAAACACTTATTATTTCTTATATTACTATTAATTTTATTAATTTAACTTAAATACATATGCTTTTGTATCAGATAAGAAAAGAACTTCGCGCTGAGATAAAAAAACAAAGAGCTGAAGGACGAGGCAGTCGTGTGCCAGAAGCTACTACTAAGCGAGGGAAATTAAAATCACATAGAAAAGCAAAACCAGAGAAAATGTATATGGATGATTTAGCTACTTTGGAAACTTTAACAGAAGATGCCATCGTTGAACAACTTCAAAAGAGATACAACCAAAATCAAATTTATACTTATATAGGAGACATTCTAGTTGCAGTTAACCCTTTTACTGAAATAGGAATTTACACAACAAAGGTAGAATTAATTATTTATGAAATAATTCGTTTATATTTCTATATGGTATAAAACAAATCCACTTTCTGCGTTTGTCTCTGTTTGTAGTCCAATTTCTTCTTCTAAATTAAGCAACGACAGTAAATATGACTGTTACCACTATTTTTACACAGTCAAATAATATCAATAATATCAAATAATAATCTTCTAAAACTGTAAAAGAATCCGCAATAGTTCACTCACAATAATTATGTCATTCTTTAAAATTCTGACTAGAATTTTGTAAATCATCTTTCTTATAAAGTTTCTTATAAATAAATGACCGAGGTCAAAAAATTTATGGCTTACTCTGGGCAATCAATTTAGATAAAAATTTCCGTGTATATTATTTAATTTGAATAAGTATTGTAAACATCACATTTTTAATATTACAGTTGGCCGCTACATCCTCCTATAATAAAGTTTCCACTCGTGTGACAATAAATCAAAAATAATAATAAGATTTAAATCACAAAAAGAATTACAAAGCTCTTTAGCATTTGTTTCATTTTTTTATTGTTGTTTGAAAAACAAATTATTGTTCTTATACTTATTAATTAAATAATATTATAAATGTTATTTTTATTTCAATGCCTTAAGTGATTTGGGTGAAGAAAATTACATTATATTTTTTATAAAATAAAAAAAGTATTGTTTGCTACAGACGCAACAATTATACCAAGGTCGTTGTCGCTCCGACAATCCTCCTCATATCTATGCAGTAGCAGATGCTGCTCACCAAGCGTTAATACACCAAAAACAAAATCAAGCTATCGTTATATCGGGTGAAAGTGGAGCTGGGAAAACTGAATCTGCTAATCTTCTTCTAAAACAACTTGTATATTTATCAAAAGTACGTATTTAAATGCTATAACGATAACGATGAGTACGTGACTATTGAATCTTCTATAATCTTGAAATTATCTTTTCTCTTTAGACACAGTATGGTAACCTAGAAGATAAAATCTTACAAGTTAATCCAATCATGGAGGCTTTTGGAAATGCCCGCACAGGAATTAACGCTAACAGTTCACGATTTGGAAAATATCTGGATCTATCGATAATGAGAGTGGGAAGAATATCAGGAGCTCGAATATCTGTTTATCTATTAGAACAATCGAGGGTAGTTCATCAAGCGTTGTAAGTAGGAAACTTTGTACTCTTTGTAATGTAAAAAACAATAAATCCTCAAAATTACTCACGTAATATTTTTTATTCATAGGGGTGAAAGTAATTTTCACGTTTTCTATTACCTGTATGATGGACTTGAAAGCGAAGGGCGTTGGCGAAAATATTATCTTGATGAGCAGTTAAAATCTAGACACCGTTATTTACAACCACTTTCTGTGACTTATCGAGAACATAACGTGCATAGATGGCGACAGCTTAATCAAGCGTTTAAGGTAAAATCGTGGGCAGCAGTTATGTAAATATACTACGAAAGAAATTTTATTAATACAATTTAAGGAAATTATTATCTTAGGTCGTAGGTTTCCATGAAGAGGAGGTGCAAATTATTTATAAAATGTTGGCTGCTATATTACATCTAGGAGACATAGAATTTGTAGAAACTGCGGGTGAACATAATACCGATAATAGAGCTACAATTATTGACACGGCACCGTTGCACCGAGGTAAATTTTGTTTAACATTAAAAACAGCTCTGACAAAATGGACATAAAAATAATTTTAAGTTTACTATGTGTCGCATAAAGGTAAAAAACTTTAACTGTAATTTTATTATGACTGGACTAAATTAATTGTATAAAAAGTTGATGTCTATATGAACTCGATCATTTCTTTAAAATTTATATCGGATTTAAATATATTTATTAAAATTATAATTTTAAAAAAATTGTTAAATTGTTTTGTATTGTTTACCCCCAGCTTCTTGTCTTTTGGGTGTGGAGACAAGTGACCTCCGAGAATGCCTAACTAGCAGCAGTGTGGTTACAAAAGGTGAAACAATAGCAAGATATAGTTCACCAGCAGAAGCTGCTGTAGCGAGAGATGCAACTGCCCGAGGAATTTATGCAAGAGCTTTCGATAGAATCGTTGAAAGGATCAATGCGCTTCTTTGCCAAAGTAGACCTCATAGGTTAGATTACGCTTTTTCAGTTTCTTATTATAAATTCATTCTTTAAATTATTATTGTTTCATCACAAAATGCATTTTTTTTTCTCTTAGTGACCAATTATCCATAGGAATTCTAGACATCTTTGGATTCGAAAACTTCACGAGGAATTCGTTTGAACAACTTTGCATAAATATTGCCAATGAACAGATTCAATATTATTTTAATCAACACATATTTACTTGGGAACAACAAGAGTACATGGCTGAGGGTGTGCCAGTCGACCTTGTGGAATTTTCGGACAATCGACCAGTCTTAGACATGCTACTATCAAGACCAATGGGGCTGCTAGCATTACTTGACGAAGAAAGTAGATTTCCACGTTCAACAGACCGAACTCTCATTGGTACGTAACAAACTATTATGTATTATACTTGAAATAATTAAGTAAAAATAGTAAGAGGAATATATATTTTTTTAATGTTTAATTCGTTTCAGAAAAATTTCATCGAAATATTAAAAGCAAGTATTATGTGCGACCTAAATCTGATGCAGTCTGTTTTGCAATTCACCACTTTGCCGGTCGCGTTGTTTACCAAGCTGACGGTTTCTTAGAGAAAAATCGAAACTTTTTACCTCCCGAAATCGTTCAACTAATGAGGCAGAGTCAATATGATGTAATAAGATTTCTCTTCCAATGCCCAATAACAAAAACGGGCAACTTATTTTCTGCTATACATGGAGAAATAGATGTCAGTAGCTTAGAAAGTCCGACATCGGGTGATATACGAGTAACTCCCTTGCTAATATTGTACATTTTATATAGTGTTATATATAAATTATTAATAATATTATTTTATTCAACAGGATAGATTTAACAGCCGAGGACTGGCTTCCCAATCACGAGCACAACAAACCGTGTCGACATATTTCAGATACTCACTAATGGAACTTCTACAAAAGATGGTTAGCGGTACTCCGCAATTCGTAAGATGTCTAAAGCCAAATGACTCCCGATCTCCAAAACATTTTGATTCTGCAAAAATTTTAAAACAGCTGAGATACACTGGAGTTTTAGAAACTATAAGGATCAGGCAAAATGGATTTTCACATCGTCTCGCATTTGACGAATTTTTGAAAAGGTAAGTTAAAATAAATAACTGATACTAATTATGCATTTTACTTCTTCTTAATTTCTCTTTTATTTTTTAGGTATGGTTTCTTAGCATACGGTTACGATGAAGAAGTTAAGCCAAACCGTGACTCCTGTCGTCTTCTTTTATTGCGGTTGAAAATGGATGGCTGGGCTCTCGGTAAATCCAAAGTGTTTTTGAAATATTATCACGTTGAAGTTCTATCTCGAATATATGAAGAGCAGGTAATACTTGTCAATATATTATAAATCATTCCTTTGTATAAATAATCAGTGCACTTTCTAGAATAACTCTTCAAAAGCTAAATCTCTCAAAAGCTAATCTAATAAAAAGATGAATCGAATTAGTGAGTTTTCAAACAACTGATGACTTTTATTAATAAATAGAAACCTGAACATATTCATTTCTAAGTTCAAAGATAATAAACTTTCATTTTAACATTAATTTATTACCAGATAATTATCTTTCATTGTTTCACCAGCACTGAGGTTCAATATTTCTTGGTTTCATTGACATTTTTGGTAACTAATCCGCTCCTATAAAACGTAGTGTGATAACGCCGTATCTAGTTTATGTGCTATATAACAAAAAAAATATATATTTTCATCTAAATTCTTAAACCTTACCAAACCGTATATATCAATAATATACATATATAATATTCATTAAATAGTTTTTGTTTTTTTCTTCCATATATAGATAAGAAAAATTATCTTGGTGCAAGCATGCATACGCGCCTGGCTAGCTAGACACAACTACCTCAGGTTAAAGACACAGATGGCGATCTCAGTACTCACACTGCAAAGACATGTGCGAGGTTGGCTAACAAGGAAACGGCTTCAAGAAAGACAAAAACAGTTAGCAAGAGAATTTAAGAAAGGTCAGATTGAACAGGAAAACCAGAGGAAACAACAAAGAGCAGGTAATGCGTTGTTTTTGTTCATACAATGGAAATAATATAAAAATTATATATAAACTAACTAGTGCTCCAGCATTCTTCTGTAGATAATAATTACTTGAAGTAGTCTATATCTTTTTCCTGTAATTTGCCACTTTTAGGCCGACACCATTGTGTTTTTTTTTTCAACAAAAAAATTTTTAACGTTCTGTATATCATGAATAAAAGCAAAAAAAAAACGCACTCAAAAAGCTTTACTCGTTTCCTTAAAAAAAAAAACGTAAACACCTGAAATATGGCACTCCAAGGACGAAGTCTCCCTTAATTTTTATTTGCGACGAATGACAGCTTGTGTCTAGTAGGACACAAGTAGTAATAAAGTCTCACATATTTACATTTTTAAAGGTACAAAGAGTCTCGGCTCCATATATTTTTTTAAATCACATTTCCACTTAAACATTTGCAGGTGTTCCAGTTAAGAATAATGCTATGATGCCAAAAGTATTAAGAAGAATGAGTACAGATGACAGCGACAGCAATGACACCAGTTCAAGCAATAAAGAAAACGTAAATTCTACAAAAGCTGCAATAGTTTTACAGAGTCGTAAGTTCTATTAATAGACATTGAAACTATTTGTTATTTTTATTCAGTGTTTTTTCTCATTACATATACATACATAAATATTAGCAAATCTACTAAATACTTTTATTAATTTATTTATAAGAATAAACTACCTATAAGAAATATGTTTTAGTTATACTGTGATAAAATGTAGACTTTTTAAATTACTAGATCTCGTACACAGTTTCCTCGACGGAAATAGTATCACACTGTTATCTGTATTTCATATGATCATTTAGCGAACGAGAAGCTTATAAACCAATGCTTCTCCTTGCTGTCTTTAGCTTCCTCTTACCTCATGTATTTAGCCAGCAATGCATTCTCACCGTTTGTGGAACTGTAAATTATCAATGGGTGACAGTGAACATTTAATATTACGTGTTGCTTATTTGCTGGCTATTTGCTATTTAATAAATATTTTACATTATAAAACATTTTATCAAAAAATAATAATTAATCAATTTGAAAAGAACAGCCTAAGTATGGCCAATATTACAGATTTTCGTGGTTACACAGCAAGGCGTAAGCTCAAGGGTCGTGCACCACCCCCACCACAGCATTCTCCCCCTTCTCCACCAACTCATCAGCAAATCATGCAGCAATACTCAGTGCAAGAACGTGCAGCACAATTACAATCATTTGCCGAACAGGTAAGATTAGAAATACTTTTACAAGTAGCGCTAAGCTATAGCACAAATGTAAGTTTAAGTAAGTATATAAAATAGGTACTTATTAATAGAATATAAATAATAGTACAGACACGAATTTTCGAGGGGCATCAAAAATATATATTATTATTATTAAAATGATTATATTATATTTATTAATTTTTTGCTGAATTACTTTCGTATAAAAAATCTTTACTAATATTGTGATAAGGTGTGTAAGATAAATAAACGTACCACCACTATATTAACATCTCACCATATTTTAATCTTCAGGTACATCACAAGAATCAAGAAGTCCATAAAAATCTTCGTCGGAACAAGCCAGGGATTCGATTAAAAGATATGAAGAAACCGCCAGTAGAGTACCAACCGCCTCCCGGCTTTCGCGTCGTGCCTGCAATAATAAGAGGCCAACCATCACAAATAGAACAAGACGCCAGTAGACTTTCAAGGTAAAATCCATATAATATATTATTTAAGCGAAAGTTTGTGACGAATGATAAATGTATGGATGACTGTTTCTTTCTCTTTAATTTAATTAACAACTACTAAGTTTACCGTTACCTACTAAGTTTACCGTTACCAATTGCAATGATAAGTTGGTGTGTAGATATTTAAAAACCCGGGTTAACACTTAGAGTATGTGGCTACCACAACATATCTGAAACTATTACCGTTACCACAACATACCTTAAACCATTTTACCATTATACCACTTTACCGTATTACCACAATCCTTTGACATCATGACATCCTCTCTGAATTTCCCGGCATAATAATACTGCAATGAATATCAATAACAGCAAGATCACCGTCCAGCACTATATCGAAACAGAAGGCCCACCTTTTCATTGCCGTGCACGCCCTGTACCACCACCGAAAAAGTTAAGAAAGAAATGAAATGAAATGAAAATATTTATTTCGTCATAAGGTGATTTTACACACTTAACGAATGTCAAAAAAAAATTCATTTAAAACAAATACGTCAAATGATTACAAGTTAATGTCTCGGTAGACATAACATTACTATTATATCATCGGCTTTATTAAATGTTACAATAAATAACTTAATCTAATGTCCCTAGTGTTGGCCGAGAGGAAAAAAAGCCGGAGGAAAAAAACTCTCGGTACTCTTTTAAATAATTAAGCGTCATACAAAATAAATGAATAATGCACAGTATGACCATGAAATGATTAGGACAAACACGAGACAGCCAATCGTATATGCCGAAATCACCACATGCCACCTGCTCACAAAATTGTATAACTATATCTAATGACAAATTACATATTGATAGCCTGGCCGAGTTATATTCAATCCCATGCCTTTTTATCATTTAGAAATTCCTTTATGTCATAATAAGCTTTTCGACAAAAAGAGTTCCAAAACATGACTGAACAAGGATTATGTCGCCACAGCAAAAGTCCATGGGCATCGCCTCTTCACGTCGTACCAAAAAAGAATGGAGACATACGTATCTGTGGTGAATATCGCCGTCTCAACGCTACCACCAAGGCCGATCGCTATCCAGTACGACGCGTCAAGGACTTCACCTACCATCTTGCTGGGAAGACCATATTTTCAACAACAGATCTCAATAGAGCGTACGAACAACTTTGCGTCTGCGAAGAGGATATTGCGAAGACTGCAATAATAACGCCAATGGGACTATTCGAATTTCCGAGAATGTACCCAGGTCTAAAAAACGCAGGGCAAACATTCTAGCCATTCATTCACTAAGTACTAAGTGGACTGCCTTACGTATTTCCTTTTATCGACGACGAATTTCTTGCATCAGAGAACAAGGATCTTCACCGATAACACCTTAGAAGCATGCTGCGAGGACTTGAGGAACATGGAATTACAATAAATCGGTTGAAATGTCACTTCGGTCAATCAGAAGTACAATTCTTAGTATACAACGTTTCCAAAGAATGTATCAAACCCCGAGCACAGAAGATCCACATCATCATGAAATATCCGAAACCTACAAACATAGATCTACGTCGTTTCCTCGGCATGTTAAATTTCTATCGCGACCACACATACCTTACGCCGCATCTATTCAAGTGCCACTTAATGCATAGTTCCACAATGTAAATAAGCGTGACAAGACCGTCATATAGTGGTCAGAAGAGTCGACACAAGCTTTTAAGTCTGCAATTAGTAACGCTGTTTGGCTTGCACATCACATCAAGCTACATATACGTTATTCTGCGACGCGTCCGACAAATCAGCTAGCTCCATCCTACAACAATATATCAACAAAATTTGACAACCTTGGCTATTTTTTCAAAAAAAAAATCTCCGATACTTAATCAAAATACTCAACATACGACAGAGAACTTCAAGCAATCTACATGGCCGTGAAACACAAGACGACTACTCATCATATTAACCGATCACAAACCACTCGCTCACTTTAGCAATGCACAAGGTTATTTCTGCAACAGAAACACCAAGACATACGAGACAGTTGCTATTTATTAACGAGTTTACAACCGACATACGGCATGTGAGCGGCAAACAAAACATTGTTGCCGACGCTCTAAGTCGCATCGAAACCATCACATGTCCATCTACAAGCAACTACGAAGAAATAGCAACCGCACAGCAACAAGACCCTACAATTCAACAGCTACATCTACAAGAAAAGATCAACTTAAAGAAAATCACTATCCCGAATACCGATATCGCACTGTACTGTGAAACTTCATCATCGCAAATACGACCATACATACCCGAAAAATATCGACAACAATTATTTAGAAGAGTGCATAATATCAGCCATCCTGGAACGCGTACGACAAGGAAGATGACGTCACTAAAGTATTTCAGACCGTCAATGAATAGCGACATTTCAAAATGGATAAGAAGCTGCATTGACTATCAAAGAAACAAGATTCAATTATTCGCTTCAAACTTTCTGGCTTTAATTATGACAATCTAGTCTCCAAGAGTACTTTTATCTTTGATTTCATCCTTGGCAGGGCATAATTAGTTGCGCTATTAATTACTTTATAACGTACAATACAATACAGTTAACAACTTTTATTATTATCGTTAAATAAGTACCTCTCTTAAATGTTTTTATTACAAGTTAAAAAAATATTGCTCTTTAGTGAGCTCAAGTACTAATTTTATCTTTGTGTTTGCTTACTATTGGAAATTTCAAGTCCGTCACCGGAGTTTTATGAAAGCGATACAATGCCATGGGATCAAATATTTCAAATAGAGGATATTTATATAAGAAATGAGAGGTTCGTATCTGTTCTAATTATAAATCAGAAAAGTTTGCTTGATTGTTGATCCCTATTGATAAAATCTCATAGGATTCGATTAAAAACGACGAAAGCCGCATAGAAACCTATTAATTTTGATTACTTTCTATCCTATCAATCCTATAAGTAGTAAGTAGTAGTATAAGGGATCCTATAAGTTTTTTCAATATGGATTGCAGTATGCAATACAGTTTTGTTACTCCAAATTTAATTAAAATTATTAAAACTAATAATAAATTAGATGCAAAATTGTTAGCTTCTTATTTGATAAAGTTCAATAAAGATTTCAAGTGTTCTAGTAATTATTTGTCAATTAGTAGTATACATAATATAGTAATAGACCCGGTAGACGTTATCCTTCTTGAACAAAAAAAAAACTTACATGCCGACTACTGGGCCATCTATCGGACTCAGATTGGTAACTCTGACATTTAGGAACCCACGCATTCAAAAATTAACAAAATACCGTGCGAATGTCACATACACGAAAGATTTATATATATATATATATATATTATATATATATATATATATATATATATATATATATATATATATATATATATATATATATATATATTATATATATATATATATATATATATATATATATATATATATAATAAAGATCTAATTGTTAGAAATCCTGTTTATACCCAATGTCACGTTGAGACTCATGGAGGCAAAAGTGAACACGTCTGAAATTGCACCGATCGTCTACTTATAATATAATTATAATATGACGAAGAAGCTTGGCCCAGACTATTTTTAAAAAACATGACGTCAGCATTACTGACGTCACGAATGTCATGATTTAGATTACTATCCATCCTCGAATGTATGAAATAAAATGCAGGAGCTATTCATATATATTATAATTAGACATATAAATATGATTTTTTTGTTATGTAAATCCCAATATCATGCATAATCGTTTGTGCTCTAAGCAGTTCGTAGCTTTCCTTAGACGGGCTCTGTATCAAAATTTGTTGTGTTTTGGTGCCCAAATATAAGGTAAAGATTTTTAACACAAGGAACAAATCTACTCTCGTTGAATTAAAATAATTATAAGTATATTGATTAAAAGTTTATACTTACAATTAATACTCGTAGAAACTAAGCTAGCAAAATAATTCAAATAAAATATACACTTTTCTTGTCTTTTGTTCGGCGAACTTTATAATTATTAAATCGTTCATAGCTAAAGATTTTTATTTTCGGATTTCAGTTTTTCAATATTTTCTATAACTATAAATAATAGTGATAAGTCTGATAGCTTTTCCTATCTCATAGAAGTTTTTAGATATTTTTTTCAAGTTATTTTTTAACATTTAACGAATTTTTGCTTATACACGTTCGGGGCCTTTGTAGGTCGAGGGCCCCATATCATTGATACGGCTGATACGGCGGTAGCTACAGCCCTGGCTCCAAGGCAAAGGGACGTGAAATACGGCATTATCTGAAGTCAATTCAGACCTCCATTTTTTTCGCAGTTAGATTTTATTTTTTACCTTTTTTTTTAAATTATTAATAATGCTATTATATACTTTTCCAGACATCAAACGGGTAACGATAGAGACTACAATGATGAAAAACCTTTACTCAACAGTCAGAATCGTCAAAACCTACCGTGCAGTAGGCAGTGTAGTGGTCTAGTCAGGTATGATATAGAAAATAATCTTATTACATATTGGCCATAAGAATAATTTATATTTTAAAATACTATCGCATGCTTAACGAAGTGGATCACAACAACAACAACAAGGGTAAAGTGATAATTTTTCGTCATGTCTTTCTTTATAAGCTATTAATTATTATTATTTTTTTACTTTCCATTAAATATATATACATTTATTAACAAACATTACATATATTACTAAATCTATTTATATTACACTACATTCACTTCACCGTAGCTTAAATTAAGAAACGCTAGTATATTATGGTAGTTGTGGTCAATGCTTCGTACATTGAAACATAGTTAATTTATAATTTTACTTCCTACACTGCTGGACATAGACCTCTTAAAATTCACGCCACATATCCCGGTTTTCCGAAATCCTCATCCAGCCTAGTCACATAAATACTCATACTATCCTACTTTAAAATATTGTATTAATAAAACATGTTTTATTTAATTATTATTTCAGTAATAAAATAATAGAACTAGTTAAACAAACGCAAAAGGCTGATCCTCCGCCGCGACCGGTTTATAGCCCAGCTTATGATCCTGAGTCGGACCTTCGCAAGATTCTGCGAAATTCACCACAAATGCTTGCAACGCCTGTCTTCAGCTCGGACGACGATTACAACGATGGGCCTTTCAGGTTCAAACAATTGTTAAGACCAACCTTGGGTCCAACTGAAAGCCTTAGAAAGCGAAAAGTTCGATATTCTTCTGGACAAAGTCCGTGGTTATCGGATAGCTCTCAAGATAGTAACAACTCTAAAGAAGAAATCTATAACAAGCGACGTCCACAAATTAGTATGGGGGTCTATTATAATTAGTTATGGGTCTATTATAAAAGTTACTATCAGAAAAGTAGTATTTTTAAATCTTATATTATTGTATTCTCACTTCTTTTGCAGTTATCATTTTATTACAACACTTTATTCGTACTTTACTACCAGATGAATTTTATTAAGATTAATTTATACGTAATATTAACTACTATATTAAGTATACGTTTAAAATTTTAGATGCAATATTATAATTTTACTAATAGAAACAATTGCCAAAGGTCTAAATGTAAATATACTTTTATTTAAGTTTATACCGATATAATTTAATCGTCTCTATGTTTGTTGTGTCTGAAACACTTTTTGTCAAATTTTACTTAAATATTTTGTTATAATTTGAATTATTTATCTTACAATATATGTGACTAATACTTAAGTAAACATTTGAATAATGAAATCCTAAATTATTTTTCTACTATATTTTTAATAAATAATTTTAAGAAAAGTATTAATATATAAATCATTTATTTTTAACACTGCGTGTTAGTATAAATCATTGACAAATGGTGTGATAATGTGCCAATGATTATTGTAAGTATAACATTTAACTGCTTGTTATATGAAAATAAATAAAAATTTTCACAAATTATCGTTTTAATTATTACATCGATAAAACATATTTTTTCTGCACAAATTATATATATATAATACTTTTACAAATTAATGTCAACTACTACATCATAAAAGAATTTAAGTTTTACGTTTTTTTTTTCGTTTATATTTTTTTTTTCAAATCAAAACAAAATGGAACTACCTACATAGTTTTATACTCACGCAAGAAACCGCGTAAACATACAATATCACGTTTACGGCGAACGGGCGGCGGCGGCGCGGCGATCGCGCCACGTGACGAGGGCGGCCAATGGAGCGCACGCGCCGGCGCAGTCACGCCCGCGCCAGCCATGGCGGCCGCCGGCCTGCCCGATGGCGATGTCGAACTTTCTCAAATAAAAACGCGCTCCATAGAGAAAACGCTACTCCCCCTCATCAAGCAGGTACGCTACGCAATCATTTCTACACCCTCCGAACCGCACTCGTGCGAAGTCACCGTAATGCACTACGTTCGTGACGTTCTACGATAATAACGAAGTAATCCTCTGACGTAGTATCAATATTCTGACGATATTCTCAGTTTTTACGTACTATCCAAAGTCGTAACTCTATTTTCGGAATATGCAATCGTCAGCTCGCGACGTTGCCGCCGGCGCTTTACGTCAGATTTTCCCGCCTAGACATCTGTTGCATATAATTTTGCGCCGTCGCAGTACAGCTACATATAAAAGCGGCTATTTTGAATAAACGCATAATGTTATCTGTGACGTATATGCGATCATTGCACATCGCTCGACTGATTACGAACTTAACCTCTCTCTGACTCGAACAAAGATTAAAAATATCGGTTAAAAGAAGAAAACATTACGTTACATCCAACCGTCCATTTACAATATAATGTAAGGGCGGGCGGCCACGTGGATTCGTAGAGGGCGGGGGCGTGCGGGGAGGCTGAGGCGGCGGATCGATGCTCCGGGTCCGTCAGTGCCGCGGCAGACTCGGGCAGAGCGGCGCGGTGCCGCAAAGACAAGCCAGCGCCACGGAGCACGTGCGCGCGCCCGCGCTAGCGCGCCGCCGAGGGCGCGCTCTACCTCTACACACACATCGACGACATGGACGCTCTCTCCGATGACGAAGAGTATGTGTGCCGAGAGCCCCAGGTACGTAAGTCGTGACGGGGCATATCGCGCGTAATGTTATTTTTTAAACAGATTATGTGTTCGATCACTTAATAAAGAAACTGAATTACAAAGCAACAAGTCGGGCCAAGAAATAAACTCGCTTGTAAAAAAGACATTGAATGAAGCGGATAACAGACGATCTTCCCTGTACTGTTGATGATCATTTGCGATAAAAAGAAGACAAGCGTCATGCGATTAAACTTAGGCTAGCTTCTATCGAAGTACTGATAGTAATATTTTTCTACATGCGACTTTGTGTTGAACAAAATAAGTATTTTTTGAATATGAAACAATGTATACAATAACGGGTGTGGCAAATATAAAAAACACTGTCGTTACAGTAATATACAATATCATATATAAAAATAAAAAAAACTGTTAATTCAAATTAAAAAAAAAAAACTAAATAAACAACAAGATTAGTTTCCTTAATTAAAATAAGTTTTACACAATAATAATAAGTCAAATTGGCTAAACGGTTGCTTTGTTTAGCTTGTGTTACTCGCTCATGATTACTGATTTATTTTCTTTTAAAGATATTTACATAGTAAATAAATACAAAAAATAAATTTATGAGAATCACATGGTTGTCGCATCCCTTGTAAACAATAATTTAATTATAATGTTTACTACCCATTGATTTCAAATTGACGTCCATACTATTTTTTTTTTTTCACACAGAAAATAAGTAAAACTAATTGAAATAATAAATTGAAAGCAATCATAAAATAAAGATTGTTTATACTGTAAAAATAATATGTTAAGTTATTGTTGTATATTCAATATTACGCACTTTAAATATAAAAAAGTCGTCGAATTATTTCGGTACATAATTATTCCCATACATATGGGCTCTAGTCAATAACAATTATTTTACATTTTTAATTAAAAAAAGCGTACAAATTTTCTTTAAAGAGACGAATAGGTGAAAATCTTTCCCATGTGATTTTAAGTATTTCTGAGATATTTTTGTCTTTTAAAATGAATATTACGGATAAATGCACTTTTAATTTCTATTAAACTTATTTTGATTTCTCCTAAATCTGTGAGCGGTGCTCACTATATCTTATGGTTCTCACTATCAATTTATTGATTTCTACTACAACTAAACACTAACTAGCTACTAGATATTACTCACTATCTACAAATTATTAGATAGACATCGGTAGTTATTTGTTCATAAACGTAATAGTTAAATGTAGAATCGTTATTGCACGTCGTATTTTTTGTTCTACTCTCACTTCACGCAAAACGAGTGATTTTTCGAACTTAAAATGTCTCTATTTATCGTATATTTCACTTGTAAAATAATTAATTATTACACACACATATTAAGAAAAAACACAAGTTTTAACACTCATGATACTTTTAATGCCATTTGTGTTATTTAAACTAATTCAAAAACTGTTTAAAAAAGTTGTTTCTTGGACGTCCGTGTGTCTGTCCTGCACAGCTGTACGTGGTCACGATAACGACCAAAATACTTCACTAATCTTTTTTTTTCTTACGCTTCAGTATAGTTAGGAATAGAACCCTATTTTATTTCGCGGTCTAATTCGATGTGGTTTCATTGTTTTGATCAATTTTATTGGAAAAATGAGATTATGAGGCGTGCACTTTTGGATTTTCCTAACTTGTAATTCTTGTCTATAAACATAAAAAATAGAAAATAGATTTTTATATCAAACTATAATAACAAATAGTTTCATATAGGCTCGGCTTAGCGTATGATTACCTATTATTTTGCGATATTTTAAACTCACGACTTAAACTGAAAATTTAATGGTAGTTATCTAATTCAATTAATTGTAAAATGTATTAAATTCGTAATAGAATTACTCAAATTAATATTATATACTATATTAATATTAATACAATTTATACAAATAAGCTTTCACAAGTACTATTGAATTGCTATTATACGAATCTGGTATGACGTTACAAATTGTACTTGAGCCTACGAATTTGTTTTGAGTATATTATATGCTTATATTTTCATATTTATAAGATCGGGAAATACGAGTTATTAAAATTGTATTTTAACTGAATTTTAAAAATTCAAAATTATAGGCATTTCTATAAAAACCTATTAAATATGAAATTATTGAGTATTATAATTTTATTAAATGACCCTTAGCATTGTTAAATGAACCTAATAACTACGATAAATGTGCTAAAATCATATTAGTAAATATATAAACGAAATAATTCTTTCAGTTTAAAACAAGAACCGCTTAAAATTTAATTATTTACTAAAATAAAATAAACAAGTATGCTTAATAAAAAAAATCAAAAAACCCGATTGCGTAAAATACTCTTATTATAAACTAAAAAGAATAAAACAATTTACTAGCTTTCATTTGATACCCATATTGCTACAGTAAGAAAAAAATTCAACTCCCCTCCCTCATTCCGCCATTTGCGGGCGCCATTTTGAAAATTTATATAGCCTATGTCACTACTACAATTTAGACAAATCCAATGACACCTCATATGTCAAAAACTGTCCAGCCGTTTGGGCTGTAGGGCGTGCCAAAGAAATGGACATACATACATACATACATACATACATACATACATACATACATACATACATACATACATACATACATACATACATACATACATACATACATACATACATACATATATACATACATACATACATACACTCGAAAAACATAACCCTCCTTCTGTCGCAGTCGGGTAAAAATTATTTAATGATAATCTCTGTTTTCCCATTTAAATTAAATAAAAACGTATTTAAATTTTAAATACAGCAAGAAATAACTAAATATAATAATATTAGGCAAATACTTCTTCCAAAAGTAAAATATCAAAATAAAAAGATACATGAAAAGCAATTTCCAAGTATTGAATTACAGACAAAACAACTGACAGGAATGATTGAGGCATCTGCTACGAACGACTCTAAAATCATTCACGATTGGATCGGGACAATAATTATAGCAAGGAATTTATATCATAACTGGAATGCTCACTTAATGAAATTGTTTATTCAAATTTGCACCTTGAAATATTTGACATAAGGTTGACATTGGCTTATAACATGTAAAGTGAAAAATCGTTCCGAGCATTTCATTGAGTTCCGGTATTTTGTCTCTTTCTTACGAGAGTTGCCTTGAATCCAGGTAGAAAGAGATGCAATCCCGGTCGTAGGCACGTTTTTTGAGTGCACGTGAGCATTCCAGTTTGTATATAATTTCCTTGAATTATAGTAATTGAATAATATACATAGTGAAATTAAAAAATTAAGACATTCCTTATTTCTGAACCTAAGTAATGTCCGAATTAGACAAGGAGTATCTCTTCTTAACATCTTTGCGTTGCATCATAGTTTATTGCAATATTAACCTAATCAATATTACTATAATTTATGTTGTTGTTGATAAACGAAATAACGCAGAGGTTAAGGGAATAATGACGATATAATATATATTGTACACATATTATATGCATAATAAGAGTTAATGAAGTTTAAAAATATTTATGTAATAAATTATGAAATATTAGTAATGAATTACACATAACGATATATATATATATATATATATATATATATATATATATATATATATATATATATATATATATATATATATATATATATGTTTGAAGTGTTGTTTGAAGTTTTCATTGGGACGTTGAACAAAGCAGACGTATTGCAAATTCAATAAGAAATTTAAATAAAATTGACACTTAATACTCGCACTTAAAAGACTTACAATAAGTTTAAAAGTTGATTACGTCGCGGTGTGTTTTTAAGATAACACTATTCAAACTATTTTGAGACTGCACAAGGCAACGGCTCTCCTCACCCCCGTGAGAAAAAGAGACAGGCTCATCATTTTTTGTGTGATCATCTCTTCGTGTGAGTTTACAGCGTGCATCATACACTGAGTGAGTACCATAAACAAAGATCTCATAATGAGTGTAGTACGCTCGCCGACTAGAAGTGGCCTTACCGGACGTAGTGACTCCCAACCAAATTTATTTGTAGATGATCATAAAATGGAGAGCATTGATAGTCCAAAACCCACTTTTCGTAATAAAAGAAAGCTATCAGATAACAACGACCATATTCGAAACGAACTAAGTGAGATGCGTCAACAAATGTCTCAGATGATGGTTATGCTAACGGCACTTACTACGTCTCAGAATGAATTTATGGAAAAAATTACTGAAGACATTAACACTATTAAAAATCAAATGTGTAATATAAAATTGGCAACTGAAAATCTAGCTTCTGAACAAAATGCTATTAAATGTGATTTGAATATTTTACGGAATGACAGCAAACTTACTGAAAAAAAAGTTATAGATCTGCAAAAGAAAGTAGAGGAACTAAAACCAGAGCATGACTTCTCTTCATACCAATTTCAGGAAAATGCAATTACAGAAATCAAAGAGCGTGAGTTCCGAAGTAAAAACATCGTGATTAACGGCATTCCTGAACCCCAATCCCTAAATCGAGAGGAACGTATGAGCATGGACAAAAAGGAGGTAAATAATATCCTTAAAAAACTTAATCAGACCTACCCTGAACCTAAAATTATGTTTCGATTGGGAAAATTTAACGCAAACAAAACTCGCCCCATAAAAGTATGCTTCAATTCACAGGAAGTTGTTAAGTCCATATTGCGAAAAAGAAAAGATATTGACATAGAAACAATAAAAATTTATTCTGATCAGACACCGCAGCAACAAAAATATTTAAAAAATCTTAAAGATGAGCTCAAACGACGCTTAGAAAGTGGGCAGAAAGATTTGGGGATAAAATATATTAACAGTGTGCCACGAATCATTGAGTTACTCCCAAAAAACGGGAAGATCAGCCACAGCGAAGCAAACCAGTCCTAAATCGATTAACAGATACCGATAATGACCACATTAGTTACCAAGTCGCCAGTAATTATAGTGAAATCACAACCACAAAAAGATCTCTGAAAATATTGTATGCTAATATTCGTAGCTTAGTAAAACCAGGAAAATTCGATGAATTAAAGTGTATCATGGACTCTTTTCGTCCTAGACTTCAGATGGTTATTATAACGGAAACCTGGATAAAATCGGAAGAAGAAGGCAACAGATTCCAGATTGCAGGATACACACATTATTTCAACTTCAGGTCTGATGCGAGAGGAGGTGGTGTCTCGATCTTTGTAAACGACACCTTAAAGCACAGCCAAATTGAAGCTACATGTCAAAATCACAACCATTTTCTCTGGGTAAAAATCGAAAATTATACGCTAGATGTATGTGCTTTATATAGGAAACCTGAACAATCAAACGTTAAGACTTTCATAGAAACCTTCTCACATCAAATACAAAGACGCAAACGAGTTATTGTCTTTGGTGATTTCAACTTTAACTTGCTGGCGCTAGACCGGGGAACTGTTGAATACAAACAACTGATACAAGAAAATGGCTATCAAATTTTAAATAAAATAGACGAAACATATTGTACAAGAGATTCAGGGACCACAAGAAGTATTATAGATCATATATGCTCTAATCTAAAACAAGAAAATTTTCATATTGCTATTGTCAATACATCGATGTCCGACCACAAACAAATCTATTTTGAGATGAAACTTTACCAAACTGATCCTTTGAAAAAAGTGAATTATCAAGCGATTGACTATGTGAAACTTTATAAATCTATTTCTGAACTTCATTGTGACAACAAAGAACACCTGTATAGCATATTGGAAGAAAATCTAATTAAATGTATCAATGCAAATAAAACTACTAAAACAAAAATACTATACCCACCGAAACAAAACTGGATAAAAAGATCTATCATGCAACTAATAAATAAGAGAAATGAACTATGGTATCAGCACAAGAAAAACCCAAATGATACAATTAAAAAAGAAAATTTCATTAAGAAAAGGAAGGAAGTATCTGCGTGTATACAAAACACAAAGTCAGAATATTACAATAAAACATTCGCTGAATGCAAGGACCAGCCTGCTAAAATGTGGCAACTTATCAATAATCTTTCATGCAACAAAACAACTGTTAAAGCTATTCCAAACCAACTAAGGACTCAAAATGGCATTACATCCAATAAGAAGGAGATATGCGAAGGTTTTAATAAGTTTTTTGCTAGTGTTGGCTCAGTACTTGCTAATGAAATTAGAAAACAACATAGACACATTGACTCTGTAAAACATGTGCCTGGATCTTGCTCATACATACTTAAAACACTACCTTTAGCTACTAATGAGGAAATCTTGAAAATTATACAAAACTTAAAATCGAACACTAGCTCGGGATTAGATGGTGTTAACACAAAATCAATAAAATGCGTAGCAAATCTCATTGTTGGTGAGCTCACAAATTGTTTTAATAAATGTATTAGAGAGGGAACATTTCCGGATAGTCTAAAAATCGCAAAAATAACACCTATCTATAAATCCGGAATTAGGAGTGAACCAGGTAATTATCGGCCTATATCAGTACTCCCAGTTCTGTCAAAAATCCTTGAAAGAGTTCTTTACAATCGTCTTGACCAGCACTTATCTAGAATAAACTACATATACCCGAAACAATATGGCTTTAGACCTAAGTCCAATACTCTCTCGGCGTCCATAGATCTCATAACAAACATTAAACTCAAAATTGACAAAAAACTTATAGTGTTGGGCTTATTTGTAGACCTCAAAAAGGCTTTTGATTCTGTCAGTCACGAACTGCTTCTAAAAAAACTCAGTGGCATCGGTTTACAAGATAGTGCTTACGATATTTTTAAGTCTTACCTTTCAAATAGAAGACAAGTGGTTAAAATAGGTGAAAATGAAAGTAACCCTGAAATTGTAACGTACGGGATACCACAGGGCTCAATCATCGGTCCGCTTTTATTTCTAATTTATATTAATAATGTACACCAGATAGGCTTAAAAGGAGATCTCACCCTGTACGCGGATGATACGTGTCTTTTTTACTATGGTAATTCTGTTGATGGCATTATAAATGAGGCTCAGAGTGATTTGAATGTTCTTAATATGTGGTTTCAACAAAATCTCTTAACAATTAATGCATCTAAAACAAATTACATGATATCCGCACCAAAAAATAAAAAAATTGGTAATTTTTCGGCTTTAAAATTAAATAACCATCAAATTAATAAAGTTAGCCAAGAAAAATACTTAGGTCTAATTTTAGACAACAAAATGACTTGGATTCCACACATCCAAAAAATTAAATCGAAATTAACGTCACTCACGGGAGCACTTAGAAGCATTGTACAATGTTTGCCAATTCAAGTACGCTACACTATTTATAATTCTTTGGTGAAACCACATATTGATTACCTGATTGAAGCGTGGGGCACAGCGGCCAAAACAAACTTAAAAATCCTGCAAATAGCTCAAAATAAATTAATTAAAGTTCTTTTTCAATACAACTATCGTACACCCACGGAGGAACTATTTAAAAAAACTAAAATTCTGAATATTACTCAAACATATATTTATTACAATTGCATACTTATACGTAAAATATTAAATAAAGAAATAAGCACAAATATTAAATTAAAAAAACACGATAAAACACATAAAATGAAATTAAGAATTGAAAAAGATATTGAACTTTATACACATCGTACGAAATATGCAAAAAGAAGTATTTTGTATGAGGGATCCAAATTATTTAATATGTTACCAAATAATATTAAGCAATCAAAAACTATGCACACATTTAAAAAACTTCTGAAATCACATATAATAAACGATCCTAAGTACGCAGGCATTGCTGAGCTTCAATAGTATGAGCCACATCCAGTCACTCTTAATCCGTATAAACATTAAACTATTATGAATGGTATGATGCGAGTACTGCGCCTGTGAAATTTTTTTCTATTTACCCACATTTTTTTTTTTTTTTTTCTTTACTTTGTACTGTTTGTGTATTTAACGTACCCAAAAAAATTGTAGTATATTCATTAGAAAATGTATTCTCATGTAAGTGAATTTTTGTATTCTTATGAGAATAAAGATATCTCAAACCTCATATATATATATATATATATATATATATATATATATATATATATATATATATATATATATATATATTGCATGGACACCAACACTATACGATAAATTATATTTATGACGATATGTGGAATGAAACCTCGCAGCAGCATTTCTCCGCTGATCGCAATTTCGATAAAATATGTAAAGCAGAAATATTGAATCAAAAATGAACAGAATAAATCAAAAATATCATACATAAAAATGTGGGAAATGGTTGCGACGATATTTTCATTACATTTTAGTACAATATCGCAGCATACAGTGAAATTTGACGTTTAATCTACATTACTTTGTTCGGAATCATAAAATAAATAATAGCGTAAATTAGATAAATCTTAAGAATATCATTGTTCTCATTGTGGAAGCAGAATTGCGGTTATATGTATCTGATAATATCAATATAGGCTCGATGGAGCCTCAGATCGATCCCGCTTCGAAGAAATTTATGGTGTGACTCATAATATAGATTCTTGAACATATAAGTACCGCAATCATCAGCCACATTCCCTTTTCCAGTCCTTCTACGAATCTCCAAATTTCTGGTCGCTAGCGTCGTGGTACAAAAAGCAAAACTCTTTCTATATACCGCTAAGTGATCCTGACTCCTTATTCCTTCGTCTGAAACCCATAGCCAGCGGCCATGGATCAGGAACACAATTTTTAAATGCTAATAGGAACTGCTCATAGACCTAAATACTTATGAACACACGATATGATATCAAAAATATGTTAATGTATACCAAAAGAACGTAAGGACCACCTATGTTTATTTAATTTTGGAATTTTCTAGAATATGTTAAACATACAGGGTATTTTTATATATTATGTATATTACTTTTTAAATATAGAGAAAATTATTTGTACTCGTAATTTAAACTTCCCAAGGGTATTATTAATTAGTTTAATATGATAATAAGTTTTTTTTCGGTTTTATCATATTGTTTGTTTTTTATTTTTCCTTTTTTTATTTGCACGTTTGTTCTATATACTTAATTTAATTTTAAACCGGTGGTCGTAATTGGCCTTCATGATTGTATTATTATTTTTTTCTCTTATAACTTTTTCTGTGTTGTGTATCATCCCTAATAAATAAATAAAAACGATACGATAGTTACAGAATTAATTTAAAAAAATACCAGCTGGTCATCTTACATACACATCGAACGGACAATCTTTTAGTAAATTACATAATAGTTTAAAAAAACTAAAATACACGCTTTTATAAAAAATCAAAATAAAAAATTATACGCGATTACTCCGTCAATTATGAATGGATTTTGATGATTCTTTTTTCGTGGTCCCATAAATTTTTTATCGGAATCAATTTACCGCTTTTAAGCTAAATCAACAAAAACAATTAATAATAAAAAAATCTATAGAAACTTAATAATATAATAATAAGACAATAATACTTTAATATTTAATAATAACAATACTGACTCTGCTAGTATTGTCCGCCGATTTCTCAGCCTACAGTTCTAACCCCCGGCTGTTTGATCTCCCTGCCGGGGCGTAATCCTCCGCCTGCTTATAACATTTATCTATCTAAGTTTATGTAAATTTATTATATGCCGTATATAAGTATTATAAATAAATGTATATATAAAACGGGTGGAGTGAATCAATTTAAATAATAATATAAATACTTAAATCTAGTTTTTGGAAAGATTACGTAAACGTGTCATTTCTGTTAAAGCTTTTTCATCGTGAGGTCGACTTAAAAGCTTATTTGCATCCAAATCAGATAAGACAACGCTTTCTAAGGTTTTAACGCAACTGACGGCTATATAAATCTGTACTTTTGCAAAAAAAATAAAAAATTCTAAATCAATCACTGCTTTATCAAGTGATATTTGTACCTTGGAGTTTGTGGACAGTTACGGCCTAGCTCAAGATGAGTGGTAACATTCTGCATTCGACATCCCCGTAACCTCTTTGCGATGGAATGTTGTGTAAACAGGTGAGACTGCTACACAACTGTTATTATCTTTTAATCTAAGGCCAACAGTTTCGTCATCAAATTTTATAAGTACAGATTCAGACAACTCGCCTTCGTCCAATTGATTTCTACGGAGAGCAGGCCATTAAATTTTCTTAACACTGCCCATAGCATCATTCACGAGCCCATTGAATACAGAAATATTACGCCTTAAAATGACTCGCGATTCGATTCCCAGCTGTATAGTTGGTAAGAAACCACAGCAGCTATTAATGTCTTTAGGGATAACATTGTCTGGTGACTTTCTACTATAGGTTGCAGCCTCACGAGACTCGTCTACAGCATTTATTGTGTACATGCGATGCACTTTAGCATTTTCAGCGGTAATTTTTTAATTATATGTGTCAACTTGTTAAGAGTAGGAATATACGGACAGCAACCCCATGAGCGAAATCTCCTGACGAAAGCATTTGTGGTCGCTCACAAAATAACTTCAGCTGAGCTGTTGTTAATTCACCAACCCGCAAGCTATTCAGGGGGTCAATGAACTCAACGTCATTTCGCCGTCGCATATTTGTTGTAAGATCACAAAATGAGAACTGCTTCCATAAGTTAAGTTCGGTCGATTTCGGTTGAATAAAACACCAATGCCCTTTTACCGGTGGAGGTTGAAGTATATCACCAAATAGCAATTTACTCGTATGCACCCCGCCGAATAAGTTATTTTAATATTTTTGTTTTCTTGGAGACGCAGGTGTTTAATTCGTTTTTCTACTTTTTAGTTCAACTTTGTACATGTAGGTATAATCTCAACGTCGGCATTTTTCTTCTTCTAAAAATTAATTATTATTTATTTATATTTTGATAGCGTAAGTTTTCATCAATAAATAAAATAATAAATAAATAAATATTAACGTTAGTTAATATTTAACAGGTTTTTCACAGGTTAACGTGGTGTGATTGTTAAATCACACCACGTTAACCTAGCCCCGTGCTAAGTTCGTAAGAACTTTTGTTACAGGTACTAGGAAGTAGGAACGCAAATAAATTTATATAAATACATATATATATAAATACACATCCATGACCCGGTGCAGACAACTATATTCGTCATACAAATTATCTGCACCTGGCGGAATTCGAACCCGCGACCGCTGCGTAAAGTGCCAGTTGCCTGACCACTCGACTAGCCGGTCGTCATCAATCACCCCTTTGTTTCTAGAAATATTTACAGACTAAAATCATGCTGCGATAATATAATTATTATTGTTAATAAAATGAAACACTATCACAAACATTTTCATTTTTGGGTAGATTAGCAGCCTGGTGGCGACTCGGGGAGAGGCCGCGGCAGGCGGCGCTGCAGTGCAGCGCGTAGGTGCCGCCGTGTGCTGCGCCGTTGAGCGGTTTGTGGCAGTCGGAGAGACCATCGCGGACGATAACCCGGACGTACGTCATAGCATGGTGCTAGCATGCAAAGAAGCTCGGGCAGCAGGTAATAGGCTAATTTTACAGACATAAAACTCATTATATTATTATTATTATACTTAATAAATTCTAAAGTATTAAGAATCGGAAATTTGTGATTATACAAAATTGAATAATTTTAGATATTAGGCGCACTCTTAGAAAGTCTTATTACTGAAAAATATAACAAATGAATTAAAAAATACAACAATTTTATATATGCTATATATTTGGGTATATATTTACACAGATCTAAAGTACAATGTGAAAAAATACATATGGTAATACAACTTAAAATAATTTAACGTGCTAAAAAAAAATTAAAGTACATTCATGAATAATATTGATTCTTACGAGTGACGGCGACACTCATTCGACGATATGCGATGAGTCGACTATATACTTTTTACTATATGAAAAGTATCTAATAAATATATTTTAGACCGCTTTTTTTCTGTTGTTAGTTTTTTTTTTAATAAATTTCTATTTCACTTTGTAATGTTTAAATGTACATTAAAAACAATACGGATATTATTTATTTATTCTTTCGGCGCTTTCTAAAGAAACATTCTATCGGTAATAAAACTTGTCTTTATAATCTCCTATATATGATTTTATAGATTAATCTAAAAGTAGGAAATTTCATTTAAACTTTCCATAAGTAGGCTAAGTTAATACAAGGGGAACCACGCAATTAAAAAGTAGAGCTAGGTTGCATTTAATTACAAAGCAGTGCTTTTAGTCCGTTTGAGACTTTAAGATGATTTCCGGTGCTCTAGCCTAACCCTGGCACAGCAGAAGCAAGTTACACAAATATAACTAAACATAATATTAAATACTCCTTAAATTCACTACTAAGGCATTTGATTGAAATATTATAAAGTAGATAAAGAATGCCATCATTATATATCTCTAATAAAACAAAGTTTTGAAGAATTTTTTATTTACCCTAATTTAGAAAATGACATTTATTATTATTAAAGCTAATTTCAAACAATGAAAAATCTTTTAAATACAATAATAGTTTAAACGATTGTCAATTAATAGAGGATTGACTACGTATTAATTTGTACTTAAAATTAATCTTATAATAATTACAACAAAGTTGTAAATATAAGATAAATAAATTATATGGACTGACTCGTTTTTTGACCGCCTTGTTTTATTTAGCCAAAGACTATTTAGACATTTATTAATTTATTTAGCTACACTTCAAAATAATCGTAGTGCTATAAGCTGTAGTCAAAGTAGTTTTTTCTAGACTCGCAGTTTTGTAGCTACGTAACAATTATAATATTACTCCCCTTACTATTAAACTCAAAACGAAATTTAAAAATAATTCTCATATTAAATAATGAAATTTTATTGCATAATATATGGCGCGAATACCACGAAATTATTTCCATAAGTTTTGAACATATTAAAATCATTTTTGAATATATCTAATATAAAAAATTGAAACGGCTCTACCGATTCTTTTGAAATTTTGTGTGTATATTCAGTAGGTCTGAGAAGAGGACGTAAACTATTTTTTATACCTCTAAGTCATAAGAGTTTTTGAATATTTACTAGAAATAATCTATATGGCAAAACAACGTTTGCCGGGTCAGCTAGTTTTTTAATATAAAATCCGTGAACCGGCTTTATATCCGAAATCGCGCCATCTTATTAAGCGAACTGTGAAATCTTACGTTACCGTAAAGGCACCCATAGCAAGCTTTTTTGAGAAAAAGGCTCTTACATATATTATCTATCGTCTGTTCTATACACTGGTTTCTTTTCACTATTATAAGTATAAAAATACTACGGACTATTACTTTCAACTCAACTTTTAGAGAGGATATAAATTAAACTTTAAAAACTTTCTCACGATTATAATAAATCCACCTGACCTGGTTTAGTAAGGTAAAAAAGGGAAATGGAGAGATTTAAAAAGACGCCCTTGAAGCACTTGAAGAAAACTGCTATATTTGTATACAGCGACCGCTCTCTCTCTCTCGTGAGCCTCTGACTGCCCGAGTAGTCTACTCAGCTTTTTAACAAACGTAAACTTCATTTCGACCAAAACTAACTCGGAAAGTTTATAGATAAAACATTATCTGTATTGAATTTAGAGTACTTAACTATAAATAAAATTGTATTTTGGAAAAATTATTCAGGAAAAATTATTATATATTTATTTATTATATAAATGTATCTTAGAGGAAGTAATTACTTGACATGTTTAACTCAAAATCGTCTCAATTTTAAACAAATAAAAAAACATATACATAGTAAATTATAAAATTATAGGTACTGTTTATTTTTAAAAATGGTATCATGGGACAACAGGTAGGAACGAAGTTCCTTCGGATAGTATAAAAGCAACACAATTTGCAAAAAAAATATTGATTATCTTTATACATATTTTCTTGATTTTTTTAAAGCATTTTTTACCTAAAAGCATAAAAATTAGAGATTCTGTTGGATCCAAGTTGTTCTCCTTGTTCTCCCGAGTTGATTGACACCAAATTTGGGGTATCTTGCTCTTTTGATTCTCATAATACGGCCCGCGGGGGTGAGGTAGACCAAGTCGCAAGTCTTCTCGTGGGGATCAATTTGGGGGGAGGGATTGAAGAGGTTTTTGGGATATTGGTGGGGGTAACTCCTGGTGTCTTAAGTCTATCTCCTCCAAGCCTAGTTTAAGGAACTTCGTTCCAATAAACTAAACATGATTTATATACAGTTTATTACACACTATACATAAAGTGATTGTGTTTATTTATTTATACTTTATTGCACAATACATTATTGAATTGTACAAAAGGCGGACTTAATGATAAAATCATTCTCTGCCAGCTAACTTTAGAATTTACAAGAGCGAACGTTTGTAGGTCTGCAAAATCGGAATCAAATCGGGAACTAAACAAATTCATATTCAAAAAGGCAAAAGAAGATAATAAAATAAGTAACAATCAATATAATAAATACACATGCAATAAATACATACACATACATACATACATAAATATATACATATGAGTACATACTTAATACTTACATTGATCAAAACATGTATTATAATTTTAATAGTGAAATATACAAATTTCTTTATTAAAATTATAATACTTTCAAAATATTAATTATCTAATTCATATAAAAATCATATTGTAAATGAAAACGAAAAAAAAAACACTAAATTTTACCAAGTATCATCCCATGATACATATACACATACACATTCTTCAACTTTTTTTCCTTTATTTTTTTTTGTTACCTTTCGTAGGAAGCTAAAAATATTTTTAAAATGTAGTTATTAAAAATGTCTTCATTTAATGACTTTTTTTTTAAAGCAATCAACATGAAAACGTTATGGGTTCTAAATTAAATACTCTAAAATTTTTTCATATACTACAATTTTATATAACTTATACTCATCAAGCAAAAAAAAAATGTAATTTTTTAATCGTAAATTCTATTATATTTTTATGATACATATTGTTTGCTTAAGAAGTTAATTATAATTTTCTTTACATTTTATTTATTTTACTCTTATATACACATAGACAATGTTTAATGTTATTCTTTATCTTGTTTTAATTTATTAGTAGTTAAGTATTAGTTACACTATATTAGTTTTGGTAACATTTTTATTTTGGTATTATAAAGTTTTTTGTTTTGGTATTATTATATAAGATATATTTCTTTATTGTGACATATTCAATAGGAAACAAGATTGTTTACTTTAATATTTACCGTTTCATTATTAATTAATGTCTTCACCTTTATTTAGCTAAACGAAAGAATTAATTCAGTATTCCGACATTCGTTTTGCTGCAGAAAATGAAATCTAAAACAAAATAAAAGCTTGAGCGGCGACCGCAAAAAAAAAACTACTTACTTTAAAACTTTATATATTAAACTAGGAAGTAAAAAGGAAATGCTTTTAAACAATTTTTTTTTTTCTTCTTCTATATAAACCTAAATTCACAAACAGATTTAAAAATTTTACTAACTTGATTGTGTTGCAAACAGGATGTCAAATCTATACCTACTTATAATGAATCTGTAACATATCCCTTTTTTACATTGAATATTGAAAAAAAAAGTATGTGCAGTATACTTATGTACGCACGTAAGAAGTTATACTTCTTTGGCGTAACAAGATAAAAATCTTTCTAAAAAATTTATCTTTCGCGTTATCCTAAGTTTATAGAAAAAAAAGAAAGGGTATTTAATATATTGAAAGTTTTATTATAACGCATTATCTAGTTAAAGTAAAATGTTGACTAGCTAACTTCAGGGTGTCGCTTTTTTGTGAAGGTGTGCGCACGCATCGTAAAAATCTACTCTCATCATTTTTCCCTAACGCGCCAAAAGAAGTAACAAAAATTTCGAGGTTACTCTATAATTAATACTGAAGTCACAATTGATTGTCTGAATCTTGACTGTGTATCATTCATTCTTGTCTTTTACATCACCAGTAATTTTTATCTATATACTCGTATACTCGTATCTTGACCGCGCATCACGTCAAAATTACTAAATTAATTTTAATGAAACTGAGTATAATTTGAATTAATACTACAATCTAGAACAATAGATATTTTTCTTTTAAATGAGAGAGAGAGATAAATAAAGTTAAAATGGGTATTTAGTTATAATTCAAATAATAAGCTAGTTAACAATTTCAAGAACGTGTTATTTCTTGATAATGCTTCTAAAAATATTTATAAGCGATGGCTCATTCGATTCGGAATGACATCTAGAAAAACGTATCGAAAGTATGTATTATCACATAAAAAATTGCGATTGTTATTAACGAATTAAGATGAAAATAAGTTAGCATTTAGTTTTTTGTTAATAACTCAAAAACTATTAATATTTAAGGGATTTTGAAAATAGATCCTAAAAGAGGAGGAAATTTCCAATAAAAAAGTTTTGATTCTATTTATATTATTTAAAATTTTAATTCAACCCGTATATATAGATAACATAACATAACCAAAGATTATTTGAAAAAGGAAAACAAACAGCTCAATTAATTAATTTTTAAAGTATCTGTAATGTACAGAATTGGACGTGATGCAGTTTCATTATAAGTATAGATACCTAAACCAGAATAAAACGGTAATACATTGTAGTTAAACCATATTCACGTAAATTTTAAAAACCTTTTATGATATAAAAATAATTTAGATTATTTTTAGTCTGTGGATTTCAATTTCAATTTGAAAAAATGTTTTGAATAAAATAAAGAAATCTCTAAAGTCAGTCGTTACGTCAAACAAAGTAGGCAAGGTGTGCTTAGTCAGGCAAAAGTAAAGAGATTATCCGTCTTTGAAGCAAATCTAATAAATTACAGGTGTCAATGTCGACCTCTTGGCTGCTGCCAACATGGATGTAGGCTAATGGCTCAGTTTAGTTCCACACCCCTATTCGCTGATTTGTTTTGGAAAACAATCGCAAAAACATTTTCTAATGGATTTGTCCTTTTTTATTATCAGTTTTACGCAGTTTTACTCGCAATAATGGTAATGTTAGTACATATTTAAGGATGAATTTACAAAATTTCAAATCGAATATCTATGTTACATAAATTTCAGCCTCTCAGGGATATCTGATATGTATACCATAATTTTCTACGGCTTTATTTTAACTAGAATGTGAAGAACACTTATATGTACATAACACTGCGAATATGTTATAAACTGCGATGATCACGAATGGAATTCCATCTCGGAACTATTTCTATTGTCTTTTAAATTATATAATATGTATCATGGTTTTCTACGAGAGCTTCCTTTATCATTCTCAAAGAATTTTAAAAAATTCTACAACTGAAACAATTACGTATTATAATTAAGTATAATTGTAATAAGTACTTTGTTAAATTTTAATTAATGCTCAAATCACCAAATCTCATGCCAGTATTTTAAATATTATAGTAAATCTCTTTTTATTAAATTTTTTATATTTAATTTTTATTTAGTAGTCAGATTTGTAAATGGGAAATGTAATTTTTACATATAAATATCATCATAACTCACATAAAACTGTAGAGGATCCTGGCATACCTCGAGGAAAATGAACTGCTATCAGACCGGCGGTACAGACTTCCACGTAACCGGTTTATAAGAAACATTTTAGTGTACGCCAGTGTAAATCGTCTGGGTGTATGTCCTTGTGGGTCTAACACCATGCCTGGGAGAGCACGTTAAGCACACACCTGATATCAATCGTTTCGTGGTAGTGAAATTATACGCCAACCCGCAGTAGAGCAGCGTGGTGAATTAGGCTCCAACCCGTCTTCTATATGGAGAGGAGGCCTTATAATCTTATCAAATTATTATACTCGTAGTAACATTTCGATAAAAATTGGTTTTTAACAGTATTTTTAATTTCCTCACTCACAACTTCAATTTGTTCAATTTATATCGGTATAAAACATTCACACGCTAACTTTGTCGTTTGTAAGTTAGTCACTTGCACTCACGTATCGCATTGATACGTACCACACAACACACATACATAGATACTACACCATTGTTGATAGTTATTCGGTTTAAAACGATATCATTTAAACACGTTCCTCGCAGTAAGTTACGAATTTCTGAAAGGAATCGATGTTTTAAAATAAAATTACATTAATCAAAATACACATAAGTTATTACTAATACTAGCAATATGTATTACATAATATTTTTATAAAACAACAATTAGCATAGTATAAAGAACGGTACGTGTAATCGAAATCGTGTGCAGTACTCAACGTAGTTATAAACGCAGTCGGAGCGTAAATTCAAACTTCCGTCAAAACACCTCCGCGGCGGTAACTTACCGCAGTTTGACTTCTGTTTTCGTAACCACATGAGTCACGTAAAAGCATCTCCCCTATTTCACTGGTTCATTTATTCAAGAAACACTACCGTTCAATGGAATTTTTAAGCTCTTTAAGTTATAGTTCTGATATAAAACTAACTATTAACCTTAATTGTAACTAATAATTCAAATGACACAAAAGGAGAAGTACTAATCTAATGATATGGAACGAACACATTTTACAAACGTTTTATACACTATACATATAAATAAATATAATAACACACAATCAGTAGATATCTAAATATAAAATAAAAATAAAAAATAACTTGTATAGTGAAAATTTTATTTCTATATAGACCTTCTAGAATAATAAAATCATATTTTTCGTGAGAAATCTTAGAAAGAAGACAAAATGTAAACGCATTCTTCACGAAATAAATCTCACATATAAAAGTCAAACGCGCCACGTATGTTATGATTTATCGCTTGGACGTCGGAACAACATGAATATTTAATCTAACTACGAGTAGAAATAACTGTATCAAATATATAGTTAACGCAAAAAATAAGTTTTTAAATAATATTCTTAAGTGCTAACGTTTTATAGTTTTCATGATTAGTTCATTTATTTCCTGAGGGTTGTACGGTTGCAACCATAAATTACATATGTTGCATGTTTAATTTTGACAAAAAAAATTTACTATTACTTATTAATTTATCACTTTGTATATGTTGTTTTAATTAAATATTATCACAAGCTATAATATAAACACCAGCTTAAGATGAACCATATGTTTAAGGGTTTCTGTGCATTCCGGGTATAAAATTATTTTAAACTTATTACCGAGGACAATAATGTCTGTAATTTTTGAACTAATAAATCAAAAACATTATAATATTTACCGGACAATCTCTAAAATATCGCCTTTTTTACAATAAAAAAAAAAAAGAATGCACGATATCATTCGTTAATGAATTATAACTAAGTACACATTTGACGGTGCCTGGGAGAGCACGTGAAGCCGTCGGTCTCGGTTGTTATCATAGACTAAAAACTCGCAGTGGAGCAACGTGGTGGATTAAGCTCCAACCCTTCGTCTATATGTAGAGGAAGCCTTCGTCCAGCAGTAGGTGGTTTACAGGCTGATACAGTAGATACAATACAGTACACATTTGACTTTAATCCCTTCTCCCAAGGAACTGTGCTAAGATTCGGGAGCCAATAAAAATCTTGATTATATAAAATGAATTTAAAAATAAAACCGGTAGATTTTAAAAAAAATTTAAATATAAACAACATTTATGAAACATACAGTAATTCGGATTACTTCTTTAAAGTATCTTCTTTTTTTCTATACACCGTGTATTTCTAAAGTAATTAACTTTTTTCCAGGCAACATAACTCTTCTAAAGAAAATAAACAGTATGAATCAGTCCAGACCAGACCAGACATTGACAAATTCGTTTATTCGAAATGAGCTCCAACCGCGTATTGTGGTTGAGAATGTAGTCAGTTAGTTCTTCTACTCTTTGTATATAATATAAATAAAAATCATCTTTAATATCTTTTACAATTAAATAAAAAAAGAATGATGTAATAAAAAGTGAAAATAAGTAGGTATTTTGAACCATAAAAATATTGATATTTCTGGTAGTTACAAAATACGAAACGCAATACGAAATACGAAACGCAAAATTGAAAAAATAAATAAAGTTTAAGTCACGATTACAAGAAAAAGGCTTGTTTTACATTAATTTGAAATAAATGTAATTATTTAAAATTAAACTACTATTATTTTAAATAATAGTAGTTTTTTCTACTTTTTCGTAGAAAAAACTTTTTTCTACGAAACTTAATTTCCCTTAAGAATACGCATCGCACAAATTTTCCAGATATATAATTGACGAATTTTGGGTAAACAAATGCGATTACTATTTAAAAAACAATAGTCGTAACGATACATCCCTTGATATTATTATTAAGGGCTCAAACTTTTACCATAGTATTATTTTATCATCATGAATAATATTTTCACAGTATCGTTAAAAACCAAAATAAAAGTTTTTTTTGGGCCCAGTCTTATTATGCATACATGTGAACAATTTAACTTTTTTTTAATTGCATTTAATTAAACAAAGTTTCAGAGCATTAACATTTTTAATGATAGTCAAACTCCATAATTAAAAAACTGTTCGTTGTCAATTTCTACCACATGTATTAAGCTACTATGGGACATAATAACAAAGAAAGAACGTGGAAAATTAACATAAAGCTTCAGAGCTTGCTTTATGTTATAGAAAATAAACTTCTACTACTAATATACATACATAGCTCAAGAATTTATCAGTTCATTTTAACACCCATAGCTCAGGATCACTCAGTCTAATTTTGAAAATTATTATTTTTGAATTACTAAGTTTTCTTATCAAAGAAGATAGATAGAAATAGATAAAAATGTTACGTTACATAGAAACGGCGCAACAAACGTTAAATTCAATCAATATTACATATATACATATATAGAAATATATATATATATATATATATATATATATATATATATATATATATAAGATAGATATAGCACGAAATAGCAAGGCTAGCCAAAATAACACATAGTAAAATATGAAAAATGAATGTTATAAATTGATATGATAACAAATATAATCTTACATATTATCATTTTATATGCGATCGTCAGTTGCTTTCACACGAATAAGGGCAATTAATGAAAATATTAATTAATGCTCATTGATAGACGCGATTATATGAGCCAATGGATCGTTTACGTGGGCTAGTTATTAGATTATCAATATTTTAATGGTTGAAATTAACAATTGAATACAAAATCACTTGGTGATTTATGCTACAGAAATTTTACATCAATGGCAATAGGGAAGACGCAAGTGATTTAAATTTAATTATTTTTTATTTTTCCCGATACTTTACAGTTCTGGTATACATATACACCTAAACTGTTTTTTTTTCTTATTTCATTTGTATTTCTTTGCATAAAAATGTAATCAAAAAGTGTAAAATAAGCGTGCGAAATTTGAATTTGCGAAACGCGCCGCCATTGTTCGAAAAAAAAAAAAATGACGACACAGTACATCGTAAGATTAATCGGCGTCGATATTTAACTATGTTGGTAATGTTTGAGAGAAAATTTATTCTCATTTATATTCCTATTGTGTTTTCCAATCACAAGTTCGATTTTATTGATATTAGGAATTATCAAGAACAACGACGGAAACTGGAAAGTGGTTTTGTTAAAGTACAATCAGACAATCTACCGAAAATAGATGCTTTTATGACGACCGCATATATTGCATCAAACCCAGATTTTACGTCCACTGAGGTCAAAAAAGTGACAGCTGCAAAATAAATTATTGTTATATATGGTAACTTTCAACTTTATTAGTTTGATGACTTTCGATATAAACAAAAAAAAGATATACATACACATTCCCTACTGTCAATAACATAATAATTAAAAATTACAAATAATCGCCTCGGTAGCAACAACATTTTAATACGGAAAAAGCCCTAAACTGCTGGATTAAATTTAAAAAAAAAGGAAAAGATTTAAAAATATCATATAAAATAGAATTTAAATTAATATTATTAAAGATTTTTTTCGAACTTTACTAGTATTAAAATTTACTTATATTTGGTTTAATATTAAAAACGAAGTCTTGACGCTTAATTATTTAGCATTTGTGAAAACAACAATATTATTTTAAATATTTTGTGGGCTTTTTTATTTTTTTAGTTGGTAAATAACCCATTGGTTTACAAACATTGTCATAAGCTATTTGGCGGCTGGCTGGTCGAGTGGTCAGGCAACTGGACACTACGCAGCGGTCGCGGGTTCGAATCCCGCCAATTGCAGATAATTTGTATGACGAATATAGATGTCTGCACCAGGTCGTGGACGTGTATATATGTATTTATATAAATTTCTTAAATTTATTTCCGTTCCTAGTAGGTACCTGTAACACAAGTTCTTACGAACTTAGCACGGAGCTAGGTTAACGTGGTGTGATTATTGGTTAATATTTATTTATTTATTTGATAATATTGCTAATAAGTAAAAAAAAATTTTACAATATTGTACATATTTACAATTCAAAACTTAAAATAATTATTTACAAACAGTTTTGGTATAAATCATGTCCGCGTGGAATGATGCCAAGAATACTAGCAGCATTTCCCCGTTGAATCGCAATTCCGATTCTTTGGGCAAAAAATGCACCAGCCCTCTTGTCACCAGAAAAAAATTAATGTGAAAATCTAATATGCAAAAAAAAAGTAAAAGAATGATCGGTTTCTTCACATAAATAAGTTTTATTGCACTCTACATAATATAACTTTTATGTTATCTTAGTTCGTTAATTCGATTTATACTCATAATTGAACCTAATATAGAGTTTTAATATTTTTTATGATAATATAATTGGCAATAATAAATAATTATCGGTTCTATTATATTCCGACAGCCGTTCTGATGTATACGTAGTGGTGTCAGTATTCTTCGCACCGGCGCGGGCGGTTGCAGGTCCGATTCCCGCTCGATGCAGATATCTGTGTTTGTACAAATATTTGTTTCTTGTCTGAGTACATATTCTTGTATATGTTTGTATCCTACCGTTCCTCAGAGAGCACGTAAAACTGTCGATCCCAGTTGTTATCGTAAACACTTGATAGCTATCGTAACTCATGGTAGGCAAAATATCCACCAACCCGCATTGGTGAGACCTCGTATATGGCGAAGAGGCTTTTGCATTTATATACGAGAAGCTGTGAATACTGGCTGATTCAGTCTATATTGAAATTGACATTAAACGAAATGAACAAACAACCAAAGGACTAAAAACTAATTACACTATGAGACTTTAAAAACTTATCAAAATATTAGGAATTGTAGAAATAGTTAATTAATTTTTCTAAAATACATCCACTATGCATAACTTTACAGTACAAATCGATAATTACATTATTTGAAGTTGCATTACGTAACACGATGAACTATATACCTACCTAGAAGGAAAAAGCTAAGTCAGCTTGCCATTTAATAACGAATTGCAAGTAACTAAAACAAGGTCATATACAAGTATTACAACAGGCATTCTGTTTACTTGTTCTCATGAGAAATATTTTAGCTCTGCGTGCAGTTTAAAACCAGGACATGCCTGTTTCTAACAATACAGCAAACATGTCGTGGTTCTCTGAAATAAACGTGATTGAGGCCATAACATTAAATATGTTACTTTCTTACAACTCAAGTATTTAATTGAACTAATTTCAAGAGTATTTAATAATAACCGTAATCTTCGTTTATTAACATACGAGACGACCCACGCGTTTTCACCTGCGTTGATACTTATGCTTACTGATACTTTAAATAGAAAGATAAATTATTAAAAGATAATGATGCTGATGAAGATGATGATGATAGTACAACAACCTTGACTAAATTAAAAACATGACATAAAGTGACAATTTTATGCATTATGAATACAGTTTTATTACTATACCGATAGGATACTAGGTTTTCTTAAAATTAACGAATACTTTGAGATATAAGAAAATTATTACAACTAGGTACTCTCCCTAACTACTAATTTTTAGCGAAACCTAAATTGAATAATTATTCTACTCTATAAGATAGACATCGTCGTTGCTTATTGTTGCACATGGCCTCTTTAATCTCTTTCAGAGGTTAGCCGGACAGTCCCCATGGAGGAGAAGTCTGGCCTTTTCACCGAGGCCAGCCTGTCGCTGGAGGGATCCTGTTGCCTGCAGATCCGAGATCCTCCAATTAAAGTGGCTGAAGGCTCCCGCAGGGGCTTAGTACGGTATTGCACTCCCAAAGTGCCGAGTCCGACATAGGTCTAGGACTGCCGACCCGGGCGTCCTGGATATCATCCGTAAATGGATTATCCTGCGTCACAAAAAAAATGGCCTCTTTAATCTACAACGCTTACTTACGTTATTACTGGTTTTCCAAAGACAACTGGTACTTCGAATTACCTACTTCGCCCATTCAGATTCAGTTTCGTGGGCTGGGTCGGTTACTCTAGTCCCTTTCATCCTCCTCATTTCGTATCTGATCACATATAGATACGCTGATAACATATTTTTCCATCGCCCTAAGTGACCCTAAACTTTGTTATGAGGTCCTTAGTTAGCGACCATGTTTCAGAATTATACTCTTTCAATGACAACACGCACTTTTCATAAATCATGGGAACCGAGCCTCTAGACTTTCACGCCAACTGGTGATAGAATATTGACATGTTGTCGACAGTGATAAAAAATTTATTATTTATTTACTTTTATTGAAATTGAAATTATACACGATGTTGTTTGTTGATGTTATTTGTTCAAGGTTTACCCTATTCCTGGCTACGACTAGTTTTAGAAGATGCTGTTTCCGGTGAATTGACATAATGAACAACAGCACAAATGTGTTTACATTTACCGGCTAATCCAGCTTTACAGCTACACTCAGCCTGACTTACGTTACGATTGTCATCTAGCTAAAAAATAAGAAAAAAATTTAATTGTAAACAGATTTTTTATTTATTTATTTATTTAAAGTTTTAATTTTGTACAAAAAAGAGTAAGAATAAAACAAGTATGCTTAGTAAAAAAAATCAAAAAACCCGACTGCGTAAAATACTCTTATTATAAACTAAAAAGAATAAAACAATTTACTAGCTTTCATTTGATACCCATATTGCTACAGTAAGAAAAAAAATTCAACTCCCCCCCCTCATTCCGCCATTTGCAGGCGCCATTTTGAAAATGTATATAGCCTATGTCACTACTACAATTTAGATAAATCCAACGACACCTCATATGTCAAAAACCGTCCAGCCGTTTGGGCTGTAGGGCGTGCCAAAGAAATGGACATACATACTTACATACATACATACATACATACACTCGAAAAACATAACCCTCCTGTCGCAGTCGGGTAAAAATAAATTAAAACTTACAATAATTTTAACATTATATGCTTTTGACACCCTGGTCTGAGCAACAAAATTAGCAGTTATAACCACGGGACTATTTAACAGTTTTTTTTCTAACACATTCAAAACGTGACCGGATTTAAATAATTTTTACCCGATTGCGACAGAAGGAGGGTTATGTTTTTCGAGTGTATGTATGTATGTATGTATATATGTATGTCCATTTCTTTGGCACGCCCTACAGCCCAAACGGCTGGACGGTTTTTGACATATGAGGTGTCGTTGGATTTGTCTAAATTGTAGTAGTATATGTATATATAAAATGGCGCCCGCAAATGGCGGAATGAGGGGGGGGAGTTGATTTTTTTTTCTTACTGTAGCAATATGGGTATCAAATGAAAGCTAGTAAATTGTTTTATTCTTTTTAGTTTATAATAAGAGTATTTTACGCAGTCGGGTTTTTTGATTTTTTAAATTATTCACCTTTGATACTATTTTAACCACGAATATTATTATTAATTATCGACTGAAATCCGTATTTAATTATTTTTTTCCATTATGACTTTTGATAACTTTTGACGCTAATAAGTTTTTGCCCATTTAATTCCTAATTTCGAAACTAGAGCGCGCGGCTTTCTGTCAAAGTGATCCCTCTACAGTTCGTGCTCGAGTCCCTATTGTAAACACCCGACATTTGACTTCTAAATCTGTCAGTTATAATATAACTAATGAAAAGAAAGCCTTTTTTAATATTCAAAAAAATTGTAATTATTAATAAAATTAACAAGACGTATAGAAACAAAAAAAAAACCTTTAAAATTATAAACACATTATAAAAATAAACAATATACAAACATTCTTTCAATTTCAACTGATTGATTTGTATCACATGTTTCTTTTCAACAGATTCGACATATTTTCAGTCGAATTGAAGATCGAATTTTTCATTCACCCTGGCAGCACTGGTAACAAAGCCCGTTTTAGAGCATTTTTGGTTGCGCTATATAGTAGAGTATGGATAAGCATCAGCTTAACCTAAAAGTCTACTTGCTGTACAAATATGATTTTTTGATATTATGATTTCTCAATGTATTAAGAAGTGTTAAAAGAATTAATAATCACGATGTTAATTCTTCCTGTTAAGTCAATACAAGTTGACACTGGTCCTCTCTACCTATTTGCTACTTTTTTCTAAAAATATCTCTAAAATATTTTCTATTGTTGAACTTTTAAATACGCTAAAAATGTATTTAGTATTAACCCTTAAACATTAGTTTCGTTATTTAGTTATTGTCTTAAGAATGTCTATCGGTATTCATGATGTGCAAATAAGCAATCTACAACATTCTCAAAAGTGCTTTCTCCTAAAAATTGCGTGATCGTTTTTTATCATTTTTCGTTAAAGTGTAAACCACCTGTAGCCTATAAGTTTGTATTATATAAGTAAGTATTTATACCATTATACCTTTCCTGTCATTGGAAATTATTTTGAATCACCGATGATTGAGAACAATTTTAATTAAAAGGACAAATTTTTATGAAATAAAACTTTTGTCAGAAGATCTGTAATGTACGGTTGGTGTATTAAGTCCATTCGCATTAAATAGATTTTTTATCTTTGATTACTAGTGCGATAAGCTAAAGGTTATTGATATGACGCCAGGTTACATGCATCAAAATGATTGATGTTAAAACATGTTGCCAATTTAGCACCTAAAAATAAAAATAAAATTTTTGTAAAGAAGTTTCATATTACGTAAATATTAGTAGTTGAAAGGGACTTTTAAACTAATTTTACATGTACACAGGCATACAACGTTTCAGTATATTACTTTATTTGGTATCAACTAATGCTCTCTGGTATTTTATTCGTAATGTTTCGTAAATTTTTCTTTTTGTCTGTTATTCTTTCTTTTTACAGAATAATTTCAAAGAATTATAGATTCTTTGTTCTTCTACTGATTTAACTAAATTAACGCTAACATTGAGATGATAACCGTTTAATTATATTTGATGTTAAACCAAAGATTACATTTCTAGCGTAGAAAAAACTGCTAGAAACCATAATATATTATATCCTTGACCGTCCGTTCTCGAGGGCGGCTCGATCCTTAATTGCCCTAGACCTATATTAAAGTAATGATCAGTAACAGTGAGTAATCTAAGAATATAATTTCCCATGTCCGCAATTTTTTTACATTGACTAAAACTTTTGTTTTATTAAAGTTTTACATATTAAAAAACCCTATCAGAGTTTATAACGTCTATCAACGAATATCAAACAGACCGTGCTATTTCAGCGTTTACTTTGACAGGCGCGACGGTCAAGTAGGTGCTTGTCTGTTCATTGTATGCGAGCTGCAGTACTCATTATACACACAGCGTGACGACAGTAGCTATTATTGAGTCATATAGGTAAGTAATTACAACAAACTTTACTATATTTACATATTTATGAAACGAGATCCTCAAACAAAATTTACGATTACATAAACTCCTCACTAATGACGTAAATTTTAAATGTTCACCAACGTTTTACTACTTTTGCGTCCATTAAATTTTATGAGAATATTTTAGGGCCGCCAGGCTGTAGATGTAATTCAGGAGCAAATAAGCTTAAATGTCGGGGACAATTCAAAACGCTTCCATTGTGCTGGGGAAATTGTGAATCTGAAATCGGCATTAAAGTTACATTGATCGTCCTACTCTGACACTCTTTCTTTTTACGAATTTCATTGATGCGTAAATTCTTCGATCTTTAAATACGAGTATTATTAACCCTAAGTAAGTGGTACCCTCCAGTTTGTCCGCCTATAATAACTATATTCAGATTTTTTTTTAATTATTCACCACCACTTTATTATTTTATTTAAAACCACCTTGTGATATTAAAAATGTTGCATTTTTATCGATTATTATTTATTGATAGACATTTTATTTTCGACAAGATTTGTACATTAATTATAATATACTTAATAAACTTAGTAAAACAAATGCCATCAATCTATATACGATATATATATATATATATATATATATATATATATATATATATATATATATATATATATATATATATATATATATATACATACATATAGTACTGCGTCTTCCTTTATCGCATCAATTACGCGAAATGCTTCTCTGTTATACATCGTTGCTTGCTCCAATTCTTTAATTTAAAAGGGTGGCAACTGTTATTTATGAACGGATTTTGCAAAGCAACCTTATACTACTATATTATTTGTTATAAAATTGCCTTCATTTTGATATATATTTCAAGTAGTACGCATATGAGTGCAATTACTAATATCAACTTACCTGTTTGTACAGAGCAACCAGGTAGGGGAGACCGGGGATAGTTGCCTATAGGGGTAGGTAGACTAATCGAAAAAAACTCGTCACTGGTACAAGTTTTGCGTCTTCCTCTCATTACGTATTACGTAATGAGAAGTTTTGCGTCTTCCTCTGTATTACGCTCCGTACCCCGCTCATTTGTCCAAAACACCACATCGCGGATACACTTCGTTTTGGAGCTGTGACATGTTTTTTGTTTTCTTACAATGAAAGTAAAATTTCTACATTGCATATTTTTTTATCTGAAGCCTACACATTTTGTGTAAATCATTTTTTTATTAATCAGAGTAATTAATGAGTACATATTAAACATATCTCATGTCTTATTTTTCATGTCGATGACAGTGTCAAGGTTAACCATGCCTAAAAAACAAAAAATAGCTTCCGGGGTTAGTAGACCTATTTCTTTCGGGGCTGGTTGAATAAGGTAGTCAACCAACTATATGGATAAGAAACAAAACCAAACACGAAGAGAAAGCTTTAAGAAAAGAAAAAAGAGATAACCTTGCGCTACAGGAGACCAAAAGTGGAAAAGAAAAAGGATGGCAAGGGAAAAGGAAATTAAAAGAAGGAAATGTAATATTTATTGAATACAAACATTGTATTTCTGCTATTGAAGACTGATTATTTCATTTTTAATTTTCTGTAAATAAAAACGAACATGATACTGACAATAAGTTTACTTAAAAAAAAATATATATATATATATATATATATATATATATATATATATATATATATATATATATATATCATTACTTTTGAAAAAACAAGTATTAAGTTACTGAGTTAATAAAAAAAAAACATATTATGGTTAAATTTAGAAATTTAAACGAACGACCCAATTTCTTTTTTTTTTTTTTAATGACAAAGAGGCAATAACGGTCGTTGATTTATTTAATAGCATTAGAAAAGTTAAATAAAAAATGTTATTAAATGATTAAAATTGTTTCAAAAATAAAAGTTGATAATTTGGTTCATAACTCTATTAGAAATATGTGTATCTGATTAAATTTTGTTTTAAGATGTTTATTTTAAGCTGTTTAGCTCAGTTATATTCAGATAAAGGTTTAATTTTTTCCCTCTTCTCATGATTTAAGATTTATTGGTACATAAGTCTACTTACCCCGGACCAGGGGTAGATTGACTAAGATTTTGTGTGCTGTAAAATGTATTATATCTTCACCATTATATTAAACTAAGACCTGGATATTATATTTTGTATTAGTTAAATAGTTTTTCTATCGACTAATGTGGTTTTATTTTGTACTTATATTAAAACACAAAAAATATGTAGGATTCAGTTAAAAAGTAGTCAACTATCCCCGGTCTCCCCTAATAGGGATTAAAACAAGGTAGGCAACCTAGCTATTATATATTTTGTATGTTGTATGCTTTCCATTGGAATTTCGTTCATTTGGCAAGCAAGTCAGTGAAATTTTAAAAATAAATTATTTTTAATAATTTTTATTTATCTCCATGACCATATTTTATTTTATTTTGTTGCAACCCTATTGGTATATGTTAAGAAACATATTTTATTTGATAAAATATAATTTTCATTCGCTAAGCAGATGAAAATGAAAGTCGACTTTCCTTGGGATCCTCTACTAAAACAAGTTATATGAAATATTTATCCACTGTGAAAATTCCATGCTTATCAGAATAACTTTTGTTTGAATGAAAGTAAAATTAATGAAAATAAAGCAAATATAGTGATTAAATAACTTTTACGTATATAATCACTGTTACACTTCTGTGTGTTTGTTGCATTTTAATTATGGTTACGTTGCGTAATCCCGCGTTCCCGAGGTATCCCGCATGCCATTGAGTTTTGCGGAATCCACGCGGATTTTATTTTTCATCATTTATATTTATAAAAATGTAGAGCAAAAAACATCAAAAAATAATGAGTTTTCCATCCATTATTTTCCACAAAGAATGTAATTTTATCTGTATTATTTTTCAAGTATATTTTTGAATTCTCTTTTCATAATTTATTGTATATTTTCATAAGTTTTGCAATCAAATTATTTTATACTCGATTTTAAAACGTTTTTAATTTGAAACACGACAAAAAACTTAATCGTGCTACATTTTATCTGTATTTTAATATTATCTTACCTAAAATAGATCGAGTTTTAATTTGTTTTTGTATATATTAACAGAAAGATAACACAAAGATAACTACTTAACCTAAAAATGATTTACAAAATCATGATAGATATTAATTTTTATTTAACGACATTCATGTAAAAGATGTATAGATTTGTGACCCTATCTCGGTACTTGATAGTAGTGATTTCGAGCACGTGAAGAAAGAAAATTTGATACAGATATTTTTTTATTTTTAACCGAATTCAAAAAAAGGAGAAGGTTCTCAATTCGACTGTATTTTAAGCGATTGTCCGAGATCTGACTATGATGTTCTAATTTTTTTTTTTGGATTCGATTAATACTGTGTGATCAACACTTTTATTATTTCTAATTTGAAATAAAAGTTATTGACATATTTAAAATGCATACCTGTATAAAATGCACTTGACTCTAGCTCCCAACACGTATATGCATTACTATATGTATATAATGAAAACAATAAGTAATGCATGTGTGATGTATGTGTGTGCGTGTGTGCTATATAATGAAACAGTAATATCCGACACGCATAAACATAATACCATGATAATGTGCTTCTTGAGTGCGAGCTCCAACAGAGTTCTGTGGATTATGACCGAAGGCTCGACTCGCAAATAAGGCCTTTATCCCGACCCTCCGCTCAATATATTAGGATCTTTTTCATAACCATATAAGTATATTACCTTATAACGTATTTGATTTATACGACGTTATTTTAACTTAGCGAGTAACACTTTAAAATTTTATGAGTTATTTTGTTATTTTTATAAGTTGTATTGAACGAACCGCTGCTCTTTAAAATAATAAAAATAATAAAAATAATTTATTTCTATAAATGTTACAATTTATCACGGAGTCTTCCCAGTAAGTTGTCAGAGACACTTGTATTGTATTTACAAATTGACATGACTAATAACTATATATATAACATTTATACAAAACACTAAAAGTGTAACAATTTGAAAACTATAGACATTTTCTTTCGGTAGCCTCGTTAAAAACAAAAATATCCATGAAGAATATTGCTTGAAAATTTATTATCACATTTGGCTCTGGATATCTCAACTATTCCCATAACATTTTTATTTCAATGCCACCGGATAGCTTTAGTGAGGTTGCCAACGATATTCACATTTGTGACGAATATTAGCAACATGAAATTAATCACAAGCCAACTTCAACACGAACAGTTATTTATCAAGCTCACCCTACTTAGTAAAAGCCGCTAAATTGTCGGTGGCACGAATACCGACTAACCCTAAGCCGTAAACAAACCTTGACAGGTAACACAGAGTAAAATTTTCGTAATTATAATATTCTTATAACTATACTAAATGTACCTCGACGTTTCTCAACCTACCTCATATTAGTGATGTTTTGGTTGCACGCTATTTAAAACAGTTGCAAAATCTAATTGAGGTTGGATTCTCGACCGTACCAAATAATCTACACTATGTCTTCTTCATTCCACGTGATATTGACGACATATTTGTCAATTTCCAAGCGCCAAAAGCCATTAAAGGTAGAAATAATTAAGATTGATTGTCATTTGTGGTTTCTAGTCAGTTTCCAGGAGTTGAACGATGTGACGTTATAGCCTACATTTCCACATAAATTATATACTATTTTAATTATTATATTTACTCTTAATACTAATAATTATTTAATAAATAATATTTTATAAATACGAATATATGATAAAAATGAACTTTGCTTAATGATAAACCTACAAACAATATACATATAATATATTGTTTGTATTTATATACATATAATATTTAAATACATTGTATGTATATACATATAATAATTGTTTCGTAATGGTCACAATCAAATCGTCATAACTTAATTCGTTAGATTTTAAACGGATTAGTTCATTCAATTTGATTCCAATTTCGGGCTTAATTGGTTAGTTTTTGTGCACCCGTACAATACACCAGATAACAAAGACGTAACTTTAGACTTAGGAGATGGATAGTCGAAATGTTCAAAGATTGAAAACATTTTAAGTGATATCCTTGATTTTGAAATCGTTTGGTATGTCTTTTAAGATCCTATACAAAACTTGTGGTGATAAAGGTAGTCTTGTGACTATCACAAGTGACTCGATTCTGTTCCGATAACTGAATCGGATCAAACTCGAGTCATATTGAAGTGTATTGACACTTGGTGATGAGGATTTGATAATGAAGTCAAGACGTGATCAGTGAAACTCTTCTATGTTAACCAATTTACTCATTTGAGTTAATTTATTTTCTTTGTTTTTATGAATCCTATATATTTCCATATACCAAATATGAGGATCTGATGATTAAAGCAGCAGATAAAAACTATAACTAATACTAATAGAATGTAAATTAAAAACGAAGGTCGAATTCTTTAACTGCAATAATTACGACAAAATTGAATTTTTCTATTAAATATAATTTCTATTTATTACTTACAACTCACAAATCAGAAAAAATGTAATTATAAACTAGAAAATACTTACATTTATTTTTTATGATCAGGTAAAACAAAAATTAAATAATATTTATTTTAAATTCTCAGTTGTACCAAAACCTAAAAAATTATTGGAACAAGCCTGGGTGTTCTGTAAACTTTAACGTGTAGTAAGAAATCGTGTAAAACTAAAGGAAAAACGTATACCGCTTAAAAACCTGTAAAACGAATGTTTAATAAAATAATAACAAAAAATGACAAAAACTAAGAACAAAAAGAAAAAAAAATTGTGTTTCAAAGCCATACCTACATCAAAGAATTATTTCATGATTTGAAATTAAACTGATTAACTTAAAAGACTTTATTTTCATTGCAGTAACGACAGCTTTTAACAATTTCCTAATTGCTTACTTTTTAATATTAATATTATTTTCATTATAACTTGCGTAACATCAAAGCTAATATAAAGCTGCTGCTATAACGTCAAGTATATTATCATGACGAAAATAGGTATTCTTATCTCTGTAATAATCAAATTTTACAACGTTGACACTTTTCTTTGTTTTATTACCGGAATTAAAATCTAAGTATGGCACTCAAGTCTCAGCTCGCCATAAAACACGTATCTGTTTTAGTGCCATTTATAGAAAACATCTATTAAAAGTAAAGTTATCTTTAGATAGATTAGAAAATACTTTTTAATTATTTGTAATAAAAAAATTCAAAATTCGACATTTAACGAAAATATCAAAGATATTTTTCGTTTGATTTTGGTAAGATATATTAATCTCATTTTTTATTTTAATGTCGATTATTTTATAATTTTTAAGTTGAATTTGTATGTTATTATATTTGACAACAAGTTTGAAAGTGTACGGTAGTATCAGTCAAAATTAACAACAACAACAAAATCTCTGACGAAGTACGACAACGACAGAATTGCGGAACCAAACCTTTAGTCTGTTAATCCTGGAATATCATTAAAATCAAAATGATTTCCAACTCTTAATTCTGTACAACGTATATATCGAATCGAAAATTAATTTCAATTATTTGTAATGATATAACTATTTATATACAAATAATGAACTAATGGTAACCGAACGAAAAAAATAACACAACAACAATTGGAAAAAGCGGGACGCAGTAAACCTAAACCCCGGATTATGCCTTACAAGGGCTTCTTTTAGTCTCGGCTTTACACGGGTGCAATTAACTAATGAACTAAATAAGAGGTGCACTTAGCAAAAAAAATTTAGATAAGTATGTTTATTTTAAAACATTTCTCAATCTCTAGTTTAAGTAGTGCTTTATCTGCCTGTTAGTCATTTATAATGTAGATTGTTGTTACAGAAACGTATCGCACACCTTTTAAAACAATCGCGCACCGTAACATAAAGAACTTCAACAATTTTTGTTTTAAGTAAATCGACAAATAGTGTTCAATTAAACTATTCTAATTAATTTTTAAAGAGCGTTTGTTGACCCTTTTATAACTCCGTTCTAACGTCACTAGTTCATGCCACTATTAAACAAAGCTTCCGCCTCGTCAGATTTGATGGACGTTCAAGTATAATAACAATACTGTTGTAAGTGACACACATCATTGTCTTGTTATTGCATACATTGGCAAAATTATTAAGCGTCAATTTTATTAAAGCTTGAATATGTGTTAAGTTTTATTTTAATAACATACGTAAGTATCTTAAGTAAAAAGTCCCAACTCAATTTACTTCATAATTTTATTTGTGATGCAAAATTTCTCGATTCGTTTAAAAAAAAGCTAAATCATAATCTTAACAAAGCAAAATATGTAAGTACTGAAATGCAACATTAGCAAATTACTCAAAAACTTAGAACAGTCTTACTCTGTCTTAGGTTATAAGAGATAAACTAAGGAACCCGCGAACAATAATATTACATGTGTAATCTTGGCAAAATTCCCAAACGTCATTCTTATTCTTCTCTCTTCCTTCTCTAGTTATTTTGCTTATAAAATAAAAAGTTAGAGAAAATAATATACAAAGTAAACAATATAGGTAATTCTAAACAACTTCAAACTTTCTGTCCTGTTCAAACCCATTATCATCTTTTTCAGCTAACTTTAATCAATTGACATATACCTTATCTAATTACTTCCTTGTTTATCGCATTTCATTAGTTTAAAATTTTCTGTTTATTTCCCCTAACCCTTATCATGTCGTCGGATATTACGTTAGGCATCCTACGCTAATTAGTTTCTGTTTACTACGTTTATTTTCTGTAAATACCGTCCTCTATAACAAACATGACCTTCCCACTTCAACTTACTCCCGATCAAACTTGAGCTACATAACTAACCTTGCTTCTTTAACATATACTGTCCTCTTACATCAAATTCTTTAGAAAAACTCCTTACATTGATAACTTACAAAGGACTTTTTTTATATAGTGGTTTAAGCTTTTTCTAAATATCGCCTAATCTCTAGAATTTCTTCTCTCTTCCTTATCTACTTAGTGTCTGTTGCACTTAGAAAATGAAACGAAGGATTGATTGAATTATCCAAATTAATCTAACAGTACAACAGACGCATAGTCCAAGTGTATTTTTCCATTGGCTCCTTCAACAAACAGATTTTTTGCCAAGGATAACCATTCGTTACGCAAGACTGTCAAATTTCTATAAAATTGAATTTTTTTTTTCTTAATGTACAAAGTCTGTGTAATTTCATGATATGGATGTGGAGTTTTCTCCCAAAGCGATTTGATATACGTCTTATAAAGTAGATGACCCCTCTTAAAAAGAGACTTAAACAGAAACCTATACGAGAAATTCAAAGTACTTTCGCGGTAGTCAAATTTAATTACTTTTATGTCGATTGGAAATTCAGTTGATGCTACTATTTTTAGTAACGATTGTTCTAAATGGACTTGAAATTACTACGTGGACTCTAAATATAGAGAGTGATCATATTAATTCATATAAGTATCTCTATTAAAATATTTACGTAAGGAAGATACAGGTATGAATCAGCCTGGAAACGTCCCACGTAATGGGGCGAATATGTTCATAGTTAAATTATTAATGAAGAAATTTTGTCATATTTATGACAATATAATAAACTATACAATAGAAGAGTAAAATAAACTGAAGAGTTTGTTGGTTTCAACTCTTTAGTCTGAAAAGATATTTCTTTTAAGATACTTTTTTTCGTTAAGTAGAGTCAAATATTAAAAGCTAAGTCTCTTGTTTGAGAAAGGTCACAATGCTAGAACTCAATGAAACGGTGCAGTATTAACCACTCCTACAGGTACGGAATCTTAGTGCAGATGAAACCAACAGATTCATTTACGTTTTAAAATAGATGATTATTTATAAAGCTTTGACCATGTAGTAATACTTTGTTAAAATAACACTGTGATTGGTGAGCCGTTTTCAAATGGTTATTTCAGTCATGCGACAAATTACTTTTCTTTATATATATATTTTATTATATGTTTCATATATTGGCTTAGTACATTCTTGTTGAAATCTTAAAAGTACTCGTAATTTAGATGACTAAAGGTTTTGTCTTAAAAATATTTCCAGCTATTCGTCATTCTAATATATGGCTAATATTTGTCTTCAATAATATCTTAATATCTTGTTACGAAACTATAATTTATTACTATAACTCAACTTTTTTAAACTATAATAGCAATAAAAACAAGCCTCACATTATATTAATAGATCGACGTTCATGTCACAAAAGAAAAAGCAATGAATGAGACCTTACTCACGAGATTTCCGATGTGTACTTAACATAACGACAAATCGGTAAATGTAGTGATAATTCAATGTTTCCATTGTCATTGATCAACAACTTCATCTCTCGCTTGACCTTTGCGTCGAATTCTGCAATTCAGTAGACAATGCTACTTCATAAGCGAATGAGGATACACGATTGCACAAAATTATATAAATCATCAATTTCATCTATGAACATGTTAAGTGAACTGTCAAAAGAAAAGAATGATTACAGGTTGCATGATGTCATGTTTATGTCAAGTCACGTTTCAGCTGAAAGTTAATACGAAAGTTTTATCATATTATTATGTTTGAACATGTTTCAAAATAATTTGATGTAAGCGGATACGATAGAACGCGAAGGAAATTACCTTACAGTATTCTGAGAATTATAACGTACTTACTACAACTACTAATTATTTATTTATGTTATTAACTTTTTTATAAAAAGCTATAAATAAAAAATATTTTATGGACTTTGATATTTATACAAGAAGATAAAATAGGTAAAAAATGTACCCGAATTTATCAACAATGAATAGAAATAGAAACTAGATGACACGCGCGGTTTCACTCGCATTCATGGTTTACAATAAGCCCTTAAAGCTCTAGCCTGATGTTTATTTTAGCCTATAAACTTCTTTGATAGACAAACCAACGATAGAAATTTTAAAATCAGACCATCGTGAGATTAGTGTATTAAAACTTTCTGATTTTTTGTACTATTAGTATTAACAGACATTGTGATTCCTATTACATTATTTGGAAACAAAATCGTAACAAACATTAATAGATTTTATTGAACAATAAAGCAAATAAAATTATAATTTCAGCTATTTTTAGTTAACACTACATTATGAAATCATATGTTACTATCGTATTGATAAATTAAATGATTTCTTACCGATACCTACGCTTCATCATTTAGCGGAAATAGAGAGTCGGTCACGGGAAATTCATCGGAAGTGCTCGAGATTTGCTGGGCCATTTGCAAATTTTCAGGAAACTAAACCCGGGGTCGGAATTGTAAATTGTCATTGAACGATAGAATCGCCACTACAAGTTACGAAGTTGAAATTTTAAAATTCCAATACTGATATGTTCATAAAAGTCTCCCTTAATTTCCCTAAATTAAAAAATATAATAAAACAAATTATTTTAAATATCTACTCCATACAAAGCAATAAATATATGTATCTGCTTTTAACAAGCATCGAAAATTTAAAATAGCTGTGACCCCGATTCTGTTCACGCGGACGTGGTACATATATTATGGAGGCGTAAATTTTTAACTCTGTAAATTTTTAAATCTCCTGAGCTTTCATTTACCAAGATTAAAAATATACATATATAAGAAGGTTACATTGGACTTTAAAATTTTATCCACAAAGTAAACTTTATGAAAGTAATGCGTGCGTGTGTGTTTGTGTGTGTGGGTGTTTGTGTGTGTGGGTGTTTGTGTGTGTGGGTGTTTGTGTGTGTTTATGTTTGTGTGTGTGGGTGTTTGTGTGTGTGGATGGGTGTGTGGGTGTGTGGGTGTGTGTATGTGTGTGTGTGTGTGTGCGTATGTGTATGAACAGTCTTGTTTGCATAATAATACAGATATATTCAAATCCACATCAGTTCTTACTAAATTAAATTAAATTTACATTGTATGTTATGGAAATAGTCTCAAACTTTCAATATTTATATATCTTCTTTCTATCTTCATACTTTAAATATCTACTGCCTGTCAAAGGCCATTGAGTACTTTAGTCCATAAAAGACCACACTATGAAATACAAACTTTAATTAATAATTTCAACCAGCCTGAGAAGTATCAACAAAACACAAATTACATTTTTATTATTGTTAAAATTACTATAGTTTTAATTATTTTATTAAGAAAAACTACGCAAATACGGTATTTATTTAAATGTAGATTATTATATCATAAATAGATACTTATTATTTCATTAATATGATGGATAATTACCATGAAACGATCCAACGCACCCCATAATAGTAAAGTGTCCCGTGACAAAGCAAACGGTACGATAGAATCCCACTGTACTATCTGTTCAAATTGATGCGGTGTCGTGACTCCAAGTCGTTGTTCGGGCGCTCTGGGTGTTTGTAAACGAAAAGATTTTCTAATCACACTCATTTATTACCGACTGTTACTTTTGCCAATTGAACGACTTTATTTTTTACTAGCTTTTTCTAGAAACCTCCTAGAAAAAGCTAGTAAAAATGTGTGTGGATGTGTGTATGGATGTGTGATTCTGGAATAATTGTGAATCCGTTGAAAATACTTGTTTTGATTTTTCTCTTATGAACCGTTTGTTTTAAATTAAATAATTCTATAACTTTAAAAACATAATATATAGATGCATACATACGTTTTAAAAATAACTTGCATGAAACAATATTCAATTTAAATGCATTCATATTGAACAAAGATGTATAATATGTCGACAATTACATAATTTGTTATTCTATCAAAGGAAAATCGGTCAATCACTTTTGTAATCTTTTAAATAAAGTAATAAGTACTAAAAGAAAGTTAATAGTTAAACGTTGCTTTAACCAAAACAATGTTTAACTATTTAATTTACGATAAAATTTAATTAAACCTAATAAGATAATTATATAAATTGAATAATTTAACATCTTAAAGGCTTTAATCCTATTAATATTATAAATGCGAAAGTTTGTCTGGATGTTTGTTACTCTTTCACGCAAAAACTACTGAACGAATTTAGATGAAATTTTTCAGTAATATAGCTTATACATCACAATAACACATAAGCTACAATTTATAAAGATTATTTGTAATTTGGCCATAATATGTTAATAGCTTAAACAATATCAGTCGAAAACGCGTAGGTGCCACCTATTCCTTGACGCTTACGACTTTCTTTTCGCGAGAATTCGATTAACCAAAATGGAGCATCAATCAGCGCGGTGTGCAAGGCGGGTGTCGAGGGGCGGTCCAAGTAATGACGCACCATCGCCGAGTGCGACACAAACGCGGGCAGACACGTGAGGGCAGACGTCATTGATGGCTGTATTCATTTTGAGTTCTTTTCTTATAGCTAATTCTTACTTAGCGAATTATTACTTACGATTAGTACAGCAGGCATAATTATTATTTTTAGTTAGTATATTTTAAGTAGAGATATATTTTACTTTTTATTTCTAGTTCAGTTGTATCAGAAATCCTTTTTTTTTAATTTGATTATAGGATCGTAGTTTCCCTTATTTAGTTTGTATTTATGTAAATGTATGTATCGTGGCTAATCTGCTATGCCATTTGTGATAAAATTTTATAGGATATAGGGTACTTTTTATCAATAAACCTACGCGGACGAAGCCGCGGGCGGAAGCTAGTTGACTATAGGTTGTGTTTATAGTTGCTCGTTTTATATAATCTATTATACATTTTAATATCGAACAACTGAAAAACTTTGTGTATGAAACGTGTTACAATAGCTTATATAATTATTTATAGTGGTTTTAAGTTTTTTATATTTATAAATTATAGTTATATTAATATAATTATTTACTATAGTGGTTTTTAGGTGTTTTTTTTAAACAATTTTTTTTTTCATTATGAAAAAATTTTTATGGAAAGAAGTACACACATTTTTTTTATTCAAAAGAAAAAAGGGCTTTGTCACATAAGCGAAATTGCCGCCCTGAAGTACACACATTCTTCTACTTAAGCCGCCAAATAATTAATTCCTGGCGAAACGGAAGACGTTTGGGGGAACTTTTGAACGGCTTACACTTTCATTGTGATTTGACTTACTTTATCTTAATGATAAGACCTAGCTAGGTTGTGATCGATGGTCTGATAACAGAAACAATAAACTGTTGAGGTCAAACTCCTTATTTTAAAGCGAATTGAGAATATTGAAAATTAAATATAGACAAATATAATTCACTGGACTTTTGTAAAAAAAAATGAAACAAACTATACGAACTGAAAAGTGTTTTATAAAATAAAAACCTGATGATTCTTTTTAATTATAATATCACCTGTGAACATTAACACACTATTTACATGCTGTTTCAGTTCAGGTTACTTTCATACTTGCACTTACCAATTATACAGCACGTTCTACATATTGTATTAATGCTCAGGAAATATTAATACTATACTGCAAATCGTTAATACAGTACAAACTCGTATTTTTCCTCACATAATGGCAAGTTTTAGTAAACAAAATTCATAGAACATAGACTTTACCCAGTTATTCCCAAAATGCACGCCAGTGCCTACACTAAGGACATAATATGTGATATTCAATTTTATGCATACTCGTACATATTTGCATTTTAAGGAAACCGCGGTTCGAGTAAGCGGCATTTGTGCGTAAGAAAAGTGAATTCTTAGTCTAAGTTATATAGATTTACATTGTGTGGTGTTATTACACTTAGATACTGACCAGTTTGTTTTTATATACGTTTTGACACCTAAAAATAAATAAATTTAGCGAACGGAGAAAGGTCTGTTTTTTTTTTCTTTTTTTTATCGCAAAGTTTTTGTAATAAATTTCCAACGCTTTTTTGTCCTCCATAATATATTTGCCACCCCCATTTACCGCTTTACGGCTCAAATTAAAAAATATATATATTATTATACTCTCTGTGTCATAAATACATAACTATCAACTATCTCGTTTCTAATTTATGTCTTCTTGTCTAATTAATGTGTCTCAAGATCAAATATGTATACACAGATTCGAAGTTTACAAAACATCGTGATACACTTTTACCTTCTTTTTTATTTTTTTGCTATTTTGTCTGTTATAATGATCACTAAAGATTTTTTTTAATATCTAATCACGAGTATAACGAAATAACGAAATATACGAGTACATCGGACGGTTATAGTTTTATCATAAATACAGAAATAGTAATTTCATTCAATAAAGATTTTTTGTTTAAGTAAACTATGTATATTTTAAGAAAAATCTGTGATTAAACACTCTTCAGTGTCGTTTGTATATACTCGTATAGTAAATAAATATATATGTTTAATGCCTGTATTTTAGGTAACATGCGACTAATGTATTTTTTAATAAGTATATATAGAAATAATACAAATATAAATAACTAGATATGACACCTAGGCTCGGGGCGGAAATCGAACCCGCAATCCTGGAACAAAAAGCAAGATAAAAGGCACTGCCAACTGCACCAACGGGCCAGTAAATATATTCATGTAAATTTCAATTAATCTGCGTAATGTATTCCATCTCCATCTAGCTAAATTCCCGTGAGAATATTTCGTAACATGCCGTTAGAGTATTTATCGTACTTGAGAGTCGTTATACATTTTCAAATAATGTACAAAAAAAAAACTTCAACTAAATTATTGCTTAATTTAAGCGTTTTTCTTATAAAATTCAAATTTTAGAAATAAAAATATGTAAATTTATAAATTACTTTTTAAATATAATGTCGTGTTCTGCTTGAAGTTAGAAGAAAATACGGCAAAGTGGCAAACAAAAAGGTCATCTATGTTACGTTATTACATCAAGAACATTTATGATGTGTGTCACGCACTGGCGCGGCTGCCACCGAAGCGCTCAGTTGGACCGGATGGCATTCCACCCTTCATCCTCAAAGACTGCCGTTTCGTATTGGAGGAGCCACTGTTGCACTTTCATAATACCTGCCTCGCAACTGTTACCTTTCCCGACCGGTGAAAACTCACACGAGTGGTGCCGGTGCCGAAGGGACGGGGTGGTCCAGAACCGAGCGACTATCGACCAGTGGCGCTTCTGAGCGCACCAGCCAAGTTATTTCAGTCGGCAATTCATACCTCATTGTATGCGCAGGTGAGGGCCCGGTTGTCTGACTGATGACAGAAAGCCTTGTCTGTATCTCGAGTTCTTGCAGGATTGACATATTGGTGCGATGTACTTTCCAGGGAATACCCAGCATCTTTCGCCAGCACCACATCTCGAATAAGATGAAGTAATGTAATGATGAAGTTAAAAGCACATATTAAAATCGATTGTATTATTCGTTTGAAAAATCATGTTTTTAAATCGTGGCATATTTTTTTTTAAATTATAGTATCGCGGCATTTTTATTTTATTTTACTATAGTGTGAAATAATTTTAAATGCCAACAAAGAAATCGAGTCCATTTCCAACAGTATTATGTTTTTTACTAGAATAGAAAAGTCAATAATTTCCCGTGAGACGTCGAACCCAGCGTCGCGTTCCTCTTATAAAACTCATACTTTAGATTAATTATTAGCAGACATTTTTATACAGTTTATAACGAAATAAAGTAACATCTTAAGTGATTTGTTTTATATATAGGATTAAATAGTAATTTGTGCGTAATTGAAGCCATGAATTGTGCAATTGCAAAAAAAAACACGCAGTCATCTTGAATCGACACCCAAACAGAGTTGATTAATAGCCAGTGCGAAGAGTTGGTAATTCCGTAATTCATGACATCAAAGATAATGCTAACACAGTGTTTCATTTAGGTAAATAAATATATACATCCCTTATTAATAAATTATTTTTAAATAAGGAAATATTACTTCACTTTTATAAAAAGACAACAATCAGAGAAGCTCAATTATTTCCTGAATTTTTGTATAAGTTTGTAACATGTTGAATAATTATCATGCTTTAAATACATCAAATTATTATTAAAACCAATATATTCACATTCAGATTATTTTAAAATTTTATTTTCTTTTATAATTGAAATTTAAATAAAAGTAAATATTTTAAAATCCTATCCATTATTCACGAAGTTTCTCTCGCAAAAATGTCTGTAGATTAGAGTGAAAGAATTATGATCGCGCAGACCGCAGTAGAAACTAAGAGACCTATTACTTTGCTAAATGTCAGAACATTACACGATATTAAGGCTAGTATTTGGGCCACGAACAATAGTTCACGATAAGGAATATAAGCGGCATTGTGTCTACAAACTTTTAGTTACTAAAATTGTTACCCCAGTGCCAATTGCGGTATTACTGTTCAGATGCGAAGTAGTAATTTTGAACGTTGGTCCCATTTGGTATATTACAAACAGTAAACGTTAGATGACGTCGTAACTTTAAATGTCAACACGTACGAGTATCCCAAGTCCAGACCGTCGGTCGTTTCTTTGTTTCATGACGTGGATGGTCAGAATATCGAGTAAAGTTTAACTGAATAAGTTTCCTACTTACTGGCTGCTCTACTTTATCTGTGTCTAGTTTCCTTAGGGCAGTCGTAAATTTGAGAAAGTGTTACAGATAAAACTTAAAGCATCAAAGAGTTGCGAATAAATCCGACTCACTCACACGAAGCGCATAGATTATTTTATTTTTATTATAGTATCTAAAACGAATTCTAATATACAACAATGAAATATCAAAATGAAATAAAATGAAATTTCAAGCCATGAAATTATGTAAAAAAAGAGAAAGACTAATTTTTATATTAGATCATAAAGAGAGTATTCAAGTCGGTTCCCTAAACTTGAAAACGCCTGACATCTTTAACCTTTCAGCCTACTTTACATTAAGATACAAGACGACTAGGTCAGCGAAATAGTAACGGTACTATAGCTTCAACTTGTTATTAAAGTACTACTGAAGGCAAAGTAAATACATACATGCATTTCAAAACATCTTTTAATTAATTATTATGTTACTTGTGTTGTGTTAATTAAAAATGCATACGAGTAATAAGTGTTGTAAGATGTAATTATTACGTCAAAACATAAAGTACTCATCACACATTTATTTTCTATTATATTGTTACTTCACTTATTTCTCTAAATTAGTTTATAATACATATGTTTTATAAACTTTATTGATACTAAAACTTTTCTTTAAAAGCTTTCTCGGCTTTTTCTTTTTTCATTTATAATAAACCTAAAAAAAAACATTTATAAAAATACTTTTTAACCACAAACTCCGATAACTCAATTTCGGTGAAGACGACAGCTGTTGAAAAACTTTATAACAAAATGAGAGCGGTTTTATTGAGCGATAACAACAACAATATATCATCTCTGATTTACTTCAGCTACGTCATTTTAACAGAAATGTTTTTTTTATTTCATGACACGGTACTGGTCACATATCCCAGATACTAAAATACTAAAGTTATCAACTTAAAGTTGAATCAAGTATGAGTTCTCTTATATAGATACAATTCACTTAAGCAAAGCAAATTATTTTGGTCTCTGTTGTTGATTTTAATTTATTACCGATATTTGCGGTCTTTTATCAGTTACCGGTATTTGTCAACTTTCATAAAATAAAAATTTATATGATAAAAGTTTTTTACATTTTTTTTCCGTCGTGGGGTGTTAGTTTTTTAACTTTTTCGTTCATTAAAACCGAATGAAGCAACTTGAGCCCTCCTTTTTATAAAGATGCAAGTTAATCTATAATATAAAAATAAGTCGGGTTTTCCTTCCTGACGCTATAATTCCATAACGCACAAACCGATTTCCACGGTTTTGCATTCGTTAGAAAGGTCTCGGGCTCCGTGAGCTTTATAGCAAACAAAATTCAGGAAAAATTTTAACAGAAAAGCAGGGAAAACAGGGAAAATCATTTTTCACATACAGCACCATCTCTGATACATAGCATGTATTACAAACCAATATGGTTTTGCATGGTGGTGGAGCAGATGGCGCCAGTACGTGGTGTGAGTATCCCTTACGAAAATAAGTTGGTGGCGAAACGGAGTTCGCCGGGTTTGCTAGTAATTCTTAAATATTTCCTAACTTAAGTTTATTTTAAAGAAAAGTAAATACTTTAATAAGTTAAATAAGTTAGTAACCTATTTAGGTTAGGATTAGAATTGTCTTCCGGAACCAATTCTAAGAATTAGGGTCCAATCCTTCTTCCTAAAGAGGAAGAGAAAGAAAATCTGTGGAACATTTACAGGCTATTACAGTAGTGCAGATTTTATATCCAACAATAAAATTTAAGCCATTTTCCATCCAGCTAGATTCCTCCTAGTGACAAATATTTGTGACGGTCAGGAACATTATTTTGGTATACGAGTAAATCGCACCACGGCGCCACATGCCTTACATGTTTCGAATTATACGTAAAATAACTCTGTGGTTGTTTCGCTATTAATGTTATGTTATATAATCGTACACTTCAAAACGTGACGTGAACACCATATAGTGTCAAAATTATATCCTATTTATTTGCATTTTCTATCGAAAACTAGTTCTTAATGTACATAATTCGATATATTATATGAAAATTAAACGCTGTAGAAAATTCTCGTGATATTGTTTGTAGATTGCTCTTACCTTTATACATAAACTTTTTTGTATTTTACTGAAAATTATCACTAACATTAAACCTAATTATTAATTATTCAAAGTCTTTAGCAGTATGAAAATTTTATTTATGTACAGTAGTCCCGTGTGATTGGTGAAAATAGGTCTGGAAATATCTTCACGACTACCGAAATTCCCTTTCCCTTCGTGTAAGAAAATAATAATCATTAACCACCGATAAAACCACTCTATGAAGAGATTAAGCTCGTCGTCCCTTTATATTATAGCTGAAGCCGTAGTTAATCTAATAGCAAGATTATTCTTTGATCTAAAACTGATTTAGCCTTGGAATTTGTAGGCAACAAATGCTAACATTTATTATTTTAATTTAAGTAACTAAACGTGTTAATAGTAAGTACCACTGAAATTTAATATTTGTACTGAAATTTATCTAATTACATGTTTTATATGTATCTGTTCCAAAATTAATATTATAACAATAAAAGATTTGCTTATTCATATCGACGAAATCTAAACTTACTATAGTGATTTAAAAATATCTAAGATAGTTAACCACTAGTTTCTAATCTCCATTAGAAAGCTACACTATTCAGGCGTAAGATAAGCTATTAAACATATGTTTTGATTAATAGCAACGGAATTAAAGCCTCGTACATATGTCAGCAAAGGTGAAACCACGAGTACGCCTTATAGTATACAACACAGATAATTCTTTGGAAAATATTCTTATATATTTTATCAATTGACTTTAATTAATGTAAAATCAATAAAATAAGATGATAATATTAAATAAAATAAGTGATCTAGAATAACCTAACATACCGTCTGCCTCAAGTAATACGTGCAGGTCCTTGGATATCTTTGTATCGGAGTCTACGAAATGTAGGTAAGATGACTCGTTGGCATTGTGCCACGACATTACGGCGGCACCGTTACAAACAATGCCTTGAAATAGCTCAACTTAGACTTTAAATTTCTATCCGAGATACTCATTTTATATTTCAAAATGTATATAATTATAATGTAATACTGTTTATTATTGAATTCAATACACTAGAAGTCACTTATTCGGCTTACTTTAATCATTTAAGAAATGATCTTTTAAATATAACTGGTGAAGTTTACGATGAATATGTGAGTACAAATTTTATCTTAAAAAATAGTATTAATTTAATAATTGAGTAATTAAAGTTATTTAGAAACATAAATAAGCCATAATTTACCGCAATAGAATTATAATATATAATAACTATTAGTCACAAACTTAAAACAACCGGCCAAGGGCGTGTCGCGCACGCACAGTGAAGGGTTAGCTACTTGTCACAATATAAGGACTTAGAAAAGGGCTAAACTTTTATTTATTTACTTTATATACAACTAACAACTTATTCCAAGTATTATTCAATAGAATTTCCTACAACTAACAACTTATTCCAAGTATTATTCAATAGAATTTCCTTCTCCAATACTTTTTACTTCTCCAAGTTCCTTACCTGTAAATTATAATTTGTCAATTATTACTCGTCATCTTGTAAAGGCGGGGTAATCTTTCTCATCTATTCATGGGATGTCAAATGACACCTCACATCATGGAATAGACGAAAAAATCATATAATCTCCACTAGAAGTGTCACAAAGTTTCCTTTTGGGCGCGATAATAAATATAAGCGAAGCCGCGGACATATAGATAGACAGACACGTCCATCTGTCTCTACGTTAGTCTGTTGATAACGAAATTCTTAAAAGAGAAAAAGTTAAGACAGATTAAGTCAGTATCAGTTATCAAGTCGCTTCAATATTATGAAAAAAAAAATATATATTTTTATAATTATAAAATGTGTTTGTACCTACTCGTATTTGTTATTTCGTATAGCAAAGATTTTTTTTTTCAACATAAGGGTTTCTGTCGCATATTAATATAAAGTGTATTTTAATAACAAAAATAGGTCCGACACTCAGTCCTTATATAACTCAGGAAGTAATTCACCGTCAGAAAGAAAATAAGAGCCGAATATTGCGCGAGGCGCTGTTACTTTATTCAAATTGGCTTTTTCTTTTTAATTTCTTCAAATGATAGCTCTAAAGAGAAACTAATTACGTTGAATACAAAATAAAATGTGCAATTAGAGCTGCTAATGGGTTTCGTAAAAGATTCATCTAAAGGCAATTTTAAACGTGATATATACCATGAAAGAAAAATATTCCTTATGTAAGTAACGTAGTTAGAACCCATACCGGTTTACGAACTGGCTTTTCACATAATTCTGTTTCGAAGTTTATTTTAATAATACTGAAGTTAATCACTTAAAGATTCCAAATAAATTTATTTAAATAAATTACGTTTTAATGGAATATTAAGAAGTTAATTGGGATCCTATTAAACCACTGTCAGTAAATGTGATGCTTTTAATATTCGTTAATTTTATAATTTTATTATGTCTATTTATAAAAGTAAAGCCAACGATTGATACTATTTTTTATAAAAATTATAAGTACTTTGTCGCCTATTTAATGTTTAATTTCCTATACGGTTTCATTTGTGTTGATTTTTATTTTTAATATTACGATAGTATTTTATTAATATTTTAAGTAAAAATAATACCTAACCCATTATTACTTAACTGGTTAGTATGTAGGTAATTTAATTTGAAACTGTAAACTTATTTACTTATTATCTGATTAAAAAATATATGAAAACAAAAAATCTTTTTTAAGACAAATAGAATAATAATACCGCTGAACGTGATCTTATAACTCGGCTTTGGGTGATCTGTGAGAAGTGAGCCTGAAGATGTTGTAAGGATCAAAGAGCCGGATTAACACGGCGCTTCTTGATTACTACCAGAATATGATATATATTTCTATTAAGACGTATACCTATAAAAACATAAATAATATATAATAGATAATAATAATATAATGAGAAATCCCCAAAGTCATTAATAACTACGGCAAACATCCACTTAAATATATTATTCCTACTTTATGGAATTCACTTCCAAAAATGCTAAAAGATGATATGAACAAAAAAAAATTACGAACATAAACTCAAAAAGCACTTTTTAGAGGAATGTGTATAGATAGATACCGGTTCTGCTTACGGCGTCGATGCGATGGACGGATCAATTCCATTTTTATATTTAGACTACATAGGTAGGTACTACTATAATTTTATATATTATTACTTACGTATAGTAACTACAGTGCACAGTAAAACTAACTTTTGTTTATGGGGCACTGCATGTATATATATTTTAATGTATGAATAAAGAAATAAATAAAAATAAAACCATCCTTAAAATTATATACGTATCGTGCGAAATATTTTAGTCTTTACTAATAATATGAAGCGAAAGAGTTTATTTGTTTATAATACACGAGTGTCAAAAAAGGTATCTTATAAAAAAATATATCTATGTTAGAAAACTTATTTTTATCATAAAATATTATAATCTATAAAAACACAACGAACGTAAGATAGGGTGAGACCGTGCGGTTCGTATATTTTTTATACAGGTAGTCATAGTTTTATAACGTCCAGAAATTTTAAAAGGTAAAATATCTGAAAGTGACTCGAGTGTAGCCCGAAACGTGAGTGTATTGCCGAGGGGCCTCATTACTCGTGAATGTTACTCGTTAGTGACGACGTCCTTTAATACCACGACAAATTTATAAATGAGTAATCTTATAAAATCACTTTCAGATATCAAACAAGTTAAACTCTAAAAGATAGCTTAGTATTTTTTGTAGTATAGTATAGAAATTCATCATGACTCAATTAGTACTACTAGATATTAGCTACATAAAATGAGCATCAAACGGTCTTAGCTAAATTTTAGGAGACTACAAAAATACAACGATATAATTGATATTTATTTAAGTATTAAAATTTATACTCATCATACTTTTTATTGGTGTTAGAAAGGGTTGGTTCAAATGGTGTCAGCGTTTTCGTTTCCACTATCCACGCGGCTATGATTTATACCGTAATTAGTTGTATATAATTATTTTTAATTTTGCGTTGTAAATACTTATAGTATTTTGAATTATATTTAATTTAAAAAAAAAACACTGAAATTATTCATGAATATCATTCAGTATATGAATATCTTAGGTAAAAATATCAAAAAATGTGTAACTTGCTTTTCTTCTTTCAAATTAAATTATTAAAAATTGTACTAAACCCTCAAATTCTAAAAATGAAATCAATACATACAAAGTAATAACATGTCCTAGCTAACTGATTTATTATCAAAGAGCCACATATAAAGCATTGAATATACGAAATTTGGCCTGTTTTATAAGGTGAGAAATGAAGCCATATGAACTAAGATTTGAATATTTATTCTGTGCCTAACATTTTTAACACTTTTTAGCTTAAAATATAAAACTTTATTAATAAAAATTAATTTTCAGCGTTTTTTCAAGTTTTACTCTTGAGGGTGAAGTGAGAAATATAAATTTCTACGCAATTTAAACCACAGGCAACAGCTACAAGTAGTAACGACCGCAATACGAAATGGCTTTATTCGATTTACAGTAAAATACAATGCTATTTTCGACACATCGAAAATTGTAATATCAAAATCCAAACCAATAACCACAACGAACTGAAATTTATGACGCGGGCACATATATAAATATTGGATATTACTTGATTACGTAACCATTCGAGCATATACGTCGCAAATTAACAGTTATATTTTCACCGTGTGGTCTATAATTTTCACAGGTGGCTTATGTGTTGAAGCAAGAAATACCACAGAATACGTACCTATATTAGCATAATTTAGGACTCTTAAGCCTTATGAATATTCAACTCAAAAGACATACATTTTCGTTTCAGTTCTCTATGCTAGTTCTGAGCAAACTTAGGATCTAAACTTAAAACAACAACTTTTAACAAAAACAAAGACTCTAGAAAGATAAATATGACACTTTTCCTATATCTACCTTTGCGTTAAAACTGTAAAATAGGCGATAATTGTTATTCTGTGTCACATACGAATTATATGTGCCGTTTTAGAGAATCTTTCTTAAGGAGTAAACTCCAGTCATGCGTCAGAGCCGATACACAGTTTTTTATCGTCTCTTTAGTCTCTGACATCTATTAACTATTAAATTATAAATTTTAAATTAAGTTTGCCCAAGAAATTTCACTTCTGACATGTGTACTCCGTACATACGCCCTTTTTCATTTATTTATAAAAACATGTTTTCAGATTATTTTCTGTTTCATTTATTTAGACACTTTGCACACTGTTGAAGAGTCTCTATTACGTTATTCAGAACGACAGCCAGAAGCGACTACGTGAATTCATACGGAGTGGTAACGTGACTCGTCTTGTACTCGAACATTCAATGGAACAAAGGAATGAATACGAGCAGCGCTGGAATTACACTAGGGGCTAGTGCCCAGGTAACCAAATATGAAATGGCAAATTGCGTGAAAAAACAACTTCATTATACCTCCAAGATGCTTTTAAAAGTGTGATTGTAATTATTATAATATTTTTGACGTGATAATGTCTTATAAATCGATCAACACCTAAAAAGCATGAATCATTGTCACGTTGCGCGAGAGGAACGATCGGCCTAAGCGTTCGGCTTGTGACGCATCTATCTCTCTTCCACTCCATCGGCAGATGCGTCCGAGTAGAAGAGAATAAATATTTGAATTAACGAGTGCAAAATAAATGTTAATTTATCGAATGAAATTGTAATTTTCAATTAAGTCTTTCTTTGTATTATACAAAATAATGATAATTCAGTGATAATAATTCAATTCAATTCATAAAAATATGCAATTTTTCATCAATATTTTCATATGACGTTATCACGTAATATTATCGTCCGTAAATCGACTTTACAGACAACCAATTTTTTTGTTTTTATTAGATAATGTATTTTTTATTTACTGAGGGTTTCTTTTTACAATTATAAATGCCTTTGAAAAACAAAATTCAAACTTCTACCCACTTCATCTAAGATTAGCCACCCGCCCACGATATTGTCGTACTAACAACATAACTTTTTTGTTATTAAAATTCGTAAAATACTTTTTTCATAATACATTTACTGTCATGTCCCCGGTGCAAGAGCTACCAAATTGCTTTCGAAACTCACTTTGATCAATAAGACTATCCGTATGATTGACTCTTCCTTTAAATCTATTTGCTTTCAATGATTACCTTTGTAAATTTACGATCATTGCGATGCAAACTTTAAGACTGCAATCTTTTAGAGATAAGTTAAACGGTACTCTATCTAATATTTATAAATTATGTTAATTGAAAATGATAATTGAGATACTAGACAATGTTTCCACGAGGAAGTTTGTTGGCAGTCTGATGCTGTTGCATAACTTAGAAAGTTTCAGGTTTCTTAAGAACATAATAGCTGTGAATGTGCCTATTCTGAACAAAAAGTTTATGCAAACTTTTTGTACCCTTTAAAAAATATATTATTAAAATCACGTGTTTTATGCTCAGGTTAAAGCCAAAATGTTGTACGCCACTGCGGCACGTATCGTTAATTCCTTTGAACACTAAGCCACTTTACAATGTATGTATGTTCGTAACGTTGTTTCAAGCTTGTTTAGTTTCATAGGCTACTATAGGATTCCACATTATTACAAAAAATCTTTTTTAATTCCAAGGCATTTTTTTATTTCGTTGCTACATCATAAATAACTTCTTCTGATTACCTCTGTAAGTCTCGTGTTACTTATTTTTAAATAATTTTTTGGAACTTTTTGCTGCGTTTTTAATACGACCTTAAGTATGAACTATGAAATGAATAACATCACATTCTTAACTTATTTATATCTCAAATTTAAATGATATTTTAATAAATTCTATATTTAATAAATTTTCGAAAAAAAAGTTATTAAACTTAAGAACAAACAGCCACAAAAAAAAATGTATTGAACTTTACCAGTAATATCTACTGCTAGACCAAATCCTCTGTCTACCTCCTATAAAGAAGCAAAGAGAGAATTTGATCCAGTACGCTGTTGATCGATCGTTAAACATATCTGATAATAATTTCTCCCAAAATATGTTCTCTATCAATGCTAAACATGACATAACTCTTGAAAAACAAATTTAGCAGGTGAAAATTCAGCGGTTTTATCTCGGATTTGACCCGCTACTGATAAAAAGATTAGATAACGTATTATCTACACGAACCATATAATTTAAACACTATAATTAAATTTTATAGACGCCATCTATTACTAAATAATATTATAAACTAAATACGATTACTTTTAATATTTAAAGATTGACATATATGGGTACGTTCGCGGGCCCTGTTCTAATTGATAATTCATCACTTTTATAGGAGCGCATGCGTACTTCATACTTTTTAACCTATGCATTCCTCAGACCACATGCGCGGAAATGATACTTCTTTAATCAAAAACTGAATTTAACTGTCGAATTTTAGTAAATAATTGTTTGCTATTGTTCATAAAAGATAATAAACAAAATTATCTTTTTACATTTATTAACTACTTATTATTTTTATTTAAAACTGATAAATAAAAAACTATTGCACATGTCCCATTTCCGTTTTCGCGCGTTCTTTAATCAAAAACTGAATTTAACTGTCGAATTTTAGTAAATAATTGTTTGCTATTGTTCATAAAAGATAATAAACAAAATTATCTTTTTACATTTATTAACTACTTATTATTTTTATTTAAAACTGATAAATAAAAAACTATTGCACATGTCCCATTTCCGTTTTCGCGCATGTGGTCTGTGGAATGCACAGATAAAAAAGTGATGAAATCAATGAGAAGACGGCGCGCGAACGTACCCTATGATATGACCAAATAGTATTTATAAAATAGAAAAGAAAAAACAGTTGATATATAAATCGTGAAAATATGTTTTCAAATACCAAACTGTGAACTAAAATCATTACAATTTATTACAAATTATATATTTGTGTATATACATAGACACTAAATTCATTACAGTTCCTTTGGTGCGCCGCAGTCAGGTAAAAAATACAACACTAAATTTTAAATTTTGGCCAGCAATAGTTTCGTCTAAATGTCGATGAGTTAATCAATCATATTCATAATGCACACATAGATTTGAGTGTGAGTGTGAAACGAGGCGGCATTTTTTACGGTTCTCCGAAGCGGCAGCTAGGGTTAATTCGACTCTGAATTCGTGTACAGGTGCTTCCCACGCCCTTTCTTGCTTTTCATATCCTTCATCTAAAACTAAGTTCTCTCGTATTGTATCGTTCGATTTAATATTTCTTTTCGCTCCTCCGATGTCGCACTGCGACGTATAAGTTTTTCGACAAAGTTCGAGATACTCTTTGCAAAATGTGTCCCAGCTGAATATTGTAATTAAATTAATCGTTTACAAATTTAAAGTCGACACAGTTGATGACATTTAACCTAATAAACCTTAGGTTTAGGTTAAATATATAGAATGGATTGGAAAGTTCACGGCTTGAATATGAAAAGAAAACCAGAATTTTTTTTAAAATATTTTTATATTTCGACGTAATCACTTTTCTTTTTACCCGACTGCGACAGAAGGAGGGTTATATTTTTCGAGTGTATGTATGTACGTAAGTATGTATGTATGTATGTATGTATGTATGTATGTATGTATGTATGTATGTCCATTTCTTTGGCACGCCCTACAGCCCAAACGGCTGGACGGTTTTTGACATATGAGGTGTCGTTGGATTTGTCTAAATTGTAGTAGTGACATAGGCTATATAAATTTTCAAAATGGCGCCCGCAAATGACGGAATGAGGGGGGGGGAGAGTTGAATTTTTTTTTCTTACTGTAGCAATATGGGTATCAAATGAAAGTTAGTAAATTGTTTTATTCTTTTTAGTTTATAATAAGAGTATTTTACGCAGTCGGGTTTTTTGATTTTTTAATTATTCAATGTACTATTAGTAGTTCGAATCCACAAATCGCAATCGACGTAAAATCATACAGAAATAAGTAGAGTTTATAGTGGTTCCTTTCAGTAGGTAATCGACCATAATGACTCCCTTTGAATCCCAGAATACTGATACCATCACCTTGCTCACAGCCAAACCCAGGAGGCGGTAAGCCTTGTTTCCTCCATTCTTTTGATTGTTGTTTTAACTCAGGAATATTGTAATGAACCAGTTTTGTGGATCGGCTTCAAACAACTCCAAACAATCGCGCGAAATCGTAAGTCAGCTGCGTTTATATTCGGCTGAAAGGAGCTTTGGTACCCATCTCGCAGAAAGTTTCGAAAACCCCAATTAATTATGAATTATATTTTGAGTTCGTTTATCCGATATACCTATGATCTCGGCTATCTCTCTGATTTTCAATTTGCGGTCCCCAGTATCAAATCGCTTTTTTTTAAAGTTTTTTTCAGTAGTCGAAATTGATGGCCGTCCAGTGCGTGGATCATCTTCAATGCTCTGCCGACCACGTTTGAATTCTGCTGATCACTTTTTAACGGTTGTATACGATGGAGCAGATTCTTCTAAAGTCCATCATATCTTCGTGAATCTGTATCGGCGTTAACTCTTTCTTGAACAGATACTTGACAACGGCGCGATGTTCGATCGTCTCCATTTTTAAAAATCGCTTCATTTAATGTTCAATAAAACATTGTAACCTCAACCAAAAGTAGCACTTAAATGAAACTTCACCCAATGACAACTAAAAGAGCTACCTGAACTTTTATTTCTGTCTATATGAGGCCGCGAACTTTTCAATAAACCTAGATATATATATACTTCTACTCCCGTGTTTGATTTCTAGTCTACATATTTCCTATTATTTTGACTCATATTTTAAGCCATTAACTCAACGACTTTAAAATTTCATGTGCTCTGAATAAGATATAAAAGAATGAAGTGCAAAATTAAAACTGCCACACCATGGAATAGACAAAATAATTAAAAAAGGGCTGAGCGTCACATTAATCTTGACGAAGAACAAAACGAGGGCATCATTAGCTGAACGTGGTCGCTTAGCCATCCATCACTATCAATAATCAACCGAGTATTTTTATGAAACTAAAAATTTTTATAATTCCATCCATCATTGTTCAGAGCCAGTTCAGACCTCTCATTTATCAATTTATTTTGCTTTTGTACCTAGAATTTTATTCCCACGTGCAATCATACATGTAACATCAATCTAAATTTCTTATGATGTAATGCAAATAACTTTTAAGATTGAAATAACGTATTCTTTTTGTACTTAAAATAGCCTATATGAGAAATTACGATAAAGCTATAAATATATCAAATATACGAGTAGGTATATAACGGTCACTCACAAACGAAGCGTAGGTACGCGAAGAGAATATTATATATTTGTGATGAGACAGCAATTTGTGAGCGTAATATTTCTTATAATATTCCGCTATTCTGTGGAACAATAGCTGCATATAATATCAACATTCCATCATAAATGTATATGTATATTATAAAACATATTGTATAAGAGTCGTAATGTTTTGTTATTACATGTATACATACATTTAATAACAAATACCTATGTTCATTCGAGATTATAAGGAACATTAATTATAATATGCCTTAAGCTAAACTACCACCTCAATTAATATGATAATATCATAGAAAGAATCAAACCATAATAAAGAAGACATTTTGATATCGAATGTTCAAAGTGTAGTCAGTGTAGTCATCTATTGATTTTCCTAATGTCTACAGACTTCCACTTTTAAAACAAATTGTATTATCGTCATGGTATTTGCTGATTTTTTTAATAATAAATTTTCAACGAATGAATTCCAGAATTTTATCTACATTTTTCACGAAACTACGATTTTATATTTAAAATAGCGGTGATTTTTTTCCCGAAAATTCTGCTTTGTGTACGTAATAATAATACCCACACCTCAGGCATAGTATAAGGAAAAGCTTCAGGTATAGGTACGTGTCATAAAAGTATTTTTTTTTAATATATCTTAGATGCAAAATGTAAAAATATTTCATACATTTTATCCCGCCTAAAGCTGAATCATACATTAAGTATACTTTATTACTTTCACTTCCCTCATCATTCCCTTCACGTATGAAATGAAAAAGCACAAGCGCCCGAACTCATTCACTTAAGTTTGTTGAAATTTACGAGTGCAGTGCTAGTACTATTAGTTTCACAAATGATAAAAGTTTTTTGGGCTTAATTTCATTATATTTTAGTCCAAAATTATAAGTTTACACCGATAATTACTTTGTTCAAGTGCTCAATTTCCATGATTTCATAAGTGGCTATTAATATTACAACTTCTATTATTTACACATGAAAATCTTAATAGATATTAGATTAAGTATTTCGCATAATTATTTAAATACAAAAACTAAAACAAAAGCTTAATTAATATTTAAATACAGTTATTAATACACGCAAAAGTTACAAATTATAATAAGGTTTTATAATGTTTCACATAAAAAACCACCAGCGACGAATTTCAATCGAACTCGGCACGGGGCGGCAATCGCTTGCATTCATTGCAAGCGATGTGGTGTCGTCTGTTTAGTCTATTTTTACGTTCTCCTACATGGAAAGTATTTAACCAACGAAAAAAAAAAACAAGGTCATTCTGAATTCGACACCTATTTTTTAAAGATCACACACAATTTTTTTCTTCAAATATGGCATTAAATTTGAATGGGAATTAAAATTCTACCACAAATTGAAAGAATTTGTCTCAATTAGACTTATAAATATAAAAGACATTTGCAGATCGCAGAAAGACATGTAAGATTTTTACGGCATTTGCAATCTTTTTTTCCTATCTCTATTAAAACTATGTTAGCAATCCCTTCTTCTCTCTGTGCTTGACTACGCTGATACAAGCTATCCTTATCTAACAGAAGAGCAATTAAACAGACTTGAACGACTGCAAAATGTTGCGATTCGGTTCGTATTTGAACTACAGAAATGTTGACCACATCTCTAAATTGGCTGCCCGTCCGTCTTCGCCGGAATCTACATATTCTCTCTATTTTATAATGTATGTCAACTAGTCCTACATTATGAAAGAATATATATATAATATATAATATAATATAAATATATATATATACTAAGACTAAACTAGACTAGCTAAGACTAATGTGAATTGTGAACCTAATTAATTTTGTGTCGGCTCGTGGTGTTAATTTTTTATAAAGATTTCATGCTACATTCAATGAACTTCGTTTATTAATTTTACTATATTTATAATAAAATATACTCAGTTGTTCGGAAATGGTACACTTAAGGCTTAATACAAATTCAGGGAATCATAACAAACAAAACCCAAATGTATTATAGATATATTGAGAAACGAGAAATTTCGAATATACCGTTTCCGGATTCAAATGGAATTCACGAGGGTTCGTAAGCTAACACCGGTGTTGCGAAATCGTGACAATTATTAAGCAGGATAAGAGTAAGCTTCAACAATAGAGTTACAGATGGCCTTGTCCTGACAGCGGTCATCTATTTTTAGCCTGACCTGCTCCGCACTGCCCGTCAATGATACTACATATTTAAAACAAAATAAATATAATATAGGCTATATTCGACAGCTCTATGTCGTGTCACTAGGATAACCATTTATTTATTTATTTATTTTATTGGAAAATATTTCCAGTCTCTTTAAAGAATGAATATAGAATCAACCTTTAAATTTTTTAGATGTCATATTAGGTCGTTTTATGTGTCGTATATATTATAGAATGAAACTTAATGTTTCCAATTTTTTTTTTATATGAAAAGTGTATTTTGATCTGAGAAGTACCTCCTTTCTGCTCTGTTTGTAAGAAATATAAATGTTCAATGTTTCATAATATTGTTTCTCAAAGAACCATTTTTTGCTGAAAGGGCAAGAGTACGGTACAAAATTAAAGGAAACTCGCCTACCCTACGTCCCAATGGTCTTAAAAACATTTAAAACGACTAAATTGGATTTTCTTTTGATTTACCTTTTTTAATGATTTCAGTTTAACATCGTTTAATAAATGTATTTTGTATGTATATTGCCATTCAAATATTTCCGATCCCGATAAATAAATTTTAAAATATTTGATTTATTGTTTTTACTTATATATTTCCCACTTGTAATTTTAAATAAATAATCATTTTACACATTATCAATTTTATATTAATACTTTTATATTGCATACTTTTAAAAATGTATCCTACTATTAGCTACTGATACACTAAAATCTTGTTTTCATATTACAATACAAAATTTTCATGTAATAAGCAAATACATATATTATCATAATACCTAATAAATGATTAAATTTATCATAGGACCTAAAGTACCAATACATAAACGCTACCATTGTGAATATATATTTAACACAATATCTACATTAATATTTTTATTTAACATAATTTTGAAAATTTAATAGTTTTACTCATATCGTTTGTTTATAAACTGTAATCTATTTATTATTTTATTTAAATTATATCTACTCATACTGATATGTTGTTTAATTATATATAATTTTTATCACTCTATCTATTGCGTGAAAATATGTTTAGTAGTTTTTGAGTTTATCGCGAACGATCAGACAGACAGACGTGGCGGGAGACAGGCAGACAGACGCGGAAGTATTTTATAATATTTAGTGTAATTAAGAAAGTCATTAAAGATTTTGTATTTAAAATAAAAAACTTACCAGTAGGTACGTAGTCCTTAGTGTAGTCAGTAGCGCACAAAAAAAAAACAAACATATTAGCATATAGAATAAAATAATAATCAACCAAAACCATCGATCCGTCTGTTAGTTCAAGAAAATTATTTTTCCTCTTCCCTATATTAGCCAACCTTCTGGCGCCAGAATGTCTAAAAAATTCAAACTAAGCGTATCCGATTGCAAAGACTATTTGCGAGATAATGTATCTGTTATTATAAAAGTGACTGTTAAAAATGTTTAATTTTTATTAAAAGTATAAATATAAATTTTATCGATGGAACGTGTGAATGTTGTATTACGAGGTTTTGTTGTGATAATGTTGAATTGCTTACAGCTTTTGAGGTTGAAACGTCTACTTGAGACTTGATATCTGGATGCTTAATAACCCGACTACAGAGCATCGAACGAATCGGGTAATTTTAGAGAATATAATATGTCATGTTTGCATAAATATGTGTATGTATGTAACTATAATTATATAAACGTAAATGTCTCACACTCAACGGCCCCCAGTAGGATGTGAATCCTGTGTCGGGGGTCCGGATACACACACAATACACAAACACAAACGCCCAGACCACGACAAACATCTGTATAGTCTACACAAATATTTGTCATGTGCGTGGATCGAACCCGTGACCGCTAGCGCATCAGCCGTTGCTGTGACCACTGCGCCAACGTGTCGTCAAATATATGAATACATATGTATGTATGTGCATGTTTATATGTATGTGGTAAAAATCAAAGTTTTCGGCTACTGTTAAACATAAAATGATATGAGATGATATGAGAAAATCAAGTTGATATTTTATGACATTTATTGTAGTGACTTGATTAAATGAAACTTCAATATGTACATAGCCACAAATTGCTATATATTTTTTTTAATATTTACTCTCTAAATTAAACATGCAAAAGGTAAGATTCGGCAAATTGGTAAGAAATATATTTATGCAATATGATATCAACTGATTGATTGGACTGATGGTTCTTGATTGAAATTTATGTTTAATAATAACATTACATTCTTTTTTACACATTTCCACTTTTTTAAAAAGTGAAAAAGTGTATTGTTTATGTGTGTAATTAGCAATATGATATTGTATAATATAATTTTTAAAAAAAAAAGTAGAAATATTCTATTGGTCATCAAAGGTTGATACAGATATGTTCTAATATCCTTCAAATACGAATTCAATAAATCTTGGACACTGGCTGAATCGACATAAATACGGATTCAGAATATGTTCTGTTTTAAAAGAGGAAATCGCTTTGATAACCTGCTAAAAGCTTTTATCCCCTATATACACTAAACTCGAATACTCCCATTAACAAAACGAATTTACAATTCACAATTTTTTTATTTATCGCATGAAAGCTTCGAAACATACAAATTTTCAAGTTATATATTTAAAAATACTTTACTGAACAAAAATAAAACTGAATCAGCCTGTTAACGACCCACTACTGTGCAAAGACCTCCTCTCCATTCTCGGCGAAGGGTTGGAGCCTAATCCACTACGCTGCTCCACCGCGGGTTGGCGGATATTTTTCCCTACCATGAGTAACGATCGATATCAGATATCTATTATAACAACCTAGACTAACGGCTTTATGTGCTCTCCGAGGCACGGTGGAGAGACCCACAAGAACCCAGGCCTGAAACAAATATTTTTACAAATATAAATATTTGACCCGAGTAGGAATAGAACCCGCGCCGATGTTGAGATGAGTATTGGCACCACTACATCAGAACGTTTGGCGGTTTGGTAACGGGTGGAACGGTTGGCATTAGAAAATAAGATACTTGGATGATCGAGCTTTGTTCAGTTAAATTATATTTAGATATAAATTACATACTGATGAAATTTGAATAATATTTTCGAACGGCATACATTACATTGCGGGCTTTATCATAGCCACGGTATGACTTTGATGACATAATCAACTCGCTAAACAATGTATTATATTATTTGAAGCGTATTCAACCGTTTCGATATAAATTAACCTTAAAAATAGCTATTACTCGAGATAACAAAGTTTAACATTTTCCCGAGAAAAATTGCTTCACTAAGTGGAGTAATGAGCTATATGCATGCAACGTAAATCTACACGCGATTCTAATAAAAATCAAGTACACTCAATCACCACCATTTAGAAGTTCTCACTCTTCGTGTTTTATTTCTCTAAATAAAAATGTATTTTCAATTTAACTTTTTAAATATAATTGAAACTTTAAAATATAATTGAGAATAATAGAACTTATTGTTACACTGATACCTTAGTACCTACCTGTTATTGATACTGATATAAATATAATTAATTAAAACTTAAAAATTTCTACAAACCTTAATAAATTTAATCTCTATGACCAATTTTAACAGTTGCTTTCGTTAGAAACATGCTCGGGATCAAAAACTAATTTTACAATTTCAACCGAAACTAAGAATTGTCCAATATCCAAACAAAAAAGCTTGTACTCGTATAAATGCTAATTGTACATTTTTTTGTACTAAAAATTTAAATATTTAAAAATATATAAAAAAAACTAATATTGAATGTAATACTCATTTATAAACTGTATTTAAATATATTGCTAGACGACCGTTCTGGTGTACCTAGTGGGGCGAGTAGTTGCCTCAAAAATGTGCGCCAGCGGTCGCGGGTTCAATTCCCGCTAGGGACAGATATTTGTATTTGTATTTTTTTTTCTCGGAGAACACGTAAAGCCGTCGGTCCCAGTTGTTATCATAGACAACTGATAACGATCGTTACACATAGTAGGGAAATTATCTGCAAACCCGCAGTGGAGCAGCGTGGTGGATTAAGTTCCAACCCTTCTTCTATATGGAGAAGAGGCCTTCGCTCAGCAGTGGGTGATTTACAGGCTGATACAGTACAGTACAAATATAGTGCTTCGTAATCTATTTAAGTATACCCGGTGACAACTAATGCTAATGTATAGCACATTAGACGGGACAGGATACAAAATTCCTCGTCTACGTCGCGTCGGATCCATAATACCACAATCTCTTATAGCATTATTAATACATTCATACATTGAATTTTCATACCACAACGTACTTAAAACAATCTTACTATAAGCTTGAAAACGATCATACTTTCCGAGCGATTTTGGTGACGTCATCTCATATTGTTCGTTCAATCCGCGCTTATTTGGTACCACAACGCCTTTTTTGACAGCTAGCATTATTACTTTCTGTCAAATTTAGCAATCTTAAAAAAGTTACTAACGTGCGACGGATTTATAATTGATTTGTGGAATATTTCATAAAAAAACATATTTTTACCATGTAAAGTAAGTGTAATATCGAAAAAGTTGTATTACTGGTGATTTAGTGCCTGAAAAAATAATTTTCAATATTATTTTAGATGAACGCCTACGAAATTTTTGAGTTCTTGAAAGCTGATGCGTGTGATTCGAGATTAAAAAATAGACAAAAACGGCGTCGCATGATGTTGCGAAGGGATTGCAATCCGTTTTACTTAAGTGAAGCAGAATTTGTAAAACGATATCGCCTTACTAAACCTTTAGTACGTAAGCTATGCGATGAGTTGAGACCTCTGATGAAGGATACAAAAAAATCCACAGATTTGTCCATAGAGACGAAGGTACTCACTTTTTGTAATACCTATCCTAATAAGTAAAAATTAAATTAGATGTTTCATCTCGTGATTTATTTGTTTACTTATATAATTACGTATATTTCTAGTTAAACAAGTAATAGACAATTATAATATTGTATTAAATTATAGTAAATTTTGTAGCTATTTACTAATTTAATAGAAAAATAAATTGCTACTTCAATACAAATTGAATAAGATCAATACCTATTCATCTATGAATACAAAATACATATTTAATAATATTTTTTTTAGATATTAATCGCATTATCCTTCTATGCAACTGGATCATACCAATGTCTTATAGGTAATAATGAGGGTCATTTTATGGCTCAACAGACTGTCTCCTCTGTAATTGCGCAGGTTACCAAGTGCCTTAATACCCAGCAAATGCGCCAAAAATATATAAAATTTCCCATGACTGGTGAAGAGCGAAACAGAGTTAAAGCAGAGTAAGTATTTATTTTAATAGTACAAATGAAATAAAATGGATGTGGGGTGGAAAATGGATATAATATAGTATATATGTGTGAAATGCGATCCCCATATCAATTTATCAGAAAATAGGTAACAACAAAGTGGCCAGATAAAGTGTAATTATTTTTATTAAAAAATAACATTTAATAGGAGTGTATCATGATTTTTACAGATTTTATACAAAATTTCACATACACTGGCATGCTAGGTTGCATTGATTGCACCCAAGTGGCAATAGTTCGCCCTGCACAAAATGAAGAGCGATTCTATAGCAGAAAGCATTATCACTCCTTGAATGTTCAATTGGTGAGTACTATTTAATCAACATAAAAATATTTAGCATATTTATTTTGTAATACTTACATGAATGAAAAAAAAATTTAAATATAATTATTATTACTACCTAAAAATATAATTTTAAATAAATAACCTTATTTATTTTTGCAGATTTGTGATGCTGAAATGCAATATAGATGTAGATGCTAGTCATGGTGGTGCGAGTCATGACTCTTTCATATGGACCAATCATCCACTAAGAACTCATTTAGAAGAACTCAGAAATTCAGACTCTATTTGGTTTCTTGGTATGTATATTAATAATATCAATTAAAACATTATTTATTTATTTAGATACTTTATTGCACACTTAAGTAAAATATAAAAAAAAGATACAAAGAAAAATATACAATATAGATGTCAATAGAGTGCAAAGGCGGTCTTATCGCTGATAGTGATTTCTTCCAGACAACCCTAGTCTATATAGGACATACTGGTAATAAGACAGGCAAATGATTGCAATTAGTTTTTTTTTAAATTAAACATTTAAAATATAATAACATAAGTTATACCTTAAAAAAAGTAAAACTTTATGTCTTTAGTATAAGATACATACATATATATGTTCAGCATATACAATACACTTAAAGCTATACATAAACAATTACTACTACTTAATGTTTTTTGACAGATCACTTAAAAATAAGTATCTCAATCTAAATTATGTATGTATATCAATTAAAAAATTTCTAAACAGCACCTTTTACCATCTCAATATATTTAATAATTTTTTTATCATTAGGTGATTCTGGATATCCATTGAGGAAGACCATGATGATACCTATACTGGAGGCGGCACCACGTTCATCAGAGGAGCACTACACAAATTTGCATGTCAGAGCAAGAAATATTATAGAGCGCACTATAGGCCTGCTTAAGGCACGTTTTCGCTGCTTGCTTGTTCACAGAGTATTACATTATTCACCACAAGTAGCAGGTTCTATTATAAATGCTTGTGTTATACTACACAATATTTGTAATATGGCAAAAACTCCTGTGCAACAACTGAGTGATGAAGATGTATCGGAAGAATCCCAGCTGCGTGTAAATAATGCACTGAGTGAGCAGCCCCACAGGAGTAACATGCCGCTGCAGCAGGGCATAATTACTCGGAATTTCCTGGTTCAGCAGCTCTGGGAAAGGCGCAACTTAGAATCCTGAAAAATAAATAATTTTGAGAAAATTATATAATATAATATTATTCATATTTTATCTATTTTTTTATTTTACCTTAAATTGAATAAAAAAATTAACTATAGTTAAGTTTCAACTTGCCTTTATAATCTACCCAGTACTAAAAAGATAATATGGTATTATTTAATGTACTTTTAAGAACAACAGTTGGAGATTAATAATTAAACTTATTAATTATTAATAATTAAACTTCTTTAATTTAATTATTTTAAAAAATAGGTACTTACTTTTGACCAGCCTTTCTAATGTTTATGAGCACCACGCCCTTGCGAGTTGAGAGTTTCTATAATTTCTCTCCATTTCCTCTTAGAGTTTTCCTTGGCTTGTAAAGAGCGATTATATGAGGAAACTATATCGCTGTTCCTTTTAAGAAACTCCCAAAGCATTTCTAATTGTTGGTAACTAACTCTGTTACTTCTACGGCTGTAGATAACAAAACATTACAACCTATAGTTACAAAATATCAACAATGTAAAGAAATACATTTATATATGTACAAGTACTAATTTTATCTTACCTTGGTTCCATAGTTCCCGAATAACTCGTAATAATCGTAAATATAAACTTTTTAATGTTTAATATTAATATAATTGTTTATACGTTACTATAGGTACGTCATGCGCTAAGTAATGATGTCTAATCGTTAAAATTCGATAATACGATTTGTTCCGAAGCGAGAAAGGGATAACGCTATACAATAAATAACGCTATTTCCGTCCTTCTAAATAAGTTATAGACAAATCATTCGTTCTTTCACATCACGCAGCAATAATGAAACAATCATGCTCGGTTAAGATCGTAGTACGAATTTGAGTATTATTACAATGCGCCGGAATTAAAACGCGACCGTAATAAGCTTACTTTGTTAAAGATTGTGGTAAGAACTGTCATTTTAATGTTTCCACGGCTAAATCCTAGCGCTATTTTATTTACTATTTTAGATGGTGGATATTTTGTACTTTCATTTAAATTAAATGCTTATGCCACATGTTTATTATATTTTGCCTCTTTCTTTAGGGTTCTGTACCCAAACCCTGTTACCCATCTGTCACAGAAATCTTGATGGACAAAAACTTAAAACTTTCACATAATATGTATTATTACCATTACAGCTATCAGATAATAAATATCAAATATATATAAAAATTAAAGTAGTTTCCCAAACTTTAAAATATATAAAAAAACGCGTTTTTTAATAATAATAATAATAAATAACTTTACTACACACAAAAATAACTTATAAAATTATACAAAACTTTTACAGATTTAATACCCAGCATGCAACGGGCGGTCTTATCACTAAATAGTGATCTCTTCCAGACTACCCAAAAGAAAGAATCGCAAAAGAAACGCGTTTTTTTGAAAATTTTTAGTTCGATTTATGAACATATAAGATAGACCTTGAACAGATTGAAACTAAAGTTTTTTAAATTTAGAATTTGCTCTAAATCTTGAGGAAGCGCCGTCATCCACTAAACAGTATTTATTCGAACAAGATTGATATAATACTATTTCAAAAATCTAATATCAGTTACCAAATAATCTACCTATTAAAAATCATTAATAAGTTCACAATCAAATAAGTTAGCCGCATAGCATTCGCAAACAAGTCAGCCATTTATTAACATCGTCGCTGATCTTGTCTTTCTCCTAGATCTTCATGTCTTTTTAACATCGTTGCTCTGAACTCTGAACATAAATATAAGAAAACAGAGCTTACATAATTTTAAAAACAATCGATTAAACTTTCATTTTATTCAGGTCAATTTATTTTCTGATCGGAGCGCAAAAGCCCTATCAACTACACAGTTACATGTCTACCATTAAAGCACAGAGCACACGAAGTAACTTGAGTTGATGCAATCTTCGAACTTTTGTAAGTTTTCGTTAGCGGTTACCAATTGTAGAAACAAAAGATGCCTCATTAAAGTTGCTGTAATTTTTACATAAAAAAGTCATACACATGTTGTTGCTGGCTGCCAGTCGCCAAACTATAGTCTGTAGTATTAAACTAGGTTATAGAGTCTTAGGATTTACTTTAGGTCACAGGTGCGAAGAGAAGTCGCTTCATGGTAGCTTAAGTAAATGTTTAATGACGATGAAATATCTATACCGTTTATAAAGATATCTTTTTTTTCCTCGAAAGTCTTACAAAAACCGGCAACATTTATAAAACAAGTATAATTGACAATTTAAAATTAAATACGGTGAATGATTTGCTTATTTTTGTATTATAGTTTAAACTTTTAACAATACCTATATTATTGTTATCATATACCATATCATCATATCAACCACTGGATATCCGCTACTGAACGTAGGCCTCCCCCATAATCTCTTGGGGGTTTTTCCAATACGTGTGCGAGCAAGCGTGTCGAGCTTGGCAGGCGGATTGTCGAACGCAGTGTGTTGTAGCAGGATATGGTGACACTGCTGTCTATCAGCATCCTGATTTGAGTTGTTCGCACCACTATGGCCTTAGTCACCTTTTACGACACCTCGGCAAGAAAGAGGTCTGTATTTTTCTCTAACGGTCACCGCACAGCTAATTTTATACGAAATAATAAATATTTATTAATATCGTAAACTGATCATAATATAATCTTAATATGTAGTCTTTATTTTAAAAATAGACAGCCCTTTAAAAAAAAGTAGCACTAATTTATACACAGTTTGCTGACTCATATTATTTTAGAACAGGTAAAAAATTAGAATAATTTTTTTTTTTTTTTCAAACAGTATAGTAGTACAATGAATTAAAATTCATACAACAAATACATAAACCAATAAAGTTTCCAATAATAAACAATTCATAAAAGAGCAAAACAGCACACATTGATAAAAAAGTTAAAAAAAATTATCGAGAAATTACAAACATAAATTAAAATATGTCAAGTTATAATAAAAATTAAGAAATTAATAATCATGCATACGAATTTCAAATATAAATAAATTAAAAAATCAATCCAAAATTTTCACATTCGATCAAATAATAAAATCAAATAAAAAATTATTAATCAAAAAATTGAATCAAATAAGTAAAAAAAAAAAAAAATTTTAAAACAATTAAATTCTTAATCAATTAACCATAAATAATTAATTAAATAACAAAATCAATTTGAAATACCTACAACATTACTTCAATCAATCATGCGAACTATAGAATCAATACAATTATAAATAAATAAATATAAAAAAAATGAAATCAACTCAACTACAATTCACGAATTATTCATAATTAATTACAAATTACAAAATTATTGCATTTCTTATTTCTTTTCTTACACTTTGTATTGTACATGTAGCAAAATCAATATTGAGAAAACATTTGTTGTACTTATTACAAGCTCTAAAGATAAAGCAGTTTTGGGCATATTTAGTTCTAGTTTTAGGTATATAAAAAAGGGACTGGTTACGTGTATTTACTATGGGACATCTAAATAATACATTGCTTACTAAATAAGGTGAATCGACAAAATTATGGAGCAACTTAAATAAAAATATTTGATCTCTCTCCAATCGACGATTTTCTAAGGAAGGAATATACAGAATGTCTTGATGGTGCGGCAAAGCTTTGTAATTTAAATATTTCATAAATTTATGATTAATTTTTTCCAACTGTTCAACATGAGATTTATAGAAAGGATTCCATACGGTTGAGCAATATTCCAGGATAGATCTTACAAAAGAATTATAACGGAGAATAATTGTCCTGACATTTTTAAAATCTCTTCCCACTCTTAACACAAAGCCAAGCATTCGTAATGCTTTCGCAGTAATAAAATTAATATGCGGCTTAAACGTTAATTTACTATTGATGTAAATACCCAAGTCTAGCACCTCGGTAACTCGTGTTATTGTCTCCTGAATAAGTTGGTAATTAAATTTAACAATATTAGTCTTACGAGAAAAAGACATAACATAGCACTTTCTTATATTCAGTAATACATTTTAAGTTAATACATTTCGTTCCGATAATGCGCTGACGATATGTTAACGTCGCGAGATATTGATAGTGTACGAGTAAATTTACGATTATGACTTTTTCCGCCGACTATAAACACCCGACTAGTGGATCTATGATGAACCGTAACACTTGTTTATTTCGGTAGCCTCGTATACATACATTTACATTTTGTTGAAAATTTATTAAATTTCAAAACAATCGATATTAATAAGTTGAAATAGTCCAGTGGATAGAATAAGGAAATCGACACCGGTCGTGGATTCAAAACAATCCGAACCTAAGTTTAATATTGAAAATTTGTATTTAATATTAAGCTCATGCTCAGCGATGATTGTAAATATTATGACGAAACTGCATACACCCAAGAAATTGTTAGTCAAACCACAGTGAAGCAACTTTGCGGATTAAGCTCTAATCCTTTTTAACACGCTTTTATTAGCTTGATCTGTATGTATGTATGTAACGGAATCTTCCAACGTAATTTTCACTTATTCCAAGAAGTCTGATTGACTTGAATTTACACAGGGTCAAGAGCCGATGACAATGTAATAATTTAAATAGTTTGTCTCATTATCCTAGCTAGGACACTCAGGATTAGCTATTTTCCATATCCGATACCCGGTAATGTCTTTGTAAGCACCAGGGTGCCTACTAATATCGTCACATCTAATTTTTTTTTATTACAGCAAAGTAAAAAAAAAAACTAAAAACACACTTTTTAACCGAATTCAAAAAGGAAGGAAGTTTTCAATTCGACTGTATTTTTGTTTTACGAGTATGTGTTGTTACCTAATAAAATAGCTTATATTGATTTTGATGATTCTTTTTAATTTCGAAAGCTAGTGCTTGTCATGTGGTCTCATTTAAATTAAAGCGAGACCTGACGAGTAGTTTTTGAGTTATTCCTTAATAATGCGTATTTATAATATATCAATAATACTTAAATATATTATACTGATTCTATTTTTTTTAAGTCGATTAAAAACAGTTTAATCAAAACTTATTAAAAATATTATATAGTTAATAGAACTAAAAAATATAAAATTAATAATAGTTTTAAAAAAAAAACTAAAAAGAACACACTTTAATGGAAAATCAAACTAAAAACTTTAAATAAATTTTAATTTTAAATTAAGAATAGTGTGATTAACATAAAGATTTATTTTATTGTAGGAACGCGGGGGGTGCTTGATGTTTACTGTTATAATATTTTATTGAACGATATTGTTAAAAGTAGAGCCATTAAGGAAATATTTTAAAAAGCATACCACGCTTTTCTATAATAAAATAAATATTTATGTTAATCGCGCTATTCTTCATTTAAATTTATTGAAACTTTGAACATCATTTCATAATAACAGAATTACTCTAATTAACTACTAATCTACCGTCCGGTTTTGATTCTGCTTCTCTCCTATAAGTGGTAGCATAATGTTTTGAAGCCTTCAGGATACCTCAATATACAAACTTTCTGTCACAAATCCGAAATAATAAATTAGAGTAATCGATCAAATTATAACAGCAATTAAATCTTTACTGCGTTGGCTATTAAATAAACTTTAATACCTTCAAAACGTTGCGATTTATTTTGTATTTAGGTTACGCAAATTCGATAATTGAATTTCGCTCAAAGTTCAAGTGGGCAGTTGCCCATGTGCCTTCACTACTACTACACAATAATATTTATATCGTAATCTTAAAAATGAAATGATCTAAAAAAAATTGTAAATATAAACTCAAAAAATACTTTTTCGAGCAATATTTACTATATGTCCAGTTTGTATATATACCTGCGTATAGTTTAAGCACAGTCAAACTGACTTCTGCTTAGATATGTAAATGTATTAATAATACATATATATATAATAAGGAATAAGGAAAACATCGTATAAGAAACCTACATTTTTTGGAAGAAATTCCAATACATACTCGTATTCATACGCCAATCATAATATAACATATAACAGATAACATAATAATCATATAACAAAGCCATGCGGTGGCAACTGTGGGACGTTTATAGGATTTTGCAGATCAATAGAAGATATATTATCTACGTGCTTTACAAAAGGAAAGGTGGACTAAGCGTGTACTATGTACAAACGAAGGCTTAATTTAATAGGAGGCGGTGATTAGGTTTCTAGTCACGAACCTTTAATGCGTTACAATGGATAAAGTTTGCCAGCGGAACATTCAAATGGCGTAATTTACGAGTTTCAGAAACAATCCCGATATCTCATTTAGTATTAGGTTCTCATTTATTTAAAATCAGTAATAAATTGTCTATTTACTTATTATGACAATAATTAGTTTTATTTTTGTTATGATTTTCAAATTTTATGAATCAAAATAGTTAAATTAAATAATAGAGTTAATATATACCAAAGAAAGATTTGTTTTTTAACCACCGATCTAATTAAAAACTCCAAAACTGTTAATCTTAATATTTATTTAATTATTATTTTCTCTAACTAAGTAAATAAAATATATACCATCATCAATAATATATCATCCACAAACAAAGTAGACTGAAACAAAATGCTCTACGACTCATAGTAGCAACACAATATTCATAAGTGTATATATATATACACTTATGAATATATACATAGTTCTATTAACGCCGATGGTCGCGGGTTCGATCCCCACTCGAAACGGGGACGGTTCTTGTCTGATTTTTTGGGTCTCCTAACCGTGCCTAGGAAATAATCTCAAGCCGCGGGTCGCGGCGCTTACGATAACAACACCTTATAACGATATTATTCGCCAACCCGCAATGAAAAACAACCCCTTCTCCCATGTGGAGAAGAAACTTTCCACCAGTAAGGGATTTTCAGATTTCTTTTTTAGTTGAGTTTAGTTCATTAATAAATATTAAAATTGTGGTGGACTTTAAATATTTAACAAGAAATATCATAAGTGCATATATTTAAGGATAAGAAGTGACATCGTCATTCGACAATTCCCATTCGATAATGGCTATCTGCAGCGCACTGCAGCAGGAAGTGACGTATACTGCGGTACGATAAAACACCTCCGTTAAACGCAAGCGATCAAATGTGTCCTTGGGACGATCACATTACAATACATACATCATAAACGCGTTTAAACATTAAATTAAAAATTATTATTTCACATTCACATCCTTTAAGTGATTGATTGTTACAGTTGATTTTCATCATTATGAATACGAATAGAATTAAATCGGTTGTATTAAAATATAAAAGCTATACGTTATTGTTTGAATCGATTTGAAAAAGTTACTTATTATTTTAGCGTTCGAATAATACACGCTATCAGTCGTTTAACATGAAAAATAGAAATAATAATTTGATTTAAATTTCTTTGTATGTAACTATCAAAATAAAAAAGGTTTTTTTATACTTTAGATTTGATACAATTTCTCGTTGTTATTATTTTAAAGATAATACCGTTATTTACCTACTAAAAAGAAAATAGAAAATATAAATATTTTTTTTAAATTTTTTTTTTATATTTTGTTGAAATTTATAATTAATGTGTTTTATAAATCAGCTTCTAAGTTCGCTTCTGCAATATCTGCAAATGAGGTTATACCTGTAATTTCGTTAATACATTGACTAGATAATGATTTAATTTCACAGTTCTTAAACTAACTAAATCAGGGGAATAGAAAAGAACTTTTATTTCTTGCTAGCTAAAAATACGTTTACGTTTTAATAACATTTATTCTATAATATAATGTCAACTAAAGTCTAGCATCGTTAACATTTTAAGTTCATGAACTTAGTAAAAGTTACGCTCGCATCTTAGAATTTCAATAAAGGTCATTTAATACATGAGTATCACGAAATAATATATTTATTATTTCTTAATCTACATACATTCATAAATAATGATTTGAAAAATTGTTTTTATGTTAGACAACCTGTAAATTGAGAAATATAAATGTTATAAAACTTATAAAGCTATATAAAATATCACGCTACGTCATATGAGCGAAACATTCGCCATGATTGTTAATCAATCTAACGAGTATTAAAATCGAAAGCGCGTGAAACCGCGAGAAATAGCTATTTTTATAGTAAATAAAACTATAAGGGAAATTTCTATACGTACTGTAAACTCTTTAGATTGGGTTGGGATTCTTAGTTGCTGCAGTGTGTTAATACGTATAACATGTTATGATATATGCATGACTGAATCGTGGCAAAAAAAATTGTATGAGTTTCAAAGTAAGCAAATGCTAACATAATAAAATCAAAGTAGTAAGTAACTGTACAAAAAATAATATAATTAAAGAATTATATATATATATATATATATATATATATATATAGTATGTCCTCATGTTCTACACTTGTTTATTTTTTACGTCCCCCCTCGACTGCCTCGTGGTGTTATTAAACCTTTTCATGTTATGTTTAGAAAAACGATTCTAGGAGCGAACTCCACTGTACTAAAATGAGCCATTGCAATTAATAAAAATCTCTTTTTGTATTTTCAGCTCTTTTATTAGTATTAAAAAGTATTAAAAATTAGTATTTAAAAAGAATGTTTTGTATCAACTTCTACAAATAGCAAATAAAAAAACATGACGGTTTTTTTTAACTTGGTAGGTATACTTAGGTATAGTTTGTAAAGCATGGCGTGCTTACCTTAATACAGATTTACAATTTACAGATATTATATATAGTATACACTATGTATGCAAACTTCTGGTATGCCTTAAATATATAAAATAAAAATAAATAAATAAAACTCGTACTGCCGAAAGACTATCAGTGACTTGATCAACAGCAGGTAAAACAGGCCTTTAAGCCAAAGCTTAAAAGCTGAAACAAATTTCAGCAAACGGTTAAATTGGACCTCAGTGGAAACAAAAATATAATTAATATTTTAAGTGTTGTTTTAATAAGGAAGAAATAACAAAATATTACCTACATTCAACAATGCTCAATCAAAAACAGTTCAAAGTATTTGTCCCAATCAGGAGACGCCACTTCAACAGCACTTTTGCGTGAATGGTTAAATTGCTTAAAAATTCCTGTTTGAGAATACGTGCTAATTAACATAACATTATTTTTAATGAATATTATTTATTATATAGTACTATAACTTGCTGAAAAAAAACATAAAGATTGAATTTCACAAAACAAATATATTTTAACACTGGAATAATGCTTAATGTTTTCACTTCATCAATTAAAAAATATGCAAACCTGATGATTGGTTGTTATTCTCTTTGCTATTGAAACACAAAATAAATCAGTGTTATTAGTTATTTCTATCTATTTATATTAAAATATATTTATTTTGTTATTTTTTTTTAAATTGACATAGTTTTAACTATATCCCTTTTTAAAGTTGAATTTATGAACGATTTTATAAAGCTTGTATCAGATTAGATTGAAATGTTAACTATAAGCCTATTCAGTATCACTAAGGCGAGATTAAACAAAACATCTCGGGGAGTGATGCTCAATCGTAGTAAAAATGTCAAGCGACGTTTAATCATGACGCGTCGCTTTCAAAGTCAACAATCCTTAAAGCTATCCAATATAGCTGTTTAATTATACTTTGTGTCAAGTCCTCCCCACGCTCTTTCACTTTTAAATGAATTCTATAGATTTAAACGATGTAAACAAGTTTAAATTACAAAAAAAAAAAATTTAAAATAAGAAGAAGAACGAAATTTTCAATATAATATTCGCTTCAATTCGACATCTTAAGTTTCTAATTGTAAGTTTTAGGTATAAAAATCAGCATGTTTTATTTTTATAGGTGTTTAAGAAAATAATTAAACCTCTGTATTGCTATTTTATGGAATTTACCTACACATTCGTATAATGAATAGTCGAAGTTAAATTGGATTTAGAGCGCGAATCAGAATCATAAATGTCAACATTCTCATTTTATTTAGGAACTCGGGTTCCGACGTGAAACTCACGAAACCACATTTCGGGCTCCTTTATTAATTTCGTTTAAGCGCGATTGCTGCTCCAATCAACTAGAAACAATTTTACCCCTTCTGCGATAAGCAAACGATTTTTACTCGAACGATTTTAAAGGCACTAAAAATCTATCGTTGAAGAGATAATATTCCTGTCGAATTTTATATTAACATTCTCACATATATCTCTATTTAGTTGTTATTTAGTTATTTTTAATTGTAATTTTTAATAAGTGTTATATTATTGAATATTCTTATTTGAATCGATACCCCTACACCATCCAAACTTACACCCGTATAATCGAATTTACCGTAAAATATTTTTGCCGCTCTGCTTCGTAATAAATGAAGCAACACCCAAATAATAATAGCAAATAAAAAAAAAAAATTGTGTGTGTCAGCTCCGACGCACGACTGGAGTTTACTCCTTAAGTACGATTGTCTAAACATACGCAAAAAGAGTTTATCCAACTGAAAATAAGATTAATACCATATGAAAGGGTAAATTAACAAATTAATGAAAATAATATACATATATAAATATATATTTATTCATTTTATATACATTTATTATAACTAATCGGCGAAATATTTTACATTAAACTTTTCACAATAGTCAATTTCAGATGTGCACAAATATTTCATTAGGAATGTTGATAAATTATGTAATTATTATTATCTGACAATTATCATTTATTTTTTAAATATTATTTTTCAATATTAATTAGAGCAACATTACTTTCGCACACCGAAAAAGTAACGAGGTCATTCATCAGTAGATTTTACCTCTCATATTTTTCTCATACCGGGCGCCTTATATATGAAAATCGATTCTTAAGGAGTAAACTCCAACATGATAGTTTTTTTACCTAGGTAGGTATACTTAGGTATAGTTTGTAAAGCATGGCGTACTTATCTTAATACAGATTTACAATTTACAGATATTATATGTGGTATACACTATGTTTACAAACTGCTGGTATGCCATAAATATATAAAATAAAAATAAATAAATAAAACTCTGAAAAGAAAGAAGAGGAGGGAGGGTATTTGTGATACCTAACTGTTATTTGTGCGCAAGCAATCACAGAAAACAATTGACTGAATACGCATATGGGTTTGATTTGGTAATAACTTTCCACAAACAAATCATTCAATCCTTTCCATCGACACGGACGCAATATCCGCATCGGACTAGCTATTGAGTTAAATTGTAGCACGAATGTAGGTATATATTGTTAGGTAGCTTTAGTTTTATAATTTTTTTAAATAATACATATTAGTAAAACAGATCTTGTAATCCTCTACAAACCAAACATAAAAAAAAACTCGTTAACTCTAAATTATTGCAGAACTTAGTAGACTAGGTAAATTTTCAAAAAGTATAAAGCATAAATTACCTAATACTGTATAAAGACAGCTCCTTTATTTCTCAGAAGAAAACGGTATAGAATCGAGGGAACTTTAGAAACTTTCGTGTCTTTATTCTCTAAATTTATTGTCACTGATATTGTTAAACGACTGTAACTCAACCTGACAATTACAAAGACAACCCTAATTTACAAACACACGTGATGCTCGCTGGAGGAATTTAATAACGAAAATGTATTTCGCCACCCTTGTTACCAAGACGCTGCAATAAATTACGAGGGTATTATTTCATTAATTAAATCGGCGAACCAATCCTCCAGGCAAATGTTTATTAATTAAGCTTCAAAATTAATTTATCACAGCGGAACAGACAAGTTATATTTAAATATTCTTATACATTCATAATTGGATTTGTAATATGTCTCTTAATTCTCTCTCTAACATGCTATTATATTATTTACATTTATACCTGATAAAAATGAATTACATATTACAAACTATAAAGACAAACTTAAAACGCTTCATGGAATATAGAAATAGTTAAATTTGTTTCCTCTAGTTATACGATTTTGATAGCACATTTACTTGACTAATGAGAACTGTTTACTTATAATCAAAAAGATTATAATATTTTCGACACTTAACGATATCTTCGTCGCTTTATATTAAAATATTAATTTACTCGGCAGGTCGAGCGATAGAGCGCGTGTGCGCAGGTGCTGATGGCGCCGGCATGGTGTCGGCGGCGCGCGCACTGCTCGCCTCCGTCACCAGAGTACTGCTACTAGCCGACATGGTGGTCGTACGGCAACTACTCCTCGCTAAAGATAAGGTACTGTATTGTACTGTACTGTATCTGCCGGTAAACTACTGAACGAAGGCCACTTCTCATTATAGAAGGAGAGGTGGAGCTTAATCCACCACGCTGCTCCACTGCGGGTGTGCGGATAATATCCCTACCATGAGTAACGATAATTACCAGGTGTGCATGACAACAACCGGGACCAACGGCTTTACGTGCTCTTCAAGGCACGGTGAGGAAACCCACAAAGAAATACACCCAGACCGGAAACAAATATTACCTTATACCTTCGAATCGTCATTTTACAAATTAAAACTTTACAGTGATTATTATTACCGATTCGGAATGTAGATTCTGCAGCGAAGAATCGACAAGAAACTCCGCAGTCACTCTTGTGAAAATAATATATAAACCGTGTTTTGAAATTATCCGCCAACCCGCAGTGGAGCAGCGTGGTGGATTAAACTCTAACCCTTCTTCTATATGGAGAAGAGGGCCTCGCTCAGCAATGGGTGGTTTACATGCTGATACAGATACGGATTCGAGTCTCTGATTAATCACTATTTTCATAGTTATTCACGCCTTTTTATAAAATAAAGTTAATATATCTCATATAACTTAACTACTATTATTTTGTATGCGGGCAGGTAGCACGATCATTAGATCGTTTAGAGTCAGTATCCAACTTTGCCGAGTTCGTTCGTGCCTTCACGGAGTTCGGAGGAGGGATGGTGGAACTTGCAAGACTAACAGCAGAAAGAAGAGCCGACCTTCGAGATGAGAGGAGAAGAGCACAAGTGGCCGCTGCGAGAAATGTCCTCGAACGGTCAACTTTAATGCTCCTTACCTCGTCCAAGGTATTGGTGGTAAATAAAAAAATGATATCTCGATTTGTATAAAAAACAAGTAGGTAGGTATTAAAAACAATATTTATATTCTCACGCGATAACGTTTTCGAAACATAGTAGAGTAAATGTAGTGAACATTTCAAACCATTACATTTTTCTTCTTTCGCCTCGAACGATCTTATTTATATTTACTTTAAGAGCTATGATTACTGGGCGACAGTTTATATTATACCGTTAAATCAATACTATGGAACCGTAATTTACATAAATGGCTGTACATAAATTTCGTATTAAAGTGTGAGAGTGAATTAAGCCCGTCTTAGGGTAGCCTTGCCCATCTATTATTATGCAGGTTTTGCGCCAATTCCACACCCGCACTTTGTTTGTGACTCGGTTTATAGACTGATATTTCTCTTTTTGTTTTATAGTTGAAACTGGAATTTATACGAGTATATATTCTGAATAGTCTTATTATATAAAATTCACATAAACGTTGCAAAGTTAAACCAATTTTATATAATCTATGTGGAGAGTTGGCGGAAAATTTCTCGTCACGCCAATTATTTATATGTTAAGTAATTAAAAAGAAAACAAAAATGACGATATATAAGTATATATGTAAAATACCTTTGAAACAAAATTGCGGCATTTGTTTCATTGCCTATATTTATGAGTCGCAATGTATACCTAAACACAGCCTTATTATAATAAATCCACTCTCATCCTCTTCTTTTTATTCAAAACACGATGGAAATTTATCTTAAGTAAATTATTTTTTGGATTACTTATTGATACACAGTTAGCCGGTTCACAGACATAGTATACACGCATTTTCTTTGAAAGATTAGATATTAATAATATTTATTTAAAATACATAACTTCATTCATCTTTTTTTTTTTTCTTGGTTTTTTTTTTTTTTTTAAGATCCCAATACATTACAATTAGTTTAAAGTAAAAAATAATATGAGTAGATACCACCAGTTCAGTTATATTTTTTGCAATTGCTAAAATCCAGCAAATAATAATACACTAATATTTCAAACATATAATTATTTAATATAGGTGCTTTGGCAACGACAATTGGGTTTTTTTTAAATCAAATTTTCTCACAAATCATACTATATATACTCACAAAGGTCGACTTATATTATATATTACACTCTATAAACAAATGTAGCATTTGTTTAGTTACACATGCCCATTATTCTTTTTTATAATTTAAAATATTTAAAAAAACGTATTTAATTACACCTTTTTTGATAGAAGCGGTACTTTGTTTAATCTAACTTTAACATATTATATAGTAACTAGCTATGAAATCTTTAAAAATTTAATTAATTCTAATAATCGAGGGTTTATTTCTTTTACAGAATAAACGAATCCGCAACGAGGCTTTGACACAGCCTCAGCTTACGTAATTCATGTTATCCTATCGTAAAACGACAGTTCCGCAACAAAGATTTTATACGATTTCCATATATTTAACCATTCTTACTTTTATATATTAGATATTTCAAATAACAATACAACTTCCGTCTTTATTATTTTGAATATTATATATAAATTATTATTGATACGGTATCAAATAATACTGATTTTTTATAAATAAAACAATAGCTTTTTTTTTTTCTATAATGTAATCAAAATGTTTTAACCCTATTTTGTTTATATATATAATTTTTTATATATATAATTTGTTTGTAAGTTATTAATTATTTTATTACTTTTAATTAATCATTATAATGTAATACAAAGAGGCCTCAGTAAAATATAATATGTTTAATGCAGACCTGTTTGCGGCATCCGGGCTGTGCATCCGCGCGGGAAAACCGGGACACGGTCTTCTGTCAGATGCGACGCGCCATGGACCTCATTCATTATGTGGTGCGAGATGGCCTTCCGGGGCACGAGGAGCAATCCCATGAGGTCTGACTTAATATTTTACTTACAAACATATTAAGACTATCACAATCAGCAAACATAAATAAAATCAGTTTTTTTTTCTAATATATACAGAAACATGTTGTTCCAATTCAGTCTTATAAAATATATTTTTTTTTTGATTTTTTTAGTATACATGTATTGAAATTATAGGCAATGACGTAAAATTAGTCTTCGTAAACAAAGTATATGATGCACTGAAAATGTATCAATTTGAAATATTACCTTAAAATTTGTATTATAGGTATTGGCTGCTTTCCAATGTAATAAATTTATAATTATTTCTACAATTTATGGAACATATCACGAATTATACTACTCATAAGTTAATTTAAGATATCGGCTATCCGCAACCGTACTAATGCAATTGTAACATTCATGACAAATGCAAATAATAATATTCAGAATTCAGACACAAAGGACAATGCATTTCAAGCTTGAATTTATGCGGTCAGGAACAATAGGAAATGTTTTATTTTATTTAAAATGTATTTAATATAACTCGTAAACGTACATAAAACTCCCGTTAAATAATAAATGATGAATGTTTTGTATTGTGAGCAATGCTAATGCTAATTTGTACCTTCAACAATTTTTAGTTTCTAAAGCAAAATATAATAATTAATAATATCAATTATCCAGTTGACAAGGTAGTCTTTATGTATTCGTAAATATGTATAAAACATACTTTTATTTTTCCTATATTTATCACTTTTTAATTACTATCGATCATCTCATCAAAACTTACTCGAACCTTTTTATTCTTAATTGAATATCGAGAACGTGTTTAATTCTTATTATATTCATTATACTTTTTAAAAGACAGTTCTCCATCATTGTTGAAAATAAAAGATTCATTGACTTGTTTAATAGTAATAATAATCATCAGAACAAACAAGAAGTATTGTCATCACAAGGTCTACCGCGTTATTTTTGTATAGAGACAATATCAATCCTCAAAGAAACAGAAAACATTGCCAAATAAATGGTACTAAGTCTTTATATACTTTAACCTTTTTAAGAACATGCAACTCACCATTAATATGTCCAACTATGCAAGAATTGTTGACAAAATTCGATCCTCATATTACATAGTAAAGTTCATTGGCTTATTACTAATGAGTATGCAAAGATTATGTACACGTTAACTTAATTAGGTAGTAAATACGAGGGTGGAAAATATGAACCTATTTATAATTTCTTAAAGGTTTCGTAAGTTAAATAAAAATACTTTCTTTTAAACTTTTGCCGAGTATGATGTTATTAACCTCAGTTCATGTGTATTTTTGTAGATTTACTTAAAAGATTACAAAATTGAAACGAGTAAAAATTCGTTCTTCATTTTATTATATTTTATACCTCTATTATCATAACTTATGACCACATCGACGCCTGTACTTTAGTGAAGTCCTGTATCAGGTAACATAGATACGGCGTTCATCCATGCATATAATATAATGAAATTATTACTGGTCAATGTATGTACTAGGGTTGCCAACCGTACTATAATAATTAATGTATAGTATTGTACTGTATTCCGGGACTCCGTAATACTATATTCCGCGAAAATACTATATTCCAGACTGAAATTTTCAGTAGAATAGATCAATGTTTACATTTTGCAACATTAAACTAATAAAATAAAATAAAAAGGTTCCGCCATTTTAGAACACGCCTTTCGTTGTTGTTCTTGTTACTAAAAACCATTGAAAAATCTACCTATATTTTTAGCATTAAATATAATTAAAGCATAAAAATAAAGTATTTAATTTTAAATAAGCAAATTTGTATATAGTATATCGACGACCGTTCTGGTGTAGTTGTGCGAGTGGTTGCCTCAACGCCGGCTGTCGCGGGTCGATTCCCGCTCGGGGCAAATATTTGTATTTGTACAAATATTTGTTTCCGGCCTAGGTGTATGTCCTCGTGGTTCTCCCCACCATGCCTCAGAGAGCACTTAAAGCCGTCGGTTCCGGTTGTTATCATAAACACCTAATAGCGATCGTTAATCATGATAGGGGAAAAAATTATATATGACAACCTTTTTCTCCTGTATGGAGGAGAGGCATTCGCCCAGCAGTGGGACGTTTATGAACTAATTCATTCATAAAATTATTCAAATCTATAGTTAAGTGATGATATCATGATTAATTAAAATAACACAGTCAATATTAACTATTTCATTACATTTTTTTAAAATAATACTTTAGTTTATATCATACAGTAAAAATTAAGTCATTACAATAAAATATAGAAATCTTAAAGCGGAATATAAATCTACTGAATTGATACGATAGCTTGACATTGAACTCATTTAGCGTTTTAAATTACTAGCCATCCCACAATAAATATCCTTTATCATATAATTGCAATACGTCGTAATGTACGAAAACATTTTGTCAATGGCGATAAATCTCTCCGTGCTTCCGACGGGCAATTTTAGTATGAGACGTGATTAAAATCTTCATGCTATCGCGATGGGCAGCCCCCAGACTAATCTACTATCTAATTACAATGTTCCAGAACCGTACAATTATAATCCGTAAGCAATAGCCCTTTATTTTCGTGAATAATACCGTAAACTATAAAATATCTATTGCCTAAGCCGCAAATCTACTTATGCAATATCCTAAAAAATATTTATATTCTATCTTGTGTATCTCTATTTCTTTTTGCTTACTAAGGCTCTATATAAAATTTCAATTTGTTTTGTAAACGACTCTACAAACAATGTATAAGGAAAGAAGGGATTTTTAAACGTAAGTATGCTAAATTAATGATTTCTCAATTCTCATAACGACCTCTGCTGTAATCCTAAACTTTTGTTTTCCTCTTGTTTCTCCGTTCTAACTTGATGAACTTAAACACGATTTTCATTTCTCTTGTAGTTGCAACCTTTCTCGGATAGTCATGAACAGGTACATTAATTAAATGTAGGTAGACGAGTGCCTTTTCCTCTTAAAGCGTATATAATTATATAATATGCATTTTATTAGTTCTTCAATAACGCTTCCTTTGAAAAAACTTCTTACTCATTAGAACTTTGATTGAAATATTTTTTCTCATGCCTTCAGAAAACGGACCTAAAATTATATTAAAAACACAATTTCTAACAATAAGTAAATATTTTTACTTAGTTTAAGTAATATTTCTATTGGCATGAGAAAGGATAACTTTAATTTCAGCACTTAATCTATAAAGCTTTAACTTTATATTACATATATCAATGAAACTAAATTAGGCATTATATTATATGTATAACACAAAAAATTTATTTGCTACGATCACGCTAAAGTCGCCTAGGATAAAGTAGATTGCTTCAAATTAGTTTCGCGTAAGCAACAAACTCATGTCGAGTAACGACAAAGTATGTACCAAGCTTCTTATGCAGCTAACACCACCAACTTATTTACAGCATAAGAGTACGCATTTTTATAATTCGACGTATACACATCACTTTCATATCTATAAATCACATAAACATAAAATTAAAAATCGATTTCTTTAAGAATGACATACGAAATTTCTAACGGTTTGTATTATCATACAAAACACCTATGTATTATAAAATCAAAGTTATGTCTTAAAATCATTTGACTGAGTCATAATTTTTTAATTATAAGTAAAAAATGTGTTAGAAATGTTAAAAACGATCGCCAGGCTGCGCAATGGGAGGCGGGTACAGCGTTAGGCGCGCTACGCGGTCTCTCGACGCAAGTACGAGCAGCGCGGGCGCGGGGCGGCGCGGACGCAGCGAGGAGAAGAGCGCTGGCTGGCACACTTAGAGCTCTCGTCGAACGAACACACGACTTCACCGACTCGGCTTATACCTCACACGAGCACAGACAAAGGATACTTGCACTCGCGGAAAGAATAGCTTACGAGCTCGAAAGACTTGTCGCAGTCGCTGTATCATTAGTGAGGATATTTTATATTGTATTTTATTATAATTTCATACTATTAATTTATACTTGCTTTATTATTTTGCTGATTATAATAAATATGTTTCGTAAATGTTAAAGAAAAACTATAACATTAGGAAGAACAAGGTGGTAGTGGAGCAGCTCTAGAAAGTGCGTGTGCTGGAGCTACTAGTGCAGCATCCGAACTGGAACGCGCGCTTGTTGCTGCAGCGAGGGAACAAGCCCGAGACTTATCTTCACTTACAAACGAGGCGAGGAAACTTGCCTCCGACCTTGCACATATAGGTATGTTTTCTTACATTAACAATGCTTTTATAATTCCTTTGGTGGTATAATATGATTATAGATGATGGTAACCATATACATATATGTATTATGTTAGATTTTTTCTACAGAAACCTAGTTAAAAGTACTGTTAAAAAGTATTAAATTTATCATAATTCTTCATGAATTTCAGCTAGTTCCTGTGGTGAGAGAGAATCAGATAGACTGCACAGTATAGCGAGCCAGCTGCACGAGCAACTAGATCATATAATTGAGGTAGGTTATATTTTAGAAGTTGTGCCAACGATATTTATTTTTTTTTATTAAAAGTAAGATCATATACAGGTTTGCAAATTACTGAGACACATAGCGATGTCGGAAACGTTACAAGTTAGCGCAAAGTTTGCTGAGATAAACTTGCGGATATATGGGCCACAAGTGGTGACGGCAGCGCGGACTCTGGCGGCGCACCCGAACAGTTCGGCGGCGCGCGAGAATCTCGATGTGTTCGTCGACATGTGGGCGTGGCTGCTCGCGGACGCAGCGCGACTCGCTAAGGAGCTACTTGACTTGACTAACGAAAGGCCTGACAAACAACAGTACAGTAGCCTACCGAGGCCTGGAGTGAGTAAATATGACAATACGCATACATAAATAAATTAATTATAAAAAATTTCTACGTGACACGGGAGGGAATTGAGACATTACAACCTCAGATTTTTATTAAATAAAGATCCGGGTTGCAATGTATCACTTCCCTCCCTAGTTACGTAATATACTATAAATCATATCATGTTAATGCGGATATAAAATTAATAATTTTACTATGATTAAACAGAAACATGGAACGACAAGTAAACCCTTAAAAGCGGTACGATTAGATTCCGACGAACAAGCGAAGATTGCCAAATCGGGCTTAGAAATGAAAATGATGTCCTCTGAGATGGACGCGGAGACAGAAAAATGGCAAGGTGCCGACGAAAACAACGACATTGTGAAGAGGTTTATGAAATTATTTCTTTTTACGTTTTTAAGAAAAAAAATATTGTATAATTATTTTAAATTAATTTTTTACACTTATATAACACGTATTAATCTAACGAAATGTTTTTATTTTATTTTATTTTTTTAGGGCAAAAAATATGTCTTCCATGGCCTTCGCTATGTACCAGTTCACCAAAGGTGAAGGTCGCCTCAACACTACACAAGACCTCTTCACACAAGCTGAATACTTTGCGGAAGAAGCTAATAGATTGTATAAAATCGTTCGACAGTTTTCCTATCAGGTAATTTTTTTTTTTTTTTTTGTTAAAAACATCAAAAATATCAACATTATTTATACTAATCAATTTTTTACGTAAAGGTGCCTGCTGGAACAATAAAAAAAGAGCTGTTAGAACATTTAGATAAAGTCCCGACCTACGTTCAACAACTCCAGTTCACGGTGAAGGAGCCGACGGTAGGCCGTGCAGCTACATTTAGCAAAGTCGATAACGTCATTCAAGAAACCAAGCATCTTATGAACGTCATAAGCAAAGTCGTCACTACGTGCTTCGACTGCGCAAATAAGGTGATCTATAATACCTACGTTCTTCTGTTAATAAAATTACAACCTTTTTGAGCAACACATTGCACATTTTAAAAATTTAGACAATTTTATAGGAAATATAAAGATTTTAGTGCATTGGAACGTAATGTTCCTTAGGTACCTTTGCCGTGGGAGAAGAGTGTGGGAGTGATTAAAAGGCACCCGAGTGTTGCACCCGTTAAGTACTTTAAAGATTATATTTCGTTCATGACTGTTAGACTTACGGGGGTCAAAAGTGTATTTACCGACCACAGATTTATTCTTGTCTGAAAATTTTTCTTTTCATTTAATTGTTTAGTGCTAAAAATAAAAAGCTTACTGTTTAATAAACAAGAATAAATCTTCTTAGCAATTAGTTTATTTAGATTGGTATAGTAATAGAACTCTTAAATTTTATCAAAGTCCCATTTCAATTAATTGTATATTATACTGATTTTTTGTTTCTGTTTTCCTATCGCCTAACTCTGGGTGGTTCCCAACACTCAGGGTCTTATACCGTTGGACAAAGCGATAAACAAAACCTCAACAAATACAAGGGGCGATTCGGTCTGTCTCAGTCTTGCACTTTCAAAAACACCAATATTCATGTAACTCTGTGTGTAACTGTGTATGTAGTCACTTAAGCATGCGTTGTGTAATTATTCTTGAGAATCATTATTCGTATAGTAAAATGATTGTTCTTAGTAAATATTTCTTTGTGATTTTTTCTGGTTAAATTCATGAACAAAAGTAAGCTAGAAAGCTAGTCAAATTATTAAATCAATTTCCATATCCCGACGATGAAACAATAAAAAATACATGATAACATTCCCGGCGAAGGATTAATTTCTCACCCCCAATGACGAAACGTATTCTACAGACTGTACTACTTTACTGAGCTTCGCTTTTTATTTCTTGTCCCTTTTAAGTTTCTTTTTATTTTGGTAATTTCAGTACTCCCTCTGTATGCCCGAGAGAGTTCCTATGCATTGGAAGCCAAATTTGCGAAAAGCATCCACATTTAAGAGTGAAAATAGTGTTTTAAATGGATAATGTATGTATTTGTGTGGATTGAAGTTGTTGGCTTTGGCGTTTAACAAAGTTTTTAACCTCTGCAATAACTTACTTTAACATGAATATATTGAAGTCGTGGTATTTTACGAAATTAGCGTAGAAATGTTTGATGGTGTATACGATAGTTGATACTGGATGTTGTTCATGTGATGTTGCAAATAATAACTTACTTTTAGCTTAGAATCTGTGTGACTATCATTAAACTTAAAGTTTATAAAGTGCCACTAAGACATTTTATAACTTTAAGTCATACGCTATATACTTTATGAAGTTAACTGCTAGTAACATCAGCCCATAAGTTGGCGCTGCTATTGAAAACTGTGTTTAAGACTAATTGGTCATAATAATAGTTGTTAATGGAAAGAAATATGTATACGTGTGCATGGTGTTTATTGTCATTTCAATGGGTGCCGTAGCGATGCCGTAGGCATCGGGTTCGGCTCCGGTATCTTTAATAAAACGCATATTATATTTGTAATGGAAACTTTAATATTAATAAGATTTCGTTAGATATCCCATTCAATAATAAGACTAAGGGTCTGTTTCACCAATTGCTGATAAACCTATTTGATGTATAACGGTATCCAACAGATAAAAGTAAATGTCATATTTTTATTTTTCACCATCAAACTCCACGCCTAAAGTACGCCTAAAGTTTTAGTTTATTAGTTCAGGTAAAACAAGCCCTAAGTACCTGTTTTACCTTCTGCTGATAAAGGTTATCAGTAACTTATGTGCGAGATAAACTTTATCAGCAACCGGTGAAACAGGCCCTACGCATAAATATGTATAATGTATAATTCTCTTTTCCTTACGTAATTGTCCATCAAAGGAATTAATATCTTAGATTACTATCATATTATATCTTTAGCGTTTTATTATCGAGCCGTAAAGCCTCCAACTCACATGCATAACAGCGACGACATACTAAAATATATTTTCTCATGCAGTACAAACTGGACTTCACCGGTCTCTCCGCTGCTGGGGCTGGCCGTGGAAGTTCACGAGATGAAGAGGCTTCGGGCGGGGGCACTGGAGACGCAAAGCCAGGGGGGAGCTCATCAGATACGGCCATGTGACAGTACGGCATGGGCCGGCGCGGCAAGGGCGATGCGCGCCGGACCAGGGTCAGCTTCCTCTTGTTTTAAGAAAGACGTCTTAAAACAAACTCGTCGCCTACGTCGGTGGGGCAAGCAGTGGAATGTCAGATGATTTGTCTTTGTTACCCTCGTCTCTCTTATATCAGTCCATCAGATTATTATTGAAATGAAAAATTATAAACGGTACTTGAAGAAGTTGATAAAACTGTCCGAACTTCGAGTGTCTCTCTATCTATACGTCAACTATAATATAAAATTGAATGAACAATTTAAATTTATAATCAGAAACTGAAAAACGACAAATATTTAGGTACAACATTTATAACAACAAAACGTACACAAAATATAAGAATAATTTAATTAATATAAAGAATAATTAAAATAATTTTATCAAAATATTTTAAAACTTCTAAATTTTTCATTTTTATAAAGTTGGTTTAGACAAAGAACACATCTACTTCCAATGTTTGGCCTGGGCGCCACATAAATAAAAATTAAAATTATTTTTTGCAAAAATACTATCAACTGGGAAAAGAAATCCATAACGATATTATTAAATGGATTCCTTGAAATGTGGAGGTTAACACGAGGGATATTTTTGTTATTTTATTGTTTATCCTAGTGGCGCCAAAACCGACATACAAGGCTGTTAATGTGTTAAATAACTCGCAAAAATATTGCGATTATTTGATGGATTACAGCTATTTAATTTTAAGATGGATAGTACGATATAGAAATAGGTTTATTAGACCACTTGCGACACACAAAAAGCGAAATATTTAAAATAAGATTATCTTTAGCTATGAGCGCAATCGTGCGAACGCGACGCATTTGGCTGTGGGTCTAACGTTATTATATATAACTATATAATAGTTTTATAATAAAGTAATTTCTATTATACGACTCGAACTTTTCACTATTTTAGATATTTTTAAATAAGTGATATAAACCGTTAATACACTCACGATCAGATTTTTCTCGTTATAGCGTATTCTAATAATAATGTAAGAGTGAAATCGTACAATAACAATAAATACGAAAACTTGTTACATTACAGTAATGTTACACATTGTTACATAAAATACGTAAACATAACACTGTGAAGCCTATTTTTATGTTATTCCATTTCTAGCTCGTAAAATATTTCCAATCTTATGTGTGTATTAATAAGTACATTGTACATATGTATATGTACATAGATTATCCCGGAACATGATTATTTATCTTTCAGATCGATCTTCACAATGCTCTTTCCGTGTTCCTGTTGCACTTGATTTTGGCTACAAAACATGCACGTTGGCTTCCTTGTTTTATTTTTATGTTCAGCGAATTTATACATGTAAGGTGACCAACTATTTTTTGTTCAAAAAGAGTACACTTTGCAAGTATTATATTAAAAACAAAAAAAATTGAAAAAAAAAAAGTTCCCAAACGGTCAATTTTTGAAAAAAAGTTATTGGACGACGAAAAAAAAAAAAAAAAAAAAAAAAAAAAAAAAAAAAAAAAAGGTCATCCACCATACCACCATTACCAATTCCAAAAAGTATTATCAATAATTATCGGATCGCACAAAATTATCGATAATTATCGATAATTATCGAATGAAAAATTATCGAGTACTTCTCAATTATCGATAATTATCGCACACCCCTACCACAGATTAGAATATAATATGTAGGTCAAGACTGTTGTTCAAATCACTGTCATAATATTTCATTAATAAAATTTAAATGAAATATTCTAAAAAAATGTTTTAGAAATACAAATGCGTATAAAATTATACAAATGAGTACTTTCAGAGTACAGGATTTGAAAAGAGTACGGTTTGCGAAAAAAGAGTACAAAACTCAGTAAATGAGTACAGTTGGTCACCTTAATACATGCTACGTCAAAAACATTCTACTTTCATACTACACATTATACCTATGCATTCAATGTTATCGCATATTAATAAATGTCTTCTTTTAATAACTTATGTATATACTTTAGAAAAAAAAAATCAAAATGCTAGTTTTGCCAGTGACGCGACAGTCAGTCATTGCATGATTGTGAATTTAAAAAAAATTTGTGTAGATGTGTGTTGCATGTGTGTATATGTACTAAATGTCGTACTTCATCTTTTCGACGGGAGGATGTTTAGTATTAAAATGGGGGAATATGACTCTGGTGGCTGACTGTACAGCTCCCACTTTGCCCACGAAACGCTCAGTGTTATATAGATCCGATGGAATCGAGGCACAAACGGTGACGCTATCAGGGAAAACGTACGTAATGTCGAATGTCAAATGAAAAAGTATAATTAACGATATATATTATTTTCATAGGGTCGTATGAGAGTGAACAATTTAATATAGTTTAATTTTTAAAACATATTAATTTGACATTAGACATTTGAAAGAATCCAATGAAGGTATGTGGACACGACATTGCACTCATATTATATTGCATGCTGTGTGTCTGCGGCTGCTACGCTCTGCTCTGCTACGAACATCGCTAGGCATGACAGCCATTGATAGCAGCAATATACAACATAATTTATGATAAATCGTCACGGCAATAAAAAACATATCAAACGTTGTAGATATTATCGTTTATGTTTTGTCAGAAACGACGAATCGTTATTTAGTGTTTAAGAATTTAGCATTATATATAAATAATGTACGAATACCGACGATCGTGCCTATTTAAATAAATTGCATCAGTACTTGTAAATTATTTAGCTATACAGAAACACGACGATATTTTTAGACATTCATATTTTTTTTAAAAGAACAAGTACAATGTCAATGTTAATAGATTAATAAAGTAAACAGTTATTTAATGGATTCCATAAATTCTTTCGATTCAAGACCGCCTACATCGTTTTCTTTTACTTAATATTTATTTTATTAAATGCAATTTATGTACACGGTGAAAGTACCCGCGTGTAAATACACTCGCCTCTTATTCGGATAACGAGAAATTAGAGTAAAAAACGCTAGTATCAATACATATTTTAGTATTAGATATTTATATTGTAAATATATGTGTAGTTTGTGCTCGGATTCCTCTATTAATGGTCTATATAACACTTTCTGTTTCTATACCCTATACTATCTTACATTGTTTTAAAATTTAAATGCTACACGTTTCTACTTTGTAATTCACTTTTATGGTCTAAATGTACCAAAATTGTTACGTAATGTTGTTAAAGATATAAATTTGTATTATTAATAAGATTATCTAATTTTCATTATTGTGCTATAGATCATTTAATAATCCTTTTAGATTTGTTATAATAAATAATAATATAAGGCTTACTAATTATAGTTACGATTAAACAATATTCGATTTTTTAAAGAGCTTGATGAAGCTTTATTATAAGAGTTGTGAATCGAACTAGTGGCCACGTAATTAGACTCGGAATATTAGAACATACCGCTTACAAACATTTATAAGAATTGTAAAAATATATAATTAATTTTCACAATCAGCTTGTAAAACATTTTCTTTTAATATTATCAATAAGAAAATAAGAAAAAGTATACACGATTCTCTACATTATGTTTACTGATTTTGTACATGTAATTTTTAAACTGATATATCGTAAAAATTATTTGACTTTTTATTAAATATATAATAAATCACATATTAATATTATGTACTTCGAATCATAATTAAATGTCCTATCTAATATTGGATATTATTTAATTCTATATTATTTAAAAGAAGTCATTTGGTTTTATTATCAAGTAAAAGAAAAAAGTAATAAAATGAACATTAGTTTGAAGAGGTTATGCACACCGGTATATAGGTATATATTATTATTATTGGTATATATTTTCATCGTCCATCTGATATATACAACAGTAGGTAATAAAAAGTTTGTTAATATAATTTGTTCATCTCGCGGATCCTATTGACTAGTACCATCATATACCTACTCAATAACGAAAAAAACTATAAACGTAATGGTACCTACATGGTTCTACGGTATGCGTGCATTTAAAACACAAAGCATTAAAAAGTTTCATGTAATTTAAATATAATTAATTAACTGCATTAGAAATCGGCACCAATTCGCGATGATCATTACTATTAATTTTACGAGTAATATCCGCAGGTAAACTGATAAATGTCGAGCTTTATAAAAAATATTAAATTTCATGAAAGTCGAATAGCATCGAATAGATAACCTACGTAGTTAATTTGTTGCTAAAATTAACGAGTTAATGATATATAACCCTCTATAATAATAAATTTGTCAAATGCAATAGCAGCCGTCGTGCCTCTTTTAATAGGTTATAATAAATCGATAGTAATCGCAAAGGCAATAATCGCACATGTTCACTGTTCTAAGAGTAAGAATATTTTTTAAATTTCATGTAGATGGTCAGAACGTTAAACGTCATTCCTAATGTTACTATGAATCTTTGAGGCTTTTAATACTATTACTATACGAATATTTAAAAAAAAAAACTTAATCAAACGTTTAAAAATATTATAAAACGTATTCAACATCCATCGCATTAAAGATAATATTATTTTACTGATAAGTATAGAGACTAGATTTACAGAGATTTGTGATATTAAAAAATACTTTCGAAAACTAGTACAACGTCCTCAATAATTTCAAAGTTTTTAATGTAGAAATTTTATTAGGAACAAAGAACACCAATAATAGTAATTAATATTTAATAAATAGTTTTATACATATAAACAAAACGTAGTTCGGGAGGTATGATGATAAAGATGCCTGCAAAATCTACAAACACTCAATTATTTTGATAAAATAACTGATTATAATTTAAAATAAAAATGATATTTTTATTTTGAAATAGTTATAGAGAAATAAAATAAACAACATGTTTATTAATTTAAAACCTACCTTAAAAAACACGTGAAAGTTTTGTCAAAAGAAAATCATTGCGATGGAATAATAAACGAATGAAAATTAAAATAAAAAAAATAGCCTTAAAAGATCGCTTCTAAATTAAGTAAAATGTTTAGATGCGGTGAATATAAGTTTTTATTCTTCTCTTATTATAACGTATTGTAAGCATGAAGGAGTAAACCCCCGAATACTTAAGTTGTAAATATTCGTAATTATAATAAAATCAAATAAGTGATCTTAATTTATGCGTACTTATTAATATATTATAAAATCGAATCAATCTAATGTTACTATTTTAAGGACGAATATATAAGATAGTATCGTCAAGAAAATGTTGTGATTGTTATAATAATTATATTCAAAGTTGCATTTTCATTAAATTAAATAAATTAGAGGTATATTTTCCATAGAGCTGCCAAAGATTTATTACAAATAGACGTAGTCATGTTGTTTACGTAAAATATTTTGAGGTTGTAAATTGATTTGTGGAATATATCGATGTGAAAAGTGAACGTAAATGAGTTTTATGTGATCATCAGAACGGTTAGTGGAAGTACCTCTAAAATTCAATGAATTAAATCGAAGTTATGGTGAATGTACACGGATGATGTAGTATATGAAGTAATCATGATCGAATTCGAAATAAAAAATATCGTATGAAACAACGTTTTTAGTTTCATTTCAAATATTTCCCCTATTTTATAAAAATATCACTGATACATAAAAATGTTGCTAATTAAAAAGAAAACTAAGTACCTCTAATTCTAACTTAACTTTAAAATTATATAGTTTAATTTCCATTATAAAAGTATAATTTCATATTATGCTGACTATACGACGACCGTCTGGTCGAGTGGTCAGGCAACTGGCACTTTACGCAGCGGTCGCGGGTTCGAATCCCGCCAGGTGCAGATAATTTGTATGACGAATATAGATGTCTGCACCGGGTCATGGATGTGTATTTATGTATATATGTATTTATATAGATTTATTAAATTTATTTCCGTTCCTAGTACCTGTAACACAAGTTCTTACGAACTTAGCACGGGGCTAGGTTAACGTGGTGTGATTGTTGGTTAATATTTATTTATTTATTATTATTTATGCTAATAAAAATTTACGGAAAACTCAAATCGAATTATGTTTCACTTCTATAAATCTGTTTTATAGCCTAAGTTACTTATGTATAATGTAGCTTTCTGTATATGTAGACCGTTGACGACTGTTCTGGTGTGGTGGTGTGAGTAGTCACCTCAACGCCGGCGGTTCCGGGTTCGATTCCCGCCCGGGGCAGATATTTATATTTATGCAAATATTTGTTTCTGGTCTGGATGTATGTTCTTGTGGGTTTCCCCACCGTGCCTCAGAGAGCACGTAAAGCCGTCGGTCCCAGTTGTTATCATGGACACTTTGTAATGATAGTCATAGTAAGGATATTATCGGCCAACCCGCAGTGGAGCAGCGTGGTGGATTACGCTCAACCCTTCTTATATATGGAGAAGAGGCCTTCACTCACCAGTGGGTTGTTTACAGGCTGATACAGTACGGTACAGTAATTTCAGTATATTGAGTTTATCGATTATGAACAAACAAACATGTCTTCTTTACTATATCAGCAGAGATAAGAACTATCGTTAAAATATAATTTTTTAAATTATATTATTTATATTTATATATCTTGTTCAAATATTCAATCGTTAGTAAAATTCTTTTCATATATCCACTCAGTTTAAATACATTTTTTAAACTTGTAGGGGATGACACTTGATGTTAATAGTTTTTTTCAAATATTATTCATTAAATTTAATTATTTAATTTTAGTTTATATGGGAGAAAAAAATCTTTTTTTTTTTTTGTTGACCAAGGTAGGAACTGACTTAATTTTTTTTTAAATATATGTGTATTAGTTGTTTATTATAGGTTTCAACTTATTTATTATTGTTATTTTCATTTCAAAAAGTTTTTCATATTAAGTACATTGTACATAATAATTCTTAATAACTATAAAAAAAACTACTTTATTTTTTATAAGAGAAAACAAGGATTACAATGATACATTACTTATAACTTTGAAAGCAACAAATTATTATTATATTTTAAATACATTTAAAATGAATATATTTTTCATGTTTTAAAGGGATTAAATACAGAAAATAAAAAACATTTTTCCTATATATTACGTATTTATTTATATTTATTCAAAGGTACAATATATTACATCGTTTCAACTTTGCCCTCCGACATACACGACATCCTTCATAGAGACTAAGCAAATGATCGCATAGTACTGTTGGTTACGTGATACAAACCGACACAAAATACAAAATTAAGCATATACTTATCGCTAAATACCTAATTTTAACTCGGAAGTCAATACTGTGGCGTGAGGAAATTATACAAATTTAACCATGGCATATTGATTAAATAAAGATTATGCATTTGTCGCGAACAACGACAAGTAATAATTAGTAGAGTAACTCGATAATATATATTTATATAGGATAATGACTAAAACGAAAATATTTACAGAAAATATAGCGGTGCAGAATAGTCATTTTACAATAGTAATATGAAGTAAAATAACAAAGTCACGTATGTATAACAGGATATCCAATTAAATTAATTTATAAACTAGTAATCAATTAATGAATTGATGAGACCAGAGTCGTAGTCACTTTTACGGTGTTTTATCGGTGAATATTTACAATCGCGACTTTTGCAAAAAATGGGTCCAAATTTTTGTTTTTATCAATGGGGGGATGCCCCCTAACCTTAACCCTAAGGTTAGGTTAGGTTTGTTAAGTGTTTTTTTTTTTCTTTCCTCTTCTCAATATTGCATAAAATATCACTCATTGTTGATAAAAAAAACATGTCATAAAAATTTGGAGCCATTTTTCGCAAAAGCTCCGTTTGTAAATATTTACCGTTTTATCTTCACTCCCTTAGATATTACAAAGACTCTAACGCCTAGCTAGAGCTAACGCTAACTCACACTCGAACTATGAGCATATTAATATCACTAAGCACAATATACCGAAGTATACAAAAACGCCGTGCCTTCACACATCGGTCAGATATTCAAAATCACCGAATAAGCTAAATTTTGAACACCATAATTTTATAAAGAAGTAAAAAATATCTAATCCTCGTTTAAATGTAAATGTAGTGTGGTGTTCCTAATACCTCGTTTAACTACAATGCGTAACGTCTATCATTAAAATTTTAAACAGAATATCGTTCGCTAGCATTAGTTAAATACGCTACGGTTATCGATAATGAGAATAGTGCCTAAAATTACTTCACACTGACTTTTGAGCGGAATTCATCACTTCGCGTAAAAACTTACGATGACCGAGATGTCAGCATTAGCGAGTTCAAAGACGAAATATTAAAAAGATTTTTCTTAAAAGCAGATTGTTTTTACAAGCTACTTTGGCAACTTCGTGGACGAAAAAGATACGTCTCAAGCTGAGTTAAATTGTGCTGTTAATTTTAATTTTCACAAATTTTAAAGTCAATCGAAAAAATGTCAAAATTATGTCGAAAAAAAAAGCCATACAAAATTAGGCCCCACTTATAAAAATAAATGCTTTGTCATGGAAAAAATCTTACTTTTTAAATATTTAATACAGATAAATTAACATAAATGTATAAATTTGGTATCGAATGTTTTTATATTATATTATTAGTCTTTTATAATCGTTGTTTCAGCGTCGATTACAAATCTTGGTATTTACTAAATAGTTTTACAGTGTAAACAAATAGGTCTTCTTACTTTATATAGATATTCCGGATGTGACATTCTTAAATGACCAATCTGAAATTTACAACAATTTAAACATTCACCACAGGTTTCGAACGCTTAATTATTTAAACATTACATATATTATAATATTCCAGATTATAATTTCAAAAGAATGAAAAGTATGATGGGTTAAAATACGTATATTATTAGAAGATAAAATCGCAAGTCAAAAATTGTTTTACGCATTTAATCCCATCAAACTGTGTGACGGTCGTCACAAGTATAATATAATAAATACATTTTATTATATTATACAGAATGATATATTTACATAAAACATGAAGATATAAAACCAATAGTTATTTCAAAATTTACAACAGGTACACAAACCGTAGCCCATGTTAATTTAATTTCGGAGTAAGTTAAAATACTAAACACATTTTTAAAAGTTACAAGAGAGGTGAAATCAATAATCGTTAAGAAATGGCACTACACAAAAAAATATAATAATTTAAAATCTCATGAAATCTCAACCGTATGGCCATTGTCCATCAGTACGTTTACAAGGTACATTTCTTCAATACATTACGATATGTAGAGTATATACCTTGAAAGTATAAATAGAATTTTATTACAAGTCTGTAAGGCATACATTATAATCGGACCAGAGGTCGCTATAGCCATTTTAATGTGGAAGCATAGTACATGCTCTGCTTCAGTCGTTTACACAGTTGTACACAGACAATGGAATGATAAGTGATGGCTGAATGTTAGAATTCTTTCGGTCGTGGCCGACAGAAGCATGTAGGTAACAGTCGAACTCGATGTTAGTCACGCAACAATTACGGTGGGTGCGAAGCCGACGCGTATTAACGCGAATTTAAAACAAACCTTTCTTTTTCTTATCCTTTTTATCCTTGCCGTCGACCGTCCTGGAAATTTAATATGATTAGTCAAAATAATAATATTGTAGACAAGGTTTGTATGGATTTTGTTTTCTATGTTTGAAAAAAATGTCTATGTTTAAAACTGGAGTTTATTTTCTATAATTTCTTGTATAAAATGACACCATACAAATTAACAATATAAAAAATATTAAAAGATTATATAATTGCTAAGCCGATTGATTAGCTTTAAAAAAAAATCCGTGTTCGAAAAATGAAGTTGCAGAGTTTTTTCTATTCCGCATTCAACGGCAGTAAATAAAAAAGTCACAGTTTATTTTATATTGTGGCCGTATAAAACTATAAAACGATGGAAACTTCGAATGTTAGCCCGACTCGTACTTGGGCGGTTTTTATATATGTATTTAATGTTTACAATTCTTCTTTCTATGAACAAACTGAAACTGGAAATTATATCACAAAATGTCTTTATTTTTTTATTTTTTTTTAACCATAATGTTTTTAAAAACTACTCTAACTTCCATTAACTTCAAATACTTATATACGAATGCCACGAATAGTGATTTCGCCCAATACCGAATACCGAATATTCGGCTACGCTCTTGGCCGAAGGGCCGAATGTTCGGCACCAGATATGTGCATTTATTGGTGCGATCATTTAGTTATTACATCATATTGTGTTACTTATAATTCTTACTAAAAATATAAGGATGTAGATAAAAGTTCTGTGGCAAATTAGATTGATTTTTATTTGAAAACTGCCTGCTTAAATCGGACTGCAAACTCTTACAAATAGTGGTCAGCAAACGCAAAACCATATCCAATCCTTACGAAATTCCCTAAGATTTATCTATAGTCTCCTGGCAGAAGTGTATATAATAAGCGAGTATTATTTATGAAGAAAAATACAGTTGTGTGGTATCAACAAATACTGAAAAAATTGTTTTCATTCATCACAACTTGCCACTGATAGATTTTAAGTATTAAAATATTTTTTTGTGAATAAAATAGAAGAATTTTTTAATAAAATTTGCGTTTCTTTTTCGTCATTTTTAATAGCATACAGTATTTGGCCGAATACCGAATATTAAAAAAAGTGGCCGAATAGGCCGAATACCGTATAGTGGCCGAATTTTCGTGGCATCTCTACTATGTACCATAATACCATAAAAAATTACGTATTAACACGACTATGTTGAAGCATTTTTTATTTAATTACGCATTTAAGTAAGATAACCTACTTCGATAGCAATTTATGTCAAAACCACCGGATGAAATGCTTAATACAACGTTCAATTGCGTTATTTTAGATATCAAAAATCACTATCAATTTATATATATATATATATATATATATATATATATATATATATATATATATATATATATATATTTTAATGAAATTGAAAATATATACTACTATCTTCTACCCGCGGCTTCGCCCGCGTGGATGTCGGTTATCGTGACCAAAAAAAAAATCCTATGTTACTTCTAATACCTCCAAGAATTTGTATACAAAGTTTTATGATTATGGTTAAGAAGTGTTTGCGTGAAAGCGTAACAAACAAACTTACTTTCAAAGTTATTTGAAATTTTACTTTTACTAACCTGTAAACAGGTGTTTCAGGATTCGCTAATGAAAAAATAGAATAAAAAGCGAGAAGAAAACCTCGTAAATGAAGCCGCGGACGTATGCTAGTGCGTTGAATGTAACTAGAATATAACTAGTGCTATTTAGTTGGTTTCTATATTGCTTGGTATTACTTAATAATGGCCATTAACCATCATTAAAATCTCTAATTACCTGTTAGTAAGATTAAAATTGCAATTTTGGTGCAATTAGCAGTAATAAAATATGATAATAGCCTCAAAGTGATTTTACCGAAATGCGAACAGTATTTACGACTTAAATCGGTAGGTTAAAATAAAAAATGGTAACAAAGGAATTTGATTAGTTGTGTGATATACTCGAATTTAAAAAGCTAAGCTATATAGCAGCAACCCCTAAGTTTTGTTCCAACCAGTATTTGGTTCGAGCAATATTTTTCGAGAAAAGTTGGGTTTAAGATTAAAATGGGTATCATCCGGTATATTACTTATTGAAATTCGACACCAAAGCGACTCCTGGCGATCGCGCAAGTTACGTAATAGCTCCACGCGAGAGAGAGAGGGAGCGCGGTACTCACTCCTTGCTGTTGGCCTCGAGCGAGCGGCGGCGCAGGTCGTCGAGCGAGAGGCCGGTGCTGCGCTCCCACTCGGCCTGCTCGGCGAGCAGCGCGCGCTGGCGCTCCTCCAGCTCGCGCGCCTGCGCCTCCAGCGCGCGCCGCGTCGTCTCGTGCCGCTGCGCCAGCTCCGCCTCCGACGGGAGAGAGAGAGGGAGCGCGGTACTCACTCCTTGCTGTTGGCCTCGAGCGAGCGGCGGCGCAGGTCGTCGAGCGAGAGGCCGGTGCTGCGCTCCCACTCGGCCTGCTCGGCGAGCAGCGCGCGCTGGCGCTCCTCCAGCTCGCGCGCCTGCGCCTCCAGCGCGCGCCGCGTCGTCTCGTGCCGCTGCGCCAGCTCCGCCTCCGACGGGAGAGAGAGAGGGAGCGCGGTACTCACTCCTTGCTGTTGGCCTCGAGCGAGCGGCGGCGCAGGTCGTCGAGCGAGAGGCCGGTGCTGCGCTCCCACTCGGCCTGCTCGGCGAGCAGCGCGCGCTGGCGCTCCTCCAGCTCGCGCGCCTGCGCCTCCAGCGCGCGCCGCGTCGTCTCGTGCCGCTGCGCCAGCTCCGCCTCCGACGGGAGAGAGAGAGGGAGCGCGGTACTCACTCCTTGCTGTTGGCCTCGAGCGAGCGGCGGCGCAGGTCGTCGAGCGAGAGGCCGGTGCTGCGCTCCCACTCGGCCTGCTCGGCGAGCAGCGCGCGCTGGCGCTCCTCCAGCTCGCGCGCCTGCGCCTCCAGCGCGCGCCGCGTCGTCTCGTGCCGCTGCGCCAGCTCCGCCTCCGACGGGAGAGAGAGAGGGAGCGCGGTACTCACTCCTTGCTGTTGGCCTCGAGCGAGCGGCGGCGCAGGTCGTCGAGCGAGAGGCCGGTGCTGCGCTCCCACTCGGCCTGCTCGGCGAGCAGCGCGCGCTGGCGCTCCTCCAGCTCGCGCGCCTGCGCCTCCAGCGCGCGCCGCGTCGTCTCGTGCCGCTGCGCCAGCTCCGCCTCCGACGGGAGAGAGAGAGGGAGCGCGGTACTCACTCCTTGCTGTTGGCCTCGAGCGAGCGGCGGCGCAGGTCGTCGAGCGAGAGGCCGGTGCTGCGCTCCCACTCGGCCTGCTCGGCGAGCAGCGCGCGCTGGCGCTCCTCCAGCTCGCGCGCCTGCGCCTCCAGCGCGCGCCGCGTCGTCTCGTGCCGCTGCGCCAGCTCCGCCTCCGACGGGAGAGAGAGAGGGAGCGCGGTACTCACTCCTTGCTGTTGGCCTCGAGCGAGCGGCGGCGCAGGTCGTCGAGCGAGAGGCCGGTGCTGCGCTCCCACTCGGCCTGCTCGGCGAGCAGCGCGCGCTGGCGCTCCTCCAGCTCGCGCGCCTGCGCCTCCAGCGCGCGCCGCGTCGTCTCGTGCCGCTGCGCCAGCTCCGCCTCCGACGGGAGAGAGAGAGGGAGCGCGGTACTCACTCCTTGCTGTTGGCCTCGAGCGAGCGGCGGCGCAGGTCGTCGAGCGAGAGGCCGGTGCTGCGCTCCCACTCGGCCTGCTCGGCGAGCAGCGCGCGCTGGCGCTCCTCCAGCTCGCGCGCCTGCGCCTCCAGCGCGCGCCGCGTCGTCTCGTGCCGCTGCGCCAGCTCCGCCTCCGACGGGAGAGAGAGAGGGAGCGCGGTACTCACTCCTTGCTGTTGGCCTCGAGCGAGCGGCGGCGCAGGTCGTCGAGCGAGAGGCCGGTGCTGCGCTCCCACTCGGCCTGCTCGGCGAGCAGCGCGCGCTGGCGCTCCTCCAGCTCGCGCGCCTGCGCCTCCAGCGCGCGCCGCGTCGTCTCGTGCCGCTGCGCCAGCTCCGCCTCCGACGCCTTCAGCTTCGCGCGCTTCTCGCGCACCTTCAGCTCGAACACCTGCCGAGCGGGGCACGGGTGTCGATTAATTGATCGGCCCGTTATGGTGGCGGTTCGCGCCGCGACAGGAGAGACAAGAGACCGCGACAAATTATATCATTTTTCGGCTCGGTTCTGTTGTCTCTCGTGTCGCGGTCGCCTGTCGCGGTCGCATGCCGCGGCGCGAAACACCACCATAAGAGTTCCACAGCTGAGAAAGGACCTCTTCTCCATGTAGGAGAAGCTGACCATTACGCTTCCACGCTACGGCTTGACGTATGATAAATAACTATAGTGCGTTCAACGAGACGAGATACCAAATGTAAACAACGCCGATGAAACATGAAAATATAGTCTATCTCTTTCTATCGTGTTTGTTTGCTATCTGCTGCACGGCTCTCGGCTAAGGTGGAGCAAAGTCCAACGAGACTATTGCGGGTTCGAAAACATTCGCGCGGCCTTTAGATTTCGTAGTTATTTATTTATTCTTATTTCATTCCGTTCGCGAGCCAACCGACGAGTATAGCACTTCAGAGCCGCCCATAAGGAGGCTCTCTTTTCTAGGCTGGACCTTAAAGTGTCCGCCCCCCCGCCCGGTGTCGCTGTAAAGGCCAGTAAGGCCAACAGCATAAGTCCTTCCGAAAAAAAAAAAAAAAAAAAAAACATTCCGTTCGTGAAGCGCTGGGGGTGATTTTATTCATTCTCTGTTATTTCCTGTTAATATTTTCGTTAATTACTCTTATTTGTTACTAATTTTAGCTATAGTTGTTATTTGTTGTATTAGTTGTTGTTTTTGTTATTTGTTGCTGTTATATCTAGTTTTAATAAAATTGTGTAAGTAAAAAAGTTTACAAAACCCTGCATATGCGAATGACGTGGCAGTTGGTTTGTTTACATTTAGTATCTTGTCTCGTTAAACGCACTATAGCATAGTGACGCTATCAAGTGTCTACGATAACAACCGGGATCGACTGCTTAGTATTCTCTCCGAGGGACGGTGGGTACACCCACCAGGACATCTTAACGTGAGCGTCCCACAGCCGAGCAAGGACCTCCTCTCCGCGCAGGAGGGGCGGGTCACTACGCTTCCCCGCTGCGGGTTGGCGGATAATTAGTAACGATAACGGGTGTCTATGATAACAACCGGGATCGACGGCTTAATATTCTTTCCGAGGGACAGTGGGGGGACCTATACTGACATCCCAACATCTGCCTGAGCGGGAATCGAACCCACGACCGTCGGAATTAAGACGACTTCTCGCACTACTGCACCAGAAGGGGTGTCACAGGTTTAATTCGACTTAACTCTATATTTGTCACATGCTGCTATTTTATGTCTTCAAAACGACTAAAATTAGTTGATTAAAATCGAATGTAACGAAATGTAAGTTCGATCTTGAGAACATCGAGTACCTCTTGACCAAACTATAGTAAATTTTGACGTATCTATTATTAGAGAACCCGTACTGTTAGATCCGCTTTTACATTTACTGCTTCGCTTCGCTATGTATTATATATTGTTATTAATGCCCCGAAAAAAATTTAGAAAGTGTTTATATTTAAAAACTCTCAGAACTATTTACACGCGTAACAATATTTTGAAAAGAAAAGCTTTAAGAACAACTCAAAGGAAAAGGTGTCGTGTAGAGAAATAAGTTTTATATTTACATTTCCTTCATTTTTACCACATACGGACACAACGATCATACGTCATTAAAAACTAAATATAAAATATACATATCATCGACAATTGAAAATGCTACCCTAGACTAAGAATTTCGTTATCATTCTCTTTATTGTTTTTGGATTTTGATTTTGAGAATGTTACGCTTCGATCACTAATGAGAATTAGGTACACAATTAGTAGCTAAATCTTAGTGTACCATTGTTTGTTGTGGTATTGATATATTTCATCGACAATCGAAAGATTTATTCTACAAACAAAAAACCGGTCGTCTTCGTGTGAACCGTTCGCATGAAGTGGGAACGCAATAGCATGTATGTATCAATACATTTAGAAAGTGCTTATAATTAATAACTACATAGGCGAGTTTATAGCAAATAATTGAAGTATAACTTCTTTAGACGCGACTAACGGGTAACTGAATACTTTGGATGACGACAATGCAATGGAAACGCGTTACGGCGATGACACGTTTATATAGAATTCGATTTTTAAATATTTAAAGTATAATGATAATTATACCTTGTCCAACCGTTTATCTTTATGACAGCTTAGGTCTATAAATTACAGTTTTTTTTCCGCAATAATGTACTAAAGTAATGTCGTACTTTATAGACGGGTAGTGAAGTGCCCTGTACATAACAAACAACCACAGACTATAAAACAGTATTTGAAATATATCGATCGATAACTCGATCATATGATAAAAATAATTTGACTTCATGTAGAATTTTTCTGTAAAATTTATTTAAAAAAAAGGAAATAAAAATAGTATCTATGACTCCAAGATTGATTATTTGCAAGGAATTAAGTCGAAATCTTAGAATTTAAGTTCAAACCAAGTGTAAAGAATAATAACTTTGTTCATTTGTTTATTTATTTTTTTAATAGATTTAAAGTTCTGCTTAAATAAAATCGATTATTATTTCAAATCGAATCGGTAACGTATGAGGGTGTCACTAATGTCGAACTTTCTTGAACTGTCAAAAATATAATAAACGGTTGGACAAGGTATAAATTAATGTATTTACTATGTATATGCTCGATATAAATAAGTGTATATATTACTGTTGTTATGTTATCTATTTATACTATTTTAACTTCTAAACATGACTTATTTATTTTTAACTTAATCGTCATCTGTCACAATGTCAAAGAAGTTATACTTCAATCGCGTGTAAAGGTTACACACACTGACACTCATTTTTTTTTTTTAATTCGATACCTTAGCGAACTAAACATTATCACAATATATTATTATAAAATTTATTATTTATTACTGAAACGTAAAACTTTGTTAGAATTATTAAACTCGAGTTTTTTTTTTTTTAATTTTATAAGAGTAGTAGTATGGGCTATTTACTGTCGAATCGAACAAAATATTACCAAATCGAAAGCATTTAAATATCCATTTGATCTTTCATTATTTATTAATCACGCGATACGTTTTGACTCTCATTGTGTCTCTACTTTTTATTGTGATCGAAAACTGTTTATTTACATCGTGAAAACGTAACATTATAGTTTTTCTAACTTCTTTTTTAAATAAATATCCATTTAACAAATTAATAATAACTTCCAAAATTTATATCAAACTTGTAACTCTTTAAAATAGATCAAATATCAAAAAATATGACACCAAAACATATTAAAACCGTATCTTTCTATTTGTTCTAGACCGTTAAAACATAAATGGTGTGTGCTACATACATGGTACAACAGAATTACTTCCTTGAATAAATAATAATCATACCATGGACGAAACTATGTCCGGTGACCTAAATATTGATTACCGTATTGTTAATGATTCATTAAATGTATAACATATTTTCATGTATTTCTATTAATTCTTATTACGATATATTATAATACCATAAAACAGATTTTTTTTACATTTTCTACTAGTTTGAAAAATGACATTTATGTATAATATACTGACAACAACAATTTGATTAATTATAGCGAGTGTATAAAAGTTATAGCGATTTTGTTAAATATGTGAAAAATAAAAAATAAAAAGTAAAAAAGTTTCTCTTTATCAATATATGCTTGAAGAATATTTTTTGATTATACTACAGAAAATAATTTAACACATTAATTTTACTTATATATATTAATAAAAGTTGAGTTTTATTATTCTGTGAAAACATAAAATTATTGTAACTCACCTGTTCCATATCGCTTTCCATCTTCTTCATTTTAAGATCGTGTTCTCTCTTTTCTTCTTCCATCTGAGCCAAAGGATTCCTGAGAACAATTTTAGTTCAAATAAAATATAATTTATTTTAAAATTATATTCAATTTTGTGCTTCTAACTCTGTATCGAGTAGTTTGTACAATACGAACAACATCCAAACTAAACTTAGCTTACAAGATTTTATTGTAGAATATATATAAAACTCAAAATTATAATACATGCAATCAAAAGGCAAAAACTTTACTTTTAATTTTAAACACATTTAATTATATTTAATAAATTCTTAAATAAAAATGCGTATGTATGTTACGCAGTAAATAATTAAATCTGCTTTTTTTTAAATCTTATATTGATTTACGTTTAATTAAAAATATTTACATTATATTGAAAAAAAAAGTCGTTGTATAATTAAAACAATGAAAATTTTATTGTAAAATTGTAGTTTATTAATTTATGAAAGTGAAATAAGTTATTGTACGAGGCAAGTCATATATATATAATCAATTATATCTTAATCAATTACACTAACATTAAACATTAAATATATCTTAAAAGCATTACAGCAAGAAAATCATTCAAGCGGAGCCAGTAAATACACTTAAACATACCACATCCACTTACTACTCTAAATCTTTTTTTTTTATTGAGTGTGTGTAACCTTTACACGCGGTTGAAGTAAAACTTCTTTGACAATATTGTTACAGATGGCGGTTAAGTTAAAAATACAGTACAACCTCGATATAACGAAACTGAAGGGAAATAGAAAATATTCGTTATATCAAGTAATTCGTTATAATGAGGTTTGTTATATAGCGGTTAGGTTGGACTACGGGTAGTTTTAACAAGGTAAGAAAGTGGAATTAAGTGGAAATAATTAATAGGATACGTTATGTAAAGATTCTAAGTCGAAAAAAATCGTTAAATAGACGTAAATACCTTCTATCTATATTATTCTGCAATTATCAAAAATTCGTTATAATGAGTTTTTTGATGAATGTTATTCGTAATATAGAGGTATATTTTGTAATAGCTCTTACGGGCAGTTCTAGGGAATATAAAAATTTCGATTATTAAATACTCATATAATTAAAGTAATTCGTTATATTGAGGCTCGTCATATCAAGGCTGTACTGTAAATAAGTGATGTTAAAAATTAACAGTAATATATACACTTATTTATATCGAGCATTATATAAATATAATGAATACATTAAATTAATTATCATTATAATTTAAATATTTAAAAATCGCGTATATAAACGCGTCATCGCCGTAACGCGTTTCCGTTGCACTGTCGTCAGCCAAACCAATCAGTTACCGCAAGTCACGTCTAAAGAAGTTTTACTTTAAAAATATCCAACATTCGGAAAACACGTGCTAGTACGAACAGTAATGAAAACCTGCGTGCTGTAATGAAATGATACACACGATGACGAGTCTGTGTGAACTTACCACACGGTCATGAAACTGTTCATCAGTCCTTGCGGGCAGAAACTGAACACGAACACAACGCTCGTTAGCTCATAGCACGCGTGCTCGCGCGACGCAGTGGCATTATCAACGAAAGCGAAATGCGTTTATTTCAACTATATTGTTTCGCGACTCTACTGTGTTTGACGACCGTTCTGGTGTAGTGGTGCGAGTAGTCGCCTCGAGCCGCGCGCCGGCGGTCGCGGGTTCGATTCCCGCTCCGGGACAGATATTTTTATTTGAACTAATGAAGAAAATTTCGAATGCAGAAAGAAAAGAAAACAAACTGAACGTCTATTTTTTAAACTTTTCATTAACAAATTACTATTCCTATTCTTGAATTTTCCGGTGCTTTTATTATAAATTTACGTTTATACAAACTTTTTCTTGACCGTTTTGAAGAATTGTCATATAATATTTTAATGGAAATTCGACGATTACACGTGATCGATTTCAACACCGAAAACTAAATAGTTATTCGAAACAGAATCACAAGAATGCCTCAGTGGTTTAAAAGATATAGAATAAAAAGTGATTGTAAGTTACTTAACAACTCCTCTTAACCGTATTCGACATACATTAGAATTTTTCTGTTTTTAAAACATTTAAAAAAAGAGAATCATCAAAATCGATTTATAATTGACGGGGTAATCGCGTAAAAAACGCACCAAAAAAAAAAACAGACGAATTGCGAACCTCCTCATTTTTTTGAAGGCGGTTAATAATATCGTTATAAAATTGATTAAAAAAGTCTACGTCAGTAAAGTATACTTTGAACTTGAATTAAATGCGAGAGTAATTGACCGTACTGGCGACGTCGAGTCCCGGCTACAGTAATGAATATGAGTTAGTATTTGAATCAATTGTTCTGTCCCAACAATAATATCAGTGCATTGTTGTGACACGCAAATTAGCATCATTGCAATACACCAGGGGTGTCAAACTCAAATAAAATCTCTAAATTTTAGACTTTTAGAGATCGTATTTAACAGAATTGGCCACATTGTAACACAACTAGCCTCGGTCTAACGGTAGATAGTTTGCTAGCTAGATCTTATATCTAGCAAACTAGTAAGAAATTTTTTCTTCGACTTTGACATCCCTGCAATACACGATGTAAATAATGGTCGATAAATTGTTATTAATGCCACTGCAGAAGCGCATGAATCGAATAGTTATTATGATTAATGACATTCACTCATGGATATTTTAAAAATTCATTTATAGCGCCAATTACGTTTAACATAATGTAAACGATGTTGTTAATGTGATAATTTATTTAAAATAATCCATGTCGAAAACATAAATACTTCATTTCTGCATGCCCAAGCACAAAACATTCAAAAAATGGAGAATGTAGTATGCAACTATTGCGCTAAAAGTGTGAAGAAAAAATTAAATATCGTTAGCTTAAAACTGTGACAGTTAAAATAAATACACCGACTTCAAGATGACCAGACATGCAGCAATGAACTTAAAACTTTATAATTTGACTCGAATCTTATTATTTTCAATGTTATTATATTTTATTAGTAAGATTTAAAAAAATTCAATATATAAATAAGAAGTCTGGTCACCTTATAACGGCGACGTCAGTCTTATGAATACATTAAAGTTATTACAGAATCATACCAACCCTGTCTACTCAGGTTGTTAGTCCATGCCTTCGAATGTTAAAATCAATCAATCTATTCTGTTAATGAACTGGCAGAGATTATTAAAGTAATTATTAAAATAAAATAAAATAAAAAAACAAAAACACTGATTTTTAATCATGAATAATCAAAGGACTGATGTATCGTACGATACACTAGCGTAGGGTAGTTGACGATTTTATTATAATATTTTCGTAATATGAGCATTTTGCGTACGTAAAGCGCTCCCAATACAATCAATTACAATTGACAAGTCTACGTGATTGACAATTTCAATTGATCGTTAGAGACACGGAGTATGGATACCAGGAGTTCGAACGTAATGTTGAAAGAACGGTATCAATTTAGGAGACATATTTTGCCGGTAGGGCGCGCTACGTTTTAACAAGTACTCGTTTAAATACTTAAGCGGAAGTTAATAAAGCCACTTTTCCTAAATTCACACTTGCCTTTCAGCCACTAAGGCAACCATAATTTAAAAAATATATATAATTATATATTAATATTTTATATTTAATTTACTTAATTTATTTTTACATTAACGAGCCACGTTAGCCCATACATGTAATAAATTTAAAATATGATGATCTGAGTTTATTATTGTGTACATAAATAACGTGATAAATCCTATACCGTTCGCACTCCTGGTATCTATACTCCGTGGTTAGAGAGAAACAAAGTGTAAACATATAACACAAAAAGGGTATTTTAAAACAAATAGCATCAACTACCCTCGGAAACGAGTTAGAGATAAGAGCGAATTCGAACAGACAGACACGTACTTGTTAGAGTTAATCCTGTGCGGTTTCCCGTCGTGAGAGAGTCCGGCGAGCTTGCGGCAGCGGTAGTTCTCGTAGTGAACGGAGCTGGTCACGTCCTTCAAGTCCTGAAGGTGAGTCCTGATCACCATATTGCGAAGCGCCAGGAAATCACAGTGCTCCAAATTTTCGACTGGAATCAATATTATACATAACGTTTAGTTTTAAATTGATGACCGTTCTGGTGTAGTGATACGAGTAGTCGCCTCAACGCCGGCTGTCGCGGGTACGATTCCAGCACGGGACAGATTGTGTTTGTGCAAATATTAGGCATGAGACCGATATATCAAAACGTAACTAATATTGGTTACGCGTCCCCATATCATATCATATCGATATACCAAAACACATAGCCGTTTTCAAATAACCAACGAAATCTTGAGCGCGAACACGAAACTTAGAACGGTTACGATATATCACAGGCGCGCAACGGCTAAGAGCGGCGCGACAGCTAAAACCAAATTATCTGCATCTCTTTCTTATAACGATAACTTAATACTGAATAAAAAAGAGGAATATGGTTTTCGATCCTATTTAGCGGTTTGCAACGGTATAAATCGCAAAATATAACTACAAGTTTAAGCAATAAAGTCGAGTCTTTTATGGTTATGATAATTTAGTTCCCGTAATAAAATAGTTTGTGTATTTACGAAAAATTTTTTCAAACGAATCATTTTTAGTTTTATTGAAGTATACTTTATAAGGCATAAACATATTATTATATTAAAATATTATAAAATTTATAATATTTTATAACCATAAGGCGTAGTTTTTCAAAACATTTTGACGGCCGGCTGGTCGAGTGGTCAGGCAACTGGACACTTTACGCAGCGGTCGCGGGTTCGAATCCCGCCAGGTGCAGATAATTTGTATGACGAATATAGATGTCTGCACCGGGTCATGGATGTGTATTTATCTATATATGTATTTATATAAATTTCTTAAATTTATTTCCGTTCCTAGTACCTGTAACACAAGTTCTTACGAACTTAGCACGGGGCTAGGTTAACGTGGTGTGATTGTTGGTTAATATTTATTTATTTATTATTTATTTTGTTTTGGGAGGTTTTCTCGGAAAATCGCCATTCTAACTACCTACTCAAACTAAACAGCTAACCTAGAATAACTTTAGCGACTTGTTATAATTTATATTTAAACTGTTTTAACCTTTGCGTTCAAGTGTTCAACAGTTTGCGTTTGTTTCGGTTTGTGTTTAAGTTACGCAACTGATAGCAAAACATTACTACTGATATCGATATCTGAAAACGTTTTCAATATCGATATGAAAACTCAATATAGGCTACATAGCCGTCTGTTCTAAAAACCGAAAACGCCCATATATATAGGAGAGAGCCTCGGAGAGCACGTAAAGCCGTCAGTCCCGGTTATTATCATAGACATTAGATAGCGACCTCATGATAAGGAATTATCCGCCAACCCGCAGTGGAGCAGCGTGGTAGATTAAGCTCCAACCCTAATGTTAAAAAACGGTTACGCACAGACCAATAAATGAATAAAGATTTATTAATGTTTAAGTACGAGACTCAAATGAATAAGACAAATTGATTCATTAAAATGCGACCGGCATGAATAATTGACTACTGATACGTACAGCCACTCAATGCATACAAAACAGAAGCGTATGAAATTTCATATGTTTTAAATACATGTGTAATTTCAAAATTGTTTGTATTGGCATATCATCAGTATAACCGTTACTTTCGTGTACATTTACATATATTATCGGTATACATTTATCTACATATTATTAGATATTTATATTTATTATTTATATTATATAATTATATTTATCGGTATATTTCGTAATTTAACCCTGTATGATGATATGAAAACTTCATCTTTAACTTTTCTACTCTACCTAATAGCCGTTTTTATATTTGGTAAATTATCTACATTGTTCATGTACCGATACCGGTGACGATATAGTTTCCGATATACTCGTACGATAAGGACATATTATGTTGAAGATTTTGAATCATCTAGGTCCATTCGAAATCATATCAAGCTGTCTTGTGTATCCTAAAAAATACAATCCAATTTTTAAATCAAATTAAAATAATACGGTACCACCAACCAACTAAAAAAAATATTTACTTTTATGTACAACGCTTAATATACAAACTTTTTTATTTGTAATGACAATATTTTTCATTCGTCACTAATTTATTATTCAACAAACAAGCGACGACAAATATATCACCTTTTTCATCGCCAAGAAAGCCGGTATTGCTCATCAGGATAATTACGTCACCCGTCCGGACGTGCTACCAACATGGTGTAACGGATAATCTGTTACGGCATATATATTGGATTTTTTATAACCGGTTAAGACTTATGGTACTATTTTAAATTCTTGTCGAAATCGCCTTCGAAATCAGTTTGAATATTTTAATTATTTTCTATAGTTTCGTATTTGAATTTCGAAAAAACCTGTATCCGTAAAACATAGGTTCTTAATTCTTATTTTAGATTTTTTTTTTTAAGTTATACTTCTTTTGGCGCGTTAGGAAAAAATAATGAGAGTAAATTTTTACGATGCCCGAGCAGACTGTAACGACACCATGAATGTCTTTCTGTCCCGATGTTTGTCATCAAATCTTGCAAATTAAATTTGATCCACTTCCCGGTTACCGATTGAGCTGCAATTTTGCATACATGTGTAAATCGCGTGACAATGCAATATTATGATGACATGGTGCTGATCTGATGATGGAGCTAGAAGGTGGCCATAGGAACTTCACAATGTAACGACACAACCTCATCGAGTTCGGGCTCGAGGCGGGTTTGAATCGTCTCGACGAGTAGTTTTTCTTTCAATGATAACCAGGGTCTGATGATGGAGCTGGAATGTAGTCATAGGAACTCTCTAATGAAACGACGCTATCCCATCGAGTTTCGGCTCGTTTGATTCGTGTTAACGAGTACTTTGATTTTAGATGGTTAACAGGGTCTGATTACAGATGACGCGCACTACCCATTAACTCGGCACATTGTTTTATCATTAGTATAACTTCTTACGTACATACATAAGTACACACACACTTTGTTTTTCGTAAACCTCACTTGACAAATTAATGTTAAATATATAATAAAAAGTTTCATTTCATACGTGTGTACATTGATACACGCACACAATTTTTTTTTTTTTTTTTGTAGTTACAAATTTTTTAACAAAATTCCGTTTTTATGCATTTTTAGATGATTGCTCAACTTTTATTAACCACGGTGTCATTTTTTTGAGTTATCAGCTGCGCCATGTAGGAGACACTTCAATAAGCAACCCAGAATTTTTTCAGGTTCTTTGGAAGCCTAGGAAGCTTTGTAAAACTGTTCCCTAAAATATACACACCGTGCACTCGAAAATATAATATCACATACACACGCAGAGTTAAAATGTCACGTAAAGAAGTTTGGGGGAAGAAGGAGCAGGGTGTAAAGTTCCTCATCCATCATTGAAAAGGGAGGATCCTCCGACCAGACGGGAGTTATGTCTGGTGGGCTACTGACCCGACGGTTGTTGTCGGGTTCTTATATAATATGTTCGATCGCTCGGATAACTTTGATAGCGCGATGTAGGATACGTCAGTTTACAGTTCGGACGTGGCGAGATAGATGTCGCTACGCTCGAACGTCCACCTCGGCCGGCAGAGGCTCACCTTCGGCGACGCCCCAGGGGTACTTGCGGCCGCGCACGCGGCGGCCGTCCAGCTCGATGACGGTGTTGGCGCCGACGACGGCGAAGGGCACGCGCGCGCGCAGCGCCCGCGTGGGGTCGCCGCCCTCGCCCTCCTCGCCCGCGCTCGCGGGGAACTCGTAGATCTTTATCTTGTGCTGCGCGATCTCTTTCAGTATCTGAAGTTGAATTACACATTTGTACTCTCTAAACGTTAAGTGACGACCGTTTTGGTGTAGCGGTGCGAGTAGTCGCCTCAAACCGCGCGCCGACGATCGCGGATACGATTCCCGCTCGGGACAGATATTTATATTTGTCCAAATACTTGTTTCCGGTCTGGGTGTATGTTCTCGTGGGACTACCCACCGTGCCTCGGAGAGAACGTAATGCCGTCGGTCCCGGTTGTTATCACAGACACCTGATAACGATCGTTACTCATGGCAGAGAAATTATGCGCCAACCCGCAGTGGAGCAACGTGGTGGATTAAGCTCCAACCCCTCTCCTATATGTAGAAGAGGCCTTTGCACAGCAGTGGGACATTTAGAAACTTTTTCAGTTCAGTTCAGCTCAAATATTATGGATACTGCTAGCTTATTTACAAACGCAATATTTATTAACAATATTAAAAAAAAGAAATCATCCACAGTACTATTGACATAAATATGATGTAGTATGGTACTATTTATATATAAATGACCAATTTTTTTTTTTCTAGTATACATAGTTAATTTGAAGAAATATAATTACTTGTTCCTTGAAATCCTTGCATTCTTCGGGCGTCATCGTATCGGCCTTCGCGATAACTGGTATAATGTTGACTTTATCGCATAGTCTCTGCATGAACTCTACATCGAGCGGTTTGAGCCCATGCCCGCTGGGCGCTATGAAGTACAGGCAGCAATGGACTCGCGTGTCTGGCGGAGCAGCTTTACGAGTCACCCGTGACTCTGCGTTCAAGAATTCTTCATATTTCGATTCTACGAAGTCGATTACAGGTTGCCAGCTAAAAAAATAGTTTTATTTTATCAAGGCGATTTACTAATATATAATTTTCATTTACTTTTTTGCCTATGAATATTAAAATATATCTAAAGCTGCCTATGTAAAAAAAAAACTTCAAATGAAACAAAAAAGAAAATGATCACACGTACAATATTATCAAAGTCTAAATATAAATAACATAAAACTAGGCAAAGTATAAAAAATTGGCCACTAAAAACTAGTTTTGTAATTCTCTAAATAAATAGGGACATTTATCTAGCTAACCGGTTTAATATGGATAGCCACAAAAAATTGGGTTACTATGTTGTATGAAATTCAAATTATCTCTCTGTGGATATTTAACAGATATGCATATTGCTATATAATGTCAAATTGCGTTTTTAAGATAATATCTAAAGTCTAAAGTGCGCAAAAACTGTTACATATCTCTCTTTATATTAAATATAATAATAATAATAAATAAGTTCAAGAGATTTTTTTGTTTATATAAATGTGTTAATTTTACAAATTCTTAATAAGTTTTTGCCTATAAAACATCATGATAAAGCAGAGCAGAACACATAAATGTCAATAAAAACTATTGGAATTGTACGTCTAATTGTTAATAAATATTTGTTTCCATCAACGGATTTAAAATATTGCTAAGCAAATTGTGTAGAAAACACACTCACCAATTACTATTGTCGACTGCATCACCGAAGCCTGGCGTATCGACAATTGTGAGAGTAAGGTTGACGCCGTTCTCCTTTAGAAGGACTACGCTAGTTTCAACGCCCACTGTCTTCTTAACGCGTAGTGACGGTCCTGGATGTTTATCTTTATCATATACATCCGTCAAAAACAGAGAGTTTATTAATGTCGATTTGCCCAATCCCGTTTCACCTGGAATTAGGAATAATGTTCTTTAAAATTTCTATTCGTTTAAAAGTTCGACAATTTTATTTTTTTAAACGAAAATATATTCATTATATTTTGTATACATAAGTTACTATATCAATGTTCAACTGTGTATTATGTCTAAATTATATATAAAGTTTAATATAGAACTTATATTTGGTATTTATTTCAGTTTTTTTTTTTTTATTAATCTGCCAAAATGGGAAAGTTCTGACTATAGTTGAGGTCCCACCTTTTTGCGAAGCGCACTATGTATTACCCAACACAACACTACTATGCTAATAATTATCTTTTATTGCTGTATTTTTTTTTCACAAATACTGTATTTTGACATTAAAATTTCAAATGTAACGCTTATCTTAGATGTTATATATGTGTGTTGGGAACAGTGTGTTTACCGAATAAAGTTCTTTTATTTATTTATTTATATTATGACTTTAAAGTTAATCATCTTCGAATTATTGTGTACCTCTGATAACAGTGCGCAGTAAAACAATAACTTGAAAGGCATTGTTTCACAAGAACTATTATTATCAGTCGTAAGGCTGTAGAACTAGTTTAAGCCGTGAAATTTCTCGAAACTTGAATGAAAATTTCTTACCTACAACCATTAACGTGAATTCGAATCCTTTTTTGACCGCTTTTCTGTACACTTGATTTGGTAGATTTGCAAATCCAACATACCCATCTAATTCTTTGGTTTTTGGTTTTTCTATCTTAGGTAGATCTGGTTTTGGTGCAACTGGTGGGTGGTCAGATTTCTAGAACAAATATATAATACAATTATTATCGTTTTATATTCAAATTTTTAACACGTATAATGCCTATATTTTACCTTCATTATATTCTCCGTACTCCTCAGGGGAGCAGTGACGGGAGGGGGCGCCGTTGTAGGTACCGGCGGTGCGGGCATTTGTGGGGGCATCGAAGACGTTTTCCCTACATCCACAGATACGCTATTGCTGAGCTTTACTGCAGCGGTTCCATTGGATTCATGGTGACCACTTTCTGGTGGATCAGGCAATGTCGCAGAGCGTTTAGCGAGAGCGTCTTTGAGGGCCGATGGTGCCATAGGCGGAACGGGCGGCGCGGCATTTGGCAGACCCGTGGCGCTCACCCCGCCGCCGCTCACTGTGTCCGATTTGAAGAACAACTCACGCTTACTCTGCAACTGTAACACGAAATAACTTGTTTAAAAACATTTCGAATAAAAACAACTGGCTATAAATTTTTTTGGGTCAGATATAAAGGTAAATTTGTGGTATAACTTCGATTCACTCTGCATTACACCTAAAAACCTTTTCCCTATTAATAAAAAATTCGCCGGGCATAACAGCAATCAACTTGGTTTTTTTTTAAAGGCCAAAATTAGTTTCTCCATAAACAAGCCTATTCATTGTAAAAATAAGAGGGTGTAGTGATATAGCGGCGCTTGTTAGTCTATACAATATACATATGCTGTGTTTAGTACACAGCCGGCTCCAAGCTCGGCATCTTATGACTCACCGATATCAAGGCAAGTATGTAACAATATCTACTTACAAATCAAAGCTATTTTGTGTTGAAAACCAACTTGTAAAATCGTTTTTATTTAAGCAGCAGTTGGTGTAGATGTTTTAAAAATCGTATCAATACAACTAATTAATTTCATCGTTAAGAATTTACGTTGTGAAAGTTTAAAGGTGTTCAATATCGTTCTTTAAAAAAAAAAAACAACCTTGTTGATGTATTTTTGCAAGAAACGTGTTATAAATATAGCAGTGATGATTCACGCGATACTACGAAAGCAAAGCCTATACTCATAACTGTATTGTGAATCACGTTCTTGCGTTTTTACCAAAGAAATGTAAATTGTACGGTTCGTTTTTGTGATTTGGGCGCCTCGATGCAACAATATCAATGTTCGCAATCGATCGGGACAGGCACCATAATAAAAGTACCATGATAAAGATTTTTCGGTGTATCGAAAAACATTACTCTTTTTTTAACGTTTTTAACATAATTTGAAATCAATAATTCCATTTTGGTAAAAATTTCTCAAATAAGTAACATTTTGATCGTTTTTGTAATTAAATCCTAATTTAATATGTTATTTCAAAGCTGATGTACACGTATTTGTGTGGCATTGTCTACGCACTTAACTACATCGATATCTTAACAAAGACCCGACAAATAGCCGTCGTAGAAATTGCGAATAGCATTGCGTCGATTTCCGTCGCTCGGTCGTTATTCTAAAAATAATCAGCATATCTTTAACAAAGTAACAGTGTTTAACATTAAATCATTCAAATTTATCACACTGTCCTATGTATATACAAAAACCAATCGCATCAATGAAAAAAATTAGTACGTACATTACCTAATATTTTTTCGGCATAAATTATTATTTATCCATACAAAAAAAAAAACATTTTAATATTACTTTTACTAGCTTGTATTTTTGTTGATTATATTATATTAACACATTTTTATAATTATTTATAAAATAAATTTATAAATCCTAATTAATAATTTAAAAATAAATTTAAAAATACTACATCGATCGGTAAATATACTTGACCTCAAAATAAGAGTTTCAACAATACCCCACTTAACGACCAACAAAAGATTTTACATTTAGAATAACGGTAGGTTTTAAGGGCGGTAAGTAAAAATACTAATAATTGTAATAGAATATAATTTTAATAACGATTGAAACGCGTTAAAAATAGGAATGTTCAATTTACTGCTTTCCATACATTTCGACAGAGACATCAGAATTATATGACATTTCAGCTTTCCCCTTTCCAAATTTTATAAATTTATCAATAATTAATAAAAGCAATATTACAAAATTACCATTTCTTTTTCGAGAGCGGACCAAGTAGGACAACGAAAGGAAGTCTCACTCAGCTGGCGATCATTATCTCGAGGCATGTACAACGTGGACACACGTCTTATTACACAGACCACACATCTTAAGTTATTATTTTCTTCAAAAAGTGGCGTACTATTCATTGATTTCACTATTATTATTTAATAGAAATTGTGTTATCGCTGATATGAATGTCTCTAAAATTACAAGACGAGTTTTAATTGATGACTGATCGCGTTATTGCCGCTCTCATCATCATCCGGTGTTTACCAGAGCAAGAACATTGTACTGCAAAACGTAAATAAATTCAATGGCATTCAACATCGAAAAGGCATTTGTTTGTTTTCATGGTATGCATGTATAAACAATCTACTTTCTTATGCCACAATGACTCAAGATGGTCGAGTGCATACAAAGAAGCGAACCTTATGTGAAAACAATTAAAGCTTATTTTATAATTAATGTCGATAATGAAACTCACATTTCCAGGGTAGGATTTTTCTTGCTTAACTTCTTTATTCTCAATTCTAAAGAAATTTTTAATACTCTTATACATTTCAAATTAATTTATTGCTCACATAAAGTAAATAAGTATAATACTGATTAATAGGTGGCAAAATACTGAATGGTCAATTGTTGAGGAAAAACACATCACTAATGTGAAGTAATGTGGTTGAAATAGACCTAAAGAGGAAACTAGGTAAAAACATTATAAGATTGACCTCGACGGATGATGTTTACTTAAACAATGGCCTTTATTACTTTATGTTTAAAAAAAAGGCGCCAGTTATAAATAAATAGAAGTAATTTAACTAATTAATTACAATAATGTTGTATGTGTACTCATATGTGAAACCTAAATATTTACAACGTGGAAAAATAATGTATAAATTACGGTAGGTAGTTGCATATTTCTATACTGTCGGTAGTGACAAAATGTGTTCGAGCATGGAAGTGAACGACGCGCAACATTAGTTTGCTTCACGCAAGAATTAACAGTATTGCAGGGGCGACGGCTTCGTTGTTCAATTATTACAATAGCTTTGTTATTAAATACTATCTATACACCTCGGTGGTTGTACTTTAACTCTGTTCATTAATTAATAAGTTAAGATTAATATAAACAGAAACGTATTTTTTAATACGTACATATTATGTACTTTGTGATATAATAGTTTATGTCAACTACCAACTAGGCTACAATATTGTGATAAGAAAATTATATTAATATCTGATATGTTAGTTACTTCGATAATATGTTAGTGATGTTTATTCTATTTTTTTTTTTTTCAATGTATCAAACACATAACAATTGCTTAGTTATTCATGCTAGTTAGCTATACAAAAATGTTTATTTTGAGGACACCAGAGTTCAGTGTACAAGTGCACCTGTCGATTAGCGACTCGCTACGACGTACGTAGCACCATGAATCATACTCATTGTGTAATATGGGGATAAGAAGTATCTGTATCCGTTCGATAACTTACCTATCTATGTATAAACTTTTATTATCGCATATATATTGTAAACATATGTGCATCTTCAATAAAGACTATCAGAATAGTGTCATTTCGCAAACTTCCGGCCAGTTGTCACTCAAAGCAATGGCTAAAGAAAATACGACATGAACACAAGTATTTATTCTAAGTAATATTAGAAATAATATCTGCAATCGTTACACGACTTATTGGTTTCGATTGCATTATACATATCTAATAGGTAACCTACAATTGCGGTTTGTACATTGAGTCTACGTACAGGGTTAAGATTTGCATAAATAACATTTCTTATGTAGAAGTAGAATCCTCTTTTTAATTAAATTTATATATAACACAATAGCTGTTTTTTTTTCTTCAGAATGTCATTAAATGTTTATCAATTTGATCACAGCAATTTACTAAATCAAATAAGGAAATGACGGGAGTCCTAATAAAGTAGAAATGCTTGTTTGTTGGCAGTTGTTTTATCGTTAGCACTTTTCTTGTACTGACAAAAAATATAATTAATTGCAGCGTGAGGAAACTTGACTTACCGAGTAAGCCGCGACCGGGTACCTCATTCTGACTCATTGCCACTTCTACATCCAGTAGGTTTACTTCTTTATATCGGAAACCTTAGCTATCCTTACAATCACTATGGATGATAATATCCGTTAGGAGTTTAGCTAATACCGACAATTGTTTCTAAAATATAGCCGACTGTCTACGGGAAGTAGAACTTAACAGGTAAGTGCACGTGCGATAATGCATACAGTCATGTTCACATTATAGATTCGACGTCCTTTTACGTTTTATGTTCAGTAATTTTATACGTATACTTCATTTCATCGTGAAATAATTTGACAGTATTTTATATAGCAGCACAGTTGCATCGCAAAATGCCTATTCGAAATAATTCAAATGAGTCCATAAGGAAATATTATATTTTAGAAATGTCGTTTTTCAGATATATGCAAATGGAACAAATATAGATTATTAATATCGACATTTAACTACATACCACAGCCGGCGAAATACAAAGCGGTTTTTTTGAGTAGACGTAGTTTTGGCCAGATTTATCTATGATACAAAATAAATCTTTATTTAAGTAACATAGCCACTTTGGGGAGATTTTGAAACAAAAATATTCTTTTGAAAATCATAATTTTAAATCAGTTCTCAAAAAAGCGTTTAATCACGTACCTGCCGTAAATAGAAAAATAAGCGGTAACATAACCAGTAGGTGAAGAACAAAACATCGCTAGAAACGTGATCATTATAATTGAAATATTTTTGTAAAACGATATTTTTTATATGAATATATAATCCAATTAAACGGGTTTTACTTGATTGATTAGTTTTAATATAAATTAAAAAAAAAGCCCAAAAAGAATTACATAAAACGAAAGCTATGTTGTATTAACAAATATAGATATCGTTATAATAAAATTTTACTTTGAATCATTAATCTATAAAAGGGGTTTTTTAGATCAATGCTTTGAATCAAATAATTTACAACAAGGCGGTTGTATTTCGTCTAAATTGATAAAGCAAAAACAGATACTATGTCCCCTTTCGTGTACGTGTACTTAATTCAAAATTACTTAAAAACTTACTTTTAAATCATTTAACTTTATTATTTTAAGATATATATAATTAGGAAATTAAAATTTGATTTTATTGTAATTATTTTAATTATAAGATGAAAAGGGAGTGTTGAAAATCTTTCTACCTACGTTTCACAGCTTGTTTAAAGACGATACTTAACTGTTATTTGGTTCGACGCCGCTTCATTTAACATTACTTTCTCCGCACGATTGTTAGTATAGTAACCGTTCTCTCACAAACTTATTTTCTTACTTTGGCTATAATTTTCGAGAAACAATAACAAAACGTTGCATTTCTATAATTAAAACATATATTAAAATATGTAATACATTAACGTCTTGTAGTAGTAGTAGTTGTAGTCTAATCTTGCGCGACTATTCTGAACTGAGCTGAATCAGCCTGTATACGTCCCACTGATGGGCAAAAGGCTCTTTTCCATATAGGGAAAGGGTTGGAAGCCCAACCCACCACGCTGCTCCTCTGTGGGTTGAAGGATAATTTCTCTACCATGAGTAACGATCGCTTTCAAGTGTTTATGTTATGATAACAACCGGGACCGACGGTTTTACGTGCTCTCCGAGGCACGATGGGGAGACCCACAAAGACATACACCGAGACCAGAAACAAAATTTGTATAAAACATAAGAACAAAGAAGAAAACCATACCAGAAACAAATACTATACGCGACTATACGAATATTCACAATTTGACATCACATCATGTTCCTTAATAACAGCTATACTCGTATATAAAATGATCGAGTGGGAGTAGGATTCTAAAGCGTAGGAAAACCGGAGTTTTAGAGAATGAAACTGGTCGTCTACGACAGACCGAGGAAGACGAACTCGTGACATCGATCAATTGTGACATAATACAACGACAATTTTATTGCGTATCCGATACTAAAATCAATCAATTATTTGTTATTTTTATGAAACAATTTAAGTATTTATATTAACATTTCTGGAAATGTGTTTTAAGTAACAGGTATAAATTAAGATTATATTTTTTTTCTCACAATAATTAATGATTTTAGTTCTTAAATTTAGAATATTTGCAAATGAAAAAGTATAGTTTATTTCAAAACGTTTTATTTAAATTTCAAATCGCTCAATCGACTCAGTTCTCTAATACAGTACGCTACAAGTACAATAACTATTGCATTATTCATCCGATCGTACTGTGTTGTGTGAAACGAAGAAAGAGTAACAATAGACGGGAGATTCTTTAATAAATTGTCATTTGTTTCAAATGAAAATTTGAGAGATTGATTTTATCGAGTATTTAACTAAATAATTATCTAAACATTTTCCTACACCTTATGAAAATACGTCCGTCAAAGCATTGTCTAAAGACCTATATCTGAAACAAGATTTTTTTTATTTTTTATTACACTGCTATCGGTAAAGTCAAAATGACAATTTTTAAATATGCTATAAGCACATTCATCACACGAAAGCCACTGAATGAATTTTAATGTGACTTTGCACTGTAATAGCTTATACCGTAACTAAATAAAACGAATACAAAACATCCTGGGAAATAAGACACAAAAAATATAGACAATATTGTAATACCGTATTTACTACACTATCGTAGACGTATAACTGTTCAAATATAATCGTACAATGTTTACTACATCATCAACAAAATTTTGTCGTAATTAATAGTAGCGTAAAGACCGTGAACTACTTAATTGGGGTTAAATTAATCATGACACATTAGAAGTGCCAACTTGCAACCTGCGCCTAATGTGAATAGTCATTACTAAATAACATAATTGAAAGTTCGACCCGGTTATTTTGCCTATACAAGACAAGTCTACGTAGTCATTCTGAAATTGCAATTAAATATGATCTATATATATAATTATATCCTTTAGGCTGGAAACAGTGCTCAGGGTCTGCAGTACTTTAGGGTCTGCCTGAAAACCAGCGCCTCTTTGCTGGGTAGGTATGCCTGGTAAAGAAGCATAAAGCTGAGATAGATCCTTTTTGGTATTTCTTGTGTTTTTATTTATTTAAAGTAATATTATCTGTCTCAAATAAAATTATTCTTTCTATTTCTTTCCTTAATGCTCTACGTGATTTTTTTTTTACGTATCCTCGTTTAGTTATCATAATATGAATTTTAAACTGCCAAATTACGAGTACTATTTATTTAATTAAAAAGTTTAGTTTCACATTGTGTGTTAATGATTTTCTCGTTAGTTTTACAATGATGTTTGTCTCGTTAATATTTAGTTATAAATCAGTATTACAAATATGTCTCCGAGATGTTACATAAAGTGAAACGACTTTGTTTTCTTAAAAAGAAATCAAAGAAACTATTAGTAGGCCAAATGTAGGATAAAAATATTACAGACAAGCCGACGCCACGATATTTTGTAGGTGGAGCTATTTTAAGGTCTTCATCACTCCATAAAATTAACGTTTAAATTATCTACCGATATCATGACCTGTGATGTATTAACAACTTCAACATGAACATATCAAGAGAAAACGTTTTCTATAGAAAGTCATCAATAACAAATTCAATCAGCTATACTAATATTATAAAGAGGTAGTTTGTGGGTTTGGATGTTCGGGATAATCTCCGATACTACTGATCCGATATTGAAAATTCTTTCACTAATAGAAAGGTATATTATCCCCGACCGCTATAGACTGAGTGCTTTTCATTTCGGTAAGTATATATTTTCAACAATTAATCACAATAAATGTAATTGAAGTATTGAACTCGGCAAAAATTCTATAATATGGCGTGCATTGCCTGAACTGTATGAAATAAAGGAATAAAATATATGGCAAAAACATTCATTACTTTTAGCTTTACAAAAAAGTCGACGACACGTACAATATATGTAAGTTTAACAGCCAAAAAGATTGTTTTTATGTTTAAAGTAAAATAAATTTTACAGGATTAAGTTTGGATACAGGTTTCACGTTTGCTTTACGAATTATTATTTAAAAAAAAAGATAAATCAAAATTAAAATGTCGTAGAGATAAATTTTACTTTTAACAGGATGGTAATTAATGGAGCTGGTCAGAAGATAATGCAAAATAAGAACAATTAGCCGGTAAAATGATTGCGTTGTCGCTGCCGCTGGCCATGCGAGAATAGTAGGCAAGGTGAGGATCAAAATTTGTTGAACAGTTTAAAAGTTAAACAAACATATATATATATATATATATATATATATATATATATATATATATATATATACCCGTGCGAAGCCGGGGCGGGTGGCTATTAGGATATAAACAAATTAATAATAAGTAAGATTCTATAAAACGACTTCGTGAGACATATTTACTTGTAGATAAAGCCGCAAAATGAGACACCAAATGCGTTTGTGACTTATTACAAGAACGAGTCAACGACCCAGTCACCAAGGATAGAAAATGGATACGCATTGATTTATTATTCTAAAGGGCGTAACAGAAGTAAACTATGCACAGAAATAACACCGTTATAAAATTATCTTTACAGTGAAATACTAAGCGTTACCCTTGTGTTAATATATTTTTAAATGATATGCTACAAGTAGCATTCATCATATGATATTTTTATTTATTATTTATATTATATACAACATTTATTATCGGCTAAATATAATTACTGTTGAAATTACACAAGCATGTGGACATTCAGTATCGATTTTATTGCCTTTAAAGGATTGATTTAACGTTACACAGAATCTAGGCGCCAACGGAGTCGGACTGACGCTAACGACGCGTCTTGTTGATAGCTGATGGTAAACTTATACGTTTCGTTTACTATAAAATTAAAGTTTACTCTACAATAACAGAACATTTACCTCCGCTTTTCTGCGTAACGATAAGTTTCTCCATATTTCTCGTGGACTCGTCCATCCAACTTTCGTTTTATCAATTCCACTGTCACCGACACTACTAGCACATCTATTTAGTTTTGTTTGATGTGTTGTACCGTTTGTAACTGCTTGATTGGACATTATATGCACAAGATTTGACAAAACACGATGCCAAATGCTAAATCCTAACCATAGATATGCACTTACATCACTTTTCACAGCACAGTATTATTTTGCTACATTAATTACATTTATTTCATGACTTTCTGTAATAACTTGCTCACTTTCTTTTATAACATAATTCAATGGTAAATTTAATAATTGTTCTACTTTATCACTAATGAATTAAACACCTGAGAAAAATGCTTACTATGATTAAATGCGAATCAAACGCGATTTTATTGATAAAATAAACGATATATAAAAGAAATAGACTGTTTTAACGTGAAGCACACTCACGTCTGTATCAATTTGAGGTTAAGTTACCGGCACTACCGGCTGTTGGCTAGCTGGGCACACAAGCGCCCCACCGAGGTCCCGATACACGGGGCGAAAAAAAAGCTAACAGATGTTTATACACGTTTGCTTTTAAACCCCTTTTAATAACACAACCATTCAAGAAGTTTGGATTTAAAAACAACAGCGTTAATTCATGTAATTCATGCACTTTAAAGTTTAGAATTTCAATTTCTTTTATGAGAATAAAAATAATAGCTTTGAAAACTTCACTAATTGTTTTAAAGTATAAATAACCGAGTGCGATATTTTTGCTTTATATAACTTTTTTTTAGAAATCGACACATGTGTTTCAACTGCCGTTAATTCAGGTACGAGTTAATTATGGCTATATCTACGTAGGGGAGAGTTGGATATTACCGAGCCTCTAAGAACTTGGACCTATAATTCGGAGAAGGTTCGATATATATATATTCAAAAATGCAGTAAATAGTACAGAATTTATTTAGCTACCCATACACCACGGCAAAATATTTCAAAAATTAAACAAAAATTAATTATTGCAAAATAATAAAAAAACAGGAAAGCGTGGTATTATCAGACTGGTCTGATAATATCGTGCCAAGGTTTGATAAAACCGTGCCCATAATAATTTCGTGAATTTCTATCAGTAAACTTAGAATTTAAAAAAATGCAACGTTGAATAAACTCGTTCGTAGAAAAAGAAGCATAGACTCCTTTCCATACCTAGATATAATTATTATTTTACGACTAGATTAATTAATTATCATAACCATATCGGCCATTGGATGTCCACTGTTGAACGTAGGCCTCCCCCCATCGACTCCGGTTCAAAGCAGCCTCCATCCAACGACTTCCGGCGACTCCCTTTAAGTCGTCTGTTCATCTCGTGGATGGCCGTCCGACACTGTGCTTGCCGGTACGTGGTCTTCACTCGTACACGCCCTAGGCGCGGAATTGACAAACTCTGTTATTTCATTTTATAAACTCAAAATAATACAGTCAAATTAATTGTGTATTCAAATCAATCTAGTCATTAATTCTATAATATGTTAGGATTAAAATAAAAGTAATCAATGTGTTACAATACAAATATAGAATAGCTTACCTCTTGTAAAAAATGCCCGCGAAATTATAAGGAACGAGAGTAAAAACTTGTAAGACACGATGTGTCTTAATTGCTGCTCCGAGTAAATTACCGTCGTGCACGGGGAGGGGTAGAGGACTCGGACTGTGATCTTTAAGGACTGGATAGCGCAATTAGCGTTTAGTTTTTGAAATATGCCAGGGCGTGGAATTATCAAACGCGCGGTAATATCCAACTCTCCCCTATAGACGTAAAAGGATCCCGAGCCCGACACACTCATACCCACCAGCCAACACAAAAGCAAGGACAGATTAATGAAAAGAAGATAACATGCATAATCACGTTAAAGAAACGTGTATCTTAAAATAACAGCATGAAAGTTGATAATTGATCATTAATACATTTATTTTTAAGACTTTTAAGGCACAATGCAAAAGGAGAACGTGCCCTAACCGCTTTTGCTGGTTCGTGAAAAAATTAAAACTTGAGCCAGTTCTGTTGCGCAAAGTTTATTTGTTAACTAATAGCGTTTAAAGATTTTTTTCCAAGAGCAACTCATTTGTAAAATAATAATAATTATATTAATAATCATATATCAATAATAATTATACAATAAGTGTAAAATGTATGCATATATTTAACTCAAAATAACTCTCATTTCCTGCGTTATCTTCCAGACATTCTCAAAGTGACAACTGATAATATAATATGCGACAGATAACATGAATTCCTAGAAAACGGAATACAATAAGAAGCCTTCTTACCACTTAGTCGAAGATTATATTTACTGACGGTTTATTCACTTGTTGAACAATTAGTTGGCAAGTTATCAGTAAGAACAAACAATGGAACAATTGTATAAACTAAAATATATTATTTTTATGATATTAAGAAACGCAGTCAAACAAATAATTACAGCCATATCAGAATAACTACACATTTGTTTTGTTCAGTAAAAGCTAGTTAAAGGCGTACATTTTATTAGGATACCCCGAACTTTCAGGTCAGGGTTCGGCCATGAAACAGTTAATGTCTGTTTAGTGAATTCGACACATGCGAGCAGAATGGCCGCTGTTTCATGGTTATTTTTAACCCTGTAGACATGGGGTCAGTCACCCGCTTAGTCCTTCAGCGGCACGGACCAGTCCTATCACATGAGGAACTTGCGTGGGAATATACAATTCATATCCTTAGGGGAAGAAAGAGAAACAGATGCTCCTTAATGACGTAACGATAACGTAAAGATACATACTCTGCAATTAAATTGTACTGATACGACATAGAAATAGCATTAAGTCCATTAAATAGAGACTTAAAATTGGCATTTGTTGTGGAAGACTGATTTTTGGAGAATTTCTTCGGTTTTATATAAAGAACAAGGGTCAATAGTTAAAAAAATAAAATTAGCTTGCAGGGATTGTAAAAAAAAAAAACATCGACCACTTTTTTGCCATTTTCTCAGAAATATAAAAAATAGCGAAACATTTAAACATTTAAACAAAATTGATAGAGAATAAAAACTACACAAAATTGTCTTAAATCATTTTCCTCAAACTTTTAATAAGAAAAGAGATATTTGCATTTGAAAATTGCAATTAAACCGGCCGCAACCGAAAAAATAAAACACAAATTTTTGAAAATTATAATTTTTGAAAAAGTTCCAAAAAATTGTTTTGTGGGTGGTTTTTTTTTACAACCCCTGCAGGCTACTTTATTTTTTTAACTATTGGCCCTTGTTTTACATATAAATACGAAGATATTCTCAAAAAATCAGTCATCTTCTACAACAAATGCCGATTTAAAATCTCTTTACTTAACTAATACCTAACTTCTTTTGAATAATAGGTACATGACTACAAATATTTAAGTAGCACTTTATTAACTGTAATAAATATTGCACTTTACAACACTCATATTTTAAACGCGTTATTTCTATTGATTTCTCACTTAGGTATTGACATTTTTATTATTGGATAGATATTGGATAATAAATGGTTCATTTCACGACTTCGCTGCAGTAATGATACCACTATCACAACCAAACAAATTGTAATTTGACGAAAACTGTTTCGCACTATTATTAATAATTAAAGAATGCTTTTATAATTACAAAATGTAATGAGTTTAAAAAAAAAATCTTATTGTAGAAAACAAATATTCGATGTCGATTTTTTTAAAAGAAACTTCGATAATTTAACATGCAACTTCTGTGTGTTTTGTATTGGATTTATGCTTCCCAGCGTGAATTGATCGTCTACTTTACTTTCGAATGTTACATACAATCAAATTAATTATGTAGTATAGGTAATAATAATTGATTCTGTAAATTAGGTGAGATCTCAAAGTTCATAATAATATTTGTAATATAAATATGGTAATTACTCACTAATTGGATTAAAAAAACAAACAAGGCTATACAAGTGCTCCTAGCTTGTTATTGATAGTACTGTAAAAACGATAACTCTTAGTGTTCCTACACAAGGGTAAGTTCAAATAAAATAAAGCACCTCCCTTTCTGGGGTGCGTTAATTTCGATTAGGGGAACTGTTGGAGGGTGATCGAGATGCACCAAAGGGACTCACCGTTGCCGTATCGGTAAGGGTGACAGTAGCTGAGGTAAGACCACTAGTATTGTTAGATATCGCACTTGCCACCTGATTATTTGCATTTTGTTCAATAATACGTTGCCGAAGAGCCAATCTCTCAAGACTAGCTAATCTATGAGATCCACCTGTTCCCTCTCTGTCTCTTTCTCTTAGTCCTGATGCACTGAGACTGTTCCCTGCATTAAACGATCCGCTGTATTTTGGAAGGGTCGGGGGCGGTACTGGCCTCGCGGAACCACCACGCCCGAGTATCGAACCACTGGATGTGTATGCATAACTGTTAGGTGTTCCAAGAGTTGCGGTACGTGGAGCAGCTCCGATTCCGTTGAGAGCTCCATTGCTACCGTTGACGGCGCCACCATTCACCGTCGTCGTGCTGCCGTTCATCTCCTTAAACTAGCGACCGTCATGCGAGTATAACAAATCACACACTGTCACTGGCCGTGAACAATCGAACGATCACGATAAAATACGATATGCGTTCGAGCCGGGTGCCTGTCGGAGGCGGTTTGACAGCTAGCGCGATGCAGAGAAGGCGCGCGGGCGGACGCTCACGGCGGCGTACCGCGCTTAACGCCGTCGCCATTCGCCGCTGCCACCGACCCCATTGAATCCCAGGATTATTGCCACACCACTGCCCGACCAGAGGGTTGAAAATGCATTGCTGCACCTCCATCAAGGTCAACACATGAATTCTTCGCAAATAAAACATATTGTTCGCCTTTATTTAGATTGAGTTCGAGGACTGTGTGGAGTATGAAATTAAACTAACAATAATATACTCTTGACTTAATAATAGAAATATTGAAAGAATATTTATCGATATTATCACCATAAAATTTGATTTTTATGGTGATAATATCGGTAAACAAATAAATATAACAAAAAAAAATTATTCAAAATATAAAATGAACACATATCTTGCATCTGCATTACATATAAAATTTCAAATAGTCAATGATAAAAACTTATAAACCGTTTCAGTAAAAAAACTCTTAAACTCACTAACACACTTAACTAACTAACTCTTGTTTAATGAATGGTATCCAATCGGTGAAAGAAGGAAATGACGTTCTTTAGTTCAATGGCCCGATTGAGTCAAGACTCAAGACGTCTACGGGATTATTGGTAATGATACTGAAACTCGCAATTAGGCCAACTACAATGATCAATTTCTATATTCATTAAAATTTTCTCAATACAAATCAAATCGATTTTAACTCTTTTTCAATTGTGACTGTAAGAAATAAATTTTTAATTTAAAAAAAAAAACTCAAAATCCAATAAAAATTTGTAAATGTAGATAGTGTACGTTATAAGATCTTTATTTTTTTATTTAATTGCTCTGATGAGAATTTAAACAAATTTTGATTCTCCCTGATTAAAAATACATATGTATACCTTATGAAATAAATCTACCTATATTTATCTTATTTTGTATAGTTTTTACACTACGTCTGAACCGGTGAATATTTTAATGTTAAAGGATATTACTACGAACATAAAATCTAGAAGTCTAGACTGGAGACTCAGTATGCAATGCATGAAGCACGTGGTCGTCGCGTGTTGTGGTCACGGTCACCCTGATCGACCGAGTACCCCATAGCGCATGCGCTTCGCCAGACCCCCTAGGCCTATATTTCATCTGCACAACCCTACAGTTTTCCAGATTCGATTTAGCTTCTGTTTACGATGCCTAAGTTTTTTTGCATCACAATATTTTGAAAAATATTTTGATCATGGTTTAAAAAATTAAACCGATGTTTATATCAAATCAATGTTCAATCCTTACATAAAGATATCCAGCAGTTTATGTGGATAAATAATAAGGTCTTTTTTTTCCGAACGGTTCTATTAAATTTATTAATCTGATTGTCATGTGCTAATAATATCTGTATTATATATTTAGAAATATAATTAGAAAAATGCGGAAAGTATAGGTAGAAATAAATAATCAAACGATGTAAGGTACTCGTATAGTTGCGTTATGTACGAACTGAAACTAAGCCTGAGTGCACTTAATTCTTTTAATTAATTTACCCTTGTTATTTCAAAAGTTTAAACCGCGCCGTTTTAAATTAAATCAAGTATGCGCTATATTAATGACCATTTATGGATAAGACTTGATTTGTTACGCATAATTTTAAAAAGGTAATTCATAGAAGGGATAATTTCGAATTATGGTAACACAATACTTATAAATATAATGCTGTATCTTGTGGAAGTTTTTTTTAACTGTATTTTACCGGGCGAGTGCGATTCGGACTCCCATAAGAAGGATTTCCGTACCACTGTAATGTTATACACTAACTATTTGTTCAGATCGATGGGGGATATTTGACGCCTTAATGATAGATCGGAGAAAAAGTCTTTTCGTATTTTGTATGTATAAACTTAAAGAAAAATCTCTTTGGTTGTACTGTTTGTATCTGGCTGGTTTTAATATCAATAAATATAGGGCATTAATAGAAAAAGTTAAAAAAACTTTCGCGCTATTTTTCAATTGTATTTCTGTCCGTTAAAATGAGTGAATCTAACGAAGAAATTTAATAACATATTCTGAAGTTTAATTACAAAAAAAGAAAAATGCGATTCAATCTGCGAAAAAAATTGTGATGTTTATGGACCGAATGCAGTAGGTCAATTAGGTAAGAGTTTTGTTAGTAAAGACTTTTTGGTAAGACTTTGTGTTAACAAAGTTGGTTCGATCGTTTTCAGTCTGGGAATTTTGATGTCAAAGATGCAGCTCGCTCTGGTCGCCCTCATGCGGATCAAATTGATGCCATTTTTGAAAAAATGAAGCAAGGTCAGCATATTAGTGGTTAAGAAATAACCGAGGAACTGAGGATTGACCACAAAACAGTTTCGACCTATTGTATTATAAAAAGTCTGGTTGTACAAAAAATACTCGATAATTGGGTGCCACACAAGCTAACTGAAAGAAACCTAATGAGACGTGTACTCATTTGCGAGTCTCCAGTGAAACGTAATGAAACTAACAATTTTTTGATGAAAAGTGGATCACCTAGGAAAAAACGTGCGAAAAAGAATCAAATCAGTCAAAGGGTAGTCAAGGTCCACAGACTGTAGCGAAACCCAGATTAACACGCAATAAGGTGATTCTGTGTGTTATGTGTGTATAGTAGGATTGGAAGGGCATATATATATATATATATATATATATATATATATATATATATATATATATATATATATATATATATATATATTATAGAGTTTTTAGCGCCGGGCAAAACTATTGATTTGGATCTCTACTGCCAACAACTAATGAGACTCAAACAAGAAATTGAAAAAAAAAAACGGCTGACATTGATCACCAGAAAAGGAGTGGACTTTCATCGTGCATCCACCATATAGGCTTTCGCTGGAGGGATCCTGCTGCCTGCAGATCCGGAACCCTCCGATTAAAGCGACTGAAGGTTTAGTATGGTATTGCACCCCCAAGTGCTAAGTCTGACATACGGTCTTGGACTACCGGCCTACCCGGGAATCCTGGATATTACCCGTAAATGGGTTCCCCTGCTATACAAAAAAAAATCCACCATATAGTCCTGCCAGTCTCGTCAGAATTAGGTGGGTAGTGTTAGGTTGCCATCAGAAGATGACTGTCAAAACCTATTCACAAAAACCCAAGATTTCTACAGGAACGGAATTATGTCACAACCTACAAAATAGCAATAAGTTGTCGAACAAAATAGCACATATATATTGTAATTAAATTTAATTAAACTTTGAAAAAAGTCTTAAATTTGTATACAAATTACGAAGAAACTTCTTCCCCGACATAATATTTCACATACATGTCAGATACATAGGTATGAAAGATTTCGTACGAGTAGTTTTGGGTGTCGACCATAATGACTGCTGAGGATGTCTTACTGTTCTGTGATAAAATGGGAAGAGAAACAAGTAAAATATAAAATTAGAAACTCTAGTGCCGATAGTTATAAAAACATAGGAAAAAAAAATAATTTCTAGAATATATAAAAGACCAAAGAAGAATTTTTCAAAGATTAATATCAAAACCATTTTAGTCCACTTATAATTTAATTTTTTATTTAAATATTATTACATATGGAAACAAAATATGAATAATTTAGGTTGGCATTTAGCATGAGGTTAAAATAAAATAAAGAATCTATGGGGTTTTGATTTACTTTCAATGTTAAGAAATTCCAAATTAAAGTTTCTACCTGTATGCACAACGACATCTAGTTCTAAAGAACGTAAACTATAAACATACAGCAGTTTAAAGCTCATTTGGATTCAAGCGATGTATAATAGATGGCGCTATGGAACAAAACAATTTGACTGACCCGTTGGCGCAGTTTGCAGTGACCCTGTTTTCTGCTCCAAGGGTTGTGGGTTCGATTCCCGCCTCGAGTCTGGGTGTAATATATGTTTATTTATATATGTATTATTTATATGTATATTTATTTAAAAAAAAAAGTATATCAGTCGGCTGTTACCTAAAACACAGGAATTAAGTTGCCTACCTTACGAACAGACGACCGTGTGTGTGTGTTAAGCATATTTATTTATTTATTTATTTATTTTAGCCCCGTCCAATTATATGCAACTTTAATGTTCAGAACTAAGACAAAATGCACGTTAAAAATTGCACTAAAATATAAGGCTAACTCGACTTAACTTGTCTAAGCTTTCCTTCGCTTGGCTTCGTTGGGCCAAGAACGCTCAGTGGATGGACCACGTAAATTTATACAAGACATTCGCGGATTCGAACCATAGGTACCCACCGCTGAATAACAAAGTTTTCTGTAAAATTCATGAAGCACTCAACAGTCAAGGAAACAGTGTAAAAATCTACATATATCATAAAAAATGCTTAGCAGATTAGGCTCCAACCCTTCTCTTTCATAAGAGAATAGGCCTTTTTACAGCAGTTCCTACTAATTATTTACAGTAAGAGGATACATTATTTTATAGGATATTACATTACAATAAATCTGCCCCAAAAATATCCATTATCAATTTATCACTCGTAAATGACACATAGCCAGCCTATACTAACAAAATACGAAATTTATAATTAATATATTTTACTAGCTGTTCCCGCGACTTCATTCGCTATTTCACATCTTGACTTTCATCCCTACATCCAAAGGAACTGTATTGAATTTAGTGATAAAAAATATTCAGTATAAAGTATTAAAGTATAGTATTATATTATTATAGTAATAGTTTTAGGATTATTACTTTACAATGTACCCAACGATATCGTAATTATGGCAGAATCCCTGGAAGAAAATGAATATGGACAAGACAAAAGTCATGTCGAATGTCCATGTCCTGCCCACCCCGATATCGGTAGGAAATTCTACTCTCGAAGTTGTTGACGGAGTACGTCTACCTAGGACAAAATGTCCAACTTAGTAGGTTCAACTTCGAGAGAGAGGTCAACCGTCGAATCTAGCTAGAATAGGCAGCGTTCGGGAAGTCAAAAAACGTCTTTTCATCCGTCATACATCAGTGCCTAAAGTCGAAAGTCTGCGACCAATGTGTGTTACCAATGATGACATACGTGGTCTCTAACTACGGGCCTTTTAAACAATCTCCAAGTCGCACAGCGTGCAATGGAGAGGGATATGTTTAGGGTTTCTCTGTGAGATCGAATGAGTAATGATTCGATCTGCAGAATTAGGTTTCTCTAAGGGCCGAAACACATAACGGCGTTGCGGCGCCGCAACGCTAAAATCGGCGGTGGCGTCACCGCCAATTTTAGCGGCGCGGCACCGCCAATTCCGGCGTTGTGACGTCATACTTGTTGACCATGATTTATTGACATTTTGTGTCTATTTTTATATTTTATTTTTTTGTGTCTTTATTAGACATGGGTATCTCAATGAATTTTTATGAACTGCAGATAAGCTCATGAGCCATATGCTTGAACCGGAGCTGTGAAACGGCTCACAGTTCAGCTCAATTGTTGTTATAGGTATTGTTACTTTTAACCACTTTTAACTATTAGATTTACAGCTAATTTATGACTCGGTTCAAAAAATGACATGTATGATGTACCTAAATTATAAATATGTAATAATATAATATAATTAATAAAGCAGCGTTTCGAAAAGTTATTATAGTGATATTTTTTCTATCTTACACAATTATAGGGGAATGCTAATTTCATGCATATGATAAACGCTAAAGTGAGTTTCTTTGTTTGTTACGCTTTCACGCTTTAACTATTCACCTGAATTACGATCATCATGAAATTCTGCATACCAGTTTTCTGGGGTACAGAAAAGTACATAGAGTACCTACTTTACGTACCGACTACCGTTGGTGCCTGTACCATGCGAGCGGAGCCGCGGACAAAACCTATTTATTTATATTTAATCTATAAAACTAATATAGTAAGATATTAATTTATGTATCACTTTGTTTCAATTTTGTTTAGGCTTTATGAGACAAAAGTTGTTTAAAATTCTACCAGCATACAAACTTGATTCACAAAATTATTTCCGGTACAAAGGATTACTTTTTATGCATTCTACTAAATAACAACTTCACAAACAATAATTAACAAATTTCACGTGAACTATAATATTTAAAATAATTAAATTAATATCCACAATCAAAAATCACGAAGAACTGGTTACCCTACAACAACGCTCTTTTTCGCGGCGCCGCAACGCCGCAACGCAAACTGCCGATTTTAGCGTTGCGTCGCCGCAACGCCGTTATGTGTTTTGGCTCTAAACACCTAATCATTCCTTTACAGACTAAAAATAATTTGGTCGGAAAATACTACGGACATACCATTTTTATCAACAAAGACAGTATGCGTAGATTTATATATTCTTACTTGTACGCATTAAACAGTAACAACGCTGTAATAACGCTAAGCTTTCGTCTTCCTGCTTGACATTTACATACAAATCTATAATTGTCATATCATAGGTATCTTTAACAATGCATATATTATATTATATATGAGTAATGAATGCAGTAAAATGTTTATTGTAAAGATATGGTTTCATCCAAAGGAGAAACTAGTGTGTACCTATTTAAATAAGCCCACCAGAAACGTCTGTTATCTGAGAACGTCATACTATATGTTATTAACGAACCTATCGATTTACAATATACGAAAGCGAAATCATACTTTATAAGACTTAAGATAAATCTATTATAATTATTGCGATTCGCTTTGTAATTTTATATACATTAGTTATTTTTTCATAAATCTGCCTGATAATTTATTTTGAATTTTTATAGGTCTTTATTTATTTAAATTGTTTGTACAATATACTCATAGTGCAAGAAAGTAAAAAGTGTGTGGATGTACAATAAATTAATAATACAGACAATATAATATACCTAATAGGATATGATATGATATAATATAATATAATATAGGTAATATATAACGTAACCGACTCGATATCGTAGGATTTTGAGGGGCTAACGTAATCCAATACAAAAACTTACTTATACTCTGTTTATATTACAGTCAACAAAAAATTAAGTATATAATTTAGAAGTTATATTAAATATATAAAATTAATACCGATATCTCATAATCATCATCATATCAGCCGTTGAATGTCCACTGTTGAACGTAGGCCTCCCCCATCGACTTCCAGAGCGACCGGTTCAAAGCAGCCTCCATCCAATGGCTTCCGGCGACTTTAGTCAAGTCGTCTGTCCATCTCGCGGAAGGCCGTCGGACGCTGCGCTTGCCGGTACGTAATCTCCACTCGAGAACCTTTCTGCTCCATCGGCCGTCAGTTCTTCGAGCTATGTGCCCTGCCCACTGCCATTTCAGCTTGCAAATCCGTTGGGTTATGACGGCAACCTTCGTTCGTCTGCGGATCTCATCATATCTGATTCGATCTCGTAGAGAAATACCAAGCATAGCCCTCTTCATTGCACGCTGTGCGACTTGGAGCTTGTTTAAAAGGCCCATAGTCAGAGACCACGTCTCAGATCCGTATGTCATCACTCGTAACACACATTGGTCGAAGACTTTCGACTTCAGGCATATCTAGCATGTATAAAAGATGTAAACACAATTTTGTGTTATATACTAATTTTTTCTTCAACTTTCTAAAAGTACGATTCAATCATGAGAAAACATTGTTCCCAATAAGTCTTTGTTCTATTCATTAGTTGCAATAACCGTGGTACCACTTTATATCACAAAAAAATTAAAACAAAGTTATAAATTAAATCTTAAGTATAAATAGAACGGTAAAAAAAAATTGAATTCAACTTCAACTTTTTTGAATGATTCATGAACACCTTCTTCAATCCGTCTAGTAAACTACATACGTAGGGTAAGAGTGTAGGGGTATGAAAAAAAGTAGTACGAATTCACTGTTTCAATATACTAGTTTCGTGACAGTTTCGAGGCGCTCCTCTCGAAAGTTATCTGCCCATTCTATTTCTACATAAAAAAAAGTATTACGTAAACCATTATTGATCTTATAACTTAAAAAAGTAAGATATTAAAATAGTTGCATGAAATAAGACTTATTTAGCTTTGAAAGTTTGTTGAACTGTAAACACGTTGAAAGATTGTATAAAGATGTGAACCTGCACGTGCCTAGTAATGGTTACTAACGGCACGTTAACGCAAACAGACCTACGTTATATCCTCGTTTAAGATTTAAATAGGTATTTTATGAGGCAAAATATGGCATACCTTGAGTATAACCTTTCTTGTTTTAATTTTCAAGCTCTACCTACTATGAGCAAAGTTCGAGTAAAACTGTAAATATTTTTATAAACACGTTCTTACTTGTTCGTTTAACCTTTTCATCGCCAACGTGCGAGTACGTATAATGCGATACGTAGCCCAGCACCAAGCTACAAAATGTATGTATAATAAACCATAAAGATATGTACATTGTCCTATCGGTAAATGAGATTTATACTCCTGCATTAATTTATTAAACTGAACTGAATCAATAAATGTCTCACAGATGGGTAAAGGCCTCTTCTCCATCTAGAAGAAGTTGTTCTCCATCTTGAAGAGTTGGCGGATAACATCCCTACCGTCAGTAACGATCGTTATCAGGTGTCTATGATAACAACCGGGACCGATGGCTTTACGTGCTATTCGAGGCACAGTAGAGAAACCCACAAGGACATACACCCAGACCGGACACAAATATTTGCACAAATACAATTATCTGCCTCGAGCGGGATTCGAACCGGAGACTCCCGGCGTTGAGGTAACTACACGCACCACTACACCAGAACGGTCTTCATAAATTACTTTATTATGTATGAATAATAAAAAACCTACGAAATAACATAATTCTTTTTTTAAGTTTTATTGTAACAAATATTTTGATAAAAAACATTTGATATATCCTTTAGCGTTGAACGTTAGGCTGGTTCCTGCTATCATAGATATTTCCTTTTAATTCGTAAAAAGCAAGCTTTAATTTTTTGTAACAAACATAGAATGGACGCACTGTACGTTTGTACCATCATCTCGCCGAGCTAGAAGTGGAGCTAAGTCGTATCAACTGGGGTATAGCGGGGCTATCTGAAATTCGAAGAGAAAATGAGGACACGATAATCCTCTCCGGTCACTTATTCTACTTTCGTGAGGGTGATAGGCTATTCCAAGGTGGCGTTGGCTTTCGGGTTCGCAAGACTCTTGCTAGCAACGTTGTGGTAGTCAGCAGTGTGTTGACCTGGGTAGCGTACCAAGTATTCAAACTTACTGACAGATACTCCCTGAGAGTGTTACAGGCATATACGCTAGACTCGCCACAATCTGACGGTGAAGTTGAGATCATGTATGAGGACATACATGGTACTACTTCTCCCCTTTTACAACGCTGTCATAGAAGAATTTAACGCCAAAGGGGGAGTACAAATCCGTAGAGAGTCGAAAATCGGACATGGATTAGGGCGCAGGAATCACAGGGGGCTGGTGCTAGTCAACTTCCTCAAGTAGGAAGGGCTTTTCTTGATGACCCTTTATAAGAAGCCTCAATGAGGTTGACATGGCAGAACCCCGACACTGACAAAGAAAGAGGTATATTTCATCATGGCGGTTATAAGACATATTTAGATATGTCTCAATGGTTAATAGATTTAACACCGGCAGCGATCACCGACTGCTGCGAGGCACTCTGAATAGGCACTTAGAAAAGAGTGGACCCGCTTGATAAAATCTCCTCAACTCCGATCCTCCTAAAACCTTCTGACCTACGCCGCTCTAATTACTATGTGGATCCCAGCAATTTCAACTAGAACTGCAAAATCGATTCGCTGGAAACTACTAGCAACGTAGACGTGATGACCGACAAGGTGGTAAAGACGGTGTGTACATTGGGTCGCCATCGAAATCAATTAAACAGTCTAAAGTTTCTCTCGAAACCTTGGATCTGATGAAGCGGAGGCGCGAAATGCCGTTTGCTTAATTAGCTTCGCCAGAACAGAAAGCTCTTTCCAAGAAAGTACGGAAACTTGTACGCAGAGATTTCCGCTGCTCAAATACAAGAACTATCCCAGCTCTTATAAAGCAGAACAGGGGATCAAAGTTTTCCGTAGACCCCTGGGGAGAAGCCTTCTTGTGAAGCTTAAAACAGCAGATGTCAAAATAGTTTGCTCTTACCCTCAGATCTGAGAATAGGTCGAGAAATTTTATGGACTGCTATCTTACTCGTCGAACGCACACAAGCCTAAGACTCAGGACACCAAAGATCTACGTGCACCACTGTTGCGTCATTTTTCAGAGGATATTCCGGATATCGAAGTCGGTGAGATTAGTGCGACGCTTGGTAAGCTCAAAAACGGGAGGACCCTAGGGGATGTTTCGAAATGGTAATAGCACCGTAGATTACATCCATACTGATCGGCAGAAAATCGGAGATAAATAATCAGCCGGTGTATGGCAATTGTGGAAAACGAGAAAGCATGCGACTCTAATAAGACCTGGTCTGTCCTGGATTCTTTGTAGCGATGTCATATCAACTGGCGATATATGGTGATACTGAGGTAAATATATGACGCGGCGACGATGACTGTCCAAACCAGGACCAAAAAACACAACATTTGAAGATTCCGTAATGCTTCAAGACAAGTAAGTCTTCGAGGAGTGCGTCCTACCTGTCTCCTACATATGAAGCCGAGACGTGGACACTGTTGACGGGAATAGTACACAAATTTAAAGACAACGCGCTATGTTTAGATGCTCTCTCAAGGATAAAATCAGAAAAAAATATAAATGACACCCACTTAGTCAAATATTAATCCGACGTGTTCTTTACAGTTTAATTACAATTTATCCCTGACATAAAACTAAAGCGGAAAATGAAAATCAAATGTTTATTTATAAATAGTATACGTACCACTTTGCGCAAGTTAGTAACGCGACAATATAAATTTATAAATAACGTACTATTTCAAATAAATTAAAAACATATATAAATAAAAAAGTTAATTAATCACAAGAAAATAATGGCGTTTAGTGCGATATAAAAATAAAAATGAACCAGTAACTATAAATAAAAAAATTAAAGAAACACTTAAATTCAAATATACACGCAAGTAAATTGTTTAAATTAGGCATTCGGCGCATATTAAAATTCTACTCCGTGATTTATCAATGTGCTAGCCATAATTTTTTTTATGTGTAGGAGACGTTGTTTAGCTTAATATCACGTATGATCAGATTTCAACTCGAAAAAGAACAAGCTGTAATGAGCTCTTAAGGTTTAATATAATTTATATGGAACTATTTAAAGGACGCAATTAAGAAATATGTTTCACAGAATTAATGCTTTATGAGTATGTGGGCCCGGCACGTAATCGCAAACGTTAAACTATAAATAATTTCAACAGAACGAACATCATTTATATCTTTCAAATATACTCCTACGAGTTAAACTGTTCTATTGTTCTAGCCATATAATCACATTAACCATCTATTAAATTATTTAGACGTAGGAAATTAACAAATTAAGATTTCCACCTGCGTTTTTAATGTATATAGAATTTTGTCAAATAAAAAAATAAGGATTATCAAGATTATAGGACACACCTAATGAGTAATAATTAATAATGATGAATATGGTAAATACACCGCCGGTTTTAGTTTAGCGATAAGATAAAGTCACTTAACAAACAACGAAGTGTTCATAAGCCTTAATAATTTTATGTTCGAAGTTAAATAATAAAAATACGAACTGCTTACCTGCTCAGTATTGTCATTAACTGGTCTGTATCGTGACAGCACTGGCCTAGTTCTGGGTCTATTCAAAGGTGAATCAGATACGGACGCCATCGTAATCACTTATCACTTAAATTCCTTACACCTTTGAGTTGTTACAATAGAATAATGTGAAAATTATTTCACTAACCCATCCGCTAACTATATGCGAAGGAAACAAACTGTTACGACAACAGCACTGCGCTACTAACTAATATGATACCACATTTTTCCGTCGACAAATCACATCCGGAGGAGAGTCGCATGAAGTCGGGTGAATCAACGCCAAGTACCACTCGGCTTAAAGCTAGCACTGATAACAATTTAATGGTGTTTTAACACAAACATCTATCCGCGTCACTAATTGCATAGAACCGAGTTATATTTGTGTATATATGAATCGTACATTCCAAATATATGAATTGCACATTTGAAACCGCTTTACCGTTGACTGCCCCTTTTACAAGCTAAAATGGTATCGCTGTTTCACTGGACTCTATATGGAAAGATAATATTAACCTAAACCACACTGAAAAATCTACAAAAATATTTCAATAACCTACACTAAAGTTTTATAAGTGATTTTACAAAACAACGACCACTCAGTGATTACGATTTCGCATACTGGAACAATAGCCTGAATGCGACGTTGATACCAACACATTCGTCACTACTATTGGTTTTCTATATAGGTACAAGCATCGTTTAAACGTAAACCAATGGATGACCATGGGGACTGATATTTGAGTCACGGTTCCTGATGCGCCCGACGCCGACGTCTGACGAACATATTCGTAGGCCAAATAGCGGTCGCGAATTCCTACTCGTAATTCAAACAACGCATGCATCGTACCCGATACGTGTGGAATGGACAAACGGTCTCGACGACCTAATAATTCCATTTCGATATCATTTTATTGCATATATAAACGACAGTTATATTTATTTTGCTACGACTGCCTACCTACTTCCTTACTGTTACCTTATTATTATTAAAAATTTATCAAAAAAAAAAACTTACATTTTATTTATTCTATAATATTAAAATGTATGGTAACTGAGCTTTTTATTTAAAAATACTCACCGCTATTTGATTTACCGCGACAGCACATGAAACAAAAACCAAAAAATATTAAGATAATTTGCAAAACAATTATTCATTCTTCGGAATTTAGGGTTTCGATGAGAAAAACCTACCTAAGCAAGGAAGACAACAAGTACCTACGTCTTCCAGACTTTCTGTACTATTAAATCTTTCTTCCATTAACAACGATTGATCACCAACACAATATACTCCGACATAATAAATTATGGAATGGCAACAAATAACCAGCAAAACGTTTGACACAAGTCCACGCACGGTTTTGTGAGTCAATATCTATGCCACCACTGTTTTTAAATTCAGATTCTTTCATTGTTGTTTATATTGTAAACAATCATGAGGAAAATAAAACAAGTGACGTGGATCTGTTAACATATTTTCACTGAATCAATGTAGCCTTAACATTAAGAATCATTAGTTTTTTGACACAAAGTAAATGATTGATCATTAATTATTTGTTAATATGTCCATAAAACTATAACATGTAAACTGAAAACTAAAAATGTAACGCCAGTTATTGCTAGATATACTGCGATGCGAACTTATTTTTAGCGGTAAAGTATTTAAATGTTGAGTTGGTTAGTTTTCTTACATGAACTGAGATGATTATCCAAGGTTTCCATAACTGCCTCTTCCTGGATTATTGACGTATTAATTACAGATCATCTGATCATATTAACATTTAAAATAAACCACTGACACTGGAAACTCTTTCGATTTTTGTTTATCGATCAGCGAGCAAACAATAGGTATATCGTCCTAAATACCGTTAATTGTTTACTATAGCAATCTCGAGTGTTGGTAGAATATTAGGAAGTATCACGCTAAGCCGTCACTATTATATGTTTACGTGTGCGAGATAAATAAATACGCGGTGTACAATATAAGACGTATGCACACACGTCCATAGGAGCTGAGCAATGAGCGACGCCCGCGCTGATCGCACATGCATTTGCACTCAAAGTTATTTCAATACGCGTACAGAATTTGCAACTTGAAAGATTCCGCGACGTCAGCAAGGGTAACCAGACCAAGTGAGACGGTCCACTTGTTTTATTTATATTAAAATTATTACATAAAATAACATGATATACCTATTTTATAAAGTAATTAGTTATGATCTCCATTCCTTGAATCTCATGATCACAAAAGTTTTTTAATACCTATATGTGTAGGTACGTCATAAACTGACTCGACCCTTTTTTTTTGCAACGTAATACAAAACAAATTGTTTGTTTTTAACTTTCTTAAACGGGTGATAACGTGCGATCGTAAACTGACGTACCCATTAATTTAATGCGGACCTTGATCCCTTGTCAACAACGACAATCATAAATATTTTACTTAATACATACACTATAATTTACATTATATGTATATATTATCATAGTGTAAGGAAATACGTAATGGCCCGCTAGTTATTCTTTCGTTTAACAATACTTAAAAAATATATATTCCAGTTTCAAAAGTCAAATCAGCTACGCCCTGAGTAGAGTACGAGATACCTACCTACTATATTCATCCAAACTTCTAACGAAAAATGTACGTTTAGAATCTTAAAAAATAGACATTGTAACATAAAGAATAACAGTAAGGAAAGGTGTGGATTACAGCGACTGGACCTAGTTGTGGCGTTATGACGGTCAGGTTCCGCTAGAGATCACCGCTTTAGTTTTAACTCACGAAGCTGTACGCCCTATGATCACAAAACAATGAAACATAGAATCAAAGTAAAACAAACTCAATTACATAATCTCTTAGTTATTTTTAAAAACTCTGAATTAGTTATATACTTTATTTTTCTACAATAAATACTCAAAACACAAACCGTTACACAGAACCAAATGAAATTTATTTCATCATTATCATCATATCAGCCATTAGATGCCCACTGCTGAACATACCGACACGCCTCCGCCTCCGAACGCCTCCCCCACCGACTCCAGAGCGACTGGTTCAAAGTAGCCTGCATCCAACGGCTTTTCTCAAGTCGTCTGTCCACTACGCGGACGGCCGTCCGACGCTGCGCTTGCCGGTACATGGTCTCCACTCGAGAACCGTTCTGCTCCATCGACCGTCAGTTCTACGAACTATGTGCCCTGCCCACTGCCATTTCAACTTGCAAATCCGTATTTGATCTACGTTACTATTTCCATTTTAGAAACCGACTTGTTCGGAAGGCTGGAAGTCATTAAATTTGGCCGTCAGACGATTTGTAATTACGTGGCTTAAATGAATAATGGGCCTATAATTCTTTAACAGGGTATTATCTTGTAGAGGAGCACAACACTTCTGTTCCAGGCCTCAGTCATAACGCCCTTATGCAAGTCGGTATTAGAGAGCTTCTGAAGAACTTAAAGTAGCAGTGTTCCACCTGCTTTCAGAAGCTCTGACGTAATACCGTCTTCGCCTGATGCTTTATTGATTATTGTTTTTAAACTGTCTCAGAACCATACTTATCTCGTAAAAACTGATATCTAGGACATCTTCGGAATAGTATAGGATAAGCTCCGCTCTCGGATCTTCTACCGGAGCTAGGAACAGACAGGTTCTCAGGTTCCGCTCTATTGTATCTATAATATATTAATACAGTTAGCAGGAAAAATATATAAAGAATGGACGCAAAAAAAGATTTGTATCTATAATATAGTTTGTATTAAAGATTTGGATATTGTGTCTCAAATATTTCCAGATCCGTTTGTTGATCTACCTATATGCTTCAGCGTCATCAGAGGACTACAGGTTTAATGAACGTCTTTCTGCAATGAGATTTTGTGTTGGTGAGGGATCTTCTTCTTCTTATCTCTTTTTATCATCTTCATATCTTTGGATATCTGCATTAGATAATTAGAGTGCAGACTTCATCAGGCTAGAATGTTTCAGTTTGATATTAATATTTAATGTGCATCTAACCAATAGGTGATCACTTCCGATTTTCACCCTATGGATCAAGGGGCCGTCATTGAATGTGTCCAAATTGTAAATGTTACTAATTTAGTTGTTTTAAATATAAATATTCCTATATTAAATGCGTAATTTGTAGGCATTTTAAAATTGCTACACAGTTTTCAGGACATAAGTCTTTAGTACAATTGAAGCAAATTAGTAATAAAAGGGTAAGCACAATTACAATTTATATTGTAATTGTTACTATTGTTTATTGTTTTTTTTTTGTGTTATTATTGTAATATATGGATTTAAATTTAATTGATAAGCTGTAAATTTGTATTTTGTGGTTGAAATTGTATATGAATCATATGTTACCTGAAATAAAGATGATGATAATAATAATATATTATGTTGTTTAAAATACTCTTTCAAACATATGTAATAGTGTTTGTTTTTTTTTTTATTCGTGGAATGAAGAGGATGGAGTAGGGATAGGGGCGCTCGCTGAGTGTCATACTAATTGGGGACTCATAATTAATTCATCAGTAAATAAATTGAGTTTCAGCTCTATTGTGTCATTTGTTTACGAACACTCACCTGCTAAACAAGTGAATCTGGAAGAAAACTGAAACTATGGAGAAAACTGAACACCCTGCTGTGATAAAATTCCTTACCAAGCAAGGAAAGAATGCTCAGACCATATTGAATGAAATGTAAACGGTTTATGGGGAACAGTGCCCTAGTAAATCAATTATTTACAAGTGGCATGGTCATTTAAAAACATGGTCCGGAGTCGTTTGAAGACAACCCCCGCTCAGGAAGGCTAGTTGAGGCCACCACATCAGACATCATCGAAAAAGTGAAAAAATAGTACTGGAGGACACTTGTTTGGAGAAAAAACAGTTATTTGCATTAGAATATCAGATACCACCATTTTGTGAATCCTACATACCCAGGTGGGTATGACAAAAGTCAGTGCAAGATGAGAACCGAGAATGCTCACGCCGCTTCAGAAGAAAGCAGCGCGTCAATGCGTCAAAACGATTTTTGGAGTTGTGTGGAGACAAACCTGTACAGATTATTGAGTGGATTGTTACCGGAGATGAAACATAGGTTCACCTCTTTGAGCCTAAGTCCGAACAAGAGTCAATGAAATGGCTTAAAAGGGGGACACCACCGCCAAAGTAATTCTTATGCCCGGTTTCTGAAGTCTCCAGATAACTTCTCATTAACTATTGATTCATTAAAGTTAAACGTAAGATAAACTTCGTTTAACTGTCGATGCGTTTCTGAATACAAAACAAGCCATTCAATAACTATGTAACTGATAACTAGTTCCTTATTTGCAGCTAGATGGCGCTGTTTAAGAGATCGTGTCTAAAAGTGATTTTATTAGTTTAATTTGTCTTGAATACTAGTTTTATTTACTAGAATATTTTTTCCGAGAATAAATAAGTGGCTTAACAATGTTTTAGTTAAAAAAAATATGATAAGTCATTATTTATGAACGACATCATTGTCCACTTTATCTGTGACCATATGGTGAGCATTGTCAATGTAAATCGTGTTTAAGACGAAACGTCTTTCCCTCGTTCTCGTTTGATCGTTTCACTTCGTTGTTTTTGCTTTGCCGTGTGATTTTAGAAGTTCAATATCGTAATAATTAGTTTTATATCGTGCTTTATTAATTCTTTTTAATTTTGACCATAATGGAACCTGGAAAACGCAGTAAAAATTTTACTGAAAGAGAGAAGATACTTCTTATCGAAGTAACTATAAATCCGTAAACATTTCGAAATGATTTCTCCTACGCCTTAAGTTTCTGGGTACGGATATATTAAAAATAAACTCCATTACTTCCAAATCAGACTCTGATGAGTTGTTCGTATTCATTATGTTAACACTGATTGTTTTCTGCTTTGAATATTTTTATCGACTTTTAATATTTAGCTTTCACTGGCAATTAAATATAATAATATCTACACGTTACAAGTAAATATAATTACAATATAACCTAAAAGAAGACTTAGTTTGAGAAATGAAACATCAAATTATAGTTATAGAACCGATAAACGCCGCCAATTGGTTAGTTAAGTTGAACTTAGTTTAAACGGAGTTTATCTTACATCGCCGTGTTCGGAAACGCACTTTCACAAGTTATCGAACCAATAGCGCTAATGAATAGGTAAACCACCGTTAAAAGTGCCTCAGAAACCGGCCATAAGTCATAATATTTTTATGATAGTTTAGAAAAATTAATTCATAGAATATATAATAAATGTATTCAGCTTAAGGGTGATTATATTGAAAAGGAAAAATAGATTTATTGTTTCATTTTATTTAAAACGCTTCCATTTTATGAACTTTTAGGCCTCCCCTTGTGAAATATCTTTATATTAACTGCCTGCCTGCCTGCTTTCTGCTCCAGGGGGTTCGATTCCCACCCCAAAGTCTGGATGTTATAATTATGTGTATACTATGTATTTACATATATGTATATTTATTTAAAAAAGTAAAAAGTATTTATGTATATCAGTCGACTGTTACCTAAAACACAGGCATTAAGTTGGCTACCTTAGGAGCAGACCACTGTGTGTATGTTAAAATATATTACATATTATATATTATATATATATATATATATATATATATATATATATATATATATATATATATATATATAATTACAATATCTGAAATAATAATTACATAATTGTGTTCAGTAAAACTTATCACATAGATAATAGTATTTAACAAAAATTACAAATACATGTCATACACTTATGTTTTTATTTAATGGTGTCATAAGAATTAATAAAGAAATGTAAAACTTATAACATTATCTTATTATATATCAATATCAATTAATTTTTTGCCTTATACTTATCAAATTACATAATTAGACAAAAATATTTTATTCTATTATGTTAAAAAAACTTTTATAACGTTATACGTTTGAACTTAAATGCATCAAGTAATTGGCGCGAATCATTATAGAGATAAATATGGATCAAAATATAATTTTTATATGTATTATTGTAATTACCTGATCTCTGCATAATGAAAACAATACCGAAGATATTATTTAGATTAAAAACATGACTATCACACTAAATTCAACAACACTTCACTATACTGAACTGTCAACAGTTACACCCACCCTTGTACCGGGTAAAAATTGATTTTTGAATAATATTGCCATTTAATGAAATAAAGCGTCAACATCAGAGTTTGGTAGGTACCTGTAGTTTTTATTTTTGATTATTTATGGGATAATAAATTGTAATAGTTATGTAATAAAAATCACACATAATTTTTATTATATCCTTTAACATTACAGGAGATAAAAACATGTGGTGTATGATTTTTTATTATTTCTTTCCCTTCTTTTCTCACTGTTAAAAGCATGTTAACAGTTTATTGTAATTTGAAACGAGTAATTATAATAAGGAACCGTCCATCTATTTGATATCCTTGAGGCTAGTAACACTGCTTAAAATTACGAAAATAAATAACTACGGCCGTGTTCCGATATATACTGAGAGCACTGCCCCAGTGCTCTCAGTACTGAAAATTCGTTCCGTTATAGACTGCCAGTACACTGCCGCATTATATGACGTAATATATGACGTAATGAATCGCCGCCATTTTTACACTGAGAGCACTGGAGCTTTCGAGGTAAGGTGCTCTCAGTACTGCTCAGTACTGTGATCACGTGATCAAAAATATGACAGCGCGAATGATTGTTATTATTATTAATTAATATTGTTATTCAAAAATGTCCACAATATTCAAATAATATTTTTTCTTGTTGAATAGAAAAATTAGTGTACCTACATGATAAATATTTTTATTTGAAAAAAAGTCGTAAAATGAGGATGATAACAGTAGTCCAGTATACTGGACTTCGTTCCGTTATAAACAGTAACCAGTATAGCGCAGTATAGCAAACTAAAAAGAAACGGCTTCGCAGTATACTGAAATGATAAGGTCCTTGCAGTGCTCCAGTATATATGGGAACACGTCCATAGCAATTGCTAATATATAATATAGGTACATATACCTTACTCTTTGTTAGGGATGTTCATCGGAAAAAATTATCGATAATTTTATTACTGATAACTATAGTATCGTGTTATCGATAGTTGTCGATAATTATCGAATGAACAGTTATCGATAATTATCGGATAAAAATTAACAATTGTTTGCAACAGTTATCGATAATTATCGGGCGATTCGATAATAATCGGATAGATTCGATAATTATCGGATGGATTCGTTAAATTTCGGATGGATTCGATAATTATCAAAAACAAGGTCGTCCGAAATCCAGCATCGATATTTACCGTTAAAGTCTATCCAAATTCCTAAAAAAAAAGGTCATTCCAGATCAAGGAATTTATATTATAACTGGAACCCTCACTTAACCGCTCAACTGCCCGTGTCAAGTACTAGTTGACAAGAGTTAACAAACCGGTTATTAACCGCAAGCGGCCGTGTCAAGTAATGGTCACCATGGCTTTATTGCCCATGTCAATTGCTTTTTGACACGGGCATTAGTACGCGAAGTGCACCTGTCAACTACAGATTGACTAACGTATATTACATTATCACGGGCGGGAAATTACGTAACAAAACGTGAGAAGCATTGGACAGTTTTGTGCAGCTGGTAAACTAAAAGGTCATTGCCCGGACACTCAAGCGCTTAAAAATTTTTATATTCATATATGCACCTTGAAATAACTGACATAAGGTTGACATTTGTTTCCAACATGTAAAGTGAAAAAATCGTTCCGAGCATTTCGTTGACTACTGGTATTTTGACTTTTTCTTACAAGTTGCCTTGACTCCATGGCAGAACTAGATGCAATACCTCGCTTAGGAACGTTTTTTCAGTGTACGTGCGCATTCCATTTTGTATATAAATTCCTTGTCGCACATCCAGCATCAACGTTTACTAGACATGGGTAACTCAGCAAATTTTATTGCTCTAACTCAATACCTCAGGCGCAGCTGATTGCGCCGGCTCATTGTTTTAACTCAAATTTGCGCCATAGCCCATATGGTGCAATACATTAAAATTCGCAGAGTTATTCGTAGTGCGCGCCATCTATATATCGCGCTTATAACCTCGTAGCTTAATTATATGTAGGTTAGAGGTCTAGGTCTCTTGCGTTGCAAAAAGTGTCCCTGAAATAAACTTAAATAAAATAAAGATGGCGTTGCTGTATAAAATTCTTAAAATAATTAATATTAAAATCGGCTAAAATCGTCATCACGTATATAGTATAGTGAATTGTGAATATCAAAATATCGGTCGATATTGATATTTTTATCGCCGAAGTGTATATTATTGATCTGAAACATCTATAGCGGCGAGATAAAAATAATTATTATTATGTATATTATAATCTTAAAGGAAATCACTTCTATCTATTTCTACTTATTTTAGTTTCTAGGGGGCTTCAAGTATAACGTAACACAATTTTGACGTATGTTGTATTTTTATCACAATGTAATCCATATCAATGTATAATAGTTATAGATGTTTGTCGTTTAATAAAAACTCAAATATTAACTTATATAATTTTCTAACAGATAGACGTTTAAAAAGCTCATGTCTTTTCATACTGGCTGTATGTAATATTTTTACAAATTAATGTAATCAATAACAATAAGATAAAATATATTAAACTAGCGGCCCGCCCCGGCTTCGCACGGGTACTTAACTAAAATTTCAAAAATTATAAATTTATATATTTTATGAACACGAAGCTCGGCTTTTGATCTGGAAAAAGTTACGAACGGAGGTATTATCTTTTTACAACGAAATCGAAATACTACACCTTCCGTAGTATTTCTTTATAAACAATTTTTTTTGTTTTTCCTTTGGGGTGCTAGAATCAGCAGGCTACTCTGGAACATGCCACATACAACTGCTGGCTGTGAGAGAAGCAACTTTCGCATAAGTATACTCCCGCTACATAAGGAGTTTGACCTTAAGCTTTGTTTATGGTAAATACATACTCATATACACTCATACATTATTATTATTGTCCAGTTCCCGGAAATCACCATTTCCTGTTTTAAGCAACAGATTTGAGAACAGTCCGGCAGTAACATCTCCTCTTAGATAGACTAATATTTATGGTAAGGCTCAGTTTCGTCACTGAAGGCCACAAATGCTTCTGTACTGTACTGTATTGTATCAGCCTGTAAACAATCCACTGCTAAGTGAAGGCCTTTTTTCCATATGGAAAAATGGGTTGGAGCTTAATCCACCACGCTGCTCCACTGCAGGTTGGCGGATAATATCCCTACCATAAGTAACGATTATTATAAGGTATCCATGATAACAAACGGGACCGACGGCTTTACGTGCTCTCCGGGGCACGGTGGGGAATCCCACAAGGACATACATCCAGACCTGAAACAAATATTGGCGCAAATACAAATATCTGCCCCGAGCGGGAATCAAGCCCGCGACCACCAGAATTGAGGCGAGGCGTTGAGGCGACTACTCGCACCACAACACCAGAACGGTCAATGCTTCTTTCGTTGTATCGTTGGTATAATTACACCACAAGTTAATACGATATTGTCTCTTAGATTTAAATAAACCCGCAAGTAATTATTTTTTAAATTTGATCGACTCGGCACAGTTGGTAGTGACCCTGCTTTCTGCTCCAGGATCATGGGTTCGATTCCCGCCTCAATTCTGGGTGTAATATGTATTTATTTCTATATGTATATTATAAAAAAAAATTTATATCAGTCGGCTATTACCTAAAACACAGGTATTAAATTATACCGGTATAAGTATTACCTTAGGAACAGACGATCGTGTGTGTATGTCAAACATATATTTATATTTAATAATAATCCAAGACAGCTTTTATATTCTCCTTCTTAGTTTTGGTACATGATTTATAATGTTTTCTGATCTTGTTCCGACATTAGTCCGTGGTGCCAATCTGTACTAATTGGGGTGTTAATGCCGTATAATTCAAAAATGTTTGCAAGTTCACTTCGGTGTCTGCTATATCTGTATCATTGTGAACTACAGATGCCTTGCTGATGAGTCATTTTGTTTAAAACCCTTACTTAATCCCTACCCCTACTTAACACAACACCAACATTGAAGTAAAAAATATTATATAAGACATTATTTTACAATAAAGGAATCACACGGTATATTTACAACACAATTTTGTTATGTTTAATATAAAGTCTTGCCTATTCCATCAGGAGCACCCAAAAAAAGATATCACCTACACGTCAGACGGATTGATTGTCAAACATGTGTCAAAATAAAATGTAATTTAAGTCAAAAGCACTAAGGAGTATTTATACCAAAATATCTTTTTACCCCCTTTTAACCCCGTTAGGGAATGAATTTCGATAAAATACGAAACACGTCTTCAATCAATTCTGTTAAAGAATAATTATGCAAAATTTGAAGTAGATTGGACCAAGGAATCACGTTGTCCCATACAAACTTTGCCTCCCTTTTTCATCCCCTTAGAGTTAGAATTTCGTAAAATCCGTTCTTAGCTGACCTCTACTTGGCAAAAGGAATATTCCTACCAAATATCAAGTTTTTAGGTCTCATAATTCCAGAGATATCGTGATGAGTGACTATATCTATAGAAAGTCTCCTATATATATATAGATATGTACTTAATAAAAAAATGTTTTTATATTTTAAATATCTTTTTGCAATTTTATTTTCTTTTTTTTTAACACAAGACAGTGATTATTGAAAAGATTATGTTAATTTAAGTTATTTATCAAAAGTATTAATTTTAGTATCTTACAAAAAAAATCTATACTAATATTATAAAGAGGAAAACTTTGTTTGTTTGTTTGGATGTAATGAATAGGCTCAAAAACTACTGGACCGATTTTAAAAATTCTTTCACCATTTGAAAGCTACATTATCCACGAGTAACATAGGATATATTTTATTTTGGAAAAAAATAGGGTTCCGTAAGATATTTGGGTTTTTCGGACACAAGGTGTAAAAAATTAACCAGAAAAGTTACTTATTTTGCGTACGCTGCCTAAACTATAAAAGATAGATCCATAAAATGTTCCAATTAATTGTAGATCTTATAAATATCTACAATAAAGTCCGCGACACACTATACCTATCTATGTCGAGTGAGGCACAACAACCATTTTTTTATTTAAAAATCTTGAATTTTTTGGACTACATTTAAACGCGTTTATTTTACTCATGCTATTAATCCTTATCAAAATAAATTATTTCATCACTAAGTACAGTTTATGTAGATAATATTTGGTCCTTGAATGATTAAAATTTGACGTTTGGTTTTGAAGTTATGGCGAAATTAAAATATTACGATTTCTGCTGCACGGGCCGTTGCGAAGTGGGCGTCACCAAGGCTGGGGTGCGCGTGCGGGAAGGACATAGGATACTTTTTATCGCGAAAATAAGGATAGAAGGGGTTGAAATAGGGGACGAAAATTTGTATAGAAGTTCCTTATTGTCAAACATAAAAATAAATCATGTAAGATTGTTCAATTGTTTAAGACAAAGACAAAAAAGCGTGCACGGGGAAAGGGGGGTGTGCGTATCGGGCAGTAGGCTTACCATGGCAATAGAGCGCTCAAGGTGCCCGAGAGCGCTCTATAAGCGAAGGCGGCCCGCAGAGGCGGGCCTACGTCGGGGCGTCACGGTTGCATGCGAAAGCGATCCCGTGGCGCTCCACTACGACGATGAGGGCACCGCTGGGTTTTAGTGAGGTATTCTGGCACGTACTGCCGTGTCAGTGAGTCCCACATACCCGCCACCTTGTGCGGCGGGATGCGTAAATGCATTTCCCAGCGATAAAAAAAAAAAAAAAAAAAAAAAAAAAAAAAAGGCTTACCATGTCGCGCGATATAACCGAATTCCACGCGGGCGAAGCCGCGGGTGGAAAGCTAGTATTATATAAACACAGATACAGTATCACTGTAACGATATTCTTTGAACTTACTGGGCTATTGCGCTGCGTCAGTGCCGTCAGTTAAAAATGGATAACTCAGCACTGGCGCAGCGCACTGTGTCGGCACTCGGCTCTTGAGTTATAATAAAATATGCGCCAGCGCTATTGAGTTGCGCCTCGAGTTTATTGTGTTGTGTATGCCTCCATTTATACGTCCCGCTGAAAGGCTCAATTTCTTTATCTTGTGATGACTTTTAAACTTTTATTTTTAATTTTTGGATAAATATTACGAGTATTATTATTTACCAACGAAATAAAAAAATGATGCGCCGAGTTAATAGGTGGTTAATAGGTAGTGCGCACCATCTGTAAACTTACAAGCTTATAGCGTTACGTAATTGTTATCAAAATTAGCAACAGATGGCGGTTATGGAAATCAATTTTAATATCTTACAATTTTATATTAAATTTTAAACTTTTTATTTTAGCAATAAATAAATTAATTATATTTTAAGTAAATATAAATTGCGCTGTGCGCCAACACATTTTGAAAAGGTGAGTTGACACATCCAGCGCAGTGAAGTGAGTTATAGCGCAAATGCGCGGCGAAGCGCAGTGTTATCCATGCAGTGTTGCCAACCCGAATTTTAGAAAATTAGTAGATTATGTGCCAAATGTTGGTAGAAGTTGGTAGAATGTAAAATGCAAAATTGGTAGATCTACCACCTCAATTTAGAAGATTTTTTAAGATTAAAAATGCATGAACTGTACTTGAAATGTTTATTTTTGGAAATTATACATATTTTTATTGAAAAATTTTAAATTTACTGCGCTAGGCTGCCCGTTGTTTGCTATGAATCTTTTAGTACGCAACAATTCCTCATAGAGTCTCCGTGAAAATTCTCTCTGGTAGGTTTTCATATTATTAATTGCAAAAAATAATCTCTCAACGTTGGCGCTACTATGTGGAAGTGCGAGTAATTTTCTCACGAATTCGCATAGGAGGGGAAACATTGGTGACTGGTCTCTTTTTTAACGGAAACATGCTTCCAGAATTCTTCAGGTGTAGGATCCACATTTTTTTCCGTGAAATGAAATGTCATGTTTCTTAATAATCTCCACTCTCGGTCCAATTCGGTCATGTTTTCTGGCATAGTCCTAAAAATAAAAATATAATGTAAATAAAAAAAAATCTAGAATGGACAACATTAATAATTAATTATGTTTAACTTGCCTGGAAACTGACCTCCAAAATCAGCAATAGTTGAGACTGCATGTTTTTCAATTATATGTTTAGGATTCATAAATTTAAGACATTTTAATGACATAAAAAATAGGTAGTTTTTAGGTCTAGGGTGGTAGATAAGTAGACTGAAGTGAAAATTGGTAGATCTACCAAAAAGTTGGTAGATATGACATCACTGTATCCATGTCTAACATTTACCCCTATAAGTTAATACCTAAAAAAAACTCGTCACTTTTCCCTATCAAAATATTTACTCGATAATTATCCGACGATTATAGACGATATACCGATGATTATTGAATCAAAATTATTGATAACTATGGGATAAAAAAAAATAATTACTCGATAATTATCGGATCCAAACAAATTGTTGATTAATTATTATCGGATTAAAAATTATCGATAATAATTATCGAGTGAAAAATTATCGAGTAGATACGAATTATCGATAATTATCGTACACCCCTACTATGTAAATTCTTTATGTTTGTAACGTTTGTAACTAAATTAATAAATGTCTATATCTAGGATGAAGAAGTACCTAGTAACTACATACTTACTGTACTCAATATAAAAATATAATCAGTTTTGTAAATTCCAATGTGCTACAATCTTAAAAAATAATAGTATTTTGCACCTAATTATTTTTAATATTATAATTAAAGTGTAAAACATGTACTAACCTAACCTCCAATTTCTATTCCATAGTTTTCTATTTTAGTGTGTACCTAATCATACCTAATGAAAATTTAAACTTTTGTTTATATTTACTATAAAATTTATTTAGAACACTTAATGGATACAAGAATTTTAACACTTGGAACTTTCGTGTTCCAAAATATCTTTAAAAAGGTTTACAAATACAAATCTCAAATTCCACAGGTAAAATTCCAATTTTAATAAAAAATACGTTATAAATAGAAATAATAACAAACTTGTAAATTTTATTAATAATATTTATAGATAAAATTATATATATAATTTAATGAGGTACTTTTATTTTGAAATTAATTTTCAGATTATGTTATTTAGAACACACACTGTAACTTTTATATTCTCTGGCCTTTGGTTCTTATGGCCGACAAATTCAAGCAAAAATAATTCAAATCTAAAGGAAATTAATTTAATTCCATCTATAACAGAAATGGCTGACAAAACTTTTGAAACTGGAAAATATGAGGAATGTTACAATTTGCTTATAAAATATAAGGTGATTTATAATATTTACTAATATCATTTTTGATGATATATATTTTAATATTTATGGATGATAATATCTTTTTAAAGAGGGTTTTACATGAGGAAACACATTTACAGCTGTGTAATAGTTGTTTGTTGAGGGATAATAGTCAAAATACTGTAATGCGTTTTATATTGAATTTTAACCATTTGCAACTTTTCTGTTCTTATTATATATACCCTAATTTATTTAAAAATAATAACATAAAATGCACATTTAAAATAAAGATACATATTTTAGTATTCCTTTACTGTAGATGCAAAATGATGTAGAAATAAAATGGAGGATATGTCGTGCTTTGTACAACATGGCAAAAGATCCAAAATACAATGAAAAAATTAGAAAAGAATTAATTTCTCAAGCATATGACATCATTGTTGAAGATGTGAAAACAAATTCACATAATTTTGCTGTTCAAAAATGGTATGCTTTGATATTGGATGTTAAAAGCTCAAATGAAGGTATACAAGCTAAAATAGAACAATTAGAAAATGTCAAGAAACACATGGATGTAAGTTTCTACGTAAATTTATGATAATAAAAACATATTCGATATTTAAATTATAAGCTATGAAATTGAATATAAATTATTTTGAGCTTTCATAATAAAACCTAAATTGTTACAGCTAGCTGTTACATTAAATCCAAACGATGCTAGTCTTTTGCATATGTTAGGTGAATGGTGTTTTCAAATAACAGAATTGCCATGGTATCAGAGAAAAACTGCTGATGCTATTTTTGCAAGTTTACCTTATTCTACATATGAAGATGCACTTGAGTATTATTTAAAAGCAGAGGCTGCACAGCCGAGATTTTATAGTATTAATCTTCTCAGAATTGGGTGCTGTTACCTAAAGCTTAAAAAAGAAGATCAAGCAAAATATTATCTCAAATTAGCTGCAAGTTACCCTGCAAAATCTGATGATGATCATCGAGCTAATAAAGAAGCTGCAGAGTTATTAAAGAAGTTAAAATAATGTTAATTTCTTTTTTAAATAGTTGACCTGTGTTTTATTTATGGAAAGAGAAGTAAAAATATAATTCTTATGTGTTCATTATTTTCAAATATTGCAAACAGAACAGCCCACACTAGTTTAATATGAAAAGACTTTTTAATAAAATGCAATTAACTAACATTAAAATATGCTTTTGGGTTCGTAAGATGTTGTAAAGGACAATGACCATTTCTCTATTAAGCTGTGCCCCGGAACACGTACCACACCACACTGGCTTTGTGGGTGCTGTTGAGCCGAGGGTCAGAACGAAGAACCTCAAGTCTTCCGTACACCTAAAGGGATCCAGTAATGGTAGTCGCCATGCTAGGTGACCGGATACTTGAGATGGCAAAAACCATTGGGAAATCCGGAAGTCTGTGATGTTTTCGGGGCCTGGGAATTACCAGCACTGAAATGTATAAACGGGCTTCCTGGATGACAAGACGACTAGTCAGAAACTTCGACGAGGACAACGAGGTCGTAGGTAGTTACGGGGCCGGATTTAGAGTTGTGGGTGCCCGGGACAATGGAGGAATGGAGGCCCCTTGATCTAGAATTGTTTTTTTTTTTGTTTTTAATGACGACGAAAAAAAAAGGGTCATCACAATCTCACACCAGTATATTATCGTTGCCGGCTGGACATATTTCTAAAAAAAAAATCATCACCTATTCCTACTCCTAAAAAAAAGTCGTCCCGACTCCGGAACGCTCCGACTCGATTGCCTTAGCCTGTGGAAGCCCCTCTTTTGCGGATGTGGTGGCCCGGGGCAGTTACCTCGCTTGCCCTCCCCTAAATCCGGCCCTAGGTAGTTATGACCACAGTCGAAGCGGCCAATTATCTTAGGCAGAAGCTGACGCACCATTATGGCGACAAAGCCAAGTCCAAGATGCGCATTTATACGGCTTCCGTACTAGTAAATGGTTTTCGTGAGAGCACAAAAATAAGCTTTTTAACGGTGGAGGAAGCTCTCATAAACCACTTTGGTGCCATAGTGATGGCAGCCGTACTGTCGGAAGCAAAAGATGTCGTAGGGAAAACCTGTTCGAGGTATAATACAAGATATTAATTTTGTACTAAAACACAGTTTATATATTATTTTCAAAAGAGTAACTGCGGAGTTTCTTGCCGATTCTTCTCTGCAGAATCTACATTCCGAATCGGTGGTAGCTTTATCATTATAAAATAATAATCAATTTAAAGTGTTAATTTGTAAAATTACGATTCGAAGGTGCTCTATGGGCTTATTTGAATAAAGTTGTTTTTGATTTTGATTATGAATACAGCAGACCTAATCTGACGGTAAATATAAATAAAAAACTCAGAAAAATTTTGAGAATTTCTGAAAAATTTTTTTTCTGAAATTTCGGAATTTTCCGCAAAAAAGAGAAATATATCCACAAAGGATACTAACAATAAGTCTAGTTTTTAACAGTGATGTACAAGATACCCTATACAAAGTATCTGGAATACAAAATGCAAGATACTTTAAAATCAAGTATTTCAGATACCAGATACAAATACCTTGCTGGAATAGTATCTGAAAATAAATCTGTAAATGCAAATAGATATAGTATTGTAAAAAAAAAAAAAAAAAACATTAGCTATAGATATAGTATTTTAAAAATAGATTTAGATATAGTATTGTAAAACAATATAAATAGGAAATACACGTATAACACACGATATAATATTGAAAAAAAAAATGTATATATATTAGTATAAAAGTGGTCAGTTTGGACTCTCGTCTCAGGGACTAGAGATATTAAGTCTAGTTTTAAGTACTTATTTACTTTTGCTGTAAAAACGTCTGTATATAACAATAAAATATATGTAAAGAAAAGGGTATAGGCGCATGTAAGCCTGTAGATGTGAATAAAAAAAATAAAAAAAAAAAAATAGTATCTGAAATACTAGATACATAATACACATCTTCCAAATACTTTTGTAAGAAAATAGCATTTTATTGAATGTAAGTTAATTATTTTACGTGAATTATTTACAAATACCTACATCGCGTTGATCGCGTAAAAGTGACAAGATAAAATATATTTGTAAGGTTTTAATTGAGACTTAAGTAAAACCAGTTCTTCAAACATTTTATCACTCATTTTTCTTCGTTCAGGCCTGATAATCATACCCCCAAAAGAGAAGAGTCGCTCCACAGGAGCAGAACTTTGTAAACAGGTTTTATATTTGAAAAATATTTTTCTTATTGTAGAGTAAGCATTTAAACTCTTTAACTTGGTATCTTTATTGTTAAGGTATTTCAGTGTTTCTAAGTCAGCGGTGTTGCCAGTAGACCCTGTGTTTTCGCCACTTAACACGGAGGAATCAAAATCCTCCAAAAACATTTAAAATTAATGTATATAGAAACTTAACCCAGTCATTTTAGGTTTTACCTGCGGAAAAATTCACGAAAATCAGTTTTTCGCAAATATCACGCTACCTATTACTCGGAGGTCAATATAGGTCATTATAAAAAAAAATTGTCATAAAATTATCTACAAAAAATGCCTCTCACATTTTTCTGTAAAATTAACAGTTTTTTGGAGTAGAGCGTGGAGAAAGTGACTACATGCACTTTTCCTCACTACCTACCTCGAGAAGAATGCAAGGTGCGTTTTTTTACATGGTTTTCCCCGTATGAATAACCCATGATATGTAATAAGAGATGTTTTTTTTTTTATTTAAGAGTGAATAATTTTTGACGTGATAACGTCTAGTAAATTGATGAAGGGGTGCCCGTTCGAAGAAGATGACGTCATCATTGTCACAATTAGTGAGCGAAAGCGCAGAACAAGCGATAGAGAGGCACGATTAGCCTAAGCGTTCTGTCTTACACTCCATCGGACCGCGTTCGAGTAAAAAAGACAGTGGCGCCACGCAATCTACACGCGAACTGTTTTGTAGGGATATTCATCGGAAAAAAAATCGATAATTATCGAATCGTTTTATCGATAGTTATCGATAATTATGGAATGAATAGTTATCGATAATTATCGGAGGAAAAGTTATCGATAGTTTACGACAGTTATCGATAATTATCGGTCGATAGATATCGATAATTATCGGATCAAAATTATCGAATAACACTTATCGATAATTATCGAATGGAAAATTATCGAGTAGTTACGAATTATCGATAATTATCGCACACCCCTACCAATTTGTGATTTGTCAATTGTTTGGTAGACGTAGGGATGTTCATCGATAAAAAATATCGATAATTTTACTATCGATGATTATCGAATCGTTTTATCGATAGTTATCGATAATTATCGTATGAACAGTTATCAATAATTATCGAAGGAAAAGTTATCGATAATTATTGGTCGATAGTTATCGATATTTATCGAATGAAAAATTATCGATAATTATCGGATCAAAATTATCGAACAACACATCGATAATTATCGAATGGAAAATTATCGAGTATTTACGAATTATCGATAATTATCGCACACCCCTAATGTTTTGTGATTTGTCAATTGTTTGGTAGAAGTAGAGATGTTCATCGATAAAAATATCGATAATTTTACTATCGATGATTATCGAATCGTTTTATCGATAGTTATCGATAATTATCGTATGAACAGTTATCGATAATTATCGAAGGAAAAGTTATCGATAGTTGGCGACAGTTATTGATAATTGTCGGATAAATATTATCTATAGTTGACGAAAGTTATCGGTAATTATCGGTCGATAGTTATCGATATTTATCGAATGAAAAATTATCGATAATTATCGGATCAAAATTATCGAACAACACATCGATAATTATCGAATGGAAAATTATCGAGTATTTACGAATTATCGATAATTATCGCACACCCCTAATGTTTTGTGATTTGTCAATTGTTTGGTAGAAGTAGAGATGTTCATCGATAAAAATATCGATAATTTTACTATCGATGATTATCGAATCGTTTTATCGATAGTTATCGATAATTATCGTATGAACAGTTATCGATAATTATCGAAGGAAAAGTTATCGATAGTTGGCGACAGTTATTGATAATTGTCGGATAAATATTATCGATAGTTGACGAAAGTTATCGGTAATTATCGGTCGATAGTTATCGATATTTATCGAATGAAAAATTATCGATAATTATCGGATCAAAATTATCGAATAACACTTATCGATAATTATCGAATGGTAAATTATCGAGTATTTACGAATTATCGATAATTATCGCACACCCCTACTGTTTTGTGATTTGTCAATTGTTTGGTAGAGAGTACCACTTGAAACACTCCCCTTGATTTCCTACTTTTCCTATCATCTTCCTATCCTTAACAAAATAACTCAGATTGGAAAATCTTGAATATCACACTATCATATATATATATAAAAAAAGTACTGCACTATCATATATATGTAAAGTAATACACACTATCATATTATATATGTGATAATAATTCAATTCGATTCATAAAAGTATACAATTCTACATCTATGTTTTCTTATGACGTTATCACGTAAAAATTATCGTCTGTAAACCGACTTTACAGACAACCATTTTTTTATTTGAATGATAAATACAGAAAAAATAATGCATAGTATATAATTTTTTTTTTGTCAATAATTGTCGATATCTTCAGTTTTTTATATCATTAACAGTTGCTGACAAAACGTCGAATATCCTATATTTAAATCGAAATCTTCATTATTTTCATCATTGGTTAATCAACTGTTGAAGAGCATGTAACTAATATAATAAAGTCTTTAACACTCAAGGAATATTTTTCAATTGACTCTATAATAATTGTCAATATAATAGCCAGAGTTTCACAAATAGTTAATAAAAGTTTTTGTGTTAAAACTCCATAAAAATCAATAGAGTTTACGCCTTGGTGTATGGTATACAAACCGTATGCGAGTACATTCTAGTCGCTTTCTCAGCGCTCTACTCCAAAAACGGTTAATTTTACACAAAAATGCCAGTAGCATTTTTTGTAGATAATTTTATGACGAACAACTTTTATAATGACCTCGATTGACCTCCGAGCAAAAGGTCGCGAGATATTTGCAAAAAAAAAACTCATTTTCGTGACCTTTTGACCTTTGTAACTTTTTTAGCCGGTACGATATCAATGTCGATTTTTGTGAATGAATGCATAGAATAACTATTACTAAAAGTATTTTACCAAACATAGTATTTACAAAATACTAAGATACCAAACAAAAGGAATTTAGATACAAGATACAAAATGAATTTAAAAAAAAAAAAGTATTTTAGATACAAGATGAAAATACGTATTTTGTATCTTGTATCTGTTATCAGATACTTGTATCTTAAATAAGTCACATCTCTTGTTTTTAAATACTTATTTCTTTAAATTTGTTGAGTAAAAACACCAATTTATGTATTCTAACAATCTAACTGTAAATTAAAAAAAGGTATGGACACATATGTAAGCCTGTAGATCACTGAGGCGCCCTACGTACCTATTACTTATGATTACACTGCACTACACGTAGTGCACAAAGCCATGTAGGACGGTCGGGCTATTCCTAGCGCACTAGGTTAAGATCCTACGTCCCAATATGCAATTATGAATGCACATTACCTTACATCTAGTGTCCTACATGATATAGTACCCTAGATGTAGTGTGGTGTAATCACCACATAAGTTTAACGTTGGTTTAACGCAAATGATTTGACATAATTAAGCTTAAGACTAATATTTACAGTTGTTTTGACTCAATATAAGTGTGCACGGGAATTGCATGAATTGATTCCCCCAGCACCATTCCACCATCGGACGACACGGCGTGGACAGGGATTTCATCCATACGTGGTCGACATTCCTCCGGTTCGTACCTCGCGGTTCGCATCCTCCTTCATTATTAGAACTGCAAAGGAATGGAATTCTCTTCCTGCGTCACTGTTTCCCGATACTTATAATTTAGGGATTTTTAAGGCAAGAGTGAACAGGTATTATTTGAGTTTGCGTGGTCCACCTTAGTCTTCATCGTTGTTTACCATCAGACAAGATAGAAGTCAAACGCACTCAAATTTTGATAAAAAAAAAATAATAAGAAAAATAAACTCAAGATTTATAAAATATATTAAATACTGTTTTATACATTTTACCGACATGTTTTTGATAACACATATTTAAAATTGTAACAAATAAAAATAATTCATGTCTAGCATTGAATTAACCATAGAGGTATTATAGTACCTATATGGAATTAAGGGTCGAAACACATAATCACATTGCGACGACGCAACGCTAAAATCGGAAGTTTGCGTTGCGGCGACGCGAAAAAGAGCGTTTTATTGTCGTATGGTAAGGTAAGTCGTCGTAAGAATCTTACTGCTTAGTTGTTATAACGGTTTACGGTTTAAGACTTTATTTCTCTAAAGACATTACATCACTTATTAAATATGTTATGTTTATTAAGAAGACATTACTCTGTTTTAAATATACGACAAAGAAGATACTGGATACATCCATTTAGTAAGGCTATTTATCCCGATGGCGAGTACTTTTCTCGAAAATACAAAGCATTAAAGATGGACGAAAAAATTTTTCGCCTACTTGAGAATGAGTATATCATCATTTGAAGAGCTATTAACTGGGTTATCAAAATATATACAGAAAAAAATGGTTGTCTGTAAAGTCGGTTTACAGACGATAATTTTTACGTGATAACGTCATAAGAAAACATAGATGTAGAATTGTATACTTTTATGAATCGAATTGAATTATTATCACATATATAATATGATAGTGTGTATTACTTTACATATATATGATAGCGTAGTACTTTTTATATATGATAGTGTGATATTCAAGATTTTCCAATCTGAGTTATTTTGTTAAGGATAGGTGGTACTCTCTACTAAACAATTGACAAATCACAAAACAGTGAGGTGTGCGATAATTATCGATAATTCGTAAGTACTCGATAATTTTCCATTCGATAATTATCGATAATTATCGATAAGTGTTATTCGATAATTTTGATCCGATAATTATCGATAACTGTCGCCAACTATCGATAACTTTTCCTTCGATAATTATCGATAACTGTTCATACGATAATTATCGATAACTATCGATAAAACGATTCGATAATCATCGATAGTAAAATAATCGATATTTTTTATCGATGAACATCCTTACTTCTACCAAACAATTGACAAATCACAAAACAGTAGGGGTGTGCGATAATTATCGATAATTCGTAAATACTCGATAATTTTCCATTCGATAATTATCGAAAAGTGTTATTGGATAATTTTGATCCGATAATTATCGATAATTTTTCATTCGATAAATATCGATAACTATCGACCGATAATTACCGATAACTTTCGTCAACTATAGATAATATTTATCCGACAATTATCAATAACTGTCGCCAACTATCGATAACTTTTCCTTCGATAATTATCGATAACTGTTCATACGATAATTATCGATAACTATCGATAAAACGATTCGATAATCATCGATAGTAAAATAATCGATATTTTTTATCGATGAACATCCCTACTTCTACCAAACATTTGACAAATCACAAAACAGTAGGGGTGTGCGATAATTATCGATAATTCGTAAATACTCGATAATTTTCCATTCGATAATTATCGATAAGTGTTACTGGATAATTTTGATCCGATAATTATCAATAACTATCGACCGATAATTATCGATAACTTTCGTCAACTATCAATAATTTTTATCCGATAATTATTGATAACTGTCGCCAACTATCAATAACTTTTCCTTCGATAATTATCGATACCTGTTAATACGATAATTATCGATAACTATCGATAAAACGATTCGATAATCATCGATAGTAAAATTATCGATAATTTTTATAGATGAACCTCCCTTCTTCTACCAAACAATTGATAAATCACAAAACAGTAGGGGTGTGCGATAATTATCGATAATTCGTAACTACTCGATAATTTTCCATTCGATAATTATCGATAATTATTGATACGTGTTATTCGATAATTTTGATCCGATAATTATCGATAATTTTTAATTCGATAATTATCGATAACTATCGACCGATAATTATCGATAGCTTTCGTCAACTATCGATAATTTTTATCCGAGAATTATCGATAACTGTCGCCAACTATCGATAACTTTTCCTCCGATAATTATCGATAACTATTCATTCCATAATTATCGATAACTATCGATAAAATGATTCGATAATTATCGATAGTAAAATTATCGATATTTTTTTCCAATGAACATCCCTACAAAACAGTTCACGTGTAGATTGCGTGGCGCCACTGTCTCTTTTACTCGAACGCGGTCCGATGGAGTGTAAGACAGAACGCTTAGGCTAATCGTGCCTCTCTATCACTTGTTCTGCGCTCTCGCTCACTAATTGTGACAATGATGACGTCATCTTCTTCGAACGGGCACCCCTTCATCAATTTACTAGACGTTATCACGTCAAAAAAATATTAAAGGAAGGAAACCTGTTAGGTACTGCTTTGGAAATTGTGGGCTTGACTAATTATACAAATTAATTGAGTTACCCATGTCTATAATATATCGCCTCTTTACAAAAACAATGTGACAACTCATCAAAAACGTTTTTTTTATTATTTGATATTCAAAACCGTGATGTCGAATTTTATTTTCTACAAAAACGCGGAATTTTTAAAGTGAATTTTCGAGGAGTTATGATTGAAAGAGGCGACACGGCCGTGGCAAATGGCATTATCACGTTGTCTCTTTCGGTGTGGCGCTCCATTTCGAAAACGCGACGCGTTAGCTTGCCCCGCACGCGCGTCGAGTGAAGTGTTCCCGCTTTTCACAAAAAAACGTGGTATCACGAGTATACCACGTTTTTTGTGCAAATATATGTTTCTTATTGTTATTTACTTTAACTTTAGTAATGTGATATAGTTATTTAACTCGTTTTTATTGTAAAACTCGTGAGTATTGAAAATGAGATAATTAATATTGTCACATTACTGATGAATAAGTTACAAGTTTTCTTTGTGATATCTTTGATTATACCCATGTTGTTGATGAATCGTTTTCAAATACTATGGGTTATTTTATTTTTCATCATTATTTTTGAAAACGTTTTAGTTTGGGTTTATTGTTATGCTAAAATGTTACATTATACATGCTAAAATAAAGTAAAAAAATAAATAAAGTAAAAATTTAAAAGTGGGTTTAAATTTACAGAGGAGTAAAGACAGACCGTTTTAAATGACTACTGTAGCTTAGGTGTAATAGAAAAACAATGGATGTTTATTGCAAATAACGTTACGCTAACGTTGCTTTGGATGGAAATGTTGCAACTATTCGAAACAACAACGCTTTCTTTTTGACTATTTCAGGTGAAAAAACAAGAGTTTGTAAATTGTTCTTCAAAAATACTTTGGGGATTAATAATCGACCCATAGAAACAGCTTTCAAAAAGAAAAATAACAACACTAATATTTATTCCATGAAAGATACCCGAGGTACTCATTCAAACAATTATGCAGACTATGCAGTTGATGAAAGCATTAAAAATGGCATCAAATTGAAATATTGAGTCACATTATATCTGTTTGTCGTCTGTTTATCTGTTGTCTTTTATTCAGACAATTGTGCCGGACAGCAAAAAAATAAGTTTATAGTCTCAATGTACACTTACTCAGTCAAAACTCTGCCGAATCTCAAATCAATCAATTAAACACTAATACCTCGGTTAAGGTCATACGCAGAACAAGGGCGATTCAGCACACTCTCAAATAGAGAGAGAGAAGTTAAAAGGCAACTGAGATCAGGACCAATGTATACACCTGACACATTTATCGGGGCTATAAAGGCAGCACGGAAAAAAGTGAGTCATTTCATTTTAATGAAATGTGCTTCGATGATTGTTTTTGATTGGAAAAGTATACTCACAAATGATCTTTGCAATAATGAAAGATGAAGACAATAACACTGTGTAACTGGCTGGACTGAAGATGATAAAAGTTCAAAGTTCTGATCCAGATGCCATATTTTTCAAAGAATCATACGCTGACGCATTATTTAAGAAAGCTATTGTGGTGAAAAAAAGAGAAACCATAATAGCCAAAGCATTAATTTAGATCTGCAAAAAGCCTATCTTCAAAAACCTGGACTAGCAGAGAAAAAAAACTGATCTCATGGATTTAGTCAATAAAAACCTCATTCCTAGATACCACAAGCCATTTTACGAAGCATTGTAATTGTATTTTTAAAAAATATTTAATTGCTACATTTCAAATGAAATTGTTTTTATTAGTATTAATAGAATTTTTGATTCTATGTTTATGAAGGGTGGTAGCAATGTTCCTATTTTGAATTTCTAGTATGTACTATAAAACTCGGTGCCATAATTGTGTTACAAAACGTTAATTACTATTAGATAACTTTAAGTACAGTTAACTTTTTGATTTTTTCATTTGTATGAAAGTAAATTTTTTATTACCTTATAATTTTAATTAAAGTGAGTATTTAGTACTATGTGATTGATTGATCTATTGTTGATTATTGTGCCTTAAACCAATTTCATGGTATAAGTAAGGCATTGTTTTCATAAATTTGTACTTTTTAAAACAATATCTTTATTTTGACAGTGTGTTTTATTTAACTTATCACACAGCCTTACACCTAAATTTAACATCTTCAATGTGATATATCAATATGTTACAAGCATTTTGTGACGTATTTTCATTAAAAACGTGACATGTGTTTCTGTGTTTTTTTTAATCAGTTTTTTTATTTATTTCATATTGAACTGAGTTTTTTTTTGCTTATTTTCAGAAAGCACATTAATTATCGCAACAATTTAACTGTTTTCCTACAGTAAAATTATCAATATTTTAGAATTTATCAACGCTTAAATGTTTAAAATTGCTCTCCTGTAAAGTTGTGGTTTATAAAATATCACGTTGTTCTAGTAAAGAGGCGATATATAATAATAGACAAAATGAATCATTGTCAACAAGTATGACGTCGTAACGCTGGAATTTGCGGTGCCGTGCCGCTAAAGATTTTAGCGTTGCGTCGTCGCAACGCGGTTATGTGTTTCGGCCCTAACTTATGCACGGTCTAGTTAACTAGTCCATAGATAATACAATATACATATAGGCAGTCTGTGCTTGACATAAAACGTTAAAAACGTCAAATTTAAATTCTTAAAATTAAGTTCGTTAAAAACTAAAAAGTTTATAAATGTGTAAATATAATAATAGATAATACAATATATACTGGAGAATATAATATTATTACATTGGAATACTGTTATAACTAATTTTAAATATTGTAATAAGTGTTGCGTATTTTCGTTTATTCTTATAAATGGCCCTGTGTTCTTCAGATGAAAATCTCAGTGATGACGAAATATTTTTTGGAAAATTATCACTAAAAGAAGTGAAAAAACGTCTTTTACCTAATAATCACCGTCAAACTATTACGTTCGTAATTATATGTTTCCTAAGATCGATTCTCATGATGTGTATTTTTTTGTTATTAATTCAAATTAAAAACTTAATTATATTATTAACTTATTTAAGGTGCGGCACTGAAACTATTAAAGTTTCGAATGATGAAAGTGTTAGTATCATTGAAACTCATTCAGAGCCTGACATACATTCTGTGAGAGATACAGTAGCATCTCTTGATTATTCCAATACTAGTTTTGCTTCAAGGGCTTCTTTGGGTTGGGATGTAAAGTCCACAGATGATAGTTTTTTAAAGATTGAAAAAATGGTAACAGACATGTGTATATCTCCTAAGGAAACAACAAAGGAGGAATTAGATAATACTTTAGAAGTAGTCGAATTTATTTTGAATAATGCACCTTTACATGACAATAAAAATAACATAACTGATCCAATTGTCAGTGAAAAAGAAACAGAAGAAAATATTTCTAAAGTTAATGATTGTTCAAAACAATCTACAGAAGTAACAGATGAAAATGTTCAAGCTGCAAATACTAGTGTTGATTGTAAAACCGACATAAAAATTGAAGTGTTACATGAAACACCATCAAAAAAGCCCTCCAATTTGAAGAAACACATACAAAATAATAAAATTGAAGGTAAATCTACTCCTTCGGCTGAAATTAAACAAACTAAAGAGATTTTCAAGACTCCCAAAAATCCTATATTATTTAAAAATAATCAATTATCTTCTGCAAAGAAAACACCAGGCAAAATAAATGCTTTTCAGCATATTACTAGCCCTGTAGCAACTTACATTAAAAATTGTCCACAAGTTCCATTATTGAGAGATGTACACCCAAAAAAACCTCTTCCGGGTACCTCATCTATTCCAAAAATTATAAAAAACACAAGTAATGACAAAGTAGAAAAAGAAAATGTTCTACTTCCCTCAATTGCATATAGAAGTGCTAAGAAAACAAAAATGGTAAAACATTCTTTATCTGAAAGTTGTATTATTAGTTGTTAAGATGACTTGAGAGAATAAAGCAATCATTAATTATTATATTCTCGCTAGAAAGCTTTTTTGTATATTGTAATGTTAATATTTAAAGATATAACTTTACAAAGTGTTACTAAGTTATCCATTATTTTTATAAAAGTCCTTGTATCTATGGTTTTTTGGTACTTCATTTTGAAAAAAAAAAAGTAAAATAATGCAAAGTATAAAATATCATTGGAACTATTTATGTTGTAATTTTATTTTATTCATTTTATTTTAGATAACAATACCTGATAAGGAAAGGTTGCCACAGAGTCCATGGGCTAAAAAAATAGCTTCTTCACTTCCAAAACCTGTTGTGATTAAGCATGATCATAGAGAGGTGAATTCGATGAAAAAATCAATGTTAAATCATCAAGAAGACAGTTTTGCCAATCTCTCACTTCATCAAGCTGACTTGTCTGTTTGTACACAGAAATCTGCTGTTACTAAATTTTTATAAGTCTGACTTCATAATTTAATTTTAACTTAATAAATTTTGAATAATTTATTAAGCTGTATCTTATTTCAAATTGAAAGCTGTAGAAATAATATATCATAATGAATATAAATAAAATGTACTTTGATTTTATTTTTTTTTACATTAGGTACCTTACAATGCAAAACTAAAACCTCAAATCTCAAATTTTTTTATATTTGCTTTATGATTTACTATTTCAATACAAATCAAAATTGAAAATGACGATTGTTGCTGTTTTTAAGTTATTATTTTTTACAAACATATCTTTGTTATAATTTCATAAAACCTAATAATAATTGTAGTCAGGGGAATATGTGGAAGAGAGGAGAGTAAGTACATTGATTAAAATAATAAGATAATTTATATAAATGCTTTTATTTTTTACACAAAATATTAGTATTCAAACAAAAGTTAAAGAATAATGTTTTAATATTGTAATAGTACAAGAATCTGATATCCGCTTATACAATGGCAAATTTCATAAGAGAAAGCTTTAATTTTAACAAAAAAATATTAACATTATAGATTGAGATTTCTTATATTTTATAAATAAATAATAATAAAGTGAAATGAATTCATAAGTTTTAGCTTTTCTGTTTTTAATATAAGGGATTTAATTTATATTGGTCATAAGAAAATATTAATTTGGGACATTCATATAACGTAAATAAAATTCATGATTGAGTACGCTATTCACAATGACCATAGTAGCATTTAAAATATTTCAAAAATAAAATCAAGAATAAATTTGACTAGGCATAAATATTGAAAAAGTTAATATCATCATCATGAGTCATTTCACTGAACTAGGAACATTATGTAATAAATGCTTTATTTTATTAGAATATCATGCAAAATAGTCAAATCTATAAAATATATTTTATTCCAATATTTTTTTCTTTTTTTTTTACTATAATCATATTTACTTTCCTAATTATAAATGTTGGCCTCATCAAATTCCTACAATTAGCAAGCATTAATTTGCATTGCAATATTATTATGGATCTGGTACATAGATGCTTAAAAAATAAATGTTACAACACATAGCCAAAGACCTAAAATTACATTTAGAGTATAATATAAGGCTATTAACATTAAAAATTAGAATTGATTATATGTTCTAGTTTTAATAATAGCTTTTCTTTATTGTAAAAGCTTAAAATAAAACTTGCCTTACACTAATGTTAATGCATATTACAATTTATTTTTATTTTTTAACGGAGTATGGATAAATCAAGTACCAAAAGAAATGTAAAAGACTTATCTCAAGAAATATTTGTGAAATTAATTTTGGCATATTAGAGTAATATATTTTGCATCATAAGAGTATATCCAAAAAGTAACTTATACTTCTATTTTTTTTGTTTAGGTCATCAATTACATTTCATTTGACATCATTTTATAGTATGTAAAGAAAAAAAAATGGGCACTCAAGAGTTAGTTACGGACATTGTCATACTGTACCGATGAGAACACTATATAGTGCACATATCTGACAATGATAATTGTATATGACATTTTTTATTTAATGTATGAAATTATATTAAAAATATCAAAAGAGATTAGCTTAGTTAAGCTTAAATATACTCATAATTATATATAAAGTACCATAGATGACATCATATATTTGTATAACTATTGTCCTTTAATCAGTAAATATAATATATGTTTATAAAGTTACAAAACCTTCCATCTACTAAAATGCAAAGAATTAGATTTAATGGCAATAGCAATTTTAAAGTTAAATAGTATATTCATAAAAAACTTTGTGCTTAGTATAAACAACCATATATTTGTGTATATATTCTTATCTAATACTTCAATAACATACACACTTCGTAAACATGGTGCTATGTAGTATATAAACTCCTTACAATAATTCGTTTTGGAGATTCACAAACAACCGCTATTCAATATTTTAAAGTAGATCTATCTCATTCTAGATTGTTGTGTATCTTTCGAAAAAATTTATAGCATACCAGGACCATCTCGTTCAGAGTTTCCTGACTTTTCAAAGAACATAAAATCCTGCAATGCAAAATATGAAAAAAATTAATATTTGTTGTACATATTATAGAAAATTTTAAATTAATAAAAAAAATTTGGTCAAAACACTAAATGTTAATAAAAGGTTAGGCTAATGGCCCATCTCATCTCTTGCTGATGAAGTATCTGATAGCCTATTAGCAGGTAACTTATGTGCGAGATGAACTACAACTTTTGGTTTCACTGGGAAATATTTGCCAGAGAAAGTGGAATTTGATGTTGAGACGATAAACATATTTATTAGCAACTTTTTATCTGTTGGATACCGTTAAATCAAAATCAAAAAATTTTATTCGTTATTAGGTGATTGATTACACACACTCAACGAACGTCAAAAAAAAAAAATGTCTCGGTAGACATCTACAATTTCATCATCGGCTTTACTAAATATTACAATAATATAATAATGTTCCTAGTGTAGGCCGAGAGAAAAAAAGCCGGAGGAAAAAAAACTCTCGGTACTCTTTTTACCATATCATATTTTGTACATACAATATAAAAAAAATATTCACAAAAAACGAGCAAATCATGTCACTGCCAAGCAGCCTTGTCATTTAAAAAATCTTTAATGCTATAATATGCCTTACTACATAATTTGGATTTAATGAAGTGTTTAAATTTATTTAGGGACAAGTCTTGCACATTACCAGGCAGTGTATTGTACATGCGTATACAGTTACCTACAAAAGAGTTACTTATTTTGTGGAGCCTAAAATTAGGAATTGCCAATTTATTTTTATTTCTTAAATTTATATTATGTCTATCACAGTTCTTGACAAATTTATTTTTACCGTTATATGTCTGAAAGATTTATCAGCAACCAATGAAATTGAGCGAAAACTTTTAACCAGGGTTCGAAAATATCCGATATTTATTATAAATATCAAAATATCGGATATTTATGATATATATCCGATATATATCAAAATTTTTGATATATATCCAATTTGTATGAAAGCTATATTATAAATTTATTGTCATTATTATTATTTATGTATACTATTTGCATACGTGTTACATAAACATAATTACTTATTTAAAAAAAACTAAAATGCTTTTAATGTTTTATTTATTTAGGTACTTAAAATCTGACAAATGAAACCAAAACATAAAATCTTTTTCTAGTGTTCTCTTATATTTACGCGAATTTTATTCATTTAATTAAAAGTCTAAAAACGGATTTTATCGCGTTTATTTAAAATTACTGTTTAACAATTTAATTTAAATTATTTCCCGAATAATTATTCGGACACCCACCACCTCAGTCCCCCGAGATCATGGACGCTGTAAAGGGTCCGAAACGTTGGGAAATAATTTAAATTAAATTGTTGACAGTAATTTTAAATAAACGCGATAAAATCCGTTTTTTGACTTTTAATTAAATCTTTTTCTAGATCAGGCAAAATCAACTAAAAAACATAAAATCGAATATATCAAAAAATCAACTCAAAAATAAAGCCTTTTTATAAATTCTAATCAGTCAATACCTTTTTTTATATTTTTTTTTGTCGCAGGGGAATCCATTTACGGATGATATCCAAGAAGCCCGGGTGGTAGTCCTAGATCTATGTCGGACTCGGCACTTTGGGAGTGCAATACCGTACTAAACGCCTGCGGGAGCCTTCAGACGCTTTAATTGGAGGGTCCCGGATCTACAGGCAACAGGATCCCTCCAGCGGCAGGCTGGCCTCGCCGAAAAGGCCAGACTTCTCCTCCATGGGGACTGTCTGGCTCACCTCTGAACAGTCCCAACGACGCCGTGTCTAGCAGGACCGGGTTCCCATCCCGGCCCGACACGGGCACACCCCCATTCGTCGCCCGCGAATGGAGGCCACGTCAGCGGCCTCCTCTCTCACCCGCTCGTCGGCCTCCTTTTGGGACATCACTGTCTCGCAGAAGGAGACCATCGCCATCCAGGACTCTTCGTCGCCGAGCATTGCGGTGATGATGCTCGGAAGCGACAAGTTCCCTCCGAGGACTGACGTCAGACCCCGACGCAGCGCCGCCCATCTCGGGCACACCTCGAAGGTGTGCTGGGCAGAGTCCACCGCCGCGCCACAATCGTGACATTCAGTCGTCGGCTCCCTTTGGGCCGTCCGACACAGGTAGTCATCAAAGCAACCGTGCCCGGTGAGAACCTGTGTCAGAAGGAAGGAAGGGGCTTGCGTTTTCGGCGCATCCACCGCTCAAGGCCCGGGCGCAACGCAGCCGTAACGCGTGTGCCATACGGCTGCACCGCCAGGTCCTCCTTCCACCTCTGCTTTAGCGCTTCCTGTCCTATCCGACGCACCCGTAGGATCCCGTCCAACGTTGGGTTCTCACCAAGAGCCCTCCTACCCGAGACGTATAAGTAGGTCTCGGCAAAAACCTCCGCCACGAGCTCCCACTGGGGGTCACCGGCTAGAGCAGTAGCTGCAGCCCACGATACCGTACGGTAGCCCCGAATCACGCTCACCGCTATTATTCGCTGCGCAGCGCGCAGCGTCGCCTTATTTTTCGCGGTGAGGCGATCCGCTCAAACCGGGGCACCGTACGTCGCCATACTCCGGCAGACTCTGGAGTACAGCTGCCTGCAGGAATCAATACCTTTTTTTTTTTTATCGCAGGGGAATCCATTTACGGATGATATCCAGGACGCCCGGGTCGGCAGTCCTAGACCTATGTCGGACTCGGAACTTTGGGAGTGCAATATCGTACTAAGCCCCTGCGGGAGCCTTCAGCCGCTTTAATTGGAGGGTCCCGGATCTGCAGGCAACAGGATCCCTCCAGCGACAGGCTGGCCTCGGCGAAAAGGCCAGACTTCTCCTCCATGGGGACTGTCCGGCTAACCTCTGAACAATCCCGACGACGCCGTGTCTAGCAGGACCGGATTCCCATCCCGGCCCGACACGGGCACAAGGGCGTTACTGGAGGCGCATTAAGTAGCGCCTCCTGCGCACCCCCATTCGTCGCCCGCGGATGGAGGCCACGTCGGCGGCCTCCTCTCTCATCCGCTCGTCGGCCTCCTTCTGGGACATTACTGTCTCGCAGAAGGAGACCATCGCCTTCCAGGACTCGTCGTCGCCGAGCATCGCGGTGATGACACTCGGGAGCGACAAGTCCCCCCCGACGACCGACGTCAAACCTTGACGCAGCACCGCCCATCTCGGGCACACCTCGAGGGTGTGCTGGGCAGAGTCCACCGCTGCGCCACAATCGTGACACTCAGTCGTCGGCTCCCTTTGGGCCGTCCGACACAGGTAGTCACCAAAGCAACCGTGCCCGGTGAGAACCTGCGTCAGACGGAAGGTGAGGGGCTTGCGTTTTCGACGCATTCACCGCTCAAGGACCGAGCGAATGGCAGCCGTTACGCGTGTGCCATACGGCTGCCCCACCAGGTCCTCCCCCCACCTCCGCATTAGCGCTTCCTGCCCTATCCGACGCACACGTAGGCTCCCGTCCAACGTGGGGTTCTCACCAAGAGCCCTCCTACCCGAGACATATGAGTAGGTCTCGGCAAGAACCTCCACCACGAGCTCCCACGGGGGGTCGCCGGCTAGCAGGAATCAATACCTAAACTTAGGTAACAAAACAGGTTTTTAATTTTAATTTTGATTTAATTGTAATTTTGGTTTTGGTTTTAATTTTGAATTTTAATTTTGATTGAATTGTAATTTAAACTTAGTAGGTATTGATTGGATTTAGATTTTAATTGTGACTTTAATTAAATATTAGTAATTCTAGGTTTTGACAGAATTTTAGTATTGATTTTGAATTCTTAATTTTAATTTGTAATTTTCAATGAATTTTGGTATTAATTTTGAGTATGATGATTTTTAATTTTTAGGTGATTGATTTTGTCGTTGATTTAATTTCGATTTAAATTTGTTATTATTAACGGTTATAAGAAAACTTTGTAACTAACACTATATGGGCTAGTCCTGAATTAAAGGTTATTATTATAAAACAATAAACATTACAAATAATAACTCTAGAATATAACCAAATAAGTCTTTTACTTATCAAATCAGTTATCACTCATTCGTAACACACTGTTAATTTTCAATATAAAATAATAAAATAATTCTGCATTAGGGAGTTTGTTTTAACTCTACTCCAACGCCTTCTACATTTGGGAAGTAGAAAATTAGAAATACAGTAACAAACGCCAAAAATTACTTAATAATATAAAAAATTTAAACCAATTTTGTATTGATATATATCATAAAAAATCATTTGATATATATCGGATATATATCACGATATATATCATGATATATATCCATTGATATATATCCTCGAACCCTACTTTTAACTTTTTCACATATATATATATATATATATATATATATATATATATATATATATATATATATAGTTATATATATATAATTTTATTATTATATATATAATTATATTATTAATATATATATAGTTATATAATAATATATATATATAAATATATATAATAAAATGGTAGGAAAGTCAAAACTGTACATTGAATATTTTTTAATAGAATACTTGGGGTGTGATCTACAATCGATACTGAAGCCAAAAATATAGTTTTTAGAATTTTTGTCTGTTTGTCTGTATGTATGTCCGGGATAAACTCAAAAAGTACTGCATGGACATCAAATCATCAACATATAGGCTACATATTATCACGCTGTCACCGGGGACGAGCAGTGAATCTTTATTTCTTCAACGCATTCTGTAACAACGTGTAATCTAATAGCGTTCACGCAGACGACGTCGCGGGCAGCAGCTAGTAATAACATAAATTACTTTCCCTTAGTTGTCTTAAAATAAGCAAAATAAAATCTAAAAGTTTGTGTGTCCTGAACGCAAACGATAATGTCGGTCAGTGATGGCCAATTTGTAAAACATGAATTTATTAGACAAAAAATCAATTTCGAAATTCAGATAGATAATAATCCGTAATAAAATATTTGTTATTTCTCACATTTTTAGACATCGTTAAACTTAACACCGACGATCGTTCTGGTGTAGTGGTGTGAGTAGTTGCCTCATCGCCGCGCGCCGGACGGTGGCGGGTTCGATGCCCGCTCGGAACGGATATTTGTATAAATATTTGTTTCCGGTCTGAGCGTATGTCCTTGTGGGTCTCCCCACCGTGCCTCGAAGAGCACGTAAAGCCGTCGGTCCCGGTTCTTATCATAGACACCTGATAATAATCGCTACTCGTTGTAGGAAAATTATCCACCAACCCGCAATGGAGCAGCGTGATGAATTAAGCTCCAACCCTTTTTCTATATGGAGAAGAGGTCTTCGCTCAGCAGTGGGTGGTTTATAGGCTGATACAGTAGACTTAACACTCTACGTGGTCGATAATGATAATACCTCCCAAAAGCACACCTAGTTTTCAATACCCTGATTATGACTGTGTCACCTGTATGTCACGGTCGATTTTACATTGTATTGACATAATAATAGAGTGAACGTGAAAGCATCTTTATTTCTCTCTCTTCTATCTTCACGTTTATTTTGTATTATGAAAAACAGTTACGCTTACAATAAATGGATGTAGGGTCGGGATCAAAAATTGTCTTTGAAGTGAAAGATGTAGAAGAAGATTATTCTTACACATATTATTTTAGAAATAAAAAACGCAGACGCATAAATCGCGTTTGTTGTAGGTACGGTAAAAAGGTTAAATAGTAAAATAAATATTAGCGCTATAATTTTCCAAATGCGATTAGGATTACAAAAAAAAAAAAAAAAAATTAAAAGAGTGTAGCGAATATATATTTTATACTTTAATTCATTTTTATGTTTATAGATTATGCTTATTACTTTAGTTTATATACGAGTATGTAGTATCGTGATGTTTTCTAGGAGGGGAATAATAAAACTATTTCGACTGTCCCTACGTACAGTATCGAAACTGAAAATTTGCGATTTTATTTTATTGCACTAAGAAACTCCTTTTTATATATGTTTTCATACAAAAAAGAGAATAAGCTAAAAAAATACATATTAAACCATATTTTTCATGAGTGTAATATCGATACTTAACAAATAAATGACAATTTTGTACACAAAATTAACTTAAAAGTGCTCTCCTGTAAAGTACCTTTTTTCAGTTTCGATAGTATACGTAGGGACAGTCGATTTATCACAAAATAAATATTTTGCTAATAGGATAATCAAACTAACTTTTGAAACAGAAAAGTCAAAATAATTATTAAAGTTTCTTAATTACAGGATATGTATTTTTTTTCTGTTTGTAGGAGACAATCAAAACATTATTAATTCATTATCATGAATCATAGGTTTGACAGACAGTGAAATTGAATGTGTGATACGTCAGCCGAAGGTTAATTCGATTAATATACTTACAATTAAGAAACATGCTCCGAGTAGAACTGCTTTTATCCTGACGTCTAAATCCATTGGGAAGGTTATTCCAAAGTAATCGCTGTCAGTGAACGCCTCTCGAGCCAAACCGGACCAATTCTTTGTTATTTTTCCAACTTTGGTTTCACCGTCCTTCGAATACACCTAAAAAAATGCAATTTTATCTATATTTTATCTAATTTAATGATACTGTTAATATACTATTGGCTTTAAATAGTTAGGTCGTTGTCTAATTTCAACAATTGTTAAATTGGTTAATATTTAGGGTTATTATTGCACTACTGTTATTACTAGTCGAATCATTTTATATCCTCTGATTAAGCTCAGATACTTCTATATGGATAGGAAGTCTTACCTAGCAGTGTAATGTTGACATACTGTTTCGGTTCGAATTTCCCAAAAGTTATTACATTTGTAAAAGTTTATCACTAACGACCACTATCCGACCTTTGTGTTTTTTGTAATGTGTGTGTTTTATAATAATGAGTCATTCACCTGCTAATAGGTTTAATCAACAAGTCAAGTGAAACGCAAACACGATCGAGTTGACAAGTCGAAGTGAATGTATTTTATTTATCATCTCATGTATTTGTAATAACATACTATGTACTACGGTATAAAATATAAGCGTTGTATAACTAAACCATTTAAATAGGTATGAAAATGCAATTCTGGTCACAAAAAGGATTTTTTACTCTATTGTAAATGTAAACTCTAAAATTATTGAACCTATTTTAATATAAGTTGTAACCTATTTTAGTATAAGTTGATTGTATTGGATTTTAAGATTATGATAAAAATAAAATAAGAAAAGTTTAGTTATAAATAAAAGTTATGCCCCTCCCCATTTATTTCCCCGGTGTTCTTAGTATTAAATAAAGAAAATACCCAGATAATGAATGTGGATGGATGTTAGATGAAAATTAGTATGAGAATGAAAGTGTGAGAAGAATAAACGCGACAGCTGAGTATGAAATAGACCTAGATTATTAACGGCGAGTTGCACGAAACCGTCGCTAACTTTCCGTTAGTTAAGTTGCAATTAATCTTAAAATTAGTTGATCTTATGATTAATTTAAAACTGTTGTAATTAATCATCCGTTAGATAGGTCTTTAATTAAACTATTTTTTTTTTGTTAACTTAATCAGATGTAGGTTTCGTGCAACAGATAATCACGATTCTTGTGATTAAATTAGTTTAATAAACACTTTAATTTAAAATTTGTTTCGTGCAACTCGGCGTAAGACTCCCAACAAAAAAAAAAAAACAATTTTAATAATTCATTTATAAAGGTAAATTATCAGGGAAAGGAACACGGGTTATAAAACACCACATTACAATATATAGAAGACATAAATGTCAAAGCGGATGAAACCACGAAGGATTTCTACAGTTCAACAATTTTTTTTATTTTATATAAACACAGTACCTACTGAGTTTCTTTACCTTATTCCAAACGGGTGGTGTGTAAAAACTTTTCATTCAAGTAAAATTAATTTGTAAAATTAATTTGTAAATTTTTAACAGTATAGCACTGAACAAAACTGCTGTGACTGATTTCCTAAATTACGTAATTTAGTATGATAATATTTAATTATTTTGACGTCGCTTATTATCTTCCTCTTATATCTATGTACTTATAAAACGTTTGTTACCTACCATTTTTTCCCAAATTGTATATGCATTAATTTTGTATTAATAACAAAGATGATATATTTTAAATGTAAAAATTATATAATAATGACAAAAATTGAATTGTTTTAGGTTTATTTTTTTTTATTGTAAAATATTTTGTGAACTACTATTTAGTTAAAAAATTACCCATGGCATTATGTACAGCAAACATTTTAATTTTGCATTTTTTTTTTAATCTAACGTGCAAAAGATGATATTTTTATCTCGATTATATTTTTTGTGTGTATGGTAGATGATTTTATAATCGACTGTAAACCAATTTTATTATTTCGTAATTAATTTGAAGGCGGTCCTTTACAAATTATATTAAAATAGAAAATCATAGTATATAATATTATAAATGCGAAAGTTAGTTTGTTTGTTACGCTTTCACGTGAAAAGTACTTAACCTATCATCATGAAACTTTATACACATACTCTTGAAGGTATTAGAAGTAACACAGGATGGATGGACTTTTTTTTTCAATAACCGACGTCTACGCGGGCGAAACCGCGGACAAAAGCTTGTAAGTAATATTTTTTTAGGAAAACAATTTTGTATTACTGTGTGTGTGCGATACTCACATGAAATTCAACGTCACCGCAGATGGAAAACGTGCAAACGGGTCCTTTGATACGTAGCACTACATCGCCGGCTGCGTTCTTGATAACGTAGCACGGTTTACATATCGACCACTGCTGCTCTATGGAGCCGATGATGGTGCCGGGAGGGGAAGAAACCTCCATGCTCTGAAGCCAGCATGGGCACCAGCACGAATCACATGCTAGAGGTCGGTGCAAGTGGATAACCTGTACGGAATAGTATTTTGTGTCACAAGGGACGAAAGTACTATTTTCTGTCCCGCGGCGAGGGTTGCAAACATGGGGGTTAGGATGTAGTACTCTCGTCCTATATTGCATACTTTTTTTTCCTACCTAGGCCGAAAGTTTTATTTATTTTATTTTTATATAAATACGTATTTAAAATAATAAGACATGGACAACAAGCGATAAGAATACGTCAATATATAGCTCAGATCAAAGAATTTATATCATAACTGGAACGCTCACTTATTACAAATTGTATATTCAAATATGCACCTTGAAATAAATAGCAAAAGGTTGACATTTGTTTTCAACATCGTGAGTGAAAAATCGTTCCGAGCATTTCGTCGACGACTGGTAATTTATCTCTTTCTTACGAGTTGCCTTGAATCCATGGTAGAAAGAGATGCAATCCCTTTCGTAGGAACGTTTTTTGAGTGCACGTGCGCAGTCCAGTTTGAATATAAATTCCTTGGCTCAGACTAAAACTGTTGCGTGATCACGTATCACAAAAATCAAAGATGCTTAGAAACTTACAAAAACATGCACACAGTACCAACAGCCAAAATGAATGATATTTTTTTGTACTGTACTGTAACAACTTGTAAATGCCCCACACTGGGTAAGTGCGATAATAGAAGAACTAATAGAACTCTTCTATTAGGCTGATTTTAGTGTCAAGCTGACCGTCAGCGCTGACAGCTCAGCGCCTAGCAATCTGTATGGACGCTATAGAAACCTTTTAGAATAACGCCGACCGTTCAGCGCTGAGAGTACGCGCGTCGTACGCGCCGCTCGTCAGCATCGCTGAGCGGTCGGCGCCGACTAGCCCCCGCGCGCTTCTGTCTTTAGTGAGCGTTTTAGTATCGTACTGACCGTACACGCCGATTGCGTACAATCATGTCGAGTCTCCCTCATTTTTGTATGCGTCTGCACTCCGCGGCAATCAGCACATCAGCAGGATACTAAAACGATCCGCGCTGATCGTCAGCGCTGACGAGCTACGCGCTGAACTGTCAGCGCTGACGGTCAGCTTGACACTAAAATCAGCCTTAGGGATGAATTGGAAAGAGAAACATACTCTTACCAAAACTTTCACATATTTGTTAAAAATTTCGTATATTAATTGTTCGTATTTTGACGACGCGTTGGCGCAGTGGTCACAGCAACTGGCTTATGCGCTAGCGGTCTCAAGTTCGATGCCCGCACATGACAAATATCTGTATATGCCATACGTATATTTGTTGTGGTATGGGTGTTTGTGCTTGTGTGTTGTGTGTATTTCCGTACTCCCGACACAGGATAAACATCCTACTGGGGGCTGTTGAGTGCGAGACGTTTATTTATTTATATAGAATAGGTACCTCGTTTTGAAAGTTATCCATGACCTTCATGTCAAAGGGACGCATTGGTCCGCAACAGTTCCTAGTGCAGCAGTCGTTATCTTCAACAGCATAGTAAACCTTCTGGCCGAGAGAATTCTTTATCGTATACTTGTTGTTCGTCTCGAAACCGACGAAAGCTTCCAGCAGTTCGACTTTCTGGTGAACGAGTAGTTGGTCAATCATAGATAGGTATTCCAAGCCTGGCGGACAGTTCGAAAGTCCTTGCGGAATGGTCATCCAGCCACCTGAAAGTTATTTCATTATCACAGATATAAAAACTGTCACTTTTATTATTTAGTATTAGATACAATATTGTTATTCACAGTGTTCTTTAAGCGATGATAATTGAAATATATAAAACCAGAAATAATTATGTTTAAGAAGAAGTTCTTTGCTGTATCATTTAAGTTTACAATAAAGGAATAAAGTACGCCATCTTCTCCAGAACAAGATTCATTTAAGCCGTTTAGAGCACAATGAAGCTCCAAAATGGAAAAAGGGTCAGCTATCTCTTTATATACAGATGTTAGCGTAGATGTAAGAAAAGCAGTCTAGGCACAGAGCAAAAGGGGAGCAAATCGGCAAAATTGTTAAACCAATCAGATGGGTTATTGGAGAAGGGATTATTTTAACTGAGGGATCGACGAAATTTCTTCAAATTAGACCAGACAATTCGTGCAGAGAATAGTCTTAAAAATTTACCTTTGATATTGGACTAAAATTATTAAGCTTATCAAGAAGTCCTTACCCTTTGTACTTACTCTACTATAGTATTATAATGTTAATAATTGTTAGCTGTTGACTTAAATTTAAAGTTAGTAACGTTTACAATCAGAGCCGGATTAACCCTGTCAGGGACACTAGGCAATGCTATACTCGGGGCCCCTTTTTTTTACTTTTGTTTTTAATGTGAAGTGAATAGGCAAACTGGCAGACGTTCCACCTGATGGTAAGTGGTAAGTCTCGTAACGTACTTTACCTGGAACTAGCCCATCGGTTCCATTTTCGGACGACGAAAGAAAAAAAAAAAAAAAAAAAAAAAAAGGTCATCCGCCCGCCCTTAAGCAATTGCTTAAATAGCTTATAGCTAATCCGGCACTACACATAAGGTGTTAAAGTGTTAAAGTCTCGGTGCCAGTAACTTTTTTCTTCTTGTCGCTTGCATGGGGCCCCTAGTGGAAGCGGGGCCCCTAGGCTATTGCCTACTCTGCCTATTGGTTAATCCGGCACTGTTCACAATATATATATTTACTTTATTTTTATATTAGTATAATTAGTAACTCATAATGTAAATAGATTTTAACTTATTCAGATGATAAACTTTTTAAATAATTTAAAGTTTTCTTATTACGTAAATATATGTACCTATTCGTATAGATAAGGAGTTTTCTTGTAATTAAATTGTTACTATCACGGTCTTATATTATTGGTTAAGGACGCAACATATTAAACTTATTATACCTAATATAATTATAAGTATTTTTATATAAATATGATACTAGTATGTTAATGGACTTCGTGTCTGAGGCATTATGTTGCAATAATGTCACAGGATTGAATTACAGTCTAATGATATAATTATACAAATGATCGTCATCATGATCTGGATATTCCTTTACCTCATTAAAAAAAAAATAATTACACATGAAATCAATAATAATATAATCACAATACTGGTTAGTATACTATTTAGTCCAGTTAAATATTAAACGTACACAATTACTAACACAAAACGAATAATTAGATTCCTTCCACCACACTTATATAATCTACTTTGTTATTCAACCTCCTTTCTTCATCGGTCATTAATTGTTCGTATCCACTTGAACGGTTACTGAACAGCTTTCTGTAAAATCTTTTGATTGTTCTTTGAGCACTAGCCACTGTTACTGTTTCGATGTAAGTTTTTCTATCCCTTACGTCGAAAATCTTAGTACACTTTCTTGAAAAATATTTTCCAATTTTATTAGAATTTTTATTACTGAATTTGTTTGATAAACTATCTTCATTAATTATATCAACGTTTTGGTCGATTTTTTTCATTATATTGTCTAACTTTTTATTTGTAATTTTATAATATTAGTTGCAAGCAGAGAGCACAGAAACACGATTAAATTACAAGACAGCAGTAATGTAATTATATTAATATCACTGTAGCTCGTATTAAAATGTTTTAAAAGTAGATAACTTTATCACATAATAAATTATTATTCGAAAGTACTTACTAAACGATATAAATTTAACAATAAGTTAAGCACAAAAGTCATTTAGCTAACTACCTTCTACCTACATTATTAATGATACTGCAAATAAAACAAGTTTTTATTTTATTTTAACGATTTATTGTTTTGAATATTATTATTTGTTTTTGCTATTTGTTGAAGGAATGAACTAACATGATTTAAAATTGCTGATAAAGCTTCTCAATTATATCAGTAATTTAAGTATTTATAACCTTTTGAGAATGCACAATTATTGAATGACACTCAGCCGAATGTACCTATGTATTTAATCGAATTTATTCTAATCAATGCACAGTAGTCAAATTTTTATTCATATTTATATATAATATCTATTTTCCTTATACGACAAATAGTTTTAAACAATTTTATTTTGTTTTTAGTTTATAAAATTTATTTTAAAAACTATTTTAATGTACTAGGACATTTTGGTGTCCATAAGTATTCTAATTGTATGTATTGTCCCCTGTTGATCTCATATTCTGTATTCTACTATTTTACATTAAATTAGTTTTACAAAGGCAGATCCACCACCACCACCACCACCACATCAGCCGTTGGATGTTCACTGCTGAACGTTGGCCTAACCATCATATCTGGGGGAGTTCGCTACGCTTGGCGAGCGCAGTGTTTAGTGGCAGGATATGGTGACGCTGCTGCTTATTACCATCCTGGTGCACAGTTGTTCGCACCGCTATGGCTTTAGTCGCCTTTTATGACAACTCGGCAAGAAAGAGGTCGAGACTATTATTCTCTGCCGGTCACCGCACGGCTACAGATCATCGGCTTCATAATAACATGACATTTATGAAGTTTTACTGAATGTCAGAATCACTATTTTGCTATTTTAATAGAGTTAATAATTACATATACAATTTTTTATTTATTTATACAAGTGTTCATATAAGTACGTATAATTATGTATGAATAAGTAGTATTATAGGTTTACATATGAGCTGAAAACTGATTTTGATTTGAGTAACCATTATTTTTTAGAATATTAATATTATATGTATATTTTTATAATATAATAAGTCATGAATTGGTATAATACCAATACTGTCAAAAATACCCATCAAAGTATTATATAAACACTGATACGAATCGAATTTGCGGAGTTCTACGTTTAGGAAAAATGAGAAATTCAAATAGGTAGATTACATATTTCATATGTTCCTCAGAACATTGGGTGTGTGTTGCGTCATTTCTCTGTTTCCGTAGTGTATACAAAACCCATTGAAGTTTATTATTGTTACCATTTTTAAAGGATGAAAAAGTATGTAATATTTTACGAATTGTATACTGACTGCACCTATACAAGTTCGAAAAATTAACGCAAAAATCGTTTGCTTTTACAGAAAAAAACTAGGTGCTACCTGCCAATTCGTCCGCGTCAATTGAGTGATTGACCACTGAATCAGATTTTGTTCACGTCTTTTTTTTAAATAAATGTATCCTACATTTCTTTATATAACATCAACTATCAGCCAATGCAATCCAGATCTTTCGAAAATTAGTGCGAACAAACGGACAAATAATACTTAAAAAATTGTTGTTTTGGGAAGATGCTCCGGTAGGGATTCCGCTACCACCCACGACGACACTTGGCCCTACTAGCACATAAAATTCGCACATTAAGGTCTGATGAAAAGATTATTGAGCTGGAAGAAGAAAACGAAGAATGACAGGTTACAATATATATGAGGGTCATTTGAAAAGTTCGTAGCCTAATAAGTATAGTTAGGAGCATCTTATTTTTAACTACTCTCATTTTGAAACTACATTATTCTCGAACAATTGCGTAAAATTTAATTTCCTTATTTGCATTGTTATGGTTTCTCACACTATTACGTTGAACAATTTGTGTTAAAAAAGTTTAACAGCAGAACAAATTTATGAAGACCTGTTAGCAACTTTAGGGGAATCTGGAGCTTCGTATGCTGCTGTAAAAAATGGGAAGCAAGTGTTCAAACGTGGTCGAGAAGGTTACGAAGATGACCCACATAGTGGTGGTCGGCCATGGACGACCAATACTATGTGACTCTGACCTGAATACTCTGACCGAATTTTGACTGTTAAGGAGATAGCAGACACCATTGGCATCTCATCTAAACGAATGCATCACATGGTCACACCAAAGTGTCAAATAATAAACTCGGCCTATTATTGTAACCTCCTACGACGTTTATGTGAATTAATTAAATAAAAAATTCCTGAATTATTACGAGAATAGTTTTGTTTCACCAAGATAATGGGCGAATTTAAACGTGAGTCGAGACTATGGCAGAAATCCGTCAGTGTGGCTTCGAATTGATACCCCATGCTCCGTATTCTCCTGATCTCGCTCCATCTGACTCTTATCAATTCCTAAAGCTCAAAAACCACTTAGAAGGTCAAAAATTTTCTACTAATGAAGGGGTTAAGGCTGCTGCCGACACATATTTTGAAGATTGGACAAAGATTTTTTTAAAGTCTCGTTCTAGTATAGAAACCCTGCCTGGCCGATGGAAGAAGTGTATAGAACTTAAGGGAGAATATGTTGAAAAATAAATAATAAATAAATTCCTTTCTTTCATTTTCCTAGTTAAGTTACTAACTTTTCTAATGCCCCTCGCATTATTATATATTGTTTTTTTCTGAAGTGAAGTATAAAGTTTTTTCGGAAGTCCTTATACTCAAGAGTTTTTGAAAGATACTCGCGTAAGGTCATAAAGATAAAGGCACCTACCTCAGAAAAGAATCTGATAAAGAAACAGAGTTTATGTGTGAGGACATGAGTAGGGCCACAGACACAAATAAAACCTTCACCAAAGTTGTTTTTTTTTTTTTTTTTTATTCACATCTACAGGCTTACATGCGCCTATACCCTTTTCTTTACATATATTTTATTGTTATATACAGACGTTTTTATAGCAAAAGTAAATAAGTACTTATCACCAATGTTGTTATGGGAATGGCGAAGATAGGCAAAAGTCAAGATGATGAGCTGAGAATGGGGAAATTTGGATTTGGGTTACGGAACCCAATAGGACAGAGGCTGCACGATTTTCTGGAGGAGCGACTCTTTATGAATAACTCTTTCTTCCAGAAGCCGCCTCACAGAAAACGAACCTGGGTGGGTGGGCACCAGGCGAAGACGGTATTGCGTCAGAGTTTCTGAAAGCAGGTGGAACACCGTTACTTAAAGTCCTTCAAAAGCTCTTTAATACCATCTTGCTTGAGGGCGTAACGCCGGAAATCTGAAATGGAAGCATGGTGGTGCTCTTCTTTAAGAAGGACGATAATACTTTATTGAAGAACACTTCATGTATTTGTTTGTTTCCAATCTAAGCCATGTTTATAAGCGATTCTCTAGGGTCATCACAGATCGTCTTACGGGCAAGTTTGACGACTTCCAGCCTCCCGAACAAGTCGGTTTCCGGAAAGGCTATAGTACTATAAATCACATACGTAAACATACGCTGCGGTAGATTATGCAAAAGTATAATCGGCCATTGTGTTTGGCGTTTTTGATTTATGAGAAAACCTTCGATTCGATCGAAACTTGAGCAGTGTTGCTGTCATTTCAGCGGCGCACATTGACTACCGGTATATAGAAGTGTTGCAGTTTTTGTACAATAGCGCCAGTATATCAGTTCGAGTACAGGAGCATAGAACGAGAGCAATTCCAATGACGACTATGTCGTGCTCATAGCGGAATCCCTGGAAGAACTCAGCATTATGCTCTATGAATTCAATGGAGTTTTCTAACAGGTGAGCCATAACATAAAAATGGACAAGAAGAAAATCATGTCGAATGTCCAATGTCGTGTCCACCCCATAACAGTTAGAAATTCAATTCTTGAAGTTGTTGACGAGTACATCCACCCAGGACAAAAGATCCAACTTGGTATGTCATACTTTGAGACAGATCAATCGTCGAATCCAGTTAGGATGGGCAAGGTTCGAGAAGTTAAAAAAAAACATATTTTCATCGACATACCTCGGAGCCTTAAGTCGAAAGTTGAATAAAAATTAAGTCCAATGATGAATTATGATACGGATCTGATACGTGATCTCTAAAAATTGTATATATTAAATACAATTTTTAGAGACAAACATAAAACATAATGTTATATATTCTAAAATTGTAGAAAATTTAATTTTAAGCAACTTTTGTCATAACTATTTTCCATGTAAAATTGAAAATGAACGAGTTATTCAAGAGACAAAATATAACCCTTTAAATCAAAATGGCGGATGAAGAGAAAACTCTGGTACCCCTACTTTTTGAATTTAGACTACCAGTCCCCAACGAATTCCGAAGGAAAATTTCTGCTAAAAATTTTTGTAAATCTAAAATACTAATTTGATTGGGCTAAGACGTCTTGAGGAGAATTCAATGTGTATATAGTATTGGTTGATCGTACATACGAGCTAAATCTGCAATGGAACAATGCATGCGATGCATAACTTCATTATCGAGTGTTTATATTTCTCATTATTGATTTGCAATGAGCTTTCTCTTTTCGCTATCATTAGCGAAAGAAACTTACTGGGTTTACTATTAGATGCATTAGTAGATCAAGAGCATACTGAACACTTTTAGACTAGAAAAATCCCATACAAGAGCATAAAAATTAATATAGAACTAATGATAATATTTGTGACTATTATATTATAAAAATAATGACAAGTGATATTACCGAAAAGAAACAATCTGTTGGCTTGCATGGAAAGTACAAAAAACTTAAAACTTCTTTTATAAACAGTCTCTCCTTGTCATTTAACATTATCAGAATTTGTTTCTTCGCGATACTATCAGATGATGCAATAAATAAAATGAAATATATCTTTTTTTATATCAATGGGTTTGCTTAAACCGCAATAATAAATGAATAAATATTTTTAAAAAAGGAAAGATTATTTTGTTGTTTAAAAATTTAATGGTTTTAATATTTTTATGAAAATCATAGTCTTACTCAAAGAATTTTTTGAATTTATCTATCTTTATCATTGTAATTATATTTACCTGGACCTTGGGGTGCAGGCTGTTGTACTACTGGTGTTGGATAACCAGCCTGAGGATGTGGGTACCCAGGAGCATATCCAGGTTGGAAGCCAGGCTGAAACCCAGGCTGAAATCCTGGTTGGAATCCAGATTGCATTCCAGGTAAAGGCTGAGCACCAGGCGGGAGCATTGGTCCAGATGGAGGTCCTGGATAGCCTCCCTGTGGTAGCATTGGATAATTTTCATTGTTTTTTGTCATTTCTGTGGGTGGACCATAACCTTGAGTTGCAGGGAAATTCGGACTGTAAGGAGTTTGCTTGTGTGACATGATTTCTGAAAAAAAAAAAACAGCAATGAGTTAGTAGTAAGCAATTACTAAAAATCTAGAACAAGTTATTACTACATAAAACATATTTTGCTTATTTTGACTTCTGTAATGGTAGTTGCATCTATTTTTAGTTGCAGTCAACTGATATGAATAAGAATACAGTTCATAAGTTATTCATTTTTATTTTAGGCATAACAATTATTATTATAATAATTGGTCAAAAGATTGTAGAAAAAAAAAACATTATTTATTGTTACTTGAGAACATCTAAATTACTATTTAATTAAAATACCCTATAAAATCACATATGAACATAATGTCTAATGTAAGTCCCTATTTATAGCAATTCGTCACTTTTTTTAATGTTATGCAATAGTCCAGCATGTCTATGTGTATATAATATATATCTATTTATTAATTAGATCTTTCTTCTATATATGATATCATATAAACAATAAAATTTGTGTAATTGTGTATTAATAAATGTTCGGATTCCAATAATTATATACATCAAGTTTAGGATCAGTTGTGAAGCAATAGTTGTAATAAAACATTGATAGCAACAAATAAATATAGATAAACAAACACATATATATATTTATATAAGTACAAGATATTATAGTAGCATGTATGTGTATATCCGATTCTGATTATGTGTTAAATGCTGTGACTATATCCTAGACTAAAATAAATGAATATTCAAATTCCATGCAAAGACCAGAAGGGTCCACTCTCTTTATTATGATTGGAAAGTAACTACTGCACAATAGGTATGTGGTAGAAATATTGTAATGATATATGTATATCATTCTAATATTATAAATGCGAAAGTAAGTTTGTTTATTACGCTTTCACATGAAAGCTACTTAACCGATCATCTTGAAACTTTGTACACATATTCTTAGAGGCATTAAAAGTAACATAGATTACTTTTTTTTTGGTTGCGACCACCGACATGCACGCGGGCGAAGCCGCGGGCAGAAGCTAGTATGATATAAAGCGGTAATTGAACAATATGAAAACTAAAACATGCTTACTTAAATCTAATCTAACTTATTGTTAGATGAGAATGACTGTATACAGTGTGACTGGACTCGGATAGCAAAGATTTTACCTGCGTGTTGTACGGGATATTTTATCGTAGAAAAACTATACAAAGGGGGGAGCGCAACCCTCCCCCTTCTGAGTTGTGGCCACTTTTAAATTTGCTTTCTTAATTTTTTACAGGTTCACTGAAACTCGTTTTTTTTCTGTTTTATGTGGTCCACATCCATGAAACTAACTTTATTTTAAAGCTAATGAAATTTGCTAGCTTTTAAAACTAAATTTGATAAGAATTTACAAAAAATAATAAACAAAACCCTATGATTTAGGCAAAAAACATGGTAAAATTTTGTGTGGTTTTTTAGTTAATGTGCTCTACAATAGAAAATGGGCCCCATAACACATCGTTTATTTTACTTAAATTTGTTAGCAAAGAGCTATGCCAACAAATAAACAACAAATAGTTGGCAGTATTTGCTCTAGTAATTTAGAAAAAGTGTCTAACAAACACTAGTCACGATTGTTAAATTCCTTATGTCTTCATTAGCAGGTAGCATTCCATTACTGTGTGAGCGAGAGCGCTATTTTTATGATAATGACGTGCGAGTGAGACAAAAATTACAAAAGGTGGCTTGAGCTTGAAGTTTTCAATGACACACAGTTATCCCTCGCCCCGCGTTGTGACAGCTACTCTATCGCATTACCGCTCGACATTTCTCAGTTATATCGCGTGTTATGTCTTACCCAGCTGAACAAATAGCAGACATGCATTTCGTGTATGGTTTCTGCAATGGTAACGCATCTGCTGCCGTTGTGGAATACCAAAGAAGATATCCAATGCGACGTTTGCCCACTGCTCGAACTTTTTCAAAGATTCATAGAAGACTGCGCGAGCACGGAATTCAAGTTACTATTAATGAAAGATCTGGACGGTTATCACTCGAAGACGAAGATGAAATTCTTCGACTGATCGGCAACAACCCCCGCCTAAGTACACGGTTAATAGCTCGAAGGCTTGGAATATCACAATGGTCGGTGTGGAATGTTTTGAAAAGGGAAGGTTTACACGCATACCATTTCAGAAAAGTGCAAAATTTAATCGAACCGGACTACGCCGCTCGTGTTGTCTTCTGTACCTGGATCAACCGAAAGGTTCGTCAGGAACCAGATGTTCTACGTCGAATCTTGTGGACGGATGAGGCTAAATTTACCAGAGCTGGTATAACCAATCATAGAAACGACCACTTGTGGATGGCTGAAAATCCACATGCTATTAGGCCTGGTCAATTTCAACACGAATTTTCTGTAAATGTGTGGGCAGGACTATTGAATAATATGCTGATTGGGCCTATTGTCTTGCCCGACAACTTAGACGGCGAGAGATTTCTACAGTTCTTGCGGAGTGATTTTTTAGAAGAAGTTCCGGTGGCGTTCAGACAGCGTCGGCAACAGCGACTTTTTTATCTCCAAATGGACGGAGCACCGGCACATTTCTCCCGTAACGTAAGGGCACACGTTAATGCAAAATATACGCCATGGATTGGACGAGGTGGTACGATTGCCTGGCGACCTCGTTCACCAGACTTAACACCTCTGGATTTCTTTTTGTGGGGCACTATGAAACAAAGAGTTTATCAAGAAGTTGTAAACACTCGAGAGGAGCTTCTTCAAAGGATTATGGCTACAGCTGAAGAAATAAAAAACAATGATGGGGAAATGATTGTAAGAGCCACACAGCAAGTAGGATTGAGGGCAATGGCTTGCCTTCAAAAAAATGGTGGCCACTTCGAACATATTTTATAAAAATTGTAAGCTTTTTTAAATAAAAGTTTTTTTTTAAATTGAATTCTCTTGTTTTTTTTTTTTTCATATTACGTGTAATTTTTGTCTCACTCGCACGTCATTATCATAAAAGTAGCGCTCTCGCTCACACAGTAATGGAATGCTACCTGCTAATGAAGAGATAAGGAATTTAACAATCGTGACTAGTGTTTGTTAGACACTTTTTCTAAATTACTAGAGCAAATACTGCCAACTATTTGTTGTTTATTTGTTGGCATAGCTCTTTGCTAACAAATTTAAGTAAAATAAACGATGTGTTATGGGGCCCATTTTCTATTGTAGAGCACATTAACTAAAAAACCACACAAAATTTTACCATGTTTTTTGCCTAAATCATAGGGTTTTGTTTATTATTTTTTGTAAATTCTTATCAAATTTAGTTTTAAAAGCTAGCAAATTTCATTAGCTTTAAAATAAAGTTAGTTTCATGGATGTGGACCACATAAAACAGAAAAAAAAACGAGTTTCAGTGAACCTGTAAAAAATTAAGAAAGCAAATTTAAAAGTGGCCACAACTCAGAAGGGGGAGGGTTGCCCCCCCCCTTTGTATAGTTTTTCTACGATAAAATATCCCGTACAACACGCAGGTAAAATCTTTGCTATCCGAGTCCAGTCACACTGTATATAGCTTTAATTATTATCAAAAAGTTTTAAACAGCAATATTTTTGATTTGACAATGATACAGTGTTGTTCCTGACAAATTTAGGGTTGCCGTATTCTTATTCTAAAATTGCCGGATTTTTAGGGAAAACTAAGAAAATTGCCGTATTGTACAAAATGTTTATTTAGAAGGTATATATAATTAAAAAAGAATACAAGTGATGTATGTAATGTAATATGCGTGTACTACTTATTCTATTCTTCACCATATAGGTTTTTAATAGTTTCTAGTTCTGATTCTGTCGCACTCGCATGTAGGTCATTCTCCTTTTTAAATTTCATTTTGTTAATCATTTCTTTTGGAACTTTAAATTGTGTACAATTACCGTGATTACGAATCGCTTGCTTGGCTAAAAGAGTTCCATTAATAGTTGGCGTTATTAATTTATTGCGAAGTCTCGTTTTCATATTATTTACTTCACTGAATATACGCTCGCAATCTGCGTTCGAGTGTGGCAAACATAGTACATTTAAAGCAAAAGATGCTAATGTTTTTAATTCGGTTCCATCACGGATTTTAATCCAAAACTCATCGGTTTTCTGTGAGCTAATTTCATATAATGGTAATTTATTTACCTCTGGTAGCATTCTCCATTCATCATCAATTTTTTGGAGATCGTCGTCATTATTGACGATTCGTGGCAACTTTTGCATAAGCGGTAGAATAGATGGACAAACGTTTCTTGTTTGATTATTAACTGCTTCTTCAGGTGATAAATATTTTAATAGTTGAAGTAAATCGTCAGAGAAGTCGTACCTTTTTTTTATTTCTTTGCAGCCTGTGATGAGGAAATCTCTGCAGCGAGAGTAAAACTCTTTTAATTGTTCTTTTTTTGCTGATATATTTGGTTTCTGTGTCTCTATCATAATTTTTACCCCCAAATACATTTGTGGGAGGAAATATCGCGTATCTTCTGGGACGATTGAGCTGATATCATTTTGTAGAACATAATCCCTTTGCATGTAACACATTAATATTTCTCTGTACGTTACTCTTATGTGTTCATCCAGTTCTACCAATTTTGAGTCTGCGCTTTGAAAGTACTCGTTGAGTTTAACAAATTTTGGTAATATCCATTGCAGAAATAAAAAGTAAAGCTTAATAAAATCGTCATGCAGCTCATGGTAAACTAATTCTGCAGCTGCAGTTTTTTCTTCGAGCCATTTCTGCGTAAAAAACAATTTAAGGCTGTTCCACTGTTCAAGCAGCCTGTTCACAACCGATAGCAGGGAAAGCCATCGAGTTTGTGATGGATGTAAAATCTTGTGGATTTTTGTGGTAGTAAAAACTTGAAATTCCAAAATATTGGGCTTGCCGTTTTGAACTCAGTTTAAAAAAACCATAAATGTTTCGCGCCAAATCTTCGCATCGTCTTGGCAATTTTTTGCATGCCTCACTGGCACACAAATGCATAGAATGGCATATACATTTAAAAATAAAGATACCTGGCAGATTTTCTCGCAAACGGCTGGCTACTGAATTTTGTGATCCCATCATTACATTGCAGCCATCTGAAGCGAATCCTATTATATTTTCTAATGGGATCCCTCTATCAGTAAATTTCTTTATAATGAGATCATACATGGTTTCTGCTGTAGCTCCCTCTGCTGCCATCGTAAAATCACCTGCCTCAAATAAAGGTGCCAGTTCCCATAGTGAGGACATTACTTTTCTTTGCTGCTCATCATAATAACGGATAATAATGCACATGGTTTTTGTGGCCGAAATATCCGTTGATTCATCGACCAATATGCTGAATTTATTACTTTTAATAATGTTTTCCAAATAATCTTTTTGGAAATCATCAATAACATTTTTTACCGTAGATGTGCATTTTTTTCGTTTTATGGCAATCTCGGCAGCAATTCTGGAGTCAGGAAAACAAGACTTTAGCACCTCTGATAAATGATCCATGGCCATAAATGATATGTTGTGCTCTGCGACGAATGCACTAAGTTTTATTTCAGCTTCCATTACTTGTCTATTGTGATCCGTCAGTCGATTCTGAAAATAAGTGCCAATGTCTCTTGTAGAAGAGCTCGCTGATGCTATTCTTACGTGTTGGGTATTTGAAACATGACGTTTTAAAGTTGAAATTTCGCAAGAAAGTTTGACGTCGCACAATGTACATTTTGCCTTGTAGGGGTCATCATTGACAGGGGCAATCCAATTCTTAAACGTTTCATCACTTTCCCATTGCTTTCTGTATTTTTGTTTTATGTGTATACTTTTAAACTTTTTTTTCGGCGTAGGGGGCCCGTCGTCATTGTCACACTCACTCATTTTGAACAAAAACTTAGTCTTATAGAAATCTTCGTAAAATAGCTTTCACTGATACACAAAACAACGAAGTAATGAGAGAATGAGAGAATCACAATAGGTAGGTACAGACTACAGCCGTACGTACAGTACAGTAACAATTATTCCGGGGATTTCCACACATTCTATAAAGAACCTACCCGAATGAGGAACTAAAGATTTTAGACATTAATATCTCGGAGATAAGGTTGCATTTGGTTTAATTCTGTTGACGTTTCTGTTCGTGGCGCTTCTACTTTATCTATGGTTTACAAGTTGGTGCGTTCCATTATACGAAATATTTATTTTTGTTTTCTTTAGTCAGTTGCCGTATATTTTAATACGGTAATCAAAGAGCTGCCGTATACCGTATTTATAATGCCTAAGATGCCTGAATGCCGTATATTACGGCAATTGCCGTATCAAGAACAAAGCTGCAATGATAATATCAAGAATTATAGCACAAAAGGTCGACACAACAATTCACGTTCAATTATTCTACCAATTAAGTGACATAATACATTAATTTAGTTATTGGTGCAGTGGATAGATGGAATAATTTAGAAAGAAATTTAATTTTTTTTTTATTTGAGTCATTAAGGATATAATAAATTAAGTGTTTAGTTCATAATTTAAAAAAAAGCATAATGGTCCTAACTTATAACATTGATATATCTTAACAAACACACTCTTCATATAGATGAATAGTTATTATAGAATTATTGATATAGATTAGATTTTTCTTAATACAACTTTGTCACATATTACGAACATTTTTTTTTAATATATGTTGTTGGTTAGCAGGAAAGAGGACATCAGGTACCAATCAAAAACACCAATTGCAAATTCATGCGACGTTTCGATCTTTTATTAGATCTTCTTCAGGCATCTACAAATTTATCGTTATACATAAGTGAAAGGCCATATATATAATTTACATAATCTAGGTTATAAGTGAGGTGAACAAACTTTTTCTTTTCTATTTACCTTTTACCTTTTTTTAGAAAAGAAAAAGTTTGTTCACCTCACTTATAACCTAGATTATGTAAATTATATATATGGCCTTTCACTTATGTATAACGATAAATTTGTAGATGCCTGAAGAAGATCTAATAAAAGATCGAAACGTCGCATGAATTTGCAATTGGTGTTTTTGATTGGTACCTGATGTCCTCTTTCCTGCTAACCAACAACATATATAATAGTATGGACGCAATAACAAATAATATTTTTTTTAATGTTTACCTGTCTAACAATAATTGTTTTCGCGATACTTGTTTTCGAAAACACATAATAAGACTAATATACACTGGTACAATTATTGTATTCAGCCAAGAGTAGCTAAGGAGTTCTATATTATACTTCTTGTCAGGTTTTGTGAAAAAACTACTTAATATTCAGTCTCGAAATTGTACGTAGACTTTTGTAATACGGTCTCGTACATATAAATACTTACAATTTATATATTAGGACTGCTGCGAACCGTTTATAGATTGAAACAGTAAAGTTAATATTTTATTAATATATTATACTATATAACACAAATGAATAATAATCTTTTAGAAGTTCAATAATAAAACAATGAAATAGTATTTACGTCAATCCACTAAAATATCCACCGGCTAAATTATGACCTAACTTTGTACATACCTAAGTCCTAAATTATGACGTAAATAAAAGTAGAAAATCTAAAAATTTGTCCTAGTATTACCATACTTAAATTTTTTATTATAAAATACATTTTTTAGCAACTTTTTTAATAAACTACTTACATAATAGAAATAGAAAAAATAGAAGAATACGTGACAGAAAATACTATGTTTGTCAAAAATTTTATTTTTAATAAGTATTCTTAATTTTTGTTAATAAATTTTTAACATAATAGTTTTAAGACGAAGTTCAATGTAGACAACATAAAATACGAACTTCCTGTAAAATGTTGCTATAGCATATATTTTTCCTTACAAAACCACTCAAAAAATATTGCTCAATATTTTTAAATTGATTTTTATTAAAAAAGTTCAACAATAAACTAATCAAATAGATAAAAGAAATTTTTTTTTTAAATATTATATAAGTATAAAAAGTTAAAAATAATATGGATTTGAAACTTTCTTCTTTTATAAATTGAGAAAATGAAAAATTTTAAATTAAAATTTATATTTTTGTATTATTTAATCAAAGTTTTTATTTTTATTTACATTACAAACGTATTTACTTGTTAAAATAAAAAAAACATCTTAATAATATTATTTTTATTCTCCTTAAAAATATGAAATGATGACTTATAGTTGCAGCACTGGCATCCGGTTGACAATATTCCCATTCACCAATCAAACTGTTCCATTGCAACAGAGTGCATTGACCAACCTGCTGCTGGTGCCAATTCTACCAAAGAGCGAGTCAGTTGGATAGATGTTGCTTCCGTGTTTGTACTATTTAGTGTAAAGTGAATAGAAGAGTACCGCGATGCAATCAAAGTTGTTTTGCCACTCATCTAACTAAAATGGCGTCTATGTTTATCATTTAGTTAATATTCTTTATGTGTTCGTTTCTCAGTGATCGCATCCGAGTGAGTCATTAACCAACATAGCAATGACATTTTTATAGCACAAAGTGAGAATACGTTTTTGAAACGTTTGTAGAAGACTGGCAAGTGTGATTTATACATTACAATAATGCGCGAATTCAAAGTCGTCGTGCTAGGCTCGGGTGGGGTCGGGAAGAGTGCTCTGACCGTACAGTTTGTGTCAGGATGTTTCATGGAGAAATATGATCCTACCATAGAAGATTTCTATAGAAAAGAAATTGAAGTGGATAATTCTCCGTGTGTTTTAGAAATATTGGATACTGCCGGCACAGAACAATTTGCTTCTATGCGAGATTTGTATATTAAGAATGGCCAAGGATTTGTAGTTGTATATTCGTTAACAAACCATCAGACTTTTCAAGATATCAAGCCAATGAAGGAATTGATAACGCGCGTCAAGGGGTCGGAACGTGTGCCTATCCTGTTAGTGGGCAACAAGGCCGACTTGGAACATCAACGCGAGGTGTCGCAGGCGGAGGGCTCAGCCCTCGCTCAAATGTGGGGCTGCCCGTTCGTGGAAGCATCGGCGAAAAGCCGTACCAACGTCAACGAAATGTTCGCCGAAATAGTGCGTGAAATGAACGTTAGTCCTGAAAAGGAAAAGAAACCTTATTGTTGTTGTACAGTGCTTTAATATTTAGTGTGTAATGTGGCATTTATTTCTCGTAAGACTGCAAGGGCGAGGAGGGAGTGAGCCCACCTCGGCTGACGGCCGCAATTATCCAGCGGGGCCTGGGCGGCGGCGCGCCGGCCCCGATCGCTGGACTCTCAGCGGTCGCGATGCGCGTCATATCACGTTGTTAATATCTTTGATACATACCATTGTCCAATCGAGGTGCTTTATCTTATATTTTCATACTTTAGTACTGGTAGATACTCCCGCAGTAACCATTATCATAAAGTAAACAAAATGTTTGTCTATGTTCCGATGGGACATTGTATTTAGCTTCAACTAAAGATCATGAATAATTTTGTATCAGTCTTCAAAATCAAAGGTGGAATCAAAAGCTGTATTGGATTTTTAAGCAGCCGTAACATTTGTAATGTAAAGTAATATTAGTCAACTTTGTATATAATTTCTTGAGATTAATGATGTGGAAGGACAAGGACGGTTTTAGAGAATAAAAAGCCATCCAAATATGCAATAATCTTATATGATTGTGTAGAGTGAAGTGCGCTGAGTAAAATTTTACACTAAGTCATATTGCAGATTGTGTTTATTGTGTAAATTATGTTTATATGAGAAATCAGTAATCAAGAAAATACAGACAGATTTGTCGGTTGCGTGATTGTGTTTTAAAGTCTACCAGGATTTGTGATAATACATATAACAAAGTATCTATAATAAAAGTTTTAAGTGGGAGATTAAAAAGTGAAGTTTTATTCATCAGACTCAAAGGTAATCCATTTGTTTACTATACAAAAAATCAAATTGTATAAGAAAATCCTATGTTTACAATAGTATGAAGCATAACAATGCAACTTTTAAATGTAATATTTCTATATTATAATCTCTTGTTTTAATTTTCTGAAATTAATTTAATCCATTAAATCCTAAATCAGTAAAAGACATTCTTTGTCAAGTATGTCAAAGTAAATATAAAAATTCAAATGAATCATAACACGTTCACTATCATAATGTTTTTCCAATGAATCATAAAAAACAATCGCCATTTCTGCTTTTTACACATTTACCAATAAATTCATTATGTTTTATATTGTATTATTGAAATTAATTCAGAAGAAATTTTAAAAATCCTAATACCATATAGTTACTATTTTTATTTGCACATTAAAAACATTACACAATTCAACTTATGACAGCATGCTTATTATTATTATGAAAATCTTTTTAAAAAGTTTCAGACAAAAGCTCTGCTATTTAATATTTAATTAAATTAATCTCAATATTTTATCAACCTTTGTTGAATTTGGTTCAAATGATGGAGTCGTTTTTATGTAATAACTTGACTATCTGTCAAATTTTGTTGATAAGATGGTTGGTTTATTGCTTTGACAAAAATGAAATGAGCACATTAAAGCTTTTTCTGACTATACTTATAATAAGCAAGAACAGAGCTAATGTACCTATTAAGGTTTTTTTTTAAGAAATGTTTAGTTTTAAACATAATTCAAATATTCTTTGTGTGTTTACATTGATTGAACATATAGTGCATTGGTTTCAGTCATTTCCATGAGTTAAAAATATAGTACCACAGTAAATCACATGTACTAAACATTCTATAGTTTCTCTTTGTCATAGAAATAAATCAATAATTGTAAATACGATTTCTTTATGAACTGAACTGAATTAGACTGTAAACGTCCCTCCGCTGGACAAAGGCCTCTTCTCGATGTAGAAGAAGGGTTGGAGCTTAATCCAACATGCTGTGCCACTGTAGGTTAGCGTATAATTTCCCTACCAGGAGTAATGATTGTTACCAGGTGTCTATGATATGGTGGAAAATATGGTAATATTTAAAAAATAGTGATGCAATACATGTTTTTGATAACAAATTACAAATTTAATAAATTCAGTAAACGCTTTAAGCCTAACTTTTATACCAGCTATTCCCAAATTGGTATATATATCCCCCAGGGCTAATTTCGTCCCGCAATGAGTGGAGTATTGCTAAAAATGTGAAAGAGTTTTATTTTAGCAGGTATTGTACAATTTAAGAAGTTATATTAGTATACATACAATTGTTGCGTGTAGTAATGCATTTGCAATGTATTATTTTTAGTTGGCAACCACACTTAAAATTTTTAACTTAAAACTCAAATTTATTAACTAATTTATCAGACAAATTGACTCTCTGTTATTAGTGTAACAGTTTTTGTTTTAACAATAAATACTTCTATGATTAACATTATTATTTATTACATTTTAGGAAATTAGGTAATCTAATAAACCTCTTAGTAAAATCAAAAGGTCTATTCAAAAAGAAAAAAATCTACAAGTACAATAATTTTTTAATATTGTTTGAATGTGCTTGTCTTAAAATATCTACCATCTACCAGACATTAATTATAAAAATCTTTACACTGGAAATTCTACCTCTTGTGTAAAGGTATTGGCTAAAAAACGTCACATTGCGACACCTAGGCGCGGAGTAGTAATCAAAAATCTACCTTGTAGTGAAATCGCATCGTCTAGTACAGTAGCAGTACTATACTTAATATAACATTAAAATCAACTTACAAGAACAGGAAAATATTTTCATATAACAGAGGCAGAAAATTTTACTTAGTTATTATTAACAGTGAAAGTGATTTTACTCAAAATAGTCAAAATTCGTACGTATTGTTATTCCGGGCCCCCCCTTAAGGGGGCTCCCAGTTACAAGGCTGGATTCCAGTATTCGCCCCCCCCCCCTGGCCGATGACGCTGTAAAGGCCAATAAGGCCAACAGCAAAAGTTCTTTAGAAAAAAAAAACGTATTGTCAATTTCACGAAACTATAGTCGTCAAAATATAATAGTCCCGTTTTGACATTTGAGAAAGACCCTAGAATGTAACTTGCAACGAAACTGAAAGAAACAATAAAAGAATAGTTAATAACATAAAGTGTTTTTAAAAAATACATATTTTTTTGGCGCGTTAAATATCATGATAGAATATATTGCGAGTATTCTTTTCAAGCTTACTTTATAGTAGCATGCAATTTCTAAGTTTTACGAAACGTACCAGAAACAGTTACGTTCTAAGTCTTTTTCTTTTTAAATACTAGTGTTGTTACAAATTAATTACTGAGATTCATTCGATTTTAATAGTAATTAAATATTCTGTAGTGATTTTTACTGAAAAGAATGAGCTTGGCGCTCAAAGCTGTAAATAAAATTTTGAATTGGTGAAACTGATTTCTATAGAATTTGTTAGTTCGCCATCTTGTGATTTTGATTATGCGCTCGTTTATGTTTCATTTTTTTTTCTCGACTCTGCTTTGCTTTTGGACTATTTCTGTTTACTATCACGTTGACCTTGGCTCTTGTATTTTGAACATTGATTTAAACAAATTGATTTGAGCTCGATTTTGGTATTTTTTGTTATATCGTACGAACTCTGTTTCAACATGTTGAAAAGAGGAGGTAACAGGTATTGATACATTTGACGCAGATGCTATTTGAAACCACGTGTATGCTTATTACATAAGAAATGAATACCCAACTGGAAGTAAATTGCTCATATCATTATTATTTATGAGAGGGTGGCTTGTTTAGTGGAAGAAATAATTATATATTATACAGGTGACGATAGACTCAAGCTCGACGATAGCTCAACTGACGATTTTAGCTCATCATCAAAAGAAATTGATTGAATGAAAATTCACTAAAAATATTAAATTAAAGACAAATTGACCTTTCGTACCATTGTATCATTTCAAAATACCTACAATATTAGTTTAAGTTAAATTTTCTAATCAGAACTTTAATCCAATCCACTTTACAATATATAATCAAATCGATCAAATACTCATACAAACTTGAATCGATTTTTCGTGAGTATCGAGTACCGAGTCGTATGGTTACATTACTAGTTGCGTCGCGATGACAACTGTCAAAACGGGCCTATTATATTTTGACGACTATAACGGGTTTCGCTATATAAAGTGATCGCAGACTGGTCAGGGATGTCAGACGTACCAATTTCTTGGTACACATACCAGGTTTTAGGGTCGCGTACCATGTACCAAGATTATTAATCCTGGTACGCAAAAAATACCAAGATTTGGCCGTGGGCCGACAAAGATATGTATTCGGTCGTCGATTCCATATTAGAGCAAACAAAAGGTCGTCGGTTCTACATATTATAGCTAAAAAAAAAAAAAAGGTCGTCAACTTTACATGAGACGAAAAGACAGGTTGTCGAATGTGTATGTAGGTAAAAAAAAAAGGTCGTCAATTTCACATGACCTAAAAGAAAAAAAAAGGTCATCCCTGTAACATATCGATATATTATATCAATGTTGGCAACACAGCTAAGGCGTACCACTTTTTCGTCATCACTACCAACTGTTCAGCCTTCTCGGGTGTAAACCGGATGACCTTTTTTTTTTTTTTTTTTTTTTTTTTTTTTTTTTTTTTTCGTCGTCCGACAATTCGTTACGATGAACACCCCAACCTACTTGGGTTTACAAATTGCGGAACAATTGACACCGATGTTGGCAACACCGCACCGGAGCACGGACGTACCAGGTTTTTCTCTTCCGTACCAAGTTTTTAACCACCTTGGTACCAGGATTTTAAAGTATCTGTCTGACATCCCTGAGACTGGTACGAATAATGATGGAAATACATACTCGCAAACGGGCCAAACGGTAGCGTGAAGTGTCTGTTGGACCATAACGATGTACGCAACCATCTTCGTTCCTACAATACTTAACTAGTACGTTATTGCTGTTAATTAACAGACCACATTATAAACTTTCATTACATTTTCCCTTTAAAACATTACGTGGGTAAATTGTGACTTGTACTAATGTCGCAGTCGAGACGGTTATTTAAATTATTTTTAAATGAGCTTTAAGTTAGTTAAAAGTTAATTATTGTTTGTGTTTATTTAACATATTTTTGTTAAATATATTTATAAATAAAATAGTATAAATATGAAAACATAAAAGTAATAATCTCATAATATGTACTAACAGCATATTATAACAAAACACAAACCTTGCAAATTTACTTCCGGTCTATGATAAGTTTTAGCATTACTTGCTAAAGAGTCCATAAAGTGAAGGTCATGGTTTGGTTACTCAGTCATTTTGAGCGCTACTACTGTTTAGGTTCCGTTACCGGCCCAGATAAAGCCAATTTACTAGCGCTTACAGCAAATACTGCGTTGTGTATTTTATTTCAAACCTTTGCTTATGCTAAATTTTCCATTTACATATTACAATAAAATATGATTTATTAAGAAAAATATTATTTAAATTCTCAATAGTCCGCATTACTAACGACTATAATAGATTTATTAAAACGTATGCCGGAAAATTATTATATTGGAATAATGGCGAATATTATAAAACCATAGTTATAATTACAAACAATGATTTAAAAAAAAAAAAACTAATAATGGCAATTGGCAGCTATGATTTCTATTATTTACTTTTTGCTCCGATTTTTTTTTAAATTCTCTATTCAAAAAACAAGGAAACATGAATATAGTATACAAATATTGATTTTCAATGTCATACCTTAACATCCCTTCTATAAACATGTATTGTATAAAATATATTAATTGTTTTTTTGTTCTTTTTTACCCGACTGCGACAGAAGGAGGGTTATGTTTTTTCGTGTGTATGTATGTATGTATGTATGTCCATTTCTTTGGCACGCCCTACAGCCCAAACGGCTGGACGGTTTTTGACATATGAGGTGTCGTTGGATTTGTCTAAATTGTAGTAGTGACATAGGCTATATAAATTTTCGAAATGGCGCCCGCAAATGGCGGAATGAGGGGGGAGAGATGAATTTTTTTTTTCTTACTGTAGCAATATGGGTATCAAATGAAAGCTAGTAAATTGTTTTATTCTTTTTAGTTTATAATAAGAGTATTTTACGCAGTCGGATTTTTTGATTTTTTTAATTAAGCATACTTGTTTATATAGTAAGAATAATAATAATTTAAAAACTTCCAATAGGTTCTCAAGCATATTTTTTTCTAATAGATTACATAAATAGTTATCCTTGATGTCATGTTAAGGCGACTGATGTATGAGTCATTATAGTTTTCCTTATTTGCGTTTTCTTCACATTTCGATTTGGAATATGTGAGATCATATCAATGTTTTTAAAGCAAGAAAATATAGCGAACATTCTTATATGCATAATAATACGATGCACTTGAGCTCGTAACTTATTATTCATTCAGATGTAATCGAGTTTCATTGTACCTTTACATTTATATTCAGCTGTTCGTCCTTTCGACCCTCACGACGCTTTTAGTCGATGAGTGCCAGTTTCTATTATTATGGTTTGGCTATGACTTTAATATTATGCTCATTATAGTTAATTCGTATAGTGTAAATAGAGCATTTGAATTTATTTTTAATTCAAATATAGTGGGGTGGTAAAAATAATGGATGGTTTTAACAACTATTCATTAAAAGTAGTAATAAATGGGACAATGTATGAATACATATTAGACTATAAGGGTGCCTGTCCATTGAAGCGGTGGGACGTTGTGGAGCGAAGAAACTGATAAATATTAATAGGATTTAGTACTAATTAATAGGATTGCAAAAAACTTCCCCTCCACTCCAGTGGACAAGGGCTATTGGTTTAATATTTCTCCATTTCTCCGCTCCGCAGCCTCGCACCGCGTCAATGAACAGGCACATATTGTTTAGATTATGTGCGTTTCAGGTGTTCTATCATTAAAATTATCGTCTCTTCTGAGACGCAGTTACGCAGACACAGTTATATTTGTAAGTAAAAAATTAATCACAGAAAATAACCTTGAGGCGCTCTGCGGAAGAATTGCCGAATGAAATTGAATTCTCAATATAGTGGTAGGGAAGAAGTTACCTGATACAAAAAAAAAAAAATTATTAAATTGTTATAATACACTTAAACTCATTGTTTTACTTTATTGGGAAATTTTGTTACATTGAGGTACTACGTAATATTATGTATATAAATATTCAAATAAATCATATAAAAATAAAAACAAATATACTTAATTCATGGATTACCGGAACCAGTTATTGTTGAATAAACCATAATTTTAACTTAATGGAAAATTACACTCAAAATCCTATTATTCAATATACATATCTATGTACCTATTAATTTTAATTATTAGTGAATGCAGATATTAATCGAATCTAGAATCTAGACCGTTGAAGGTAGGTACCTATAGCAACGATAATAAATTGCTTGCCAAAAACCAGTTACTTGAAATTTCAATGATTTCATTTTAGTAAGCTTCGTAATTGCGAATAAATATCCATTAAATTAGAATTGATTATATATACTTTTTTATTTTTCTTTTTTGGATTTACATATACATATTGCTTTTGTTTGATTTTTTTTTAAAAGATATAACGCAGTATTTATTTTTCTAAAAATTTCATATTATATTGTTTATGTATTTATAAAATATTTTTTGATGTATGAGATATCTGACACAAACAATTCTTGAAAGAGATACAGAGTTTTGTAAAATAATATATATATATATTTTTTTTTATCAATGTTATCGTTACATGTAGGCACCTAAAGGAAAGAATCGTAAATTATAATTGCTACATACGAATATAAGAGAAATATTTGAAAGCAAGCAGAAGATTGTATTGAAGATTGTACCTGGAAGCATAATTAATTTACAAGGTCCGCTTTGAATAGCAGCGAACAACAGCGTCTCCCGCGCAACTCTGCGTACACGCACTACTGCGTGTGGGGCGTAGACAGCTATTAATAAATATAACGTACGCTGATACGCTCTGCATTCATTTTATACTTCACCTACCTGTTTGGTAATATAACTCTAAATGCTCTCATAAACAATAAAATATTCGCTGCCTTGACGTTATTAATTTTATTGTGATGCTAATAACGAAACAATAATTCCTTTTCATGTTTACAATAACTTTTAAATCTTGGACGCCCATTATATTCATGTTAGATAATTAGGTTCATAATTATTTTTGTGACAATTTTCTTAATCTAATTATTAGTAAAGAGAATTACATATAATGTTATATAAACTCTTTTGCAAAAAAAACGGGCACTTAAGCAAAGAACTATTTTATAGTTACTATTAGTTTGTTTGACAATTTTAGGTATTGTTATCCTCAGAATTTTATAAATTAATTAGGAAGGAATAGTTTTCATCAGTTTTGTCATAACATTTTAATTAAATTATTAAGAAATAATGTTTAAGCTCAAAACACTATGATTGTACCTGCTCGCTAAATAAAAATGAAACGCGTTAATTTCTTTGTTTTTCTTGAATACATTAAAAGCAGATAAAAGTTTAGTATTGAGTGTGACCCCCTCTTGCTGAAATCACAGCTTGCATTCGTCTGGGCATGCTAGTGAGTATATCTTTTATGGTTTCTTGGGGAATACGTTCCCATTCCGCGGTAATCACATTCTTTAGCTCTCTGATGGTCTGCGGAGCCGGCTGCACTGATCTCACTCGTCGCTTCAGAACGTCCCAGACATGCTCTATGGGATTGAGGTCCGGACTTCTAGCTGGCCAGTCCAAACGACGAATTCCGACTTCTAGCATATACGCATCCACACCGCCAGACCGGTGGGCGCGAGCGTTGTCGTCCATAAAAATTGAGTTTTCGCCAAGAGCGGTTAAAGCGGGTTGTGCATAAGGAATTAGAACTTCCGTTATGTATCGGTGTCCAGTCAGTGTACCGTTTTCGATGAAGACTAACTCCGTACGATCCATAGAATTTATTCCTGCCCAAAACATAACAGAGCCCCCTCCATAAGGTGTGATTTCTTCAAAACATGCCTCTGCAAAGCGTTCTCCTCGTCTACGTAGCACTCGCCGACGTCGGTGTTTCACCATGCAGAGATATCCTGGCTTCATCGGAGAACAATACCCTATCCCAGTCTTCATGAGTCCATGACACACAATTTCGAGCGAAGCTAAGCCTGGCAACTCGATGTCCACGGAGTAATTTAGGGCCGCGTGCCGGGCGATGACTGTGTATATTAGCAGCGAGAAGCCTCCTCCTGACCGTCCATAGACTAATTTGCACATTTCTTACTTCTTCGAGGGTGTTCTTGAGGTCCACATAAGAAGATTTGCGATTTCTCAACGCTTGACTAACTAGAAAACGATCATCCCGTGGTTCGGTACATGTCTTTCTGCCAGAACCAGGCCTTCTCTTGACGGAACCGGTCTCATGATAGCGCTGCCAGGTCCTTTGAACTGTCGACCGACTCACATTTAGCCTCTGAGCCACGAAGCATTGACTGCAACCTTCTTCAAGCAGCGCAATAATTTTGCTCGCTTTTATCACTTTATCTACCATTTTCGAGATTGCTAAACAGCAATAACAATACTTTTAAATGTCAAGGACACCAGATAATTTAATAAAAATTGACAAAAAGTTAATTAGAGTCGATATTAACTATAGGGAATTCGCGCCACAAAATGTAGTTAAAAGTTATTTTCTTTGAAAACCAGGCTCAGTCAAAAATTTGAATTTGGAATGTACTCTTATAAACATTATGGCACTTTTATAACTGGCCAGTAACATGTTCAAATGATTAAAACCTTTTTGGTATTTTATTTTTTTCAGCCAGGAAGAAAATCGAAACCGCCCGTTTTTTTGCAAATGAGTGTAGAATATGTTATTCAAAATCAAAAACAATTTTATTCAAAGAGGCCCCACGAGCACCTTCGAATCGTCATTTTACAAATTAAAACTTTAGTGATTATATTTTTTTCTAAAAGTAAAACTACCACCGATTCGGAATGTAGATTCTGCAGAGAAGAATCGGCAAGAAACTCCGCAGTTACTTTTTTGAAAATAATATATAAACTGTGTTTTACTACAAAATTAATAATATCTTGCATGAAATACAGCGCCACTAAGTCCACACATCTTTATCAACTAAGTAATCCTGCACCGAATAATACGCTTTATCTATTAATCTTTTTAAAATAAAATCTTTACATTTATGTTGAGACTATTCCGAAATTGTTTGTGGGATTTTATTATACATGCGAATACCAGAAAGGAGCTTCTGTTGAAGCGTCAGATCAATTTCTTCTTCGTGTTGTGTAAAGTCATGGTGGAATCGATTCTTGTCATGGTATAAAATGCCAACACAAATAAATGGACGAGTTGTGTCAAGATTATCGAAATTAGTTGTAAATAGGTAATATTGTTTTATGTGTTCTTTGGCTGTGATAATTATATTAGCCGCAATTGAGTATAAATGATGGATCCAGTATTTAGAGAAGAGAATAAAATGGTCTGCATCTTACACAAAAATAACAATTTATATTACATTAAAAAATTAACACTTCAGAACTATTACAATTATTTTACATTAAAAAGTGCATCTCTCATAAAAATCAACTTCCATCCATAATTTCAACGACTCTTTCATCATCATCATTACCAGAAACATCATCGTCAATCTCTAAAACTGATACGATACGTTTATGGTAGCTGAAGTGAGAAACGAACAATTTTGATTCAAACCTATTTAAATGTCAAATAAAGACCGCATCAATAGTAGTTTTGTATACTGCTAACTGCTTGTGTTTTCTATTATAATGAACGAAACTGCTTGTGTTTTCTGTTATAATGAACTAAACTGCTTGTGTTTTCTGTTTTACTGGTATTTTTTTATTTTTTTATTTCATTAAAATAGGTTGAAGTTAATTTATAATATTCATAACGAACTAAACTGCTTGTGTTTTCTCTTTTCCTGGTACATGTCTGTTTTTTTATTGCATTATGTTTTATTAATAAAAAAAATAGATTATTTAGGTTAATTAATATTTATAACGAAATAAACTGCTTATGTTTTCTGTTTTCCTGGTACTTTTTTTTAAATTAATTTAATTGTCTTACGAATTTTCGATCAGGATCGTGTCCTGACGTGAGTTTAACATTTTTTACCCATCACAAAAAGTGCACAACGCCGCAAAAGAAGTTTTCACTTCAAAAACTATGATATTATAGTCAAATATTTTATAAAATCGAAAAAATAAGCAGTTAAAAATTTTTTTGACGTTACGTGCTTTTGAATGTGGGAATGGAAAGCCAAAGATCCACCTTGTCCCTTAGAAGCGTAAGTATAAAATATAAGTACCTAAATATTTTTAATAGAATTAAACTATCAAATCACAACCCCTGCCGATACGTCATACCTCCACTACCCAGGTTACATCCTGGAGCACAATTTTCGTCCCAGAGCTGGGGTTTGTTTCTTTGTGCGCGATGACATCTGCTGCAAACGTCTCCGTAACCTGGAGGATCCCTCTTCCTCATCTATCTGGGTGCTTGTGGATACCGGCTTAGAACAAATTGTTTATGTTGGTGTCTACCGTTCGCATAGCGGAGACCAGGAGACAACAAGGCTTTTCCAACATCTAAGTGAGGCTGCCGACGTGGCTCAACAAAGGTACCCCACTGCGCAAGTCGTCTTTCTGGGGGACTTTAATGCCCATCATGAACAATGGTTGTTCCCGTACCAGAAAACTGACCATGCTGGTAGAGAGGCGTACAAGCTTGCCTTGACCATGAACCTCTCCCAGCTGGTTAACCAGGCGACTCGAGTACCGGATGTTGAGAACCACACAGCAAATTGCCTGGACCTTCTGCTGACGACTGAACCGGACCGATACCAGGTGTCTGTTTCGGCTCCTCTTGGGAGTTCTGACCACTGTCTGGTGAAGTCCGTCCTCACGTGTCCTCCACCCGACTCCAACCCTAGAAGAACTAGGCGGGTGTGGCGATACAAGTCAGCGGATTGGGATGAGATGCGACATTTCCTAGCATCTTACCCTTGGTTGCAAGTCTGCTTTTCTTCAAGCGATCCGTCGAGCTGCGCTGGCGCTATTGCCGAAGTTATTGGACAGGCGATGGAATATTATATTCCATTCTCCGACCAGCCCTCTGGCATCAGAGCTCAACCCTGGTTCAATGCTGTCTGCTCAAAAGCTGAGGCTATAAAACAGTCAGCATACCACGCTTGGTTAGAAGCCAGAAATCGCAAAGCTCCAGATACGCGAAATAAGAAGAAAGCCTTTAACTCAGCAGCTAAGTCCTACAAAAAAGTGCTCAAAAAAGCGCGCTTCAACCACATAGGCCGAGTGGGAACCAAACTCGCTTCGTATCCATCGGGCAGTAAAGCTTTTTGGTCCCTGGCGAAGTGTGTTGAAGCAAACTTCTGTCGCTCCTCACTTCCTCCCCTGCAGAAACCTGACGGAACACTGGCACACACGGCTTTGGATAAGGCTAATTTATTTGCCTCTCTATTTGCCGAAAATTCTCGTCTAGATGCTGGTAATAAAACTCCACCTCAGTTACCTCCTTGTGGATGCAAAATGCCTGAAATCCACATTTACCAAAAGGAGGTTCTCAAAACACTACGCAATCTGGACGTGAACAAAGCCAGTGGTCACAGATCCCGGAGAAAGAAGACAGCCACAGTTGAGCGCCAGCCTGCCGTACTACCATATGTCAAAGGAGTCACTGACAAGATTGGCTACATCTTGAAGCGAGCTTCAATAAAAACTTACTACAAGCCGCCAACGAAGATAAGTCAATTATTACCATCTGTCAAGTGTCAAATACCTTTACAAGATGCAGGGGTCTACAAATTAGACTGTGAATGTGGTCTCTCTTATATAGGGCAAACTAAGCGGAGTATAGAGACACGCGTCAAAGAACACATAGCTGACATGAAACACCAACGGTCGACAAAGTCTGCTGTGTATCACCATACTCAACAAGGTACCAACCACTATATCAGATTTGATAAGCCACAAATTCTCGCTAAAGAACACCGATTCCTACCAAGGATGATTCGCGAGGCTATTGAAATCAAAAAACATCCTAATTTCAATAGAGAGGATGGTTGGAACGTACCACCAGCTTGGGAGCCAGTACTAAAATTAATTGAACCCAAGGAAAATAAGAACACAGCACGACTTCCAGACACAATAAGCTCATTCTGCATGAATAGGAACGGTTAAAAGTAATAATTTATAATTGTATAAAAAGCGGGGTATATAACAATTGATTCATTATTCGGACACCCACCACCTCAGTCCCCCGAGATCATGGACGCTGTAAAGGGTCCGAAACGTCGGGAAATAATTTAATTAATTAATAAAATCGTTAAACTGTAAAGTTTTTAACAAATAAACGCGATAAAATCCGATATAGACTTTCAATTAAATGAGTAATATTCGCGTAAATATAAGAGAACAGTATGTTAACCAGTACGGACTGGAAACAGCGAATAAAATACGCCGGTTAGAAGATCTCCAGACGAAGCGCGCAAGAAGTATTACATCTTTGAACTTCTTGAAGAGATGCCGAGATCACAGTCTCATTCCAACGTGCGTCAAGATTGCCGCTAAAAAGGACATACGTGGAAGCGCTAAGATCTTAAAACAGGCAAGTCAAAAATTGTTATGTCAATGCATCCGCGAAAACCGTTACAACCTCTTTAAAGTTAATACAGCTATAGAGAAGGCATCCATTGAGTTAAAAAATATACTGACGTCATTTGATTATAAAAGCTGCATAGATACATTAAATCAGCGTGAAACATCCAAATATATTGCGTGTAAAAACAGACAAATTTTAAAATATAATAAATTATTAAAAAATTCAAATAACAAAACCGGTAAATGGAACGTGAATGTACCGGCATCGACCACAGACACGCAAATACATATGTCTAAAACGTCAACGTCAGTAGTAAATATTTCAAAACAAACTCTGGATGCAGCAACCGTTAAAGTACTTGAAAAAGGCCTAAATTTTGCAATAACACCACGTAGAATTCCCTTCGAAGAAATAATCTGCAATGTCGAGGACTGTTTGACGAAAAACAACTTACGCAAAGAGGATATGGAGGCCATACGTCAAGACATTTCTTCCGTCTTACGTCGAAGTAAATTGCCGAAACCAAACCTCTCTAAGGAAGAATCAATTGCTCTCAAAAACTTGCGTACGAGGTCAGATATTACAGTACTCCGTGCAGATAAAGGGAACGCTACGGTAGTCATGGACACATCAGATTACAATACAAAAATAGAACAACTTCTGTCGGATAAAAGTACGTATAAAATCGTTAATAAAGATCCAACGAATAAAATATTAAAAGAAACTTGTGACTTAATAAAGAAATACTCCGACAAATTAAAAATTGATGTCAAACCACCCACATGTGCAAAATCACCACGCTTATATGGCCTACCAAAAATACACAAAATAAATGTACCTCTACGTCCAATTGTAAGCCAGATCGACAGTCCAACTTACAAACTGGCTCAGCACGTAGCGAAGGTACTGTCACCACTCAGAGGCAACACAACAGCATATGTGAAGGATTCCTACCAATTTGTGAGTGAGATTAAAGACCTGCAACTCACTCAGAATGAAACAATGGTGAGTTTCGATGTACAGTCTTTATTCACATGCTTACCGGTACAAGACTGCATTGAAATTGTACGAAGGAGACTAGTGGAGAACGACATGCCAGAAGAATATGCAATAATACTCAAGCACTGCCTTACAACTGGCTACCTGTTGTGGAACCACAAATACTACATACAGGTGGATGGCGTGGCTATGGGCTCTCCAGTATCCCCCATAGTGGCTGACATCTACATGGAGGACTTCGAGGATCGAGCCCTAAGGACAGCACCTATCTCTCCTAGATTTTACAAGAGGTATGTAGATGACACTTTCACCATATTACCAACAGACAGTACTTGCATATTCCTAGAACACCTTAACTCCATAAATAACAATATTCAATTTACCATGGAGTTAGAGGCAAACAACACACTAGCTTTCCTAGATGTACTTATAATCAGGAATCCTGATCATAGTTTAAGCCATTCTGTGTATAGAAAATCCACCCACACAAACAGGTATTTAAACGGTGCTTCTCACCATCATCCTAGACAACTCTCTGCCGTTGGTTTGTCTCTGTTTCAGAGAGCTCGCGGGATCTGTGACGAGAAACACCTGGACGCAGAGCTACAGCACGTCAAGCAGGTACTGCGAGACAACAACCTCCGAGCACCGCGTCAGCGTCACAGATCCCGGAGAAAGAAGACAGCCACAGTTGAGCGCCAGCCTGCCGTACTACCATATGTCAAAGGAGTCACTGACAAGATTGGCTACATCTTGAAGCGAGCTTCAATAAAAACTTACTACAAGCCGCCAACGAAGATAAGTCAATTATTACCATCTGTCAAGTGTCAAATACCTTTACAAGATGCAGGGGTCTACAAATTAGACTGTGAATGTGGTCTCTCTTATATAGGGCAAACTAAGCGGAGTATAGAGACACGCGTCAAAGAACACATAGCTGACATGAAACACCAACGGTCGACAAAGTCTGCTGTGTATCAACATACTCAACAAGGTACCAACCACTATATCAGATTTGATAAGCCACAAATTCTCGCTAAAGAACACCGATTCCTACCAAGGATGATTCGCGAGGCTATTGAAATCAAAAAACATCCTAATTTCAATAGAGAGGATGGTTGGAACGTACCACCAGCTTGGGAGCCAGTACTAAAATTAATTGAACCCAAGGAAAATAAGAACACAGCACGACTTCCAGACACAATAAGCTCATTCTGCATGAATAGGAACGGTTAAAAGTAATAATTTATAATTGTATAAAAAGCGGGGTATATAACAATTGATTCATTATTCGGACACCCACCACCTCAGTCCCCCGAGATCATGGACGCTGTAAAGGGTCCGAAACGTCGGGAAATAATTTAATTAATTAATAAAATCGTTAAACTGTAAAGTTTTTAACAAATAAACGCGATAAAATCCGATATAGACTTTCAATTAAATGAAAAAAAAAAAGCCAGTGGTCCTGATGGTATTCCTGCTATTGTGTTGAGAAATTGCACAGCCGAACTGTCTCCAGTCCTGACACGTCTGTATCGCCTTTCTTTTCGATCTGGGACTGTTCCGAAAGCATGGAAGCTCACGAACGTACAACCCGTACCCAAGAAGGGTAGTCGTGCTGATCCTGCAAACTACCGCCCAATCGCGATCACCTCCACCCTCTGCAAGGTAATGGAGCGTGTTGTCAACAATCGCCTTCTGGCTTACCTGGAAGATAATGATCTCCTCAGTGATCGGCAATACGGATTTCGCCAACGCCGCTCTACTGGGGATCTTCTCGTGTACGCTACACATCTCTGGGGGGAAGCCCTCGATAAATATGGTGAGGCCCTAGCTGTCTCACTTGACATTTCGAAGGCATTCGACGGGGTCTGGCACGATGGTCTTATTGCGAAGCTTCCTGCTTACGGTATTCCCACCAGTCTATGTACTTGGATCTCCGATTTCTTGAGGGAACGGTCAATTCGTGTAGTTGTTGATGGCTACACGTCTGACCTATTGACTATCAATGCCGGGGTACCCCAAGGATCTGTTCTCTCCGCAACGCTATTCCTGCTTCACATAAACGATCTGCTTAAGCCCGGTATCTTTGGGTACGCAGATGACAGCACCGTCGCGGAGAGATACTTCTCCAGTGCAAGAACAAGACAAACTGAAGTGGACGATCTTAGAGAAGCAATGGTCTACCGTGCAAATCTTACTCTTCAGGCTGTCTCCGACTGGGGTGATGCCAATCTAGTAAGATTCAATGCTTCAAAAACCCAGGCGTGTCTCTTCTCCGCTAAAAAGAGCCCGTTTAACTTGGCTCCCACTTTCCGAAATGTGCCTGTTCCAGTCACGAACCACCTTGAACTACTCGGTATAGACTTATCGTCCAAACTCAATTTTGGAAGCTATATCGAATCCAGGGCTAAGGCTGCTTCAAAAAAACTGGGCATCCTCTCCAAGGTCCGTCACTATTTCACACCGGACCAGCTGCTAAGACTTTATACAGCTCAAGTCCGCTCCTGCATGGAGTACTGTTGCCATCTGTGGGACGGTTCCGCCCGGTATCAGCTCGAAGCCCTGGAAGCTATCGACAGGCGTGCCAGAAAACTCATTGGTGATGAGATGCTTACTTCAAGACAGCTCCAGAGCCTCGAACATCGCCGACTGGTTGCTAGTCTGTGTGTCTTTTACAGGTTACATTTCGGTGAGTGTGCACAGGAATTGCATCAATTAATTCCCCCAGCACCATTCCACCATCGGACAACTCGACGAGGGCAGGGGTTCCATCCATACGTGGTCGACATTCCTCCGGTTCGTACCTCGCGGTTCGCATCATCTTTCATTATTAGAACTGCAAAGGAATGGAATTCTCTTCCTGCGTCACTGTTTCCCGATGCGTACAACCTAGGGATTTTTAAGGCAAGAGTGAACAGGCATTATTTGAGTTTGCGTGTTTCACCTTAGACCTCATCATTGTTTACCATCAGACAAGATTGAGGTCAAACGCACTCAAATTTCCAATAAAAAAAAAAAAAAAAAAAAAAAACTATATTGACTAAATTGATTTAAAAGTCGATACAAGAACGAAACATTTATTCTTCAAGTGTTTTTATCGCAAAGAGTGAAATATGCATTATTTATTTAGTCTAAAATATCTTAACTGTCAAAAATAACCTTTAAGAAACAATTACCTTCTTTGGTACATGAATGTAATAAAATAGGAAAAGTTCTATTTTAAAGAATATTTTTGCGTTAGTAAGCGTGCTTAATGTTTTATACGTTATAGAAAAGTCACACTACTGTGAGTACCTACAGTAGTGGAGCAGTAATAAATGTCAACCATTTTGAATGATGTCTAGTATTCCGTTCCAAAAAGGGTGGAAAGAAACCTTTATATCACATCTGCCACAGCCGATTAATTCGGAATATCTACTGGACCAATTCACTTAATTTTTTTCATATCCAATCTTTTTTTTTCGGTTGTCACCATGACATCACCAATATAATTTATGTACCTTAGGCCATGGTTTTTTGACAGAGTGTTGAAACATTTAAAAAATAAATGATAATTCAATATTACCAAATATTACCAATTATTCAATATTACTAGCAAGCTGCTCCTTTGTGATTAGAGTTGCATTCATTAATTTCTATATGTTACTCTAGCCACTCTCCAAACTCTGCCGTGTTCAGTTTTTTCTTCCTTGACTCACATATCACTTTCCACACTCTTCTTTCACTCTCATATCTAATTTAAAATACGAGCTTTTTACAAACACGTCCAAAACTTTTACAGAAAAACGTAAACCACGTATGTAGATTTATTTACGAAAAGAACAACTTTAATCGATTAAACCACAGAATTTTTTCATCAAGCTCCAAAGTCTAAAATTTGCATAATAAAAATGAACTTGCGATTTAATTCATACATTTTTTTCAAATTGTTGGCACGATAAAATATATCTGGGTTCACATTGTTCACACTTCACAATTATTTTAAATCCGAGACCAAATTTCGAACATTATTTAAACTTCACTTTACCATTACCTTACACACTTTTTCCTCTCCTTGCCAAGGCTCCATTTCTTAAACTCTTACTCCGATCGACTTGAAAATTTAGGATAATATTCTAGGCATGTTGTACAATTTAATAAGGTAATAAAAATAAAACAATTTTTTTAAGCTCCCAAACCCATGTAATCCCTTAATATATTATTATTAACATTAAAAACACCAACACCAATAAACAGTACCGATAACTTTTTTTTAAAAACAACCTTGTGCGTAACATTAAAGACTTAAAAAAGTCCATGGAACTTTAATAATATTTTTTTTCAAATCGATAAATAGCAAACTCGATTTTTGATAAGCTCATTACGATTAGTTTGTTGTTTAGACACCAGCATTGGTTCTGATCCACGTACGAACACTGGCTACGTCAGTGTACACCCCGGGGTACCCTGGACGACCACAGCCTCTACCAGATGAAATAACCCCAATTTGTAGTCCAGAATCTGTAGCCACTGCTGGACCCCCAGAATCACCCTGAGTGACAGTAATTTTAATCTTAAACTTAACTGTTATTATAAATATTAGGACTTTGTATTCTTTTTCTTTTATTTTGAACATTACAATAATTAATTTTATAATCAGATTTAATTTTTTTAAATATTTCTTTTTTTTACATTGTATTAGTAACCATATACCATTAAGAAACAAAGTGACAAATATTATATTTGTGACTGCATATTTGCATAATGAAGCATAGCTGAAGTAGTTTAATTTTTGACTAAAAAGTCTTAAATTTAAAAACAGTTTTATATTTTTCTTAAGTTAAAGTGTATGCTAGAAAAATAAAAAATAAAAATGAAAGAAGAATTGCTAATAACCTACCGTACAGGAGTCCTTGCCAACTTCGGGCACTCCGGCGCAAAACTGTTGAGGTGTAAGCCTACTATAAACTTGACGACATTCATCGTTTGATATCGTTGGAATTTGTACGGCCATCAAATTATCAGTTATTGTGCCGTTTTCCTGTAAAAAAATATAATTTTATTCATATACGAGTATACACTTCAATTCGATAATTATCGTTGATATCAAATACGTAGAAGATCTATATCACGTAAGCTACGATATAACATACAATACTATGTTTATTTTTAAGCGTTAATCTTGTCCTTTATTTCTAGACATAAATCCTTCACTAATTGTAGCCTACACATATAAAAGTTGTTAGTGATAGGCCGCACTTTGCTCATTTTCTATTTTTTTTATTTAAATGTAAGCACCCGAACAAATATAAATTTAAATATAATATAAAATATTATTTTTAGAAACTTTTGCCTGACTGCCTGTCTGTCTGTATGCTTGTCCGGACATCACAAAAAAACTACTGAATGAAATTAATGCGGTTTTCGCAGTTGTATTGATGGAGGTCTAAAATCCTAACAAAGGCTTAAGAGACTGAGAGAGACACAAGACACTTTTAAGTACCTATATTTCTACAGCATAAAAAAACTTTTCATACCTCAAATTTTTTATATTAGAGATTTTACAGTGAATTAGTTTGGCTATTCGATAAGAAATGGCATCAAAAGCGAATTAAAACGCACTGTCGTTGTATTTATTTTGACTGACCCGTTGGCGCAGTTTGCAGTGACCCTGTTTTCTGCTCCGAGGGTTGTGGGTTTAATTCCCGCCCCGAGTCTGGGTGTAATATATTATGTTTATTTATATAATTTTGTATTATTTATATGTATATTTATTTTAAAAAAATGTATATCCGTCGATTGTTACCTATAACACAGGCATTAAGTTAAGCCTACCTTAGGAGCAGACGACCGTGTGTATGTGTTAAACATATTTATATATTTATTTTATTTATATATTTACCTTCAAAGTATTCGAACTAAAATTTTATCCGACGTGTAACTTTTAGATTTCGAAAAAACGCATTTGTGTATCTGCGACATTCACCATCTCGATAATAACTTTATCGTAATAACGACGATTGCTTACCTTACACGGACTACAAGACAGTTCGCCCTTAACGCATTTTAATACATGGACAACGATTTGCCTTTGGACGATTAATTGTACCCTCCCGATCTAACCTTACTTCTGATACTGTTGAAGCCAAACGAAAGCGATTGAGATGGTTAGCTGAAAGTCAACCGGAGCGTGGCGAGTGTTTAGCATCACAGCGTTCTAGAAGTGCATTGTCTCGATCGCTAGAGACTCTAATGAGACGCCGTAACGCTACCTCTCGGTCTGTAGAGAGAAGCGTAGAACGTGAACGTTGCGCTCACCATTTTGAGGAAACTGAAGACGAACGTGAGATTTTCCTATTCGATAACGTAGCCGCTATGAGATTTCCCGATCTATAGAGACAGATTTCGAACTAAGTCGCGGGCACAGCTAGTAGTTATATAAACATACATTTAATACTCACTTTAGTCCTTCCCCAACCAGTGATAATGATGTTGGTTCCAGGGGCAATGGTACTGTTTTCATCTGGTAATGCGACTGCTCTAGTATTCGTACCGTCTAATGTTATTCCACCAGGAATATTTATCAAACCTATGTCGTAATCGGTGTTGTGTCGCTCTGGATTGTAAAGGGGATGGTTCGTGTATATAGTCGTGTTGTACTCACTGCCCCCACTGGAAGCTATAGTGGTACCAGCTATGACGAATATTAATGTTGCCCTGGGTAAATGAGTTCATATTAATAATCGAATAAGTAAAATTGATATAATAAAGTTGCTCAAATCACAAGTACAAAATACGAAAAACGTATTGTTCTAGGCTATAAAAATATAAACGCAAAACATTTCAAAAATGTTCTGTAAAACAACTTATATACTCGTAACATTTGTATACAAATGAGTGGATAATGATGAAATTGCATGAATGTACCTACATATTTTTTCGCTATGGATTGGATAGCTTGGTTCAAATTCTAAATTTATCCTACTAATATTATAAATACGAAAGTTTGTGAGTATGTATGGATGTTTGTTACTCTTTCACGCAAATACTACTGAACCGATTACGATGAAATTTGGTATGTAGGTAGCTGAAGACCCAGAATAACACATAGGCTACTTTTTATCTCGGAGTTCCCGCGGGATTGACTCCTAATTGAAAATAGATATATTTATCGCTTCTGAAAACTGAATGCGCGATCTAGCGGCACGGCGGTGCCGAAGGCAGTAGCGGGAGCGGGGGCGGAGCGGGCGATCCGACGAGCGGCGCGTGAAATGGGGGAAGAAGTCACTCATACGGTTTCCACGCAGACGAAGTAACGGGCTGCCTCTAGTATCATATATTTATAAGTCAGCTTTCGTAATCATATAGGTACCTCATGTTAATGTATGTCATTTTACGGTAAAAGTATCATCAAAATCGTTCAGTAATTTTTTATTATAAAAATTATTGGCCTTATAAGAATACCAGATACGTCGCTATATATAATAGTATAGCTTGTAGATATAATATTATAAAAGTAAGAATTACAAGATAATACAGATATCAGTATCATCTTCTTTTTTTATTATCTAATATAATCTTTTCTACTTACTCTGTAAGACAATGCGCAGCTGTCAAAACATATGTTTCGCTTATAATGGAACCACCGCACTGCTCAAACACTTCACCCTTCATCACAAATAGCAACACATGATATGGCACATCTTGTATGGTAATATTGTAACCGCCAACAATTCTAGTGTCAATATTTTTAGGATCGTCTGTACTGCGATTTGGGGCTCTGGATACTACATCTGGAAGTGGAGAGTAAAATAATATATGATTTTTTTTATACTATTGTTACTGGTTACTATTAATTTTATATTTCGCGATCGGATGTGGATAGACTGGAAATCTGTCATTTAAGTATCTTAGTACAATCGTCAATCTCTCACATAGACGTTTTATTACATAAACTTAGCTAAGATTTAAATCTAGTAACTATTCTGTGTGAGAGAAGAAATAAAGATTATTAAATAATTTCCTATTATTTATTAGTAACGATCCGTGTGCTCTTTGAGGCACAGCGAGGAGACCCAGAAGGACATATACCCAGACCAGAACAAATTCGATTAAATAAAAAAAATATATTTATATACATTATACATATATATATATATGTATATATATATATATATATATATATATATATATATATATATATATATATATATATATATATAATATACACAACTTACCTTTGACGAATAAACAAAATAATAGAAAAAATGGTAGAAAAAAGGACTTCTCCATCGTTGACCAAGTTTAAAATAATAAATAAATAGCAAAACTGTACTTTATATATACTTTACTTTACAAGAACTATTTTTATCGGACATATACCCAGACCAGAACAAATTCGATTAAATAAAAAAAATATATTTATATACATTATACATTATACACATATATATATATATATATATATATATATATATATATATATATATATATATATATATATATATATATATATATATATATATATATATATATATATATAATATATATATATAATATATACATAATATATACACAACTTACTTTTGACGAATAAACAAAATAATAGAAAAAATGGTAGAAAAAAGGACTTCTCCATCGTTGACCAAGTTTAAAATAATAAATAAATAGCAAAACTGTACTTTATATATACTTTACTTTCCAAGAACTATTTTTATCTATAACTAAGTAATGAGTATGATAAAAATCTAAAGAATATTGACCAAATCTACGAAGCCGAAATGCTGCTTCCGCGGCGGGCATTATAGACTAAGATCCCACCGCTCGATTCTGCAGGTATATGTATTTTTGATGAAATTAATTTTAAATGAATGTTGAGGGAGTATGCAATGGATTAGCGATAGGTTGCCTAAAACAAATCAGCCGCAATTATCTGTAATTAATTTTCGTATAATTAATTTGGTAATATAAATTGCAGCTATATGTTTTTTAAATCAATTTTACGTCATTTTAAAGGAAATGATGTAAAGAATAGAAAAAAGATGGTTGCCAGCTCTCAGCCAGCAGCAACGTTAGGGTTGCCAGGTGTAAACATGTATATAATTGTTGATTATTTACAGTTATCCGTTTTTTTTTTTAAATTTTAATACAAAATTGAAGTTTTATATTTCTTGTTTACGATGATTCATGGTTGCCAGTGAAAAAATGGCCGCAAGCAGGTAAATGCGAGCGCAAGAGTAAAGATACACGGTTTGTTACGTGCTCTTCTAAACAAGAGTACAATGTAGTGTAGATGTATATCTAGTATTTCTTTAATTAGTATTTATGGAGCATAATTTTTGAGTACAACAAAAAACTTTTTGCGTGAAAAAAGAACTATTTTTCATCGAAAAACATCATCTACAGAATCTTTCAAGCACATCGATGTTTTCATTCAATTCAAATTTGTTCATTCAATGTTCATGTTTAATAACTATTTCGATGAACGTTATTATTCGGACGTGAATGAACAAATTGCGGCGAAGTTAGGTCCTACTGTATGTCGTGCATTGCCAGCATTCCATGCGTTTACTGGCTGCGATTATTCAGCTTCGTTTTATAGTAAAGGAAAGGTCAGGTCTTTCAAATTTTTTTAAAATAACAATAACTTTCAGAAAGTTTTCCCGTCGTTGACAATTGTAACTGATGTTTTTAATGACCAAAAAAATTCTGTTGTCCAAGAATTCACCGCACTTATGTATGGTATTAAAAAATGTAAGGCCAGATATCACATTTTCCAAGAACAATATTCAGCGACGAAAATAAAAGATTTTTTTTTAAAGAAAGTGACTAGTTTTGACTCGAAATTGATTCCACCTTGTTGGAAATCATTAAAACAGAAAATGTTGCGGACCATTTTCATAAATTGCATGTGGCAAAATGCAACTGAACCATGTTGTGTCAAATTTCATCCAGGAGAGTACGAGAGACTTTAGTTGAACATCAACAAGACATAGAAGAAAACATGGATGCAGATTATGGGTCTGATGATTCAGATGGTATTGATACCGATACGAAAAATGAATGAAAAAAATTATATAAATAAATATGTTTAACAGACACACAAGGTCGTCTATTCCTAAGGTAGTCTATTAAATACATGCATTTTAACACTATTAAAAATCAAATATATATATCACCGGTTGGTAGTGGAAGTGAGAAATATGAAATTTTATTCTGTCATATGCAGAGACATGATACGTACAAGTATCATGTCTCTGGTCATATGTGACTATATAATAGGGTGGTGCGGAAAAATTCAAGTTTTGAATTCATAGTTCCTATAGTGCGGAAAAGGTGCGATATGTATCTAGAAGAAAAACAAAAACAAAAATTTTGAAATCGGACTTTATCTTCCGATCGCGCAATCAGCCAAAAGCATCTTAAAATTAGTGAAAATCGTAAATTTCCTTAATTTTTTTTATTGTTATATTAAGTTACTATAGCAAAATTCTCATTCTTCAAGCATTGAAAAACAGTAAAAAAAAATTATTTTTTCACGAGGAGTATATATTCCGATCGCGCAAGTCTACAGAAATATAACGAAATATGCCATTTTTTGTCATATTGAATTTGTTTGGAAAATAGCAATATGAGGGCAAAAAAGTGTTAAATTTTAGTTAAAGCCATTTGTGCAGCTCTCCGCTTGTTTGTATATTAATAATAATATAAAAACAACCCAGAACTCACCACGAGGAGGTGGCTGCACTTCGAGTTCCACCCACACCCTTCCCAACCATCCAACCAATATGATGGGTGTGTGTTTGCTATTTATATTATTTACATTACTTATATTGCATATTTGGTATTTACTTTGGTTTACTCTTACTGCTTAGATTTATTTTATTATAGGTACTTTGTTTACTCTTTACTTGTGTTTGGTTTAGAAGAAACTTTGTACTGTGATTTGCTTTCAAAACTGGGCATTATTGATCTAGATTCTAGTATAGCTCTGATGTAACCGTCTCTTGATTGGGCCCCACACACCTTTAGTGACGCTTCTCTTACCAGCTTAACGCACCTTTCGACGGCTTGCGTGTGACAGGGGAATCTTTTGATATCCCAATCTCGAATAACACCAGTCTGAATTAACAATAATTTTCGTATTTACAACAAAAAAATCTCTGCTAATCTCTATCTTTTTTTTTATCTTTCAATAATTGGGCGACTCCGGGAATCCATAGAAGTTGGGAAAAGTTATATTATATCTTACACGAGAAATCATATAATACTAAAATTCTTTTTTGTAGCTGTTTAACTGTTAGAAATTACTCAAAAATGTTTAAGCTTGTTTGTGCTGTGGTTAAGTCAAACAAACAAGATTAAATTCAGTAAAAATAAAGTTAAAATGACTTGGAACATCATAATTGCCAGAACTGGAAGAGTTAAAGGTCATAATGATGTCAGTGAACTGATCATTGACAATCACTCTATTAAATCAGATGAACAGGTGGCAACGGTTTTGGAAAATCACTTTACCAAAATTCCACTTTCGACAACTATAACGATTATATCTGCGCTTAAAGTCGCTGAATCGTTTCTCAATCAAAATGTAAATGCTTGCATTTATTTGCATTTTACGTTCATTTGCATTTTACGTTCAGACCGATAGACGCTAATGAGATAATCAAAATATTTAAATTTTTAGATATTAAGAACACCACAGATCTCTGGGGTATCTCTATTAAAACAATCGGTAAAATTGTTGACATCATAGCACCTCACCTAGCAATAATATTTAACAAATGTGTTACGAGTGGTGAGTTTCCTAATCTTATGAAACATAGTAAAGTTATACCTTTGTTTAATTCGGTTGTTCTACAGATCCGACAATTTACATGTCTGTTTCTATTGTACCTGCCTGCATTGTTTACGTCGTCATAGTTTGTTTCTTGTCTATGCAATTTCAATATAAATTAAGTATTATCAGCAAATAATACAATCTCATGATTATTCTTCACCAAATATGGTAGGTCGTTGATGTATATTAAAAATAAGAACGGGCCCAGATTCGAGCCTTGTGGGACCTCCATCTGAACAAGAGACCCAGACGACGTAATAGCATTTACTTCAATCCCCTAAGTTCTATGACTAAGATACTAATAAACTCATAACTCAGAAGTTTTAGCACGGTATTTTTAATGCCATAGTGACTGAGTTTCTTGATTGAAGTATCATGTTGTACACAGTCAAATGCCATGGACAGATCATAAAACACTGGGTGTGTTAAAAAAATTCAGTTAGGTACTTGAACATGTACAAAACATGTATGTAAACAAAAAGAGAGGTTAATACTAAAAGTATTTTTACAGTAATAATTATAAACAAAATAGAAGGATTAACAGCCGCGACCGCTTAAATTTTACAGGGCTGTTTGGGAAGATTTGATTGGTTGAAGAATGGTGATAAGGTTATCAGATTGAAGAAATAATTAGACTACTTTAGTATACAATCAGAAGTAATATTATGTTATCGTTGAAATCATTAATCTTTGTTTGCGTCAAGCAATTTAGTTTAGGTGTAGTCTACACAGAACTATATAGCAAGCGATACTTTTATTTTAAAAAGTTAATCTCTCGCATTAATGAGGATCAGTAAAGGTATAGCAAATTCAATGGAACTAGTATCCACGTTATTCTCTATGACATAAGAATGATATTTCTTTTTGAATTATCCAAATCCGACCATTACTTACGAAGATATTAAGTTATAAACATTATGCCGTTCCTGCCGCTAAAATTCAGAGTACGCAGGTGCGTGTGACGTGATTGTGACGGTCCGGTTCATTTTATTTGCAATTTATTTAAATAAAGTGTTGTTATAGAGTGTAATATTTAAATATAAAACGTATTTAATAATGTTAAGACTCTTTGTTATTAATTCTCTTTACATTTTTTTTGAAAACCTTTATATAACTTGTGTCCTAGCAACGGTTCTGTTGACTGTCATTATAAATAAAATATTTTTACCAATCTACGAGTTTATTTTTTCTAATTGATAAATTAGTTTTATCATGGTAGCAGAGCTCAAATCGAGTGAAAGTAAAATAAATAAATCGAGTGAGTAATGTAACAAGTTTTGATACAATCCGGGAAGACGAAGATTCATAATGCAATCACCTAGTTGCAAAATTGACATCGGTCACCTGGAAGGTGCAAAGAACTGGTCTACTTGGAAGTTTAAGGCAACGTTACTTCTACGAGGTATGCCCGGTGGATTAGATGCGGTAAATGGTACTCTCCAAAAACCCGAGAAACCTACCAAAGACGATGAAATCTCCAAGTACAATAATGCTCTCGATTATTACAACAAAGTTGATAGTTCCGCATTACTACTGCTTACTACAAATATGTCAGATGAAACTCTACAAAAAATCATGCGCTTTAACTCGTCTAAATAAGTTTGGGACGAATTACATCGATTATTCGACGGAACATCTGAAGATAAGAGTTACGCACTTTGTATGGAGTTTTTCGGCTATAGTAAAGATCCGTCACATGACATTACGACTCATGTCTCAAAAATAAAAACTATTTGGACAGATTTGAAAGCCGAGCTTATGAAGATAGACAAATCCGAATTACCAGATATCCTGTTAATCTGCAAAATTCTTGATACTCTACCTGAAGCTTACTTTTCTTTTAAATCAAGCTGGATGATGATGTCGATGACAGATAAAACTGTAGAAAACCTGACTACACAACTTTGTGCCTATGAGCGTTCTTTGTCAATTAAAAATGAAGGATCTGCAGAAGAAAATAAAGTCAGACAATGTAATAAATGGAAAGCTGACGGGAAACCAGCGAAGCCAGATAATAAACAGACTCCAAGCAATTTGAACTTAATGCTTCTAACTGTCACTACGGACGTAAACTCAATGCTCACGAACTACGATACAGAAAATTGGTTTGTCGATAATGGGGCAACGAGTCACGTTACTTGCAGAAAAGAGTTTTTCTCTACATTCGAGCACTTTAAGGATACTCGTATAGTGACGACTGCAAATGGAGCTACTGTCAAAGCTGTTGGAAAAGGTACAGTTGATTGGAAAACGATCGTGAATGGCAAAGAATCCAGATTAAGACTCTGTGATGTCTGGTATGTACCCGATATTATGCGAAACCTATTTTCTGTACTGGCCACTCAAGACAGACTGACCAATAGTGTTTTCATGTCTGAAAGAGAATACTGCTCGCTGAAAGTTGATGGAATGTTAGTATTAACTGGCAGAAGAGCTAAGAACGGAGGTTTATATAAGATTAATGTAGAGACGATTATAAATTCGACTCCTGCTCTGAACGTCTTGTCAGAGGATAATACTCTACAACTTTATCACGAACGGTTAGCTCACCAGAATAAGAAACATGTCAAAGGAGTTATTGAACGGGAACTTGGAATCAAAGTTCGTCTAGACTCTGAATTGTGTACCGGGTGTATTTACGGAAAGACACACCGACAGAAATTCGGAATAAGAGAACGAGCAAAACAGCCTGCTGAAATCATACACGCTGATGTGTGCGGCCCATTCCCTCCTTCCTTCAATAAATTTCGTTTTTTCGTTCTGTTCAAAGACGACTTCAGCAAATACCGTCACGTTTATTTCATGCGACAGAAGTCGGAAGTTCACCTAAAGCTGCGACAGATGTTACAAGAATGCAAGGTGGCTGGACTATCTGTAAAAGAATTCCTGAGTGATAATGGAGGTGAATTTGATAATGACAATGTAAGGTGCATTCTACGAGAAGCTGGTATAAGACAAAGGCTTACGATGCCGTATACGCCACAGCAAAATGGACTTAGTGAACGCGAAAACAGAACCTTAGTCGAAGCTGCTCGCACAATGATGCACGCTCACGAAGAATTACCACTCGCGACATGGGCAGAACTGATAAACACTGCTGCATACGTTCTGAACAGAACTGGACCAACTCCAGTAATTGGTAAATTACCATTTGAATTATGGTTTAAGAAAAAGCCAGCTATCCATCACCTAAAAGTAATCGGATGTGAATGTTACGCTCATATACCTCAACAAAAGAAGGTAAAGCTGTCTAAAAAGGCTGAGAAATCCATTCTCATTGGTTATGATGGCGATGAAGGCTACCGCTTACTGAGTAAGAGTGGAAAACTCATAAGGTCAAGAGACGTTGTATTTAATGAGTCGGTACTGATGCCGATAGGACCAGGTGATTCTGAAGAACAGAGCTCAGCTGAAATCTATTTTCCACTTCAAGAATCATCGATGTGTGATGCAAGGGAGGATGATCGCACCGAAAATAGCTCTGATGAGACTGCAATTAGCACTGATGAGCCTAGTTCGATTATGCCTAACACATCGCCGGATCGTGTTAAGAGTCAGGAAGTAGAAAATGAACCACTTCAACCGTCTCTTGAAGCATCACTGCCAGGGTCACCTCTTTATGAAAACGCTCTTAGTGATGATGATGAACAAGAAGATGGTGTTGTTAGAGATGATACTGAGGCGCCAATAAATATGGATGACATAGCTGAGATCGCTACAAGAACAAATTTGAGAGATAGAAGAGAGATTCGACCACCTAATCGTTTCGGAGATTATGTCATGATGTCAAGTGATATTGTAAATGAGATTACTGAACCGAAAACTTACAAAGAAGCAATAACTAGTCCACATAAAGATGTTTGGGTCAAGGCAATGGCAAATGAGGTCAAGTCTTTAAAGGAAAACAAAACCTGGATATTGGTTGATCTTCCAAAAGATAGAAAGCCTATATCTTGTAAATGGGTTTACAAGATCAAAACCAATGCAGACGGCACTCTAGATAAATTTAAAGCAAGACTGGTTGCTAAGGGTTATACACAGAAAAAAGGCACTGATTATGAGGAGACTTTTAGCCCAGTTGCTAAGATGACAACAATTAGATCTGTCATAAGTGTTGCTGCAAATGAAGGTCTGAAACTCACACAGTTTGACATGTCAACCGCTTTTTTGTATGGTTCTTTGGACGAAGAAATTTACATGAGCCAGCCTGATGGGTACTCAGGTGGATCCAAGAAGGTGTGTAAACTAAAGAGGAGTCTATATGGCCTCAAGCAAGCCCCGAGGTGCTGGAACAAGTGTATGTTGGATTATTTGAAGGCTATTGGATTCCAACAAAGCACAACTGATCCCTGCCTATTCATCCGTAATCGTAAAGGTGGAAAAATCATTTTGGCTCTCTATGTAGACGATGGTCTGGTTGCTGCAACTAATCAGGAAGATTCTGAAATTTTTTTGAGAGAGTTGAAAAGAAAATTCAAGATTACTATAAAAGACGCTTATTTTCTTGGATTGGAAATAGAAGAAAAAAATGGTGATATAAAAGTGTCACAGAAACACTATGCTCACAAAGTTCTAAATCGATTTGGCATGAGCGATTGCAAATCTGTCACAACTCCAATACTAAAAGATGAATTATCAAATATGGATAATGAGGTGACAGAGCCTTCTTCATTTCCATATAGAGAAGCTGTAGGAGCACTTGCCTATTTGACAGTTGGAACTAGACCAGACTTAGCATATGCTGTAAGTATAGTGTCCCGATCACTTGAAAATCCCTCAAAAGATGATATTGTAAAGCTGAAACGTATACTACGATACATCAAGGGGACTTTAGATTATGGGATCGTTTTTAAAAAGAACTGTAACACCGGTATTCTGGATTGCTACAGTGACTTCGATCATGGTGGAGAACAAAGCACCAGACGCTCGACATCGGGTATTTTATGTATATACTCTGGAGGAGCAATATCTTTGGCGAGTCGACGACAGACATGTGTAGCCATATCTAGTACTGAAGCCGAACTGGTAGCTGCTAGTGAAGCATCCAGAGAAATTGTCTGGATTAAAAGACTATTTGGAGAAATTTCTAGACTAAAGGAGATACCGAAACTCAAAATCGATAACGATGCTGTGATTAAGATCTCACATAACCCAGAACTCCATCGAAGAACAAAACATATTGCTATCAGACATTTCTATATCAGAGAACTTGTGGCTGATGGAGAAATATGTGTGGAATATATTTCTAGTGAGTTCCAGCTAGCAGATTTCCTGACCAAGGCGTTACACAAGCCACAGATTAAATCAATACTGAAGAATATTCGTATGGTCCGTTAAGGGTTGTCAAAAAGGGAGGGTGTTAAGACTCTTTGTTATTAATTCTCTTTACATTTTTTTTGAAAACCTTTATATAACTTGTGTCCTAGCAACGGTTCTGTTGACTGTCATTATAAATAAAATACTTTTACTAATCTACGAGTTTATTTTTTCTAATTGATAAATTAGTTTTATCAAATAATAGTACTAATAAAGTAGAAGCTGATTTTGTGCAAAAAAAAAAGAAGAAATATTCGAAGAAGATTAAGGCTTCGGAGGCCGTCGCCTCGAAGGGAGTGCTGTTGGCGGTGTCTCTCGACATCGCCAACGCATTCAATAGTCTGCCATTCGGCTGCATCACGGAGGCACTTCGGTTCCATGGAGTGCCTCTCTATCTAAGGCGACTAGTGGCAGACTACCTTGACGGTCGCAATGTCCTCTTCATGAACCGGGAAGGGGACGTTGTCAGGAGGCCCATGGTGTGTGGCGTCCCACAGGGTTCTGTGAAATAATGAAAATAAATGAAAATGTGAATAATGAAATATCTGGGCCTGGTACTTGACGGAAGGTGGTGCTTCGACGAGCACTTTCGCCAACTCGCACCGAAGCTCGTCGGCACGGCGTCCTCTCTCATACAGCTAATATCGAATATGGGCGGACAAAGTCTAGCGTGCCGACGACTCTACGCTGGGGTGGTCCGGTCAATGGCGCTGTACGACGCCCGCCGTGTAGGCAGAGTCCCTGACTGCCCACAATAGATCCCGTCTGTGGCGTCCACAGAGGGTTGTGGTGGTCACGGCCATACGCGGCTACCGCATGGTACTTGCTTTTTTTTTTCACTACTGAACCTCACAGTTATGGTTGTGAGACATTGTTGACAAAGTGTTTTATGCAGCTCTTTCATATGTTCTCGTTAATATTCTGCTTACATGCTTCATACCATATCTTTCTTTCATCCATCCTCATTCACACTTGCTGAAGGCATTCTGTACATGTGTACCTACTTACTTATGGCTAGCATTACAGGGGAAAATGAGGGGGGAAAACAGGAATAACTTTATTATTCGACAGCTTTTTCTTAATAACTAATCTTAAACTAACGTTTTACATTTACACTAATATTTAAAAATGCACTTTATACAAGACAACTTGACTAAATAGGGGAAAGGTGTACGAGATGATTCACTTAAGGAAGAATGCTTGTAGTTTAAATGATATTCTACTTATTGCAGATATAAATACGTTTATCTATAGTAAATTTGTCTATCTAATTGTTACAATACTCAAAAAATATACATTTTCATGTTTTATTATTATAAACACAATTTTTCAAAACATTATGAAAGGATCATCTTGTACACCCCGGTGTCCAAGATGATCCCAGGATCATGTTGCCTCCCCTCAATTTGAGATTATCATAGGTTGTGGTAGAATTATCTAAATAAACTCATAATAAATAAAAATAAATAAATATGTTTAACACACACACAAGGTTGTCTGTTCCTAAGGTAGGCAACTTAATGCCTGTGTTTTAGGTAACAGCCGACTGATATACTTTTTTTAAAAATAAATATACATAATATAAATAATAAATATATGAATAAATATATATTACACCCAGACTCAGGGCAGGAATCGAACCCACAACCCTTGGAGCAGAAAACAGGTTCACTGCAAACTGCGCCAACGGGTCAGTCAATAATCAGGGTTTACTATCTTTAATCAAGTCAGTCAGTACTATTATAATTAAAAAAAGGAAATAACGATCACATTGTATGAGATCTGTAGTTAAGTAAAGGTTTAACAAAATTATATAATCTTCTAAACTAGGTAAATAACTTATCCTCAAAAACAGCTAATCTAGTAAAGCAAATCTCACTACTCAAAATCAACATTAAGAAAAAAAAATCTTCATTATTTTTAACATTATAAATGAAACTAAAAAAAAAAATGTTATAGTTCTAAGTGCCTCTTTCCCGGCGTTATTTTACACCAATCACACGTGAATTCATCAAAATCATCGCTATCTATCCCTGCACAAGCTTCATGGCCCCATCTTTGGCATACACAACATTTTATCTATCCCTCGCCTCTATCATCTTTGGAAGATGTTTCAGTACAGAAAAGACATTCTGCGTCTTCGTCTTCTTCAGATGATTCCGATACAATATTCTTCCTTTTATTTGAAATTCCTTTGCCTACACCTTTCCCTTTCTGTTTCTTTTAGGATGTTTTTTCTTTACATTTTGTTGTGTTTTATTGGTTCTATTGTCTTTATCTGTCTTTTTATTTCTTTCTTTCTTTAAATAATTTTTTTATGGCGTGCTAGTTGAGATTTACGTGTCCATTCGTTTTCTCTTAAGATGGCTTCTTTTACCTACAACTTTGAGCAAAGGAAGAATCTGAGACGGTGTAACATTAAAAGGTTCACATTGGCTATCTTCCAGAATAGATGGCGATACACTTGAGCTGCGTGTGTACCTCGTAGATGGCAATGGCGACAAAGGACTCCGAAATGACAAATTACCATCATTGCCATGCCATTTTTACAGCATCCAGCGCTTTGTTTATGGAGTCTTCCGACCACGAACCGCGATTAGTTCTTCTTTTATAATTACGAGGCATAATCTAAAACAAGACTAAATAATATTTTATTATTTGAAATCTTCTACTATCTATGTAATAATGCAGGCAGTTCATATTAATTAAGACATATTTATTAGAAAAACACATAATAACGCAACTGGTTAAAAAAATGTTCCTCCAATAGATATGATTAAGTTAACGGGTTGTACAAGATGATCCACACGGATCATCTTGTACACCGGTAACATAATCATCTTGCCCCAACATAACCTTTTTTATTCAATGATCGATAACATAACCTATGTGGTTTCAACTGTTTCTATGCTATTAAAAATCAAAATAGAGTAATATACAAAGCTATCTAATATATAAGCCACGGCAATAAAGTATCTTAAAGAACGTTAAACATAATCTTAAAGTCAACGTTATCTTAGATCAGTCACGTAATTTTTTTTTTCTTCCTCAAAAAATTTGACTATTACTGAAGACGCCATTACGATTGACTGAGGCGGGGGAATATCGGGGTGTACATTTTAACAATAAACACAACTAGGTGGCTCTACTAGATTCGTTGCAATATAAAAGGATCATCTTCCCTCAACGGATCATCTCGTACACTTTTTCCCTACATAACGATTGGTTTATATAAAAACTATTTTTTTTTATATTTCACAATTTTGGACTTATCGACTAACTTAATCTATTCCTTATAATTAATAACAAAGTTCATATGTTAAACTATATATAAAACTATACATAATATTCAACATATATTTAATAAGCCTTATTTCTACAATTAACAATTTTACATATTTTTATACAAAATTGAAGGAACAGATCTCTATCCTTTCTATGCAAAATTTCAAAAAGAGAGTTCCGGTTCAACTTAAGATCCAGAGCAAACTCCAGATTCTGCCTCTCGCTATCATGGGCCGGGCAGTCCAGAAGGACGTGGAGGACAGACTCCGGATACGCAGGATCGCAGATGCACGATGGACTCTCCTTGCACTTGAAACGGTGCAAGTACTCGGAGAATCCACCGTGCCCGTCACAACCTGAGTGAGAAATCTGTCCACCTTTATTTTACCGATGATCCGATATGCGGCTATCGCGTCAGGGAAAATCACTCTGGTGACTCCGGCCGTTTCGCCACTACGATACCGCTGGTTCCATTCATCAAGCGATTGCAAACGACGCATGGTAGTTGTTGAGGCCGCCTGCGCATTGGCCGGAACCCCTCTGTGGGACTTGGAGATGGAAGCGCTCGCCGAAGTTTATCGGCGGGTGTCGGCGGCGTGGACGGGGGCACTAATCCCCCGCCGATCGAATTCACCGCATGGCGGGATGACACCCGCCGCACCACCTTCACACGGTGGAAGGCTCGGCTGGAGACGTCTCGGGTTGGTCTTTGGGCCATAGGGGCGCTTCAGCCGATATTGGAGGAGTGGACGGTGCGGCAGCACGGAGTCCTCACCTTCCGACTCGTGCAAGTGTTGTCGGGGCATGGCTGCTTCGGCAAATACTTGCACGTCGTTGCAAAGAGGGAGACTACTCCGGGCTGCCACCATAGTGACTGCTGTGAGGACTCCGCGCAACATACGCGAGATACGAGTGTGTCGTGCTGGGCCTGGGCTGAGCAGCGCCGGGGTCTCGCTCCAGTCATTGGAGGACCTGTCGCCGCCGGCCGTTGCACAAGCTTTGGTTGGCGGTAATAGGGCCTGGACCGCGGTCGCCATCTACTGCGAGGACGTCATCTCGCAGAAAGAGGCGGCGGAGAGGGCCCGGAAGAACTCACTCTTTTCGGATCGCTCCGGAGCCGCGGCCTTTACTCTTTGTTTTTTACCCGAGTACATCCTTGTGTTATTGTTTTGACCTTGGAATATTATATAGAAATCGGAACGGGCGAATAGGTAAGTACTTAGGTTTATTCACAAAACACAGAAAAAGTAAGTAGGTATGTTTTTATTAATACAGCAGGCTTAAAATGAGAAAATACTTAAGTACATGACACGTTGTAGTAGCTACCAACTTATATTCATATTAACTAAATAATATAGGTATAGGTAGTTATGTAGGTACTTACATCGAAATTATCTTCGCAACAATGTCTTGTAGCCCGGGAAGAAGGTGGAGTTTTATCATCTCTTTTCACAACGGCATACCTACTATTTTTTACGTAGTTTTGGGTCTTTCGGCAGGTATAAAAAGAGTTTTTCAGACTTTTTAAAAGAAGTATTTGTACATTTCGGCACTATACAATATTTATACATTATTAGAAAGGTGAATAAGACACAAATCGGACACTTAATTTGTTTCAAAGAAACAATTAACCAATGAAAACACCTACTCGCCTTATCGCTGACAACGGGGAACGTCACAGTGACGTCACAGCCTACCGTGCCGGCCGGTTAGTGAATTCCGCTAGTAATTTGATCATAACTTCGTCAATTTATATCGTAGAATAAAAAATTTTTCACTCTAACTTAAGGATTTCTTAGCTCTATAAATCTGCATTCTCAACTAAAAACGTTACGGATCCTCATTTGTGCTCACGGTCATTGAGATGGGCATTCTACGAGTAGCCATTATGGCAAATTGCTATAGAAACAGAAAGCAGAGTTGTCATTGAATTAAGTGAAAATATATTTGATGGTATTTTTTGGGACAATCGAATTCAATTCGCTACCAATAGTACCTAATCCATGTGATATTTTCTTGCATAATTATACACGAAAATAAAACATGAAAAAACACTTATTTTAAGCATGTTTAATTTAAAATTTCGTTTAATAGCTTTTACTTGTGACAATTTGACAAAAATTATTTTATTAATATTTTTAAGATTCCTTAATTATTTTATTAGAATTATTATTCGAACTTTTCAATTTTTCACCAACATTTCACTTAATATGTGAACTCCTTCCAAATAAAATAAAATGGTTTCTCAAAGTTTATGGAATTTTTCTGCTATATTTGTCTATATGTATTGTTTATTATGCATTTTAATATTTTAATACATTTTTATACTATCAAGCTGTCACAATACTTATGTACTCGTACTCGTAGATACGTAGGTACTTATTTACATATATATGTATAATTTGTACTAACACTTGTAAATACATATATTCGATACATACGATATCACCACAACAAAGACCCATACCGCCTATGTCTGTTCGCGATTAACTCAAAAACAGCTACAAAACGGATTTTCAATCGGTTTTCACCAATAGCTCATATACATAGATTAATGAGGACGTTTTGGTGTATACCTAATTTGTTAAGGTTTTGTGTAAATTGGTTTGAAAAAAATTGTGTTTTGTTGAAATATGACGATCACTGTTGAAAATGTCTAAATAAGACAATGCTTTCATCGAAAACGCTGCCTGAGATATAACAATACAATGTGTGGTGGGATATTATTTCTCTTTTGTAGGTCTACGGAAAAGTTTAGGTGGAATGTTTTTAAGCATATCATACTATATGCATTCGAACTTCTACAAAAATAGTAATAATATAAAGTAAAGGGAAAGATATATAAGCCAAAACAACTTAGGAAAATAAAATTAGATTTATAGGGTTATAGGGTTTTAGTAAATATGTCTTCATAAAATAGTTTAGATAGGAGGAAAAATGTACTTTGACTGGTTATTTAAATGTAGTATGTTGCTTATAGAGCACGCTTTATATTAAGAGGCAAGTTCTTCCAAAGTCGTACAGTTTCACCGGAAAAGGTTTTAAAATAGAAAGAAGTATTGCGGTGAATTTTTAGCTTTTTAGCTTTTATCCATATAGGAGAAGGGTTGGAGCTTAATCCCCATGCTGCTCCACTGTGGGTTGGCGGATAATTTTCCTACCATATGTAACGATTGCTGTCAGGTGTCTATGATAAAAACAGGGAACGACCGTTTTACATGCCCTCCGAGGCACGATGTGGAGACCCACAAGGACCAGAAATAAATATTTGTATAAGTACAAATCTCAGACTACAGTAAAAAAAGTTTTTACTGTAGTCTGAGGTGCAAATATCTTGGCCGCGCCAAAGATTTAAATCTTTGGGCCGCGCGGGGACCGAACCACGAAGCAATTGTAATTGCTTTGTAGACCGAACCCTCATACCTCTATATCAGAACATTTCTAATTATTATTATTTTAGTCTAGTCAATAAGTTCAAAAACGTGTTAAATAGAAATAAAGCTCCTAAAAATATGTGCCATAGCTCATTGGATTCGGAATGACGTCTAGAAAAATGTTTTTTAAGGGTATATTAGCACATAAAAATTGCGATTGTTATTAACAAAAAAAGAAAAAAAAAGAAGGTATTTAGTTTTTCGTTACTAACTTTTAAAATAATAATATTTAAGGAATTTTGAAAAAAGATCCTGAAAGAGGAGAAAATTTCCAATAAAAAAGTCCCAACTCCCGGAACTCTATCTATATTATTTATAATTTTTTTTTAACGCTGGAATTAGAGCTCCGCGAGGGCGTTACGGCATAGGCGCGCCGCCTAAAAAGCCGGTATATCACCTAAAATATTTTTTTTTAATATTAAATAACAATTCAAAAATTTGAATAAATTACAGTGTAATCTAGACACTTGAACGAAAAAACCCTCGGTGAAAAAAAATTTTTTTGTCGATTTTTCAAAAAGTTACACCATTGTTAATTAGCTAATTTTTTTCCAATCTCTGTTTTTATAAATTACGGTATAAAAGTTTAAATAATTGGTCTAAAAATATTTCGCTTCGTGGAGCTCTTTTTGTTTAGGTACTTAATAAAGTTATGCAAAAATTTTTTATTAAAGTTAATTATTTTGTTAATTATAATTTTTTTAAACTAACTAAAAATTAAATTTCTATAAAATGTTATCAAAAAAAATTTTTTTTGGTAATATATTAGTATTGCTGTTTTCGCACTTGATATAGGTATTAATTAAAATTGGAAAAAAAAATTTTACGTCATTTTTTCAGAAATTTTTTATAAAAAAATAGACTATTTTGGGATTTTTAAAAAAATTTTTTTTACTATCTTATAGCATAGGTGAAATGGTGATTTTTTTAACAAAAATTTTTTCTTAAATATTTTTTTTTATATTTTATAATCGTTTTTTTTATATTTCAATTGTTTAAAAAATTAGTTAAGAAATTATTTTATTCTTAAAAATCATCATTTACCCTTTTCAATGGAATAACAGAGAAAATTTTTTTTTTCATAAATAATTTAATTGTTTATTAACTTAACAATTTGTTATTAACAAATAATATTAACAGTTATATTTTTTTTTCGAAAACTTCAAAAAATTACAAAAACAACCATATATAGAATTTTTTGTTTTGTATATTTTACAATTTTTTGTAAAAAAAAAAAATACAAAAAAATTTTTACTTAACTTTGTTATATATGTTTGTTTTTGTAATTTTTTGAAGTTTTCGAAAAAAAATATAACGGTTAATATTATTTGTTAATAACAAATTGTTAAGTTAATAAACAATTAAATTATTTATGAAAAAAAAATTTTCTCTGTTATTCCATTGAAAAGGGTAAATGATGATTTTTAAGAATAAAATAATTTCTTAACTAATTTTTTAAACAATTGAAATATAAAAAAAACGATTATAAAATATAAAAAAAAAATATTTAAGAAAAAATTTTTGTTAAAAAAATCACCATTTCACCTATGCTATAAGATAGTAAAAAATTTTTTTTTAAAAATCCCAAAATAGTCTATTTTTTTATAAAAAATTTCTGAAAAAATGACGTAAAATTTTTTTTTCCAATTTTAATTAATACCTATATCAAGTGCGAAAACAGCAATACTAATATATTACCAAAAAAAATTTTTTTTGATAACATTTTATAGAAATTTAATTTTTAGTTAGTTTAAAAAAATTATAATTAACAAAATAATTAACTTTAATAAAAAATTTTTGCATAACTTTATTAAGTACCTAAACAAAAAGAGCTCCACGAAGCGAAATATTTTTAGACCAATTATTTAAACTTTTATACCGTAATTTATAAAAACAGAGATTGGAAAAAAATTAGCTAATTAACAATGGTGTAACTTTTTGAAAAATCGACAAAAAAATTTTTTTTCACCGAGGGTTTTTTCGTTCAAGTGTCTAGATTACACTGTAATTTATTCAAATTTTTGAATTGTTATTTAATATTAAAAAAAAATATTTTAGGTGATATACCGGCTTTTTAGGCGGCGCGCCTATGCCGTAACGCCCTCGCGGAGCTCTAATTCCAGCGTTAAAAAAAATTTATAAATAATATAGATAGAGTTCCGGGAGTTGGGACTTTTTTATTGGAAATTTTCTCCTCTTTCAGGATCTTTTTTCAAAATTCCTTAAATATTATTATTTTAAAAGTTAGTAACGAAAAACTAAATACCTTCTTTTTTTTTGTTAATAACAATCGCAATTTTTTATGTGCTAATATACCCTTAAAAAACATTTTTCTAGACGTCATTCCGAATCCAATGAGCTATGGCACATATTTTTAGGAGCTTTATTTCTATTTAACACGTTTTTGAACTTATTGACTAGACTATTTATTAACAGTGTAATATTAAATTTTTTGTCTTTCAATAACAGTTATCATACTTTTAATTAACCCACATTGTAGTATTTATGTCTGTTCTTATTTTTATCCTGTAGGTATTTCCAAATAATTATAATGTATATAATTATATATAGTTATTGTATCTTCTTCTAGTATACAAGTAGGCCCATTTTATATTAATTTCTATTACCTGTTGTATGGCATTTGTAGAACTGATATATTCTTATTTATTGTTTAAAAAACTTTTTTACAATTTCAACAGTAATGAACAATGGTTATCAACGTTACCTCTCAAAATGTGCCTAAGTACAACAACTTAAGACATAGTTTAGATCATTGGTTTTTTGGTGTCAAATGGGATGAGCAAGTGAACACGTGCTTGCTTCCGAGGAGCGACACAATAACAGAATGAAGAATGAAAGATGTGCATTGTGTTCATCGGCCCTCCGCATAAAATGCAGCCACGTGTCGAACAGGTTTCAATTTAGGGTAAGCTTTTGGTACAATTGAATATTTAAACAGACACATAATTAAGTACGTTTTTACTTGCTGTTGTAGGATAAAAATAAAATCCTACAAAATCTGATTGACGGCTAGATCCTGAAATTAGGACGTCCAAACAAAATAAAAAACTTTAATTATTAAAAAAAAAAGTATAACAATTTTATTTTATTGACGTCACTCGGTAATAAATGTAAGTACGTTTAGCTTTAGTTAGTTGTTTATTAGTATTTAGGCTATTTATCGGTAAGTACCTTTGACCCACGTGCTAAGAGAATTCATAATACATAATGCATGTACTATGTATATTAACAACGGATTCCACATAAACGTTTTTGTAAACTTTATGGTCGCATCAACAGCTGGCTTCCGTTCGATTTAGCTTTGCTCTTTGACCGCGCCTGTTTTATTTTCATTGTATTTTAATACTTTCGACTTCGTTAGTATAAAAACTTCTTCCTTTTTTAATACTTTATTAATATTGTCCGTGAATATTTAACATAATTAGACAATTCTTTTTCCGTCCATTAATTAGAAATTCTACAAAAGTACGCATACTTAAGTTCAACGATCCATGACACATCTGTGAAACTATCTAGAACAATATTACTGATCATTAGAAGTGAAACTATATCGAATAGTCCGTCACGAAACTTTTGTTCAGTGATTATAAGTTAGACGTGCGTGTGTTCGGTAGTATTTGTAACATGCAATGTCGAATCGGAGTAGGTACTGATAGCTAACTGGTAATAATAACAGTTGTAATCGTGCCAGAAAGTGAAATGAAGAATGTGGTCCAAACGTTTTTTCACTTGTAGTTAGGTACTAGTGCAATCTTATATGAAACAGTTTGCATAATCATTTGATGTCACAATATTTTATAATATTTTTGAGACACTTCCAATGTCATCATTGCTAATAATACAAGATACGCCGCTGCAAATTGTATGTAAGAATTTGGTATTGTCCACTATCCAATATCATAGTTTGGCACAATGATCTTAGAAGAAAAGGTCATTCGTTTGGCAGACTTGATTGTCAGAGGTTTTTTAGACACAATGTAAAAAAATTACTGCTCAGAAATGCAAACTCTCGAAAAAAACCTTTGAACTCTGCACTTCATAATATAGTTAAATCATTACAGTCCTTCGACAGTTTTATTATGAATTACTTTATACGTAAAACTCTGTTCATTAGTTTGACGCTTATAATTTTGTTTTTTAATTATGGGAATGAAAACTTTTCGTAGAAAGTTAAAATATTGTAGAATTTTTTTTTTATCTGCGCACGCTATGAAATTTGTAAAGTTTACGAATATTAGTTCGTGTTGAACTATTTTCTCTATGTACATTAATAATTATTCCTATTAGGAGTTTTAGAGCTAGGTAATTATCACCAAAATGATAAGTTGGTCAAGTACGTAAATATGTAGTATCGCAAGTCTGTTACGAGCGCATAACCTACTCTTCGGCACGTCAAATTCTAATATTACAAGATAATCTATTGTTCTTTCAATACAATTGTATTGAGTCATATATTCACATTAGATAAGCCATCAAACTGATTAGCATTTGACTTAACTTTACCATTGGCTCGCTTGACTGAAATAACATTTAAGAAATCGTCTGGTACCTAGGCAGTTATACGAGAATTTATATACATATATTGTTAAATTACTTCGTAGTAAGATTAATATTATAGTAACTTAAGTGTTCAATGGCATGATGACATTCTTAGAGTGATACGTAATAGTGAATGGTTGTAATATAATATAATATAATAGGTGTAATTATTGCAAAATCATATATTTAGACATCTGAAATCATATAAATATTGTATACAAACAAATAGTTAGAATTTTTAAGTGCTTCAAATCCGCATTATGAGTTTAAATTGGAAAAATAAAATGGTAGGAAAGTCAAAACTGTACATAGAATATTTTTTTAAAAGAATACTTGGGGTCTGATCTACAATCGATACCGAAGCCAAAAATATAGTTTTTAGAATTTTTGTCTGTAATTCTGTATGTATGTCCGGGATAAACTCAAAAAGTACTGCATGGATTTACTTCAAATTTGGTACGAATATTACTAAGAAGTCGGGTCAACATATAGGCTACATATTATCACGCTATCACTTACGGGGAACGAGCATTGAACCTTTATTTCTTCAACGGATTCTGTAACAACGTGTAATCTAATAGCGTTCACGCAGACGACGTCGCGGGCAGCAGCTAGTTAAATATAAAAACGTATTAGAACTTCATCTTACTTTATCGTAATGGCTCAAAACAGTAAAAAGAAAACAATAAAATTGTAATCAAAGTAGTTATTAATCTAAACACTTTGTGTTATATCCAGAAGATGATATAATTTAAAGCGGATACCGCGGCAATATTAGTGCCTTATGTGTCTAAATATGAGTTTTGTGTACTGTTTATTGAGTTTCAGCGGCTGGTGCGGTGCCAAACGTATATCATCTCTTCCCCTTTAATGTTTAGCCTAAAGTTCAATGTCGGTGTAAATGTGGTTTTCCAAGTTAACTGAAAGATGAATAACGTAAAATATGTGACGTTATACGTTTTGCGTAAATAATTAATAAATAAACAAAATTATATAGGTATGTATTAACGCTTTATTTACTATAGTATACAATTGTAAACGTAAGTTTGATAAAACTCAAGCGATGAATCAGATCTACATTCATTGCCTCGAATTGATCGAAATCATTAAAACTGCGAGAATCTTGTAGTAGAAATCGATGCTTCCTAGGAGCATTGTAATAAATGTCATTGGGAAGTGGAGCAACTTTTTTCTTGTCTTTATCCGTCGTTGAATCAAGCGAAAGGTATCATCATACAAGTGTTTCCCGGTGAAATCGCGTGTTCACAGGCCGCTGACAAAAAACTAGTGATATTCTGCTACAAGTTGCTAGTTGAATTGAAATATACACTTCAAACTAGCCTAAATCAAAGAAGAATCAAACGTGCTTATAGGCCTGACTCACATTCATCGTGATGGCAAATAGCCAATGTTGCTAAATGTTTTAAAATACTAATAGTTGAAAAAATAACTATAAATTACAAAAAATAAGTCGAGTCGAAAAAAGCACTTTGTCGAGTTGTTTTATATTTCATATTAATCGATCGATTTAAACAATGATACATAAGAAAAAAGTTAAAATACTGTATTAATAAGAAACTTTATTATTATATTCAACTAATGAAAAATAATTTTACAATTATGTATCCTATTCATAATCACGAACATACGTATTCTAAAAGTGTTTTGTAAATTTAAATACCTACGTGTTTGAATTTATTTATATGTAATTACAATGATCGTTATGCAAAAATAGTTAAATGATTGAGACGCATAATTTTTAGTAAATATATGTATGTATTAAAATTTTTCCTTATATTTTGTAAAATTTAGTATTATTAAGGTTTGGCTACATATCTAAGTATATAATAGATAATTTTGTATTACAGATTCATTATGTGCTCGGAGATCGCCCATAGAAAGTGAACGTGGGAGTCTGTTAAGTCTGAGAGATGTAATGACGTCATTTTATTGGACATCGTTTTTATGTATATTTTTGTTGGTTCGAATTCAGAATAAATAGCACGAATTTATAGATTTCTTGGTGTGACTTTATTATGAGAATATATTTACCTATAAATTAGTACATATTGTTAGTAAGTATCTAGGTATATAAAATTTAGAAGTCTTTATAATGTAAGTTACAGTAAGAACCCCTTCGTAAGAATAACCGCAACGATGAATTTACAAAAGGTAAGGATAAATAACAATAATTTATTTAAGTTTCGTCATTTTTAAGAAATAGTAATGTTCATATAAAGAAAAAAAAACGTACTTATTATTTTTTCTCATTGTGTTAGAATGTAAATATTTTGTCATTATGATAGTATGTCGTATGTAGGTTAAGTTTGAGGTCGGGCAGTTAAAATAAATACCTACCACATATTTATGTTATTCTACGTGATTTAAAAGTTTGAGTAGTAAAAGGTCAAATTAACCTATACGTATTATTTGAAGATAACCTTTATAAAAAGTACTAGGTTACATAAAAGTAATGTAAAACGAAAATTTAAATAAGGTACATGAATGTTTATAATATGATGCAAATCAAGTCACATGAATGTAAAATATTTTTAACAATAAAGTTAAATTCCCTGCTATAACTTTTGGCGAATTTAATAATGAACCATATTGCGTAGTTGTTGATATTTGTGTAGCAACTTTAAATACGCTTGAATGCAATCACTAATCACATAAAATTTACATACATATTAACATTTAAAAATTACGTTAATTCAAAAATTGCAAAGCCGTTATGGGCAGTGAAGGATTTACGTAAGATAAGTCGGCTTATCAGGGCAGGGACGTGACGCCAACGTAGAAAGCGATTCAAAGAACATTTTGCGCAATATCACTTCGAGGAGTCAGTTGCATATGATTAACAAAATTTACTCGCGCCTGCAATTCTTTCAATAATTTAAATTTATATTTCAAAATAATTAGTAATATACTTAAAGCATTATCCATAATTTATTATCTTTAAAGAAAACGATTCGAATATTTATTCCGAAATGAAACTAAGTAATTTGTTTTAAGTACCTACTTATTGTAAATAAATTAACATTGAGAATTGATGGTTCGAAAATTTATTTAATAATTAGTCACTTGTTCGTAATTATTTTAATTACACGCAATTTCTATTAAGTAAATATAAATTTAACGAGTTTTACTTCGACTTAATAATGAAAATTGTTTCGAAAGTATTATTAAGGACATGACGTATAGACTTATCGTTGTAATTTATTGTTCTAATTAAACATATATTCAGTGACGCAGTAATCGAAATAGGTTCCTTTTGTTGTTGTTTTTGTGATGGATACATTTCAATACATTATAATAGATAGTGGCATCGTATCATAATATTAGCGCGCATCTAACGAAACGAGATACGAGCATGACGTAGCCCTTCGGTTTACTCCGTATCGCATGTTGATCTCATCCTGTCGCCCCTTTAATGTGCATTCGGTCTGAAGTGCGAATGAGAGATCAGAGAACATCCACTACGGATAAACAACCACATTCAAGAATAGGGGCTCAATTATAGGACAAGAACGCGTGCGTGGTCCTTCGCTGTGACTCACACAGTGCTGATTGGTTCATCCGGTTCTTTTGTAGACAGACATGTTTAACTCTTCGACTAGCCCTATTATAGTAAAAATTACTATTATGAATTCCACACATCTTGTTAGCTTGAGTTTTAGCTAGATACCTCATCAACTATATCTAATGACATTTTTATATTATCGTCTCTACAGTATGTATCTATTTTATATTGATTTTTACTTGATTTTGATTTGAGTTAGTATTTAAGTATAAACCGTTTTATATATTCTTACAGAATATTGTTAGACTTGCGCGGGCACATCGTGGATTCTCGGGTTACGGTCAGGCTAACTGCTTTTTATTTATTTTTATCTTTTTGCTCCTCGTATCCCTGCTAAGTGTAAATGCAAATGGGTTTCGTCTCGTTTACAAAGATGCTTTTATACACTCAACCGGTTGTTTATAAACCTTCTTTCGAATCTGTTATTGATCTGAGTTTTAAAAAAAGTAAATATTAAAATCGGAATTGAAACAATGGAATTCTCTTGTCAACCCTTAGCACACAAGTAGATTATACATCGTTTATCTCGTATTGTAACGTTTAAAACTCTTTTAAATAAAAATAGAACAAGTATTAAAATATAATATAAAAACCACAGAATAGTCCGCACCCTTAATAAAACAAAGATGTAACTCAAAATTTGTGGATTTGGAGATTTTACAATAAAACGCGTCTTCGTCGCGTAAAGAATAGGTAGACTTCGACTCCAGCGTTTTAACTATACTACGCACAACAATTAAGGGAGCAGAAAAAAAATCCAAATTTTTGGGGGATTTTCAACAGGCTGTAACTTATACAAAAATGGTCGTACAGCAAAAACAAAAAAAGCAAATTGTAGCTCTAAGTGCCTAGTTTTTGGACCTGAGTTTGAAAAAATTTTTTTAAACATATTTTTCGAATTATCATAAGAAAACCACCGAAAAAAAAAATTTGGAATTTTTTTTTAGTTTTTTTTTTAAATCTATGGACGTGGAAAATTTTTTTCGACTTAACCTCTATATGGATCGAATAGCTTTTTTATTCAGCTTTAATTTGGTTTTTTAAAAATCTCGATACGAGCATTTCTCGCTGAGATATCGGTGTTTGAATGGAAAAAGATCATTTTGTCTTTGATTACCAATATCTCAGCAACCAATGATTGCACAGAAATTTTGAGGTTGGTTTCAAAAACTTAAATAAATTATCTACAAGGATCGGCAATTGAATTTTGAAAAAAAATTTTTTTTCAATCATTACATGAATTTGAAAAAGCAACCAAAAAAGGGCTTTTTGTGGTTTTTTGGAAAATGAAGCGCCCAATCAAAAATATTGCGGAAATCACAAATGTTAAGTGTGCCTTTTACTGTTCAATATACCCACAAAAACCCTACGAAGTTTCAATTTAATCCAGCCAACCGTTTTTTTTCCCCACATGATCGAATTTTTGAAAAAATTAAAGGAGCAAGAATTTCGCTCTGAAAATGTCATAATTTTTAACAAAAACGAAAAAAAAAATCATTTTTCTCTCAATTCTGTATTAGTGACTTGGAAAATTTAAGAAAAAAAAATCGAAAATTTTTGTTGCGTGACGACGACCTTGGCCAACTCGTCGTTGATAATCACCGGTTTCCAAACCGGTTTCCACACCGGTTTCCGGTTTTTTTCGATTTTTTTTTCTTCTCTTAATTTTGTATTAGTGACCTGGAAAATTTTTGAAAAAAAAAATTCCAAAATTTTTGAATTTTTTTTTATTTGGCCCAAAATTAAAAAAAATGTAGCGACTCACTTTCTCACCGATTTTCCTCTTCCGCACTTTAATTTTCCTAGTCACAAATTAATTGAATAAATTAAAAGTTAATACCCCCAAGGCAAGTCGAATATTCGTTCTACGAATATTGGGACAATAATTTTTTTTTTGTGCGAATTTAAACAGTATCTAAAAAAAACAGTTTTTCTTAAAACTAACCTGCTTTCTTGGTAATCGAGCCAATCAACAGTTTTTCTCAAAACTACCGTATTTTTAAATTTTTAGAAAAGCAAATTAACTGAGTTTTTGCAAACTTTAGTTTTCTTTTTCTTTTTCAAAATGCCTAGGCGGCATTTATCCGCGCCACAAGTCGCTCAGATAGTGACTCTAGTGGAAGAAAGATACAATTACCGACAAGTCGGGGATCGTATGGACATTAGTTCATCTGTCGTATCTCGCGCAAGCAATCGGTATTTGGAAACCGGTGACGACGGTGGTGATCAACGACATCAACGACACTAATACAGAATTGAGAGAAAAATGAATTGTTTTTTTCGTTTTTGTTAAAAATTATGACATTTTCAGACAGAAATTCTTGCTCCTTTAATTTTTTCAAAAATTCGATCATGTGGGGAAAAAAAACGGTTGGCTGGATTAAATTGAAACTTCGTAGGGTTTTTGTGGGTATATTGAACAGTAAAAGGCACACTTAACATTTGTGATTTCCGCAATATTTTTGATTGGGCGCTTCATTTTCCAAAAAACCACAAAAAGCCCTTTTTTGGTTGCTTTTTCAAATTCATGTAATGATTGAAAAAAAATTTTTTTTCAAAATTCAATTGCCGATCCTTGTAGATAATTTATTTAAGTTTTTGAAACCAACCTCAAAATTTCTGTGCAATCATTGGTTGCTGAGATATTGGTAATCAAAGACAAAATGATCTTTTTCCATTCAAACACCGATATCTCAGCGAGAAATGCTCGTATCGAGATTTTTAAAAAACCAAATTAAAGCTGAATAAAAAAGCTATTCGATCCATATAGAGGTTAAGTCGAAAAAAAATTTCCACGTCCATAGATTTAAAAAAAAAACTAAAAAAAAATTCCAAATTTTTTTTTTCGGTGGTTTTCTTATGATAATTCGAAAAATATGTTTAAAAAAATTTTTTCAAACTCAGGTCCAAAAACTAGGCACTTAGAGCTACAATTTGCTTTTTTTGTTTTTGCTGTACGACCATTTTTGTATAAGTTACAGCCTGTTGAAAATCCCCCAAAAATTTGGATTTTTTTTCTGCTCCCTTAATTGTTGTGCGTAGTATATAATATGGAGAAAGATACGCGATTGTTACTCTCTTTTCAATTAACAGGAACTGACAAGTCAGTTCTTATAAAGTGGCGTGATTCTGTGATGCACCGGTAGTGAGCGGAGATTGAAGTGCTGTGGTTTTGAGTAACATCAAATAATTCGGTATTGGATTAAAAGGAAAGTATGTAATATTTTATTATTTAAAAATAAAAAGATGATTTTTTTTTATACTTCATTCTCTTAGAAAATGCGTTTGATGATGATGTGTAACATTTGGATTTACTTCGGTTACTACCTAAAATATTGTTCGTCTAATAAGTATTTTTTGCCATAAAGAGATTTAAGTCGGCATTTTTTTTTTCATCACCATTTTACAGCTATTATAGATTTTAACACAGTGTTTTTTCTATTATTCTATAAATCTCTATAGTTTAAACTAATTATATCAATAGTAAAAGTCATGAAGAGCTTTACAAATAATCGGTAATTTTTAATCAAACACAATGCGGAAAAATTGCTAAACTTCAAACGTCAATTCCCACAAGTTGTAATTTTTGAGTTACATCTTTGTTTTATTAAGGGTGCGAGTCATCTACTTGGCACTTTTAAGCCTCAAAGCATTTAAAACTCAACTGTGTCAAAAGCAAGTAATGTGCACTTTGTAACGTATAGGGTTTTTAAACTTTTTAATCTTTTCTATAAAATCAGTGGAAGAGTTAAACGTTGCATCATATTCACCGCACCACACGTTAATTAAGACAACAGACAACCTTTACAGTACGTGATGTTGTATGTATTGTCCATCTGTTTCAATATGTTTGTTATAAGTATGCTACAAAAGAAAAAAAGATTTTTTCTTTAATTTTCGATATTTTGACTGTATTGTATTTTTATTCATAGTATTATGCACTCATCGACGTAATATTTATTTCTTTCGTTTCAATAAATAATTTAAACTAAAACAAAAAAAAAAAAAAAAACGCAAGATAACCATTTGAAAAGTATTACTTACTCTTATTAAACAAAATAATTACATATTTTCATTTAAATTACTGATTTTCTATATATAAATAAAAGAAAAAAATTGAAAAAAAATTACTGATTTTCTATATAATATCATTGTCACTTGCACGTTTTATTTCCACTTCGGAATATACCTTTGATCTTTGCATGAGTATACTATATTATTAATATTTAGTTCTTAATAATTTGAAAGAAAACATCTACTTTTTAATTAAAGCCTGCACTGTTCGTGAGAGTAGGTACACCGTGGGTAGCGTTATTGCTCACATGCGAGAACCGCGAGGCATAATCATAATTTCAGGTAGCGAGCGTGTTGTTGGTTGTTGATAAAAATCAAAGAGTTATGCGAGTAGGCGGTGGATTTTCACGGATCAGCGGCTGTTTGGCACAGTAATGCGAGGTGGTGACCTGCAATTGCAGACTGTCGTCAAACCTGTTATATCAGACTGCAAGGACGATAAATGTTTACAATGGAATAATAAGTAATAAATGATTTATATTCCAGTTAATATAACAATAATTCTTTGTTTATATTTCTAAATACTTATTCTATAACGTAATTTAAATTACGAAAATAATAATAAATATATTTTTAACGAATTTATATTAAATACATCTGTAAAAATATACTTAATAGGTACCTACTGTAAGATACTGTATGTAATCATTTTTAAGGTCGTAGATAACACGCCTATGACATCATTGTAGACATCAACAATCTTAAAACTTATCTTAATTTTATCGTTAATAATTACTTTCAGGAAAACTTTTTTTTTGTGATAAATCTGTTAAAACAGAAATGAAAAATTTATCAGCGGTCATTACTTAATGACTAAATTTTAACTAAATAGTAACTACATAATATTTCAAATTTAATACTATTTTTTGCAAGGTTTTATCCTTCACAAAAAAAAAAACTAAGTATATTATTTTCTGTGGTTATATACTTATTATGAGTTCTTGACTTTCTAAACATGCTATCCTACCTTTAATCAAAACAATTTAACATAGTAAGAAAAAAGTCGCCGTTTTATTCAAAAGATTCCTAACAAAACTGTACATCGATATGAAGATTTGTTATTAATTAGCGATAATATCGCTATCCCGTTAGTTTCGTATCTGGATAAGGCTTAGATATTCTCCTGAAGCTTGGACGCATGCGCTCGCGCACGCAGCCGTGTGATGCACGACACGAATAATAAACCAAACCACTTCCTGCCGAGCGATAAGCGCTTCACACAACGTACATCACATCACACAAATCATGTATTACACAACCACACATACGTATTGTCCTGCTCGACAAAAACGTATGATAAATGTAATGTCATAGAGTCTCCTTTCCTTAGTTCGTTACATACACATGCGAATATACATACATACATATTTATTGATTCTGCTAAGTCCATCTCTATTTAAATATAAACGCTGTCAACGTTTACAAGTACAATAGAGGTAGTAACCACGTAGGTCATTTGGATTATTACAGCTAATTGTAAAGGAATTTCAATTTGAACATTAATTAAGGGACTACTTATCTCAACAAGGTAGAGTGGTTTTTGCAAGTCCTACAGCAATTTTTTAAATTGACTTATCACAATAGAGATCCTTTTTTGTTTTATTTATAATCTAGTTTTCATTAAGGAGAGTCTGGTTAAAAGTTATAAAATATAATTACTCGCATATAACTCCACGATTCATAGGAGCGGAGCAGTAAATGAAAAACGCATAATGCAAATAACGAATCTGACGGGTATTAAATACAACCGCAATGGACACTTAAAGTCAATAATAAACGTAAACCTTGAGACAAAAAAAATATACGTAACTAATATATCGTAAAGTTTCAAAAGAGACACAAAGAAACGCCGGGTGTTGTGTTCGTGTTTATTCTACTGATAGACACTTTACCGATGACTGTCTGTTTACCTATATTGGAAGTCCATCATTGCGTTTCTAACGTCATTTGAGTTGAATCATCGACAGGTTTGGCGATCGGTTATGCACTGCATACGTTTGTAACAGACATATTTCAAAGAAATGTTTCTCAGTGAAATATTCGGAATTCGTTGCGGTTCTGACGGAAGTTGGACGTTAAACATTTAATATGACCTCGTTGTTGAATTCGTTACTAATAATGACGGCAATTAACATGTTTCACTAGTACGTGCGAGTTTGAAAATTAACACAGAATTAAATGAAAACACAAGTAATTCCTACCCGAGTAGAGTCATAATATTCACGAGTACGTAGAGGCACTGTCGAACAGTTGAATTGTTTACCAAATATGACTAATGGAGTATTTGAGATAACGCAGAATATTGTCCATACATTTTAAAACAATGGATCGTGTGATTGAAATATCAATATGTTAGATATGTTATGTATATATATAACGTATTCCAAAGAAAAAACAAAGAACAAAAAAAGATTTTTTGTGTATGACCCGAAATTATTATCTTTGGGTTTTATTGATAAGAGTAGCAAAACATTTTATTTGCAGAGATAAACGGATAGGACAGATAGATATGAAAATAACAATAAACGATAAGTTTATACTTTACGATAACGACTTACGCATTTTCTAGAACATACAATTTTAATTTAATGTTGAATTGAAAAAAAAATTGTGTAATGATTTGATTTATTTTATTTTAAACAAACTAAAACAAAACTATCATTTATTATATTTAATAGCAAAAGTTTTCCAGGCATTATTGACTGAATTCCTATGAGGAAGTATTTGTTTGTATTTCGCTGATATGTATTATATGTGCTCGATTTTTTTCAAAACTACGCGACAATAAATTGTTCATTATACTTGGATTCTTTATAAACTTTTGGGAGGGCTGTAGAATATAAAAACATTACTTAATTAACCATAATTGTTATTATACGGACATGAATTACTTCAAATATTTTCGTATCAGTTATAATAACAATATTTTTTTAAACATAAGAGGCAAGGTTAAGTTGTATGTTTTAATTCATTATATAAACCAAAATTACACTAATAATAAGTTAAAAATTTTAACGAATGAGCAATCTTAGTTATAGTATAATATAATTATTATTGTATTATAGATCGGGAATCCATATATCGGTCAATCTCCTTTAATCACATATATTCGGTTTCCACATCAATTCAATGTATCTCAATTACGTACTTTACTACCTTATATTTTAAAATTATTATTAAATAGAGGATGTTATGTTAATATCGTCGGGCCGTCTGTGTCACTCAAAGGTCGCCTTCTTAATCCCGCTCACTTGCCGGAGGAACACACAACTTCCATCCTTCCCCTCCAGTCAAGTGTTACAAATTAAAATAAACATGATCCTGGAAGTTGTGTGTTCATATTTCTTATATTACAAATTTATAATATTTATTTCTTACTAACATTATTCATGGTTAAGATTAATATTAATAAATCTAATAGTTTCTAACAGTCGGCCTTTCCTGATACATTTCGCGTCCACGAGAAATCTATAGGAATATGTAGTGTAAATTATTAACAATTATACGAGTATTCTTAAATCTATGACATCTATATATTTTAGGTTTCTTACTTCCAATTACATAGCTATTGAATCTCTATTGTACTTTTGGCTACTACGTTTTCTGTCACATTTTGAGTTATACTTTCTAAGATGGTGGGGCCTCAGACACATCCCGACACACCTGTCCCAACTGAGACCTCTATCGTATTCTCAGTTAGGCCTGCTTAACTAAGATGGTGGAGCCTCAGACACATCACCACACACCTGTCCCAACTGAGACCTCTGTCGTATTCTCAGTAAGGCCTACTTAACTAAGATGGTGGAGCCTCAGACACATCACCACACACCTGTCCCAACTGAGACCTCTGTCATATTCTCAGTTAGACCTACTTAACTAAGATGGTGGAGCCTCAGACACATCACCACACACCTGTCCCAACTGAGACCTCTGTCATATTCTCAGTTAGGCCTACTTAACTAAGATGGTGGAGCCTCAGACACATCACCACACACCTGTCCCAACTGAGACCTCTGTCATATTCTCAGTTAGGCCTACTTAACTAAGATGGTGGAGCCTCAACGACGTCTGCGACCGTGGCTACGGTCGTGGCTTCGGCTCCTGCTCTGGCTGCTCTGGCTGTCACTCGATACAGCTGGTTTCGATCGCCTTACGCGCTGTGCACGCTTAGAACCGACGTTTCTAGACGTGTCAGTGGCCCGTCGTTTTCGGGATTTACTTCTACAACCCATTTCTGAAACTTTTTGGGGCGAAAAGTCCTTCACGAGAGAATGCTTACCACGTTCTTCGCTATATCCCTCTTCTGAACTATTATAGATCGGGAATCCATATATCGGTCAATCTCCTTTAATCACATATATTCGGTTTCCACATCAATTCAATGTATCTCAATTACGTACTTTACTACCTTATATTTTAAAATTATTATTAAATAGAGGATGTTATGTTAATATCGTCGGGCCGTCTGTGTCACTCAAAGGTCGCCTTCTTAATCCCGCTCACTTGCCGGAGGAACACACAACTTCCATCCTTCCCCTCCAGTCAAGTGTTACAAATTAAAATAAACATGATCCTGGAAGTTGTGTGTTCATATTTCTTATATTACAAATTTATAATATTTATTTCTTACTAACATTATTCATGGTTAAGATTAATATTAATAAATCTAATAGTTTCTAACAATTGGGTAACGGCGGACTAATTCACACGTCCAACTTTCTTGATAAAAAAGCCAGCCATGGCCAGCTATTTTGTTGGCACTGACTACATCTGCTTACTGCTCAGCCATTTTTAATAAGACATACGAGAAACATCTGTTTCTAAATGTGATACTAGTAATTATCGAATTGTGTCATCGAAAAGGTGATTTAATAAATAAAAAATCCACTGGAAAACAACAAAAAGAGTTACTTAAAGAGTGGTTGTTTTTATATAATTTGCTATTTGTGAAACGTCTCCGTGACTCTTGTTTTAACTCCCTAACTTAATTGAATTTGTTTTGGTTTATATTTGTTTATTGATTAGTATGAAAAGTAAAATAATTATAAAATACAGTTTTGTTTTGTAAATTTAACCTAGCTTGTTAAGGATATAATATGTAAAAAGAAGTTTTGTAGATTTAGAGTATTGCCAGTCGCAACGAGGACGGGATGACACATGTCTAACTGTAATTCGATTTTTACACGAACTGTTTGCGTGAGCAAGCGACTCTCGAAAGGAAAACCTCAGTTTATGAGTTACCTACATCGATTGGACAGTCATATTTGTTTAATTTGAGGAAACAAAAGCGTGATTTTTACCTACCTACTAAGTTAATCATTAGTATTTATAAATTATATATTAGGTATATTAATAATATTAAAATTAGTGCCGTTTGTGGTACATTTTATTATTATGACTGCTTATAACAAAAATGTTTAGTACTTTATTGAAATGTAATATTTATTGGTAGTACATCGATTAAAATGAATATATAGTAGGTATGGTCTTTAGCTGTTTGCATTAATAACCTCGTCAGGAGGTGTCGTAAGCGAGGCGATGCATTGATCTGTACAATAATATTAACCATGTGTGCTTTCAATTGATATATTTTCGAAACCGGTTGTGGTTTTCAGAACACGGTGATAGGCTACATTAAGTACCAAGCGGGTTGTCTAGAGCAAATGTTCCGCAAACTTTTTATTTTCGAGGCATACCTCGAAATCAGATAGTTATAGAGGTTAATAATATATAAAATAAAAAAATGTTTATTAATTACCAAATGTTACACGCTATTTAGTTAGACATTATTCATATTATTTTAGTTCATTTCTGTAATTTCAAATATGGGTATTTTCAAATACGGGTATATTATTCCGCCCTTAATTTTTTGACAAAGCTTCTACGGCACACAAACTAGTAATTACATACCTACACTTATGTACGCGTCATATTTTAAAGAAAGTCTAGAGTGTAATATGTTCTAATAGCGAGTTCATACATGTTCTAATAGTAAGAATAATTAAATGCTTAAATAAAGACTTGTGTTGTAGGTACCTACTTGGTAGGTACTTACTACCAACAAAGTATATATTTATTTACTTCAAATTAATTGTATATTGTCCGTGTATTTTGATCAATTATGCGTGTTGCATCACGACTTTTACGTTATATACTTATAACGTAATTTAGTATATTTTAGTATTGACTGTATATATAGTATTGACTGAAATAAATTTCCGTTTCTACATATCCCTAAGATCAATATGTTGCGAAGCACACGATAGTGATTCGTACCCTACTGTAAATGTCAAGCGCAGTGTCCATAACACCAAATTACATAACACTGGCGCAACAATGAAGTAATAAATACCCTCATTTTAAATGTTAAAAGGAACTTTTAAGTAATTTTGTTTATTGAACTGAACTGAAATCGTCCAGGAATAAGGCCGTAGGGGTATAATCATCATCATAATACCAGCCATTGGATGTCCACTGCTGAACGTAAGCGTCCACCATCGCCCTTCAGAGCGACCGATTCGAAGCAGTCTCCATCCAACGGCTTCCGGCGACTCGCCTCAAGTTTTTCTGTTCATCTAGCGGACTGTTGTCCAACGCTGCGCTTGCCGGTACGTGATCTCCACTCAAGAACCTTTCTGCTCCATCGGCCGTCAGTTCTACGAGCTATGTACCCTGCCTACAGCCACTTCAGCTTGCAAATTGAGTATTGTCAAAATTTAATCTATCACGCTGCTACAATGCGGATTGGCGGATAATTTCTATACCTATACTAACTACCGTTTACCTGTTCTCCGATGTTCGGTGGGTGGCCTACACTAACAAACACCTAGAACAGAAGCAACTATTTGTTCAAATACAAATAATCTTCGGCGTTAATGGAACTACGGTTGCCATTAGATCAAAACGGTCGCTATTATTGTATACATATAACAAATTAAAAGCAATTAAATGACACCACCTGACACCTATTAGTGCAATGGTTATCGCAACAACCTTTTACTCTAACTATTGCCATTTATGATAATATTTTAGTAAGCAGTATGTATTTTACATTTCGAATAAAAGCAATAGGAATCAAACTGTCCGGAACTTATCTTTGGAAGTATCAATTTAGCTAGTAAAATAGATGGTCCGTTCCGAGAGTCCGACCCTGTCCGGTCCAATTTCCTAGATGTTTAATAATAAAAGGGCAAAACTGTGTTATAAATTTATAAATAGTGAGAAGAATTATTTTAATATTTATAGTAGTTAGTAAATTTAAGATAACAAACCTAATATGAATTGATTGACATGCTTTTTACAATCGGGTAGAGCTCGCGTGTTCGATGGGTATTTTGAGACGTGATGGCAGCATTGACGTAAACCAATTCAACGGACGTGGGAAGCGCTGCAAAATCCTTGTATCTGTCGGTAAATAGTTTTACGGTGCATTAAGAGGCTATTACACAATTTCGGAGTCAATTAAAATAAATTCAAAGTCAACTGAAGTCAATGAATAGAAATCGTTGTCTCTAATCTTGAGTCAACAGAAATTAAGAACATGTAATCTATCCATCATTAAACGCAAAGTATATAACTGAAAATGTAACCCGAGAATGCGTTTTATGTACCTATAATAAATTTTAAAAATCTTGCGATGCATGATTTCTATGATAAGTGGCGATATTGCTTATTATCAACAAAGGTCGTCTGAATGAAAACAAAAAGAACGTAGAGAGTCATTGTATTTGAACAAAGCGTGTGAACTCAAAGTTGAAAGTGTGCGTTTGGTGACAGGATAAAATAAAGTCTGCGGCAGATAACTGCATGCACACAATGAACCATAATAGTTTACGTTTAATTAACTTCCAAGTATGACATGTTTCATCGAACAATGTCAATACTATTGGCGGCAGGAACTGTAGTTCCAGGTTTTGTCATTGCTTAACGTACAGCTTTTATGTTAGAAATGGAAAATTTTGTTTTTTTGTTTAAGTCCTTAAAACTTTCATTTGCATATTAAGTAACATTTAAATGAAAAAAAAAATAATTTTTAAATCATTTAAAATTATAATTGTTACCAATAGTTATTTATAACGATTTTTTTTTGATAACAAATAAGACTAAAATGGTAACCAATAATAACGACCATATCAACAATAAGTATTTTTAGTTAAATTCGAAAGTATAATGTGGTCTCTATCTAAAGCAGATTGATGAAATTAAACATTTCTAGAAATAATATGTAATAATAAATATTAAGTTCGAAATGTCATCGTTGACATTATGGTGGTTAAATCAACTCAGAAAACTTTTGTAAGACTACGCGATGTATTGAGTTTTGAACATTATATTAAGTGTATAATTATCATAATCATATCAGCCATTGGTTGTCCACTGCTAAACGTCGGTAAATTAAATAATTAATACTTTATTTTATTTTATTTGTAGAACAAAAAGACACATGCAAAATCGCTGGTAGAAACCGGTTACATCCGTATTCATAAGAAAATAATGATTGCATTGGTTATCATGTTTAGCTTCGCCCTAATGAGATATTAATTTCTGTCGATAATTAATCGATATCATTTGAGAGTATTCCGGCATTTCGACAAATAATTTTCGTAATAATAACTACTGCAAGTATTATTATTAATATATAATAGAGATAAAGTAATACAATTATGCAGCAGTGATTTAATGTGTCTCGCAGTTGCATTATATTCATTGCTTACTATTGAAGGTCGAGAATCCGAGCGATGTTAGTGCGTGTCAGCAATAACAATTGCTTTGTCACTCGTAAGCGACGTTTGCAGTATGGTAGCAATCACGCCTGCCTGTGTTTCAGTTTTATTTATATTCTTCCGCATTTGATAAAAAGGATCAATTATTGCTTATTAAAACATTATTAAATTAAACATTTACTACTAATTCGATATTATATATTTGTTATACTCATTTATGTATTTTTAATCCCATTTTTTATTTTATTGTACCTATATCGAAAATATTCAAGAGCGAACCTTTAAAATCTTTGCGTAGGTTTGCATATTCATAATCCACTTTTAATGGTAACGTAAGCTTCATTTATGGAAGATACCGGCAGAATCATGGCTACATTTACATAATCAGGAGTTATGGTACTCGTATGTCTGTATTGAAAAAGATTGCACGCATGAGCCATGCCTTATTACGTAGTTCCTTCCTCGCCTTTTGTGCTGACTAATGAGGAAAGACTTATAAAAAGGATGAGTCTAATTATGTCGTGTACATTAAATATCTTTCCTTTACAAATGTTGAATCATTTATCGAGATCCAATAAATCAAAGTTTGTTGTTTTAATATGTAAATTAGCAAAATTTCAATTACATTAAATAGTTGTGTAAAGGATTTTGTTTGAGTGCACTGTTATGAATTACTCATTTGTTTTTAATTGCCTTCTTACATATTTTTACATCTGTTAATGGTGGTTGAGAAATGTTTACGTTACATTATGTTTCTTCTTATTCTGTTTGTTTTTTAAACGAATTAATTATTTTGTTTTACAATTAAATACAAAATATTTTTAATAAACTCGTCGATCACATCTCGTAAACCAATTATTTTATTTTTTGTAAATATCTGTTGACTTTACAGATTATAAACTGTATTAATATTATAAAAATACTTATTTGTAATCAATAAGCTCTGAATTAAAAAGTTACTTAATTCATAAGAACCATAGAACCACCATTTAACGCAGGTGGAATCGTTATGGTCATAAGTAATCGTACTGTTATTTAATATACGTTAAAACAAGTTTTTTACAAACATACAAATGTGTAAAAAAATTATAATAATAATAAATAATAAATAATTAATTTAAAAGAGGTAAATGCCGCCTGTAACGTTAAAATTAGACTTTCCTGTTTTATAATATATTCAACTTTTATAATATATTCAAATAGAACTGTATTTACATTTAGCTAAATTGGGTCATGACGATAGCCGAAATGTGTGGAACACTCGTCGATAGCGAGCCACGGCAGATTGGCTCGACTTCTCGCGTCTTGCCGGTTTAACTAGAGTAGTGGGACGGTTTAGGATAAACCGAGTCAATGGCCGGGTCACAGCGCTATTTGCGTCCTGCCCCACCCGCTCTCAACACCGCCCTCCCTTGTTCACTACCCGAGACCGACTAATTTGGTCACAGATCTGTTGATTTGTTATACGTAAAAGCAGTTCAAGGAACTGTTGCGGTTTTATGATGCATGCGATGATGGGCCACGAATGTATGGCATTATCAAAACAAACAGTTCCAAACAAGACTAAAACAATATGGTACACCCGAACGCAAACTTTCGATATCCATATAATATTAAAAAAACGTTGTTTTAAACAATGCGTGGAATAGAGCATTCAAACAGTCTAAAATATGTGCCCCAAATAACCTAATTGTATCTTGTTGAATTGTTACTATTGTTAGGTCGCTGATAGTGTCATTGTAAGGGGATAGTTAACTGGGATTAATTAGTTATTACATTTATGACGTTATAATTATTAACAGCATTTGGAGTGGTCCTATTCTTGTTATTTCAAACTAATAAATTAATATAAAATTAATGTTAATGAAATAAGTATTTTCTTATTGTATATAATATATAACACATAACAACTCACTCAAATAATAATAAAAAAATATATACACATATAGTAATATTTTTATTGAATCTTATAGGTGGGTAGTACCGTAATCGTTTATTTATATCTGCCGGCTTATTTTTATCACTGATAAATAATTTGCAATAATCAAATTATATATTAAAATTTATTATTTTATCATTCCTTTAAATAATCTAAGAAAAAAACACCTAAATATATGATTAGAAAGTAGTGCAATATATTAATAAATAGGACTAATTAACCATAGCGAGATAGTGTTCTTTGACTAGATGTAAGTGTCTATGCTTGTCTAATCGTCAGCGGTATTCTACAAATGGACTGCCTGTACAGCTAATGAAATTTTATAAAATTGTATGTTGTGCACAGGTACCCTCAGTGTGAGATTCTCTGCTGATCTTAGAACTTTGCTATGTGTCCAAAAAATTCAAAATTTTCTTTAAGGTGTGTTGGCGTTTTTGTATGAAATAACGCACAATAAAGCAGCGAGAGAACATGCAGATTCTAGCGAAAGCGGATAGTTAATCACTTTAGTTTTGATCAAAATGCTGAGACATGATCATATTTGTGCAAGCCAAATATGAAACGTATGGCAATATTTTGGAGACGCTCAAGTTTATTAATTTGGTCTTCGGTTAAATTGAGATAGCTTGTGTCGGCATAGTCGAGAATAGACAGAATTAAAGATTGGGCTAATTTTGGTGGTAATTGGTAGGAAATAACGAAGCCACTGAAGGTTTTATTATAGAAAGGCGATAGAGTTCAAAATGTGTATTGTAATTCATTAACGCGTTGTCCGATTTCATTCATTCATTCTTTTTTTTTTTTTTGTTAGAATGGTAATATTTTAAAGATTTTCCCACTCTAACTAATGAAGGTAGAAAGTTTGTCATAATTATTTAGCTAAAGATACTCGTACGGCGTTAATGACAGTATTAGAATACTAATGAACGTATTTTTAAAGCTAAAAGAAAATTCTAAGTTTCGTAATTTGTCATCTATTAGAGTACTCATAGATAACAAGTTCAACAAACTCTAAACAAAGAATATTTTACAGTAACAAGGTTTACGACAAGATAATAGGAAAGGAGAGAAAAATGAATAAAAGATACAGTAATTTTTTCGGGATGTACCTACTTAAGCAAAATAATTATACAGTACCCTTTCAAAATAAATTATTATTCTTATATAATTCACAAGAATTATGTTTGATTATTTATTTTTTCATACACATATTTGTACTGGATATATTATATATCATATAGGCATACTGAAAATATAAAACTTTATTGGTTCCATAATATTTTATGATTAATGTAACCGGCTTTTTTTAGTACAATATCATGTAAATGTGTTAATAATCCGAAAATTATTTCTTACTAAGCTGTGCTCGCGGCGCGGCGTTGCCCGCACGTGAATTTACCCTAACAACTAGGTACCTACGGTACGGTAGTAAGTAAACGCGAATCAGAAAGCGCCATCTATTATAATAGTGTCGTACTTGCAAATGTACTTTTTAAAATAAATATGAATCCGATATTTTGATGTTCTTTTTTGGTCTTGTTTCTTTTTCTGAGTTTGGAATATGAATATAATTATTAATTAAATGATTTAAAATACACAACGTTATTACCATTTTGGATCACATTTAAGGATGGATACCCAATTTTAAATTTGAAGTTTAATTATTAAATTAATAATAAAAATTAAAGTTACAGATAAGATTAAGTTAAGAGTTAAATGACATGTTTAATTTTCTTCAACATATTTTAAATTGAGTAAATAAAATTCAAATTTAATATTGGATATCCATCCTTTACTATGGGTTATTTCCACCGGAAGTAGTTTAATGTAGACGAAAATTAAAAAAATATGATACGTACAATTGAACTCAAGAAAACAAAAAACTAATTTTTGAAAACTACGTACTTTTTTAATTTTTGTATGAAAAAAAAATTGGTCGTTACCGTGGTCTTTGTTGAAATATTTGAGTTCAACTTTCAAAAAAATTCACTGGCTAGCTGATTGCCGACCGCCATTACTTTCCATAAAACATTTAAAAAAGCAGCGGCATGACATTTTTAATTAAAATAGTAAAAAAATATATAAATCTTTTAAAAGTTAATAAATAACCGAATATAATTGATAAAAAAAAATCATTTAGATTTTTGATTATAGCAAAAGTTTTAAGATTTTTCTCTTGTGTGAATACAAATTCCTTATTGGCGTCTGTTTTATTATTATATATTAAAGATACAATATTAATTATTGCGTACTTATAATTACTTATAAATACAAAAAAAAAAATAGTATTTATAATTCCCTATAAAAGTTAATTAATTAATTAGATTTGTTAACAAATTAATTAGATTCACTGCGGCATTTAGCTTCCTTGAATGTGTTTATAAAAATCAAATAGGTAACGATAACTCTGTGAAGCGATTTTGATGAATTAAAGACTAATTACTACCTCAAGATTTTCTTTATGATGTTCATCGTAATTATTTAACTTACACTAAGTGCTTTGGCAGTAATACGTGATCAAACAGACAGACAGGCAGACATTTCTAAAAATGATAGAAATGTATAAAATTAGTTTTTTAAACCCCTACAAAAAATTTCGTCATAAAATTTTAAAACAACAGACACATGAAATTTACAACTTTTTTAGATGTATATAGATTATTGTCATTTTGGTAAATTTTAATCATTACCAGTAGCATAATATTATATCGATATTTGAACTTTTACAGTAACTTAAGGTCAACTGCAGATGTAAGACTTCTAATGAATCCATTTTCTTACGATTTAATTTTTTCGAGTTTGTTTATAAGTAACGCAAGCAAGTAATGTTGCTTACAGTTTACCGACAATGTACTGAGAAGCTTTCACTAGCAAGCGTTCGTAATTATTTGTATAAAGTTTGCGGAGATCGCGAGAATCCGCTAGACTAGGGAAGGTAATGACGCATTGTTGTCCAACACAATCCACCTTTTAATGAGAAGGACCGCTTCTACCGCTTCTCGGAAGTCTCATCTGACATTAAATCAACCTTTCATTATACTGTTAATATTATTAAAACAATTTCCATTATTATAAGATTTTATGAGATAAAATGTTTTGGGTTTATTTTTTATGGTTCGGTTGAACATGTCAATAGTACATCCTTTTAACAAGTAATTAAGTACCTAGTAACAATCGTAACGTATGTCCTCATCAAAAAATTTAACTTTAGAATGGTAATTTTTTTTTTTTTTTTTATAAATAAACTACGAGTACATACTAATGTTGGTAGGCATTTAATTATATTCTACTTTTATACTAATTAGGCAATTTAAAAATTTTGACTGTCTAATTGAAACGAACAATGAAAAAGCAAATATAATTATTATTAGTCTCTAGACTAATAAACATCTTTTCGGTGAATCTGAAATTTGGATATTTATGTCAAGTACGATATAATAGTGATAGTCTTTTCAAGTAAATCTAAGTTTTTAAGTAGGTACATATTTATTTCTATCAAGTAATTCTATTATGACGCCTATAACGTATAATGCCTTATCTTAATTTTAACTATATAAAATAAACACCTTAGCTTTTATTCACATACATGTGTCAGTATAGTTAGAATTTTGTATTTAAGGTAAATATTTAAATTATGTATATTCTATAAATAAAGTTGTTTACTCGAATTGACAAAATCGGACAGAATAAATATATGGTATCGTTTCATTTCAAAACTGGCTTAAATGTATGTACATAACTTTAGAACAATAGAGATTCGTAGTTTGTTGAAGTGTCAATAATATTTGGTCTATCGACATATTATACTCGTAGTACATAACCTAGCTTAGGTTGAGCGTTTGATGGGATAAAAAACTAGGAAAAAACTATAGCGAAGATCACACCTTAGTTAGTCGAGTTGTTTTTTCCTTCTTAAATAAATCATATAGATATGGATATTATTGAGCTGTGGAGCGCCCATATGCTTTATATGGAATAAAGCGGCGAGTGGGTGGCGGACGACCGTGAGCCGTCGACTTGCACGATTGGCTAGACCTCGCCCCACTCATTGCGACATTACCTAAATAATAAGCTATTATGATTTTCACATTACACTTCAATAGTTATTACCAATTTGTACTCGTTCCAGCCTGAAAGATACTGCACCCTCATTAAACAGAGTAGTTTACATCATCCATCGTGTTTAATGAAGGAATGACGACGCAATATTTGGAATAGCTCTGAAAGGTTTAATATGATTATGCCAAGTACACAAAGGCATAACCTAGCACTCAATAAATTGTTTTTAAGTTTATGAACAAAGACGCAAAAAAAAGTTTAACATACTCTTAAATGAAATGAGATAATAGATTTATATGATATTTGCTGTTAATACTATTCCATCATCTCAGGTTTATGAAAGCTGGTCGCAGTCCTAACAGTTGCGTACTGTGCCGACCCTCGGGGTGAACGTTCGTTGCGGAGTCGTCGACACAGGCGATAATTACTGTCGCTGCTCGCTGCGACATCTACCTACGCTTCGCCTTTCGACTGATCAGCTGGCTCCCTGACTCCACATGTTCTGTCATAATAACATTTTTCACCTAATTCTTTATCTTTTTACTTATGCGTGTGCCAGTTATGTACGTTCAGTCCTGTAAGTTCTGTTTTCAAACATTAACGTGTAAAATATTAAGATTGCTCGTGCAATGCAATTTAATACTTAATAAATATATTTATTAAAAAACAAACAATCGAAAACATAATATACAATACCTAAACTGTAGTTATATTTAAAATTAACATTCTATTACTTAAATAAGTATGCAGGTAGGATGTAAAATAGAAGGTGACTTTAAGGAAATAAAGTGAAAGTACTTTCATTTAACTTTTTCCAAAGTCGATGCAGCTTAAAAATTAATGGATACGTTCAGTCGCGAAACTACCTTCTATCTCTTTCAGGGTTGAGATAAAATATTTAAAGGAGTGACCCCTGGTGGCATTTCTGCATAAAGGAGCGTGTCAAAGGTTCCTCGCGATGAATTCATCATGTTCCAGTCTTCAGAAGCAGACGATTTTAAAGCTCAATTCTTTGGAATTTAGTCTGGGTAACACAAAAAATAGTTAATTATAACTGGGTATATTAACATTTCATTAATACCGTTTATTGTAGTACTGATGACGAAATATTTATTTTTGAAACCATAATTAACTGTTTTCATAAAAACTGGGCAATAGTGATGTCATCAGGTTTTGGTAGAGTAATAAATTACTATAGTCCCATGACAAAGTAACAACCAGGATGTACATTAAAGTTGCTCTTATTTTGTGTAAAATTGTATGATAATTACTGGCCTGACACATAATTACAATCATTATTTTTAGCGAACGAGTGAAATATGAATGTGCTATACGACTAATGAGAAATACTTTGACTTGACATTTTAACAGAAGGTTTTGTTTTTCTTTCTATGTCAGTGAATAGTGATTTACATAATTAGTAGTTTACCAATTGTCAAAAACAACAATCAGGTACACAAATGAAAAATTGGCCCTCTGGTCATTAAATATTTATATATCTATTCAGAAATATATTATTGTAATTATTTGCTCATCGAGAAGTAATAAAATAATAGTAATACATATAAGTTACACCGTAGCATTGAAAGTTAGAATTGCTAGATGACATCATTTAGTATATTAAGAGAGGATACGAAGCAGCAGTATAATTTGCATATATGTGAATGTCTATCCTCTAACGCTAATAGGGTTTGGAGGCTAGTCGGGTTCACTTACATGGCAAGTAGTGGACGATGATGGAACTCGCGTCCAACGGGATTTAAATAATAGGTTTCGATGCTGAGCCGACGCTCGCCGCTTTAACGTCCATGCTCACCTGCTAATGTTAAATGACAAGTGTCCTGTCGACAATGGGACGCGGAATAATAGAGTAGAACGTAATTAATCAACATGGAAAATACTAACAGTATTTAGGCTGTACGAAACGCCGGATTTCATTCGTCATACAAAAAACTTACAGTTTGAATTTTAAACACGTAAGACTTAGTGGAAAAACTGTTAACCTACATTCGTGTTAGATGGATCAGTGGTCATTGAAGTGGCGAGTAGCGGCGCGGGCGTAAGGTCGTGCTCAGTGTTGCAGCCGGTGGCCATGCTGTGACGCAACCGCGCGTGACCGTGACATCAGCTTCGTTCGGCGCCATATCCGCGACACCTATGATGGATTACCTGCCATACTTTCCATTTCATTATAAATTACATGTTTTAATTAAACCTGATGAATGTACGACGATATAAAAAAAGTAAAAATTTGCCTAAGAACGGTATGGAAGTTTGTTTTGATGAAGTAGAATAAAGTATTTATTGTAAATAAATGTAAAAATATAGTGTAGTACAACAGTAGGATCGAGATCGGACCTAGAGCGAACTGAGATCAACAGTCAACACTGTAATGTGGATCGGGCCTTAGTAGTGGAGACTATGAAATATGAATTATTAACAATTTTGAATTTATTATGGAGGATATTTAAAACCAATTGTAAAACAAAAAAAAAAAATTGTATTTGGAGTGTATATATATGTGTGTAGGTACTTTATATTATATATTTTACAAGAAAAAATATACAAGTCTGACTCAGAGTTTTTATTTGAAATAATTTAAGAAATTTATTCTCTAAACCGATTACAAATTACTTTACACGTATAGATAACGTATTACACAATCACTATAATATTGTCACAAGAAATATATATAAATAATTTAAGCTCGCATCTTTGTGTTCAAAAGTTTACCATTGTACATTATTTGAAGTAGATACGTGTTAGATAAGGTGTACTGGTTGGTTTACATCATCACGGTTAAACAAGTTAATTATATGAATGATACCAACTGTAATTTAAAAATATGGTGACTCATAAAATATAAAAATTAAATATGGCGTGACAGAATCCAGAATCTCTCCGCAGTTTGTTTTTGGATTTATAAACAATGAATGTAATGAGTGTTTGGTTGTAATTTTAATTTAAAATTTACTTTCTTATCATCAGTATGTATGTTTGTATACACGAGTATAAAATTTAATGGTGATATAAAATATTTATTATATTTACTGAAATAATGTACCTAGTTGGTAAAACAAAAAAAGAGACATAAATTAAATGCCTTGAATTAATCATTGGTAACAAAAATATGACATCCATTCTGGTGTAGTGGTGCGAGTAATCACCTTAACACAGACACGGTCGCGGGTTCGATTTCCGCTCGAGGTAGATATTTGAATTTAAACAAATATTTGTTTCTGGTTTGTATATGTCCTTATGGGTCGCCCAACCGTGCCTCGAAGAGAACGTAAAGCCGTGGTTTTTATCATATACACCTATGGCAATCGTTACTCATAGTAGATAAATTAAATTATCCGCCAAGACGCAGTGGAGCAGCGTGGTAGATGAAGCTGCAAGTCTCCTCATATATGGAGAAGCCTTTGCCCAACAGTGGGACGGTTACAGGCTGATTCAGTTCAATTTATTACATCAAAAATATAAAATTAGAAGTGGAAATGACACTGTAATTGAAGCTTATTTTGCCGACGTCCCGTGAGATAAGAGATAACCCGTAGTTTTAAATCATCTTCATTTTTCGTTTGCATTTACATTTACACTACAAGAATAATATAATAGAATGTTATTAAATGTAGCAATGTATTAATGTAAAATGAATATTTTACACTCCAAAACGTTACTTAAAACTTACTCAGTAAATATTAAAAATACACTTTAAACGATCTAAACGAAAAAAAAAAACAAAAATAATCATTTCTGGGGTCAGGGTATGGTTATCGGTGGAATTAATGAATCAGATGTGACCTTCCTCCTCATTTGGTTTTTATCTATAAATATAACACCCAATAAAATTATAAATTACATGTCTGTTTTTTTTTTGAATTTTTGATGAATATTTGTATTACTTTTAAAATTATCTGTCTGTCTGTTTGTTTGAACATGCATCACGGCTAAAGTATTATGTGTTAGTTTAAAAATCAGGATGAAAATCATAAAATAAATCCTGAAGTCATATTTAGTTTTTATTCTATAAAAATCGCTTTACTCTATCAAAAAATATCGTAATTCGAGTTTTGTATTTTGAATGACGTCGTTAGAGAACAGTACGTAAGTTAATAGGTACATTTAAATGTGTTCAAAAAATGATAAGAACGTTGTGTAATATGAGTATGTTGTTTTTCATCATTTAATAAATAAAAATTGTTATTTAATTAATTAATTAATTTATTATTATAACTCACGTAGAATGGAGAAAAGACGATACGATAAATTAATATTTATATTCAGTACCTACTCAGTAAGCGATGGTGCAGATGGTGAATTCTGGAATACGATTAATTAATAATTAATTATAATACCTTCAATCACAAAAACATGTATTGAAGTAAAACTTATGTGCGGACGACGTCGTGGGCTCAGCTAGTCTTTAATACATGCGTGAACCAGCGTTAGCATTCGTCACATAATTATCGTACGAATCACATAATTTAGCACTTGGTACGATCGAACATAGAGGTGTCGAAATTGTACGATAATCCAACGTGCACAACATAATTTTGCGAATATTTTTTTTCCGTTCAAATGTCATCGAAATGTAAATTTGAACAACTTAACTGCCCTCTCGTATAATTTACTTTCTGAGTTTCTAAACATCTACTTTAGCTTATTTGATGAGATATAATATAGTGGACATGTAGAGGTGATGACCTTTTTTTTTTTTCGTCGCCACTTCAGAGGCAGGATATATAAATTATTACTGTCGAAAAGTATCTGTGTAGAAATTGTGTATTTGTACGATACATTGGAACGAAAAACGATAATTTTATGGCCGAAAATACAAAATACTGTCAACAAATTAATAATGCTAACACTGGCGTGAACATAGGTTCATGAGTTCATTTTCCGACTTGGTGGATTATTGTGATTCCTCTTTTTAAAAATGGAAATAAAATTGATTCCAAGTTCTTAATTATCGAGAAAGAGATTCTAAGTAATGGATAACTCATTTAGAATTTGTTGCGGGAATTCTATACTCTGCAGTATACGATCAGAAAAGTTCGACAATTAACAGCTATTTTCATAGCATTATGTATTATAGTAGGTATACCGTATTCGCTATGAGTGCGACTGCAGCGCCAGACAAAATATGAACTACAGGAGGCTGTCATAAAATGTTTTTATACGTATGGCAATAGCAAGGAAAATAAAAATAAATAAATATTATAAATAATAGTAAAAAGAAAAAGTTATAAAAAATATGTGAGATTATTGTAGTGATTGCCGTTTTGTTTTTTAATTAAACGAATCAACAACAAGTAAGTATAATGATAAAAAATAATAAAGAATGCAGTAAACATTCAGGTTAAGTTATTTGATATTTATATCAAAGTCAAAAAGTGATACTAAGAAAAAAATTAAACTGAAGAAAAAATAATTAAATAGTTATATCAATGGAATGTATTAATATTTATTTAATTAATGTAATTTTTTTTTTGTTAATTTAAATTTAAGCATTTATTATAAATTAGATTTTTTTTCATCACAGAATCATAACAAAATTATTAACTTTTACTAAACTTAAAAATTTTGAAAAAGTTTTCAATTCTATAATACTAAAGTTAGCTGACGTTAATTTTTTTATTTATTTTTTTGTTTTATTAAATTAGAACTAAAAAAAATATATTAATTTCACTTTGAATTTATCAAGTTTTTTACAAATTAATTTTTTTTTTAATTTTTTCGTAATGATTTTTTCGATAAAAATAATTATTAAAATTTTTGGATGTCGGCTAACTTAATTTTCATTTAAATTTTCCGAATTATTGCAGTCGGAAATTTATAAAACTTGCACTCACTTTTTCTGCTGGTATTCTTACAATTTACAACACAACAACTTTGGTGTCTCATTTTTCTTTAATTTATTTAAATTAAAACAAAATAAATACTCTCACGTGTACTTGCTTACAATTTTAGGAATAATAGCCCCCCGTAGTACCGAAAGTGACCACTGCGAACGCTTCAGTCGATTTAATTTCCCCTACCATGGCTTCACTCACAGCGAATACCATTCTGGGGCTATGCCTACTGTTTGCTGTTTTATACCACTGTTATAGTTAGAAAGAGCTATTTTTACTTACTATTTCGGAGCTAGAGAATCCCATTAGAATGTTTTAAATAATTTAGACATACTCAAGGTTGCTTCACAATATACTTATAACATGACTAGCGGCCCGCCCCGGCTTCGCACGGGTATTTAACTAAAATTTCAAAAATTATAAATTTATATTTTTTATCACCTACACCTGCGTCGATACTGGAAAATATTTTATAATAGACGGATTGAGTTGTCAAACATGTGTCATAATAAAATGTAATTTAAATCAAAAGCACTAAGAAGTATTGATATCAACTTCGAAGCAAATAACTTTCAACTCCCTTTTAACCCCGTTAGGGGATGAATTTTGATAAAATACGAAACACGTCTTCAATCAATTCTGTTTAAGAATATTTATGCAAAAATTGAAGTAGATTGGACTAAGGAATCACGTTGTCCCATACAAACTTTGGGCAAAGTTTCTTTTCCAAGTCCCTTTTCCATCCCCTTAAGGTTAGAATTTCGTGAAATCCGTTCTTAGCTGATCTCTACTCGGCGAAAGGAATATTTCTACCAAATTTCAAGTCTCTAGGTCTAATAGTTCCAGAGATATCGTGATGAGTGAGTGACCTTTCGCTTTTATATATTAAGGTAACGTATATACAAAAAAACATTGCATTAATGAAATAAGTAAAGGCCATATACCGTAAACCTAGTTTCCGGAGAACAAAGTTAAAACGCTGTTGATGAAACTAGGTATACGTATCTATTATTAAATTAGAGAAAATTTTTATATTGAAAGATCTAGTACAGACTAGATCTTTCAATATAAAAATTTAAACTTTCGTTAAAAACATTATTCTATTAAAAAACTAAATTAAATAGAAGATGTACCCGCGATTTCGATCACGATTATGTGCTTTAACGTTCATCCCCTTTCCCAAGGGAAACGGAATAATTTTCGGGATAAAAAGTATAGATACTTACATCGTAGTATGAACACAAATCATACCAAGTTTAATTCAAATCCAATCATTAGTTGTGGTGTGATGAGCGGCCAAAAGACAGACATACAGACTGTCATCTAATTAAATTAACTAATTATAGAATATCCTTCAATAAAAAGAAAAAAAAAAGACAAAATATCTGCAATATATAGAATTGGACATATTAAATTTTTATTATAAGTTATATAAGTATTACACATAAAAGCGTAAAATGAAAAAATAATATAAACGATTCTCGCACGATGACCGATTCTACTTGTTTTCAAGATAATTGTCAATACAATATAATAATGTTTGCTGGCTTTTCTCAGAAGAGTTGTAAATAAATTGAGGACCCAAAAGTGCTTCTTTTTAAAAACATAGTTTAATAAAGTACCTACATTTTGTGTTGGCTTAGAAATGCGTTATCTATTGATACGTTCACTATCCTTTTTTTTAAATTTCATTATGTACACAGTAAATTTAAAAAAGAGCAATAATTAATATCATATTAGGAAATAATAATTTAAAAAAAAAAACAAAATTGATTGAGTTGTATAAAATAAAAGAGAAAGTATCAATAAAAGAGCCACAATTCCCAATTTCTGCTATTGCGTGTTGCTTGACACCTTGATTTGTGTGTTTAAAGCAGGAAGTGCGCTGTGATGCCTTGATTAAGAGTAGAACGAGTATATAGATTATAGACTTTATTTTACGACGTCAATGCTTTTTGTGGTAAAGGCCTACACGTCATTAGGTATGGGTTCCTGTAGAAAAACATTAACTTTATTATTATAAATATATTACTATAAAACTAAAATAAAACTGTTTTAGGTGAATCAAGAAGACGTGCGTTATGCACAAAAAATACCAGTTAACTAATACGTAATTACTATTTTGCAACAAAAATATAACTCGTTGAAGCGACATAAAACTGCACCGGTGCTAATAACTAAATATATATATGTATAAATAGGCAATACGTTATATTAATATTATTAAAGGCTAAATTAATATGGTGTAAGTGACCTTACAATATGTACGTGGGGTTGTAGTATACAGGATAGTGGTTGGTGGTTACAATATGTGTGTGTATACGTGGAAATATTACTTGTTATCAACCTTGCATACATAAAGAGTCTAATACGTAGGTATAGAATTATGTATATATTAGTCTGTGGTTACAGGCATCTGACGTTCAGTATCTGAATAAAATACATAAATAATTTAATTATTATATTTTTGAAACTAAATCACAATATTGTTACACTTTTTTAATCTATCGAACAGTGATGTAGTTCTTTTATCAATATTATTCACAATTTTATATTGTAAAAACTAAAAAGGCAGTACTACTCGTAATTTAATTGAGAGGTCTTCTTGTATTAAAACCTGTTTCATTGCAACTTATTAGTAGCGAGTGAACAAGAGAAATGGAGATGGGTCATTTGACGGAAGTCGGTCGGGACGTTTATCGGTGCAGCGCGGCTGCTGTATCACAGGAAATAGTGGTCAAGCCACTGGCCCACAGCTATTATACATATTAACAAGCACAATTCCAGCGCGATAACAATGTTATTGCTTTAGAACAAGATAAATCATTGTTTATAGCGAATAATAAATGTTTGAATCGGATAATAATAGTAATTATTTTTAAGTGTAACAATAGTGTTGTAAAAATTATTCTAAGTAAGTAATTTGTTTTTGTGACGAAAATCACTTCAAACTTTGGATGTACTAAATTACTAATACTAATGTAAAGATATTGATATAAAATTACGGTTACCATAGTCGTCACTATACTAATAATAAATAAAATATAACTCCTATATCGTTCCAATTTTTATTTCTAATAATAATACCAGCTAGAGCGAATTAGTTGATTTCTTTGGAGGAATATATTATGTAATCGAAAACCATGTTCTATTTACTCGATCAAGCGCGACTGAGGTTGAAGTTTATTTTTATTTACTAGATCGGCCTATATGTAAGCGAGACAGGAGCATCCGTCTGTATCAACGGGTCAAAGGCTCCAACCAACGTTTACGTCTATGATTTATAGTGATCACCGAGTAAACATGGCGTCTCCTTATCGGCTGTCCCGACCATAGGTTCTTCACCCGTACTTTGTACACAATTCGTGTCCCGAATTTCTGATTTTTTTGTTAATTGAATCCTTAAAATTGAAATACATTTTCAGTAAAGGCTCATGTGAAATCATATTTTCAATATTATTTTAGCAGTACTGAAAGAATAAAAGCTGTATTTTATTCATCGCAATTCAATTTATTACTTCGCTGAGCATCGAAACGTCTTAGAAAATCGTAATAAATATTGTAGATGAGAAAAAGTCGTCGATGAAATATCGTCGATTTTGCTGTGACATTTCGTTCGTACCGTGTATCTTTGAAATTGTGATCTAAATATTTATACTTACAGTAGGTGACTCGCACGGTTTCACGCGTCCACGTTTATTTCTACTAAAGCTTAAGATCGTAATGTGATATATTATAGACATTATTGTATATCTTATATATTTCTATAGCCTTCTTCAATACACAAACTTTCTAACTTAATGAGATTTTTAAAGTATGTTCATTAGATCCTGAGATTTGTGTGTAACAAATTTTTTAGCTTTAAAAACATATAAATATTTATGCATGTATTTGTACACACCTTCACACATGTCCGTTGAGCTTTTCATACATGTACAATGACTTGAAAGGTATTCATTAAAACTTCATGTTAATAAAGATATTTTATGAAAGTAACACAATCATAATTTAAATTTTATTTCAATTAAAAAAATTAATAAATTGTGAATGTGTGTGGCGTCTCGATTTGTTGCAATAATAATGACATAAAGTTGAAAGTTGAAAATGAGTTACTGATTTCATTAATACAGTGATTTGTTTATCGTTTAAATATAAAAGCAATTCTGATTGATATATTTTACAGAATTGTACTGACAACAAAGGATTGATTTACGTAACATTTGCACCAATGAAGGGCTTATCAATTTCTGATTTATGCTTTATTGATATAATATTAAATGTTTCATTTACTTTAACATAGTCTCAAATGAAAGTTCGTTGATAATCTTAATTTAATTTATTTCGGAAGATGTAAAACGATTTTTGCAAATATTTATGCATTATTTTTCTAACAATCACCAAAAAACATTCACCATTATTCTGAAAAATAATAATATTTTGTTTGTTACACCTGTCTGTCTACTAGGGCTGCCACATCTAAATGTCACGAAGTCGGGAGATACATATACTTATTACATATCCTTGTCCATGCATACGAATTCGTGAATGTGTATAGATATATAATAATACATAAATATAATATATACATAAGAAATATATAGTTACAAATAAATAACAATTAAATTAATATTCAAAAATTGAAAAAATATTTTTTTAACGTTAAATAAAAAAGATTATTAATAATTATCGAGATATGATTCATATACATATATATTGTATTGTCATAATACTTGATAAATTGCACTAATTAGATAATCAATTAATTTATTAATAACATTTTAGCTTTAAGTAACTTTTTAAATCACTACAACAAGGACTACATTGTAAGCAAATGTTTAATAATTTGGTTAGGTATCGTCCATACTCCATTAATCAAGTGAGACTTGAAAGGGGGGGCGGTGTTCGGAAAAAAATTACGAAATATGACAAGGAGAGGGGGAGGGATATAATGAGATTTCAAATTTCATGTGAATTTGAACACCTTCCTTTTTTATATCTTATACCAGTCAAAAACAACCTGCAACATTAATGTCTATCTGTACATTTTTATCACGATGCTTAATTTTCTACAATTTTAATTTCAGTATTTAAAAATAGTATTCTGAAAATTTTAATTTTCGACTATAAATAATATATTCCAATGTACTTTTAATAATTTAGAAGTCGGTTTCAAAGGTACTATAACGCATGTAACATAAGTATAAAGCTCTTGATTGAGAAAGTAAAATAATTTTCTTAACAAAAAAAAAAAAAAAAATTACAAAAATCGGAAATTTTAAATTAAAATCGGGAGTCGGGAGGAGTCGTATGACTTCGGGATTTTATACATTAGATTTTTTGCCAAATGGCAACCCTACTCATTACTCAGCTTTTGCAGTTTCTAATGCAGTGGTTTAATAATAAAAAAATATTAATTAAAATTACATTATATGATAGATTATTATTGTATTTAATAAAATTATTATTCTTATTATTTTACTTACATGAATCTGTATTCGTCTTCTGTTATAATATAATAATATTTATTCATTTAAAATATTATGATCATATGATCTATTATTTTTAATACGTTTACTTTTTGAATTATTTAAAAATATATTCTAGTATAGTTCATAAGCCTACATTGTAACGAAACTTGTGAAATATGCGCGCCGGATAGTCATTCCGCCACCGCTCCGCGCGCCTCTACCGACGTGCATTGGTTCATTAATTTGATCATGTTATTGTTCGTAATTCCGAAGCGAGACTCTTACCAAGTCTAACATTATTAGTAACGAAGGCCGTCTCGAAACACTTACATGAACCTCAGTATAAAAGATGAATCGAGAAGGAATGAGGATAATGGATATTACTTCTTGCTACTTTCATTAGAAGTTATTATTTCGAATTTTATGTTACTCGAAGTCATAAAATGTCGGTCGAGTATGTATAATTGTATGAGCAGTTGCCAGTCGCATTGCTCAAATCCTACATGAATCAGTGTACTGTCACGTCATCGAAAAGGCGCGTCCGTTTTTCCATAAAAAGTATTAAAAACCTTATTACTCCCTGGACTCTATTAATTTATTTATTTAACAATAAAGTATCTTTACTTTCGTAATTTATTTTTAATAAATCATTATTATGGTCAGTGTTTGGATGTTGCAGCAGAATTTCCTAAAACCTTGAATCATAGAAGCGTTAATGAGAATTGAACTTCCTACTTCCGACCCAGATATTATTTTGATAAATAGATTTTTTTAATATTTTGCAGTACTTGTATAATTAAAATTATTCGAATCGGGATATTAACTATGTTTCAACCAAACATGGTAAATATCCCGATTCGAATAATTTTAGTTATAAAAATAACCATGTTAATTTAAAAGTACTTGTATTCTGTTATGTTATTGTATAATATTCGTTTGAAATTAAATTTAAAAAGTCGATTTTTTGATAGAGTTTGAAAAACGAAATACGTAAAATTACAGTAGCTTTAAAATGTGTAAAATAAAACGTTCCTATCGAATAAACGTGTTCCTTCTCGAATGCTCTTAAAATAATTAATGCTGTATTCGCTCTATAATTCTCGTTTACTCTCTGTAATTCTGTTAAGACAGGATCTACTGCCTAGTTGTAACTTGGCTGTCGTTTCTGTTAAGAAAGTCGAAACTAATGCGTAGGTTTATATAAAACCTACACATAAAATTGAATAAACTGAATAAATAATAATCGTTGAGATACTCGATTAATCCGCATGCATATGGAAGAGCTAGAAGATAAAATAAATAATTTAATGATTTTTCACGTCAGTTTCCTTTGTTGTTATTTTATTATGTTGCAATATTTGTGTGGCATAGAATAAAATGTTTTTTTTACTACAGACTGATGCTTCCCAGCTGCACGTGGTTTTTGGTTGGCACGCGTCATTGGGCGATGTGCCAAGCCGACGGGAGACTAGCAACACATCCTCGAGCGACTGATTTGTTTTCGTTCAATGTCGATTCTTGTGTCACTGTCACTCATATTAAAATAGATAAAGATAGGTGATGTTCCTGCGGCTGCATTACGGTAATCCCTCGTGTGAATGGCGACGCATCGACTGACCGGGAATGGGTCGCATGCTTCACCCTAACGAACCCACCCTTCGTTACATACAAAAGAAAGTGAAAGTCTAGTATAAGTTTTATTTTAGTAGAAAATATAAATTATTATTTTATTAAATGATAAGTCTTTGTTTAACTATCCAGAATAATTAAAATTATGGCGTTGTACTAATTGTCCATTTTGAACTTTTTCGTCGATATAGAATTATTCATTAACTATCAAGTTTTGTGATAAAAAGTCATATACATAATTACATACATTGATTTTCATATCAAACCATTATAACGTTACAAATAGAATTGGAAAAATATGTATGTATATCATTAATAATTTCTATAATTTTATACGATTTTATAATAAAACAATCAGTACTTTTTAAATACATTTTTATATCTACCATCTATAAATGTTAGAAGATTGAAAATTTTATGTCATAGACAGAAATATAGCATGCAACGATGTGAATTGGTTAGAAATATCGAGGCGACCTCGAATTGTTGTCATATTAGCAGAGCGATTAAGGCTGGGCTTTATATAAATATATATATATATATATATATATATATATATATATATATATATATATATATATATATATATATATATATATATATATAATTATATATACATTATTATATGCGTACATAGTCCTAGCTGTCGTGTGCTGTCGTGGACCTTGATCTTGCGGTATTTGAGAACGGCATCTTATCAACATAATATCGATGGCAGTAGATGTTTTAGAGCTATTAAATAATAAATATTAATTATATACTTAACTATTTTATATGTATAATTCGTTTATGCATCGTGATATTTACATACAACTCTCATTGATAGTAAGTACCTACATAGTACAAATATTAATTATTAGTTTTTTTTATTAAATAGAAATCATCCATAGGCTTTAGTTGTCCGTATAATGTTATATACGTATCCTACGGCAATTTATACTATATACTGGACTACAAATCGACAGTCCTGCTCAGTGAAGACTGTCATTTCCACTTACGTCTGTAGATTTTCCACTTTTTTTCAAGTATAGCCTAGGCCAGGCCATATGAGTATGTCTTTTTTTATTTTATGTTTTTTATTTTTATTTTAGCTCTAGAAATTATTTACAGCACTAATGACTTCGTTTGCGATTTCCATTCCTTTTCACTAGTCTATAAGATCAAGTACCTGAGCTAGCTTATGATGGATGAGTCGTAGCCCGAAGTTGAAAATTTCTATAAATTCCGAGTTACCTGTTATTTGGACTCTATATAGGGTTATGATGTCTCTAATTTCTGATCTGTTAAACCAGATACCTTTAAATATTTACGAGACAATTCATAAAATATTTTCTTTCTAACAAATAAAAGACACGCATTTCGACTTTTATCTCTTATCCAAAGATTTTGGAATAAAAGTAGTGAATGAGCTCGTAATGTGAATTCAAATTGTGCCCAGTTTTATTTAAATTCATTCAGTATTTTTTACGTAATGCGCGGGGCTCCATCTAGTTAGCACCCCAAATAGTGAAATTCGACCTCTTAAAAATTGTCCAAATTGGTCACGAAATGGTCATTATAGGTCAGTTATTTTTAGTAATTGGTCGATACTTTGACAATAGTTACAGAGGGGTAAAAATTTCAAGGACATCGAAAAATTTTTGGCACCCCAAATTAATCCTACGAATTGGTTCTAAAATTATTTCAATTCATCTCAAAAAAGTCATAATTGGTCGATTGATTTTAATAATTGGTCAACGTTTTTTTATATAAAAATTAAAAAAATAATAAAAAATTAAATTAGCTTCATCTATTTAGCGGCCCAAATGATGAAATTTGACCTGTTAATAAGTAGTCCAAATTGGTCACGAAATGGTCACAATTGGTCAGTGATTTTTAGTAATTGGTCAATACTTTGAAAATAGTTACAGAGGGGTAAAAATTTCAAGGACATTGAAAAAATTTTGGCACCCCAAATTATTCCTACAATTTGGTTCTAAAATTATTTCAATACATCTCAAAATAGTCATAATTGGTCAATTAATTTTAATAATTGGTCAACGTTATTTAACTAATTATTAATAAATAATAAAAAATAATACAACTTTTATAAATAGCGGGGTGAATAGGAACTAAACTGAAAGAAACTACTAGCTTCATCTATTTAGCGGCCCAAGTGATGAAATTTGATCACTTAATAAGTGGTCCAAATTGGTCACGAAATGATCACAATTGGTCAGTGATTTTTAGTAATTGGTCAATACTTTAATACAATAATTACAGAGGGGTAAAAATTTCAAGGACATTGAAAAAATTTTGGCACCCCAAATTAATCCTACAATTTGGTTCTAAAATTATTATAATACATCTCAAAAAAGTCATAATTGGTCAATTAATTTTAATAATTGGTCAACGTTTTTTAACTAATTATTAGTAAATAATAAAAAATAATACAACTTTCATAAATCGCGGGGTGATTAGGAACAAAACTGGAAGTTTCACTATTTTATGTCTATTTTATCTCTTATTTTTAGGTTTAACCGGAGGGCAATTAAAATCGACGCAAATGCAAATTTTTAAGCATTTATTAGATTTTCAGAAACGTTTTGGTTAAAGAGATACGATTATTTAAAGTTGGAATGACATTTAAATTATTTATTTATTTATTGTGAGAAAAAGAGGGCAAACTCAAAATCGTAGGTAGAGTTAAAGGGCAGTTAATGTCTATAGTTTAGTATTTTTAATTAACAAATTATTAATAAATAATACAAAATAACAAAACTTTCATAAATAGCGGGGTGAATAGGAACTAAACTGAAAGAAACTACTAGCTTCATCTATTTAGCGGCCCAAATGATGAAATTTGATCACTTAATAAGTGGTCCAAATTGGTCACGAATTGGTCACAATTGGTCAGTGATTTTTAGTAATTGGTCAATACTTTAATAAAATAATTACAGAGGGGTAAAAATTTCAAGGACATTGGAAAAATTTTGGCACCCCAATTCCAACGGGTTTCCTGTTTTCAACAGGAAAACGCATCGTTGCGGTAACTCCGCATAAGGTCAGGGTATTCCGAAAATTGGTCAGCATTAATTTAATAGCAATTGTTGTGATTGTTATTTTCAAGGTCACAAATATTCACTAGCACCTCAAAATCTATAATTTGAAAATCTGTGAAAAAAATCACAAAAGGCTAAGAATAGGCGACATTGTGACATGTTGTTAACTTTTACAGCTCGACACAGATATAAGCATTTATTTAATATAATAAGGTAAACAATGTTGTGAATTTTTGCTTTCCAAACTAGGCTTAAGCCTGTATCTTGCATCTATCAATTCAATATATCTAAATAATAGGTAATAAAAATACGATTAAGTACGAGACGACGATTAAAAATTCAGGGCCGTATTAAGAATTTTTTGTGGTGTCATAAGAATATTTAGCACCCCAATATCGACATACACAACTCTCAACGCTCTTTGAATTGTTCACAGTCTGGTCATAACTGGTCACTAGGTCGATGTAATTTGTCAACTATGGATCAATCCTATTCCTATTAATATCATAAATACGAAAGTTTGTCTGTATCTTTGTTACTTTTTCACGCAAAAACTACTGAACGGATTTAGATGAAACTTTACAGTAACATAGCTTATACATCAGAATAATACATAGGCTATAATTTATAAGGATTTTGTGTAATTTGGCCATAAATATAACATATTTTAATAAATATCACGAATTCACGATAGAACGGGTAAGAGCCGTACAATTCCATGGTGCATACTCGAATTCGATTGGTCAGAATGGATCGCCAATAAACGAATACTGTGAGTAGAGATATTCACCTAAAAAAGTATCGATATTTTATTGATAAAATAAATGGTTTGAAAACTATATCAATTATTTTTTCGATCCGATATATGGTGATACTTATCGAAATACCGATAAATATATCGATAAATATTGAATGAAATATATCGATAATTATAAGATAAAATATTTCGATATGTTTCGATATACCGGATTAATATATCGATAGTTTTGATGTGTCGGAAGTACACACGAAAGAAAAATGGTCATCGCTTCAACTTATCGATATACATATCGGAAAGAATACTATACTACTCGATAAATATCGAATGAACTATATCGATACTACTCGATATATAATCGGATGAAATATATAGATACTACTCGATAATTATGAAATGAAGATATACTGGTATATCGCACATTCCTAACTATCAGTCAGTGCGACGAGCAAGGCGTAGTAGAGGGGCGGTCCAACTGTAGGGTTGCCAACTTTTTTTGACAAAAAAAAAACGTACAAAATTGTTTCAATAATTAAAAAAAAGTATTTCGAAGAAAAAAAAAGTATTTTTCAAATTTTATGTTTTTATTGCCATAAAAACGTATTTTTGTGTGCTTTTAGTACATGCTAATAATTTTTTGCTATTTTTAAATGTTTCAAAGCTTTTTTAAAAATCAAAATTTAATCTTTTATAATAATCCAAATTTTTTTTTAAAATAATTATTATTTATATAATTATATCTTAATTTATTTAATTTATTTCTTCGTCCTTATTAATATTTAATTTGGCCTTAGTAATTACCATTTCAAAATCTTCACATTTACATTCATTTTGCAAAGATATGTAACGAAGTGCCATTTTGAAGAAGTTATCTTCGCTAAAATCAAACCATTTTGTCATATAATTTAAGCTCATATCAATAAAAAGTGAAAAATTACTGGTAACATAACTGTATTAAGTATTTTGGGTGATGATTTGTCAAATTTTTTTAATCTCATTTTTGATTCATGTGATTGATGTGTTTGATGATGAACAGTTAAATACTAAGTAACCATAATGAGTGTTTTGTTTTGTGCATCAAGGTAAAGGTTGGAAATAAAGTATTTTCTCATACTTTATTTGTTTGCAAAAGTATAGAGTATAATTACCAAAAATAAAGTAGGATACGTTATTATAAAGTATGTTTGGCAACCCTAGGTCCCAGTAATGACGCGCCATGGCTGTGTCCCCCTGGTAACACTGCTATAATAATCAGAGGAGGGGACTCCCCTTATTATTATAGCAGTGTTACCAATTTAATAGTTTTCATATTTTGTTAGTGGGACTATTTTTTTCTGGATTTTTATTTTTTTGGACTACTTTTTAGTGGTTAGTAGTTTTTTAGTTGCTTAATTTTAGTTTTTAAATTTTTTAACTCATAATAAATATTATTTTGGTTAAAAAAAATCCGATGAAGATCTCTAACACAATCATCAAGGACGTCTGCCCTCACGTGTCACTCATAGTTAGGTGCGTGCGATATATATCGAAAATTCGTAAATACTTCATACTAACGGCCCGTCCCGACTTCGCACGGGTATTTAACTAAAATTTTAAAAATTATAAATTAATATTTTTTATCATCTATCGCCATCTATCGTATAATGGTAGCATATCGTTTTTATATTTAGTGACATTTAACATAATAGTACCTATATTAATTGAAAATGATGTTTATCTAAAATATTAAAACGATTTCTATTCCTATCCGACATATTTAGTAAACTTTTAAGTTTAACAAAATAATAACTCAAAAATAAGTTTTGTGAGTTTTTAAGATTCGTTACACCAGATGGTGTTGGCGGCGACGGGTACCTATTTCTATTTTCTTAAATATTTATTTTTAAATTTAATTACAATGACACAAAAACTAAATTATTAAAAAAGTTAAAGTTATTTACATTGGTTTTGTACTTTTTACGTGATACGTGCACAGAGAAAAACACTATAAGAGATGGCGCTGATCGAAATTAAATCGCGCTATTAAAATTTATTCTTGATGATATATACTGTATTAATAAAACGGAGGTTTTAACAGATTTATTATTTGTATAGATATAGATTTAATGACAGCATCGGAAGTTTCAGCAGGAGATATTAAAACAACTTCATTATTTTCATATTAAGTGTTAACCAGATTATACATAGCTTTATTTACTATACACACCTTCGAATTTATTCATAACTCATAAATCATAAATAAATATGTCAATTATATAGTCAATGATCAATATAGGCTTAGCGGTTAAAACCAAGACCGTTTTTTGTATAGTATTCGAAGAAAATGGTCAACGATAACGTTCAAAAATAAACGTTGATAACTATTAACACTTTCGCTGCGTTAGGAGATTTATTCGATCTCTTACGAGACTTTCGTACTGTGCGGCCGCTAAAATAGTGTTTTTTCACTCTGTGCGGGAGGTCCTAACGTCTAAAGTTCTTTGTATATAAATAAGACAAATATACATATTTGCTTCTTATTCAAAATTAGATCGAAGGGCATTAAAAAAAATTTTTGAGATGTATTAGGTCTCTAACGCACTGTTAACACACATAAAATGTTTCATTTCTTGCGTTAGGAGACGTGTTAGTACTCGTGAATCGTACACCTCATAGCCGCAAGTAAGGGAAGGCGGGGAGCGCTGGTGCAGCGTGTCTTTGTTTTAGTGTCGTTCAACTATCGATGCGGACGTTCGCGTGCACATTTAAAAAAAAAACACACGTGTATAGATATCTTAAATATATTTTGAAGTGTATTGGTGATCAATGAGTTCTTGTAAAAGAATTAAGTGTTAAAAGTCAATTTATTTTGATGAAAATGCTACGAATAAATAAGACTTGGAAATAAAATATAACGAAAAATCAATGCCGGATTATACTGCTGCATCGGCCAGTAAAATTAAAATTTTGGAAAATGTTCAAAATATGTTCTCCCCATTCACTGATAGTGGCAGTGATTCTGATTACTATTATATATTCTGATTATCTGATACACATTTAAAACAATCGTATAAACAGGTAAAGAAGGAAATAGACAAGAACAGAATCATAGGATAAATGTAATTATGAAGCGTTCATTTGTGCGCATTGAAACCAATTAATGTTGTTACCATGTTTCAATGAAAAGCACTTATCTTAAGTTACCCACTTTTTTAATAAAACTTTTTCTATCGACAACTGAGATTTTATTTTATTCTCATCACTAGTCGCTACACATATTGAACTATCTTCGGTTGCGGTACGAGGTATAATCGATACCTAATTTTTGATTTGTATTTGTAGTTTATCCTAATGTGATAACTGCGTGCGAACCTATCAAAAGATAGAACAATAGGCTATCTTGAACCCTCGAGAAATTCATAAATATATCATTGGTTTTGAGGAAGATATAAATTATTTTCAAAACTGCTGTTTTAGGAGACTTATCAGGTCTCATACGCACCACAGGATAGGTTACTTTCGAGATCTTTTAGATCTCCAACGCACCAGAATAAAGTTCTTTGAAAATAATGCCGCAAGGAACGTGTTAACAAGAGCCCGTGAACGCCAGACCTTCATTATTAATTTTATAAAAGCTGAAAGTTTCTCAGCGCATGTTCCTAACACAGGTAAGAACCATGGACAATCATGAAGTTTGGGTCATCGTGGCTTTGGCAGGGAAATTATATTAGATGTGAGTCAAATACTAAAAATTATTAAAAATCACGTAATTAATTGCCAGACACTTGACATCGCGGCAAACCCTTACCAGACATCCTTAAACTTTATTAAATTGTAATTATACTTACGTCATAGTATAAAAGCTGATTTTTATATATAATACTTCAGTAATAATTAGAAAATTTTTCCTCATTAGCCAAAGAGTTTTAACAGTTCCAACCCCTTGCTAGACAACCATGTATACACATAGCCGAGAGATCTAAACATCGATACGGGGTCGGGATGACTTTTTTTCCTGTTCACTTCCGAGACATCAAAAATATTAATATATTCATCTGATATATCGAAAAGTATAGATATATTTATTGGATAATTATCGATATATTAATCCGATATATCGAATTGCAAAAATTATCGATATATATTTTCATACAATATAATATCGCAAAGTGTCGATATAACGATACGATATATTATAATGTCCTTGAAATTTTTACCCCTCTGTAATTATTTTATTAAAGTATTGACCAATTACTAAAAATCACTGACCAATTGTGACCATTTCGTGACCAATTTGGACCACTTATTAAGTGATCAAATTTCATCATTTGGGCCGCTAAATAGATGAAGCTAGTAGTTTCTTTCAGTTTAGTTCCTATTCACCCCGCTATTTATGAAAGTTTTGTTATTTTGTATTATTTATTAATAATTTGTTAATTAAAAATACTAAACTATAGACATTAACTGCCCTTTAACTCTACCTACGATTTTGAGTTTGCCCTCTTTTTCTCACAATAAATAAATAAATAATTTAAATGTCATTCCAACTTTAAATAATCGTATCTCTTTAACCAAAACGTTTCTGAAAATCTAATAAATGCTTAAAAATTTGCATTTACGTCGATTTTAATTGCCATTCGGTTAAACCTAAAAATAAGAGATAAAATAGACATAAAATAGTGAAACTTCCAGTTTTGTTCCTAATCACCCCGCGATTTATGAAAGTTGTATTATTTTTTATTATTTATTAATAATTAGTTAAAAAAACGTTGACCAATTATTAAAATTAATTGACCAATTATGACTTTTTTGAGATGTATTATAATAATTTTAGAACCAAATTGTAGGATTAATTTGGGGTGCCAAAATTTTTTCAATGTCCTTGAAATTTTTACCCCTCTGTAATTATTGTATTAAAGTATTGACCAATCACTAAAAATCACTGACCAATTGTGACCATTTCGTGACCAATTTGGACCACTTATTAAGTGATCAAATTTCATCACTTGGGCCGCTAAATAGATGAAGCTAGTAGTTTCTTTCAGTTTAGTTCCTATTCACCCCGCTATTTATGAAAGTTTTGTTATTCTGTATTATTTATTAATAATTTGTTCATTAAAAATACTAAACTATAGACATTAACTGCCCTTTAACTCTACCTACGATTTTGAGTTTGCCCTCTTTTTCTCACAATAAATAAATAAATAATTTAAATGTCATTCCAACTTTAAATAATCGTATCTCTTTAACCAAAACGTTTCTAAAAATCTAATAAACGATTATAAAATTTGCATTTACGTCGATTTTAATTGCCTTTTGGTTAAACCTAAAAATAATCGATAAAATAGACAAATTAGTGAAACTTCCAGTTTTATTCCTATTCACCCCGCGATTTATAAAAGTTGTATTATTTTTTATTATTTATTAATAATTAGTTAAATAACGTTGACCAATTATTAAAATTAATTGACCAATTATGACTATTTTGAGATGTATTGAAATAATTTTAGAACCAAATTGTAGGAATAATTTGGGGTGCCAAAATTTTTTCAATGTCCTTGAAATTTTTACCCCTCTGTAACTATTTTCAAAGTGTTGACCAATTACTAAAAATCACTGACCAATTGTGACCATTTCGTGACCAATTTGGACTACTTATTAACAGGTCAAATTTCATCATTTGGGCCGCTAAATAGATGAAGCTAATTTAATTTTTTATTATTTTTTTTTATTTTTATACAAAAAACGTTGACCAATTATTAAAATCAATCGACCAATTATGACTATTTTGAGATGAATTGAAATAATTTTAGAACCAATTCGTAGGATTAATTTGGGGTGCCAAAAATTTTTCGATGTCCTTGAAATTTTTACCCCTCTGTAACTATTGTCAAAGTATCGACCAATTACTAAAAATAACTGACCTATAATGACCATTTCGTGACCAATTTGGACAATTTTTAATTTATTTTTTTTCACTATTTGGGGTGCTAACTAGATGGAGCCAATGCGCGGCCATGATACAGACCGTGCGTCAGACAAAAAAAAAAAAAAAAAACGTTTGACATTAGTTTCAATGATAGTGTCCTCAAAATAGTTTTTGTGTTTCAGCTTTAATTTAATGTATTTTTTGAGCATTATTATAAAAAAATATTAGCATTCTACACTTCTTCTCCATATAAACTTTTGTGCCAACTGCCAAAATTCATAATTCTCCGTTCGCGTAATTTGCATAAAAAGGATTAGGTACGAAGTTTTTGCTTCACGTATTAATATATTATATGAAGTAACTAAAGTAGGCGTGGCTTACGTAAGCCAGAGGACTCGTTTTAGGCCGTATTTTCATCCCTCTGGGAAAATTATAAATATCGTTCCTACAGTTTCGGAAGTCGGGACATTTTTTAGGAAATTTTTGGTTTTCGATTTTAAACTTTTAAAAATCTAAATTAGTTTTTGAGATACACAAAAAACTAAACCCCTTTTTTTAGTTATTTGTTAGTAACTTTAGCAATTTTTCAAGCGGAACTACATAAAAAAAAAACATCTAGATGCCATTCCAAATGTAGTGACACCTTAATCATAATTTTCGAAGACTGAAAGACTGAAAAAAGACTGAAAAAAGTTTACCAAAATGGCACATGTTAACTAGACTATAATAGATAGCGTTGTAACGAGATAATTTATGTACTACCCTTATAATAAAAAGTATGAGCTGAACATATTATCATACATTCATTTTTCTAATTGAATTGTCTAAGTAGTAGTTTTTACTAAATTAAATTAATAAAGAATATATTTCCCAACTACAGAATGAATTCCGCCTTGAATTTCATTACATCATGTTTGCTCAGGTGAACTAAATTATCTAATGCGTTCGATGAATGTTGTTTACAATAGGGTTATTATGTATTGTTGTCGGTCGAATCCTCAATTCAATGGTTTTATGTTTATTATACTTTATCGATTTTCGATTAAATTTCGGAACTGTCTCATTTTTTTTGTTGTTGTACGTAAAATGATAATGTATCAAAGTGAAACTTACGCGTGAGTGATGTCACAGGCAAAACTAGTTCTTCCACGTGGTATTTTTAAGTACTTAAAACGAAAAAAACATTAGACATTATAACAATTTAGACACGTTTCGTTGTAATAATTTAGAGTGAATGATTAATAAATACATAATGATAAAACAGTACAATACTCCACAGAAAATTTTATTGTTAACGCATAATACTTTATGACTGTAACAGCCTCAGTAGAATGACCAGTGTTACTCATAAGAAATAAATATTTTAAATGGTTTTCGAGTGATTCATCGGTGCAGTATGCAGCAGATCGGCCTATTACTTATACTTATAGGTTTGGCTTCAAATTGTAATCGTAGTAAATTGTTAAGAGATTTTCGTTATATTTTGTTCAGAATATCGGTGATAAACAATAAAAGCTACTCGTATTTTATTTTATTTTTCACCCAATTAAAAAAATCTCATATCAGCCGAACGTTTTTTGGATGTGATCAACCTATTGCGAAATGCTATATTTTTTTTAAAAATATGTTTTACATCGATGTGTGCCTGTTTAAATTTTAAGTTCATTTTCGGAAATAGAACATATTAACTTATGTATACGAACGACAACAAAAAAATAACTCATATTTAATACAACTTGTAGTTCAAACTTTTTTTTTTGTAATGAGTCCATTATCTTAGGTAACAGTGAAAGTATTTCTATTTTATTTTATTATTTCGCATTTTACAATGGTCAAACAAATGTATATTGTCTTTATAATTATCATATTAATCATCAGTAAAATTTAATCTGAAGTACACTCCACGCCTACATAAATTGTTGAAGCAATTTCTACAATAAAATAATTTGATATTTTTATATATAATGTTCATAAATTGTAATATATAAAATATATTATATTGAAGTACCATTCAAAAGTGTAAATAGTAATAGTACATATATTTAGAAATTATACAGGTTAAAGAATTTGCGTGAGTATATGAAACACTATTATGTTTCTATGATGTATCTAAACTTCTTAGCACGAAGTCGGTTGTAAATATTCCAGTCAGTTTCTTTATTTCCCTCTGGATAACTTTTTACGTTATATAACTTACCTCATCCATAACCTTTTGGGATAAAAATTCGTTTAAAAATAATACTTTCTCATTTATTAAAGTGTCATTAAATAGTGCATGTAGTCTACTTTCTATTAATATAAGTGAGCGTGGATGGATGTATGTATATCTATTGCTCTTTAACGCAAAAAATTTTGAACTAATTAGTTCGATAAAAGTATATAGTTTATATACTGATAGCTGACAAATCAGAAAAACATATAATGACTGGCCCGTGGCGCAGTTGGCAGTGGCCCTGTTTTCTGCTCCAGGGTTGTGGGTTCGATTCCCGACCTGAGTCTGGGTGTGTTGTGTATTTATTATTTATATGTATATTTATTAAAAAATATGTATATCAGTCGACTGTTACCTAAAACACAGGCATTAAGTTGCCTACCTTAGGAACAGACGACCGTGTGTGTACGTGAAACATATTATTTATTTATCATTATATAAACTACTATTTGTAGGACGAAATATTTACGAGATCGGGAATTCGGGTAAAACCGTGTGGCGTAACTGGTACTTCATAACGAATAAGTGCTTGCTAATGATAAATGATAATACTTTATTTACACACAAAGTTCTTAAACAAAGAAAGGAGTAAATCAATACAGTATTGATAAATTATTAGAATAACTTATCTTGTAATAACTATTATACACACTATTATACTTATATTGGTTTATATCTGATACAATAGGTTTGGAAGTTGGCATAGTACCCTTAAAGTGAGAAACTGCAAACGCAATCGTTGTTCGCAAAGTCTAGTCGATTGTCTCGACGAGATGCTAGAAATTGGTTTGAGGTTCTACGGAGAACTGTTTCTAACCATAGGGCCTAGCCAAGTTGCATTTCTACAATCGCTACCGTTTTAGAATAGAATGAAAATGTATTGGACTTACAAATCTTTATCGCAAAGTCAAGCGGTAAGAACTTATTTTTAAGCATGTCCGTTCTATTTCGTTTATGTCATAATGATATCATAATAAGTTTCCAATGTCGTACTCGTGAAGAAAAAATCTACATATATATATATATATATATATATATATATATATATATATATATATATATATATATCATCTCAGGCAGCGGATAAGTTCCTACGGTTGCGTTTGACAAGCTGGCCTACAACAGTGTCAACGAGTAGGAGTTCTTTTATGCCGCGACTGCCACAACGATATCCGTTCTGAGCTGCAGACAAGATATTAAATTCATTAATATAACGAGAGATCATGCCACTCAGAACGGACGTCAGTGTCTTATAGATGGAAGTCAGACACGTTATGGGGCGGTAGTTGGTAGGGTCACCGGTGTTGGTTGACTTGGGAGCTAAGTGAACGATTAGTAGTTAAAAGGTTCGGAAGCGTCGTCCGCTCTATCGCTTCTCGGTATTGTCGAGCCAAGGTTGCATGGCATACCAAGAACCCTTTCAGCCAATAATTGTACAGGCCGTCGGCCCCCGGACTTCTTCAGCACCAGCTACATTCTCCGGAGAGATGGCGATGGGGTTTATCGGTTCGATCTTAGCACATGCTTCCTGAACCTCCGCAATCCAAGGGTTCTTATCATGCTCTACCTCCTGTGACCATATATTTCGCCAAAACGCGACGAGGTCAGCCGTATTCGATTTTTGGGAAGCAGATCACGGCGTCGGATTCTCCAACTTCCTGTAGAACCTCTTCTCACTCACAAAGAGGCGAATTTGTCGGAGGCGCTCAACTCTCTCAGAGTACCTACGGATGCGCTTCCCCCATGCCGCGATTCTCTTCTTCAAGTCGTCGATGCGCTCCGTCAATTTTTCAATAATATCAGGCTGGTTAAGCCTGACGCCTAACCCGTTGAAAGCTATTCTAACGGAGCGCACAATACTTGATCTAGTGTTGCCCGACCTGATGAAGCTTTGCAGTCTGCCAATGAGGGCCCTGGTCAGGATGATATGGCGTTTTATTCTCTTCTTCCGAGCTGGTACGTCACTACTCTTATTAATAGTGCGTCCAGGCTCCCGGGTTTTGACTCTAATTAAGCGGTGTACCGCCAGAGCTCCACGAAAGAGAATATAACAAATATCATCCAAGCCTAGGCCTAAGCCTAGGCTGCCATTCGAATATGGAGGTAGCAGCCTGTTAGCTGCCTCAATGACACCCAGCGTTGCCAGACGTCCCGATTTTGGCGGGACGTCCCGATTTAAGTCAAAATTGAATGTCCCGCGCGGGACAGGCTAAGTCCCGCTTTTCGGGAATAACTCGACGTTGCGTGCAGCGTGCTGAGGAAAAGTGTGAATAATTATTCTCTTATTCTAAGTTGCAATTTGTAACACTCACTCCATAGACTATTGTTTGAAACGCCATATTTTTACACGCTTTTTATTAGCTTCACCTGTATGTTTGTAACCGACTCCTTTGGACTTCATTTTGACCCACTTCAAACGTTCAGATCGTTCAGAACGTTCTTAGTAGACTTATCGAGGAACTATCGAATAGTTAGTCCTGTTATCCTTACCAGGGTTTTCAGGATTAGCCATTTGATTTTCATTACCGAACACCTATTTCTCGGATAAGTTACCGACTTTGGATAATGTGAAAAACGGCTATTCCACCCGAGAAAGACAGCAGGAGCCCAAATTACTTATTTCGCGAATAAGTTACGTTTACCTTGAATAAAATAAATAATAGTTTCAAAAAAACTAAAAAAAAATCTATTTTATAGAAAACTCAACCAAAAAATAAAAAATTAGTAATAGTTAAAAAAACTAAAAAAACACGCTTTACGCTATGGCTATCTTTGCTATCTATTGCCACGTAAACGTAATTTGAATTCAAATAAAAAGATAAATATTTAAAAACTTTTGATTATACATATACGTTTTTTTACTATGTCCCGCTTTCGAAGAAAGAATCCCGCTTTTTTCACTCAAAAAGTTCCAAAATCCCGACTTGGCAAAAAAAAAATTTGGCAACGCTGATGACACCCCACGTCGCAGCATTAAGGGGAAGAGAGGAGAGCCGTTTATTTTAGTTGTTGATTTGATTATTAATTCGTTAAACATAACCATCGTACGTATATTATAATTATGTGGTAGTGATGCTATTCTTTCAAAGTAGACCAATAACGCGCTAAAACGATAATAATAATAATTAAAAAAAAGGTTATTAAAAAAAATTGAATTGAAAAATAATCGAGTTTATTTAAATTGAAAATTCGTATTAAATTCATATTACGTACATGTGTAAAATAACTCGTAAAATGTCACGTATGTTTCAGGACCGATGGCCACTGGAGCAGACGTGTACTGGAGTGGAGACCGCGTGTCGGCAAACGCAGTGTGGGGCGTGCTCTGGCCCGCTGGACCGATGACTTACGCAAGGTTGCCGGAGGCTGGATGAGGATTGCGGAAAACCGGAATATTTGGCGCGAGCTTGGGGAGGCCTATGTCCAGCAGTGGAGTGCGATAGTCTGATCCGATGCGATGCGATACGTGTAAAATATACTTTACAAAAAAGTAAGTAAAAAAAATAAATAAAAAATAAACAGTGGTATCAAATAATATAATTTTATATTAAAAATTATTACACATATTTATTAAAGTACGTTCTACATGGTGGCGGCAAGACATGAAATTGCCCGCAAACGTCCTTTAAGAAGTTTGTTCCATCACTGACCTGGCCGTTAATAAGAATGTACGGCACATATGAAAAATTTGCTTTCTTACTCTCTTCTCCATAATATTTAAGGAGCTCTGATCCTCGCTCTCCTCTGGCACATGCCTTTATATATTTCGATTGCACAGACATCGATAATGCGCACTGAAAAACATTTATTTATATATATATTGCTGATGATTTTATTTTTTAGTTAATTTAGTATTTATAGTATTTTTTATTTTTTATACTAAACAATTGTTGAGTTAATCCTTAATAATTTCAACCTGTATATATGACTGTTGTTCTCCTGGTGGTTCTTAAATAACTAAAGTATGTATTTCTTTTTTAGTATAAACGTCATCGCATATCAAGAGTTACTAATCTAATTTGAAAAAAAAAAAATTGAGTAAGGTAACCTCTTTGTTGAGACAGGATGTAAAAAACCATATCATGAATAATCAATCAAACTAATAAAACTTGAATATTATACAAAAAAAAAACAAGTAAAGCCATGAGGCCAAGTATTCATATGAAACAATTCATTATGAATCTGTTCTTTAAAAGAAAGATTGATTAAACCATTAATAATTAATCCTAAAAGCTAAATACCATTATTTCGTAAACCAACAATACAAGATATCGGGTGGCTTCACGTTCAATTAAAAACAACTTATAAAGTGACGATACGAATAAAGATGATAAAGCAGATAATATAATAATGCATTAATATGTTACCCTGTCAGCAGCCAGGTCGTTTGAACCAAGACCTTCGTCATAACCCATCATACAGATGTTGAACAACACTGCCGTGGTCGTGTTCTGGAAGTAATCGATAGCGCACGCATGGAGTTTGTTCCCGTAGCATTCAGCAGGACCGTGCTGACATTTGAATTTGAGCATACCGTTGTTTTCGATAGTCTAATAATTAAACAGTGAAAAAATGAGAATTTTACAAAACATACTTTTATATTATATTTAATTATCATAATTTTTGATGTTTTAAATATGATTTATAATAAATAATAATAAATAAATAAATATTAACCAACAATCACACCACGTTAACCTAACCCCGTGCTAAGTTCGTAAGAACGGAAATAAACTTAAGAAATTTATATAAAAAATATATACATAAATACACATCCATGACCCGGTGCAGACATCTATATTCGTCATACAAATTATCTGCACCTGGCGGGATTCGAACCCGCGACCGCTGCGTAAAGTGTCCAGTTGCCTGACCACTCGACCAGCCGGCCGTAATAAATGAGTACTCGTAATGTAATGGTAATGTCGATAATATTGTAATAAAAAATTATTGTAAGTTTTGCAACAATAATAGATAGCTGAAAATATATCAAAACCTATGTGTATAGTTTAACGTATTACGTACACGTATTACGTACCTACAGTTTTACGTATTCTCATTCGAATTTTATTTAAATTATTAAACTTCAGTTATCACACATTGTTTATAAAATAATTTTAAGTGTTTAAACATTATTACCTGCGCATTTCCGTATGGATAAGTCTCTATGTTCAAGTATCGACTCAGCTTCTCTACAGCGGGACCGAATTCATTCTTGTCAAACCGCTTGCAATCTGGACAATGACACTCGTAATACAACTTAACGTCTACCATGTTATCATCTCCGTAAAGCTACAACAAAATATAATTGTTAAGTAATTGTTTTGTGAAAATATCTAAAGATACGCCAAAAAACGCTCAATATATAATAAAAATACATTGCAATATTCGCAATGCATTTTAGAACAAATTATGTCACCCTGAAAAGGTATTAAGCTCTTTTGATTTCTTCTTTATTTATTGATAAAGTAGTGTTCTAATGAACAATATTTATTTATAAAAAAATATTAAAACAAATAAGAGTATTGAAAATATAAGGGGTTCCGATTTGTAGGAGTGCCAAAAATTTTTCGATGTCCTTGAAATTTTTACCCCTCTGTAACTATTGTCAAAGTATTGACCAATTATTAAAATTAACTGACCTATAATGACCATTTCGTGACCAATTTGGACAATTTAAAAAAAAAAATTTCACTATTTAGGGGGCTAACTAGATGGAGCCGTTATTATCCGATTAAAAGGGAAAATAAAGCTTTTTTTATGTTCGCATGTAATTTATTTAATCTTTTTGCACGCTGTTTACTCGTACATGATGTCAGTTTTGCTTATGTGAAGAAACTTAGAGAATAGCGAAAAATTGAATAGCGTCAGACTAAATTCTTAATTTATAAGGTAGTTAATTAAGAAATAGATACTGTTAAGTGTTACATCTTAATACAGTTAAGCAGGAAGTACAGCAAGAAACTACAGAATTAATTTGAATGAAAATTGGTATGAGTTGAGCCCATGCGGATACTTTTTGTCTCGAAATTCGCGTTCTCTTGGGAAAGGGGATGAAAGTCAAACTGTAATCAAGAAGGAAGTCGCGGGTATAAGCTGTGCGATTACGAGCTTATAAAATTTAGTAAGAGGTACTGATTGAAGCGGTTTATAAACTACGATATTCTGTATGATTTACACATTTTTGCACACTTGTTTATAATGAAATGATTTACACATTTTTACACAACAACACGCTTGTTTACAATAAAAGTACCTGGATGACCGAGCTTTGCTCGGTTAAACTATATTTAGACACAAATTACATAGTGATAATATATGAATAATATTTTCAATCTTATCGATACAATAATAAAACAATAGTCACTGGTTACATAAATAAAAAAATAAAAAGAGATCCTAATAATACTTTTTCTCACAAAAAAAGGAACTTGAAAAAAAAAAGGAAAAATCTTCCGTTTTCGAGACCGCCCGATTTCCCACCTGAGCTATTATAAATTTACAGATGGTGGCGAAATTTACTTTCTTATTCTAATGATATTCTAGCAGTTTTTAATTGCTCTCGTGATTTTTATTTAAATAACCAGTTTATATCTTTTTTTCCTACCTCTGCCGAAAGTTCGATTTTCGTCCCTGTGAAGCGGGACAAAAGTGACACTCTCTGTCCCCGCTTCACAGGAACAAAACCTGAACTTTCGTCCTAGGTAGGGAAAAAAAAGTATGTGCAACATGGGACGAAAGTACTACATCTATTCCCGTATGTTTGCTACCCTCGCCTTCGGCTCGGGCGGCAATTTCATATGAGGGTCAAAAAAATAGTACTTTCATCCCCTTGTGTCACAAAATACTATATTATTATATAGGTAAGACCGAAAAATATTATTCATATCTCATCAGTTCTATCGTATCTAAATATAATTTCCAAAAAAAAGAACGATTAACAAAAAAAAAATAATAATAATAATACCGAGCAAAACTCGGAAATCAGGTAGTACAGGGCTCTCAATAATAGTTCTTTTTTTTTAAAAATGAGGGAACTTGAAAAAAAAGTGCAAAAAAAAAAGTGGGACTTGAGGCATCGGGATTCGAACCCAGGTATACTGATTTCCCACCTAAGTTATTATAACCTTGTAGATTATGCCGAAATTTACCTTCGTATTCTAATAATATTCTAACAGTTTTTAATTATACTCGTGATTTTTTATTTAAATAACCAGTTCATATTTTTTTAAGATTATTTCGGTAAAATCGAAAAATATTGTTCATATATCATCAGTTCGTAATTCGTATGTAAATATAGTTTCCACAAAACACGAATAACAAAAAATAAAAATATAAAATACCGAGCAAAGCTCGGTCATCCAGTTAGTAAAGGGCTCCCAATAATAGTTTTTCTCACAAAAGAAGTAACTTAAAAAAAAAAAATAGTCCTGGAGACTGGATTCGAACCTGGGGTTTTCTTATTCCGAATCCGCCCGGTTCACATCGGAGCTATTATAAACTTATCAATGACAGCGAAATTTACCTTCGTATTCTAACGATATTTTTTAATTGCCTGAAAAAAGGGATAAAACGACATTTTCTAAAACTAAATCCTAGCTAGATCGATTTTTCGCCCCCGAAACCCCCTGCATACTGAATTTCATGAAAATCGTTGGAGCCGTTTCCGAGATTCAGATTATATATATACAAGAATTGCTCGTTTAAAGATATAAGATAAAACTTTTTGTCAGTCACAACATTCTTTATTTAAATTTATTTTCTACTTTTAAATTTGGTTTTCTATTAAAGCGTGTTTTTTAGTTAAAAAAACTTTAGCCTATAATATAAATTAAATAAACATTAGCTATCAAGTATGTACAGAAATCGAGTACATAAAAAATAAAAATTAGTTATCAAGTATATATTTTAATGAGTTGTTGACATAGAACACGTAATGTACGCGTCACTCTATATTTATGCATATTATGCGATTAGCCCGTAACACAACGTCGACAATTGTAATGTATGATAAGGCGCTCATGACTATCATATTATTATGTTAGCGCTTTTCAACCGTTCGTGTAAATTACAGATTGTCTAATAACGCGTTATAAAAAAAGTATATTATTGTACAAAATGTAATAAATTTATTCGAAAATTCTAAGTCATGTGATGACACAAAGATCGTTGCATACATCGACAAACAACTTTATAGTTATTATTATACTTAATAATTACAATAATTTAGTTAGTTAAAACAACTTACCTTCTCCGTTAGCAAATATAAATCATTATCTGAAAAATTTATTTCGTTCTCTATATCGTCTAACACGTTAGAAACATCTGCAAAAAAAGTTTACATAATTTATATTATCACGAGATGTTAATGTTTTATATTCTCTGATATATCATTGTATATAAATTAAGTTCGTACCTATTATCGTATAAGCTTCGGTAATTATAAAGAAACTAGAAAGAATAAGTAAATTTAAATTTGACATTATAATAAAATTTATGTGTCCGATCGTTTTCACAAGCGGTACGAGACTGTTTGATTTATTAATTGTCAACAGTTATAACATTAAAGAATCGTTCACACTGCCTATATAGGTACTTGGAATTAAAATTAACAACAATAATATTAAAAATAATCAGTCTGTACAGTTATTCGTTCATCAGTGTAATGCAATAAAAAAAAAGTTTCATTGAATTTGTTTGGATTATTGTTTCGTTTTTATTTCAAAAAAAAATGGTTGTCTGTAAAGTCGGTTTACAGACGATAATTTTTACGTGATAACGTCATAAGAAAATATAGATGTAGAATTGTATACTTTTATGAATCGAATTGAATTATTATCACATATATAATATGATAGTGTGTATTATTTTACATATATATGATAGTGTAGTACTTTTTATATATATATATATATATATATATATATATATATATATATATATATATATATATATATATATATGATAGTGTGATATTCAAGATTTTCCAATCTGAGTTATTTTGTTAAGGATAGGAAGATGATAGGAAAAGTTCGAAATCAAGAGGAGTGTTTCAAGTGGTACTCTCTACCAAACAATTGACAAATCACAAAACAGTTGGGGTGTGCGATAATTATCGATAATTCGTAAATACTCGATAATTTTCCATTCGATAATTATCGATAAGTGTTATTCGATAACTATCGACCGATAATTATCGATAACTTTCGTCAACTATCGATAATTTTTATCCGATAATTATCGATAACTGTCGCCAACTATCGATAACTTTTTCTTCGATAATTATCGATAACTGTTCATACGATAATTATCGATAACTATCGATAAAACGATTCGATAATCATCGATAGTAAAATTATCGATATTTTTTATCGATGAACATCCCTACTTCTACCAAACAATTGACAAATCACAAAACAGTAGGGGTGTGCGATAATTATCGATAATTCGTAAATACTCGATAATTTTCTATTCGATAATTATCGATAATTATCGATAAGTGTTATTCGATAATTTTGATCCGATAATTATCGATAATTTTTCATTCGATAAATATCGATAACTATCGACCGATAATTATCGATAACTTTCGTCAACTATCGATAATTTTTATCCGATAATTATCGATAACTGTCGCCAACTATCGATAACTTTTTCTTCGATAATTATCGATAACTGTTCATACGATAATTATCGATAACTATCGATAAAACGGTTCGATAATCATCGATAGTAAAATTATCGATATTTTTATCGATGAACATCCCTACTTCTACCAAACAATTGACAAATCACAAAACAGTAGGGGTGTGCAATAATTATCGATAATTCGTAAATACTCGATAATTTTCCATTTGATAATTATCGATAATTATCGATAAGTGTTATTCGATGATTTTGATCCGATAATTATCGATAATTTTTCATTCGATAAATATCGATAACTATCGACTGATAATTATCGATAACTTTTCCTACGATAATTATCGATGAAACGATTCTATAATCATCGGTAGTAAAATTATTGATGTTTTTTATCGATGAACATCCCTACTTCTACCAAACAATTGACAAATCACAAAACAGTAGGGGTGTGCGATAATTATCGATAATTCGTAACTACTCGATAATTTTCTATTCGATAATTATCGATAAGTGTTATTCGATAATTTTGATCCGATAATTATCGATATTTTTTAATTTGATAATTATCGATAACCATCGACCGATAATTATCGATAACTTTCGTCAACTATCGATAATTTTTATCCGATAATTATCGATAACTGTCGCCAACTATCGATAACTTTTCCTCCGATAATTATCGATAACTATTCATTCCATAATTATCGATAACTATCGATAAAACGATTCTATAATTATCGATAGTAAAACTATCGATATTTTTTTCCGATGAACATCCCTACAAAACAGTTCGCGTGTAGATTGCGTGGCGCCACTGTCTCTTTTACTCGAACGCGGTCCGATGGAGTGTAAGACAGAACGCTTAGGCTAATCGTGCCTCTCTACCGCTTGTTCTGCGCTCTCGCTCACTAATTGTGACAATGATGACGTCATCTTCTTCGAACGGGCACCCCTTCATCAATTTACTAGACGTTATCACGTCAAAAACAAACAAAAAAATTGTTTGTTTTAACACGAATATAATTACATTAGATTTAAAAAAAATGTATTTAATAAAAATCATATCAACTTCTCCATTGAATTTTAATTTTAAGTTCAATGATATTATAATATAAAGTAGGTACCTACTATAATCCAGCTATGATTGACTCTGATAAAAGTTTGTATTGTAATTCATTATTTGCCATACATTTTAGTAGGTTAATTGCTTTGTTTTAATAGGTCCACATATTTCCTTAAATACTGTTATTTAAGATAAGTAAACAAATACAGTTAATTGTTAACTTTTTGCATGTTTTCCTGTTGAGAGAAGTAAGATTTTATGTTGTTTTCAATCAACACGAAATTATTATAAATATATTTAATGACGATAATTTAGGAAAAAAATAAATCGATAAATCGATCATCATTGACATTGGAATGTATGGTACCTATTGTTATATATGTAGATCGCAGGTAGAAACATTATGTCTATACCTATGTTATAAATAGGGGGTATTAAGAACTTGCTTTGAGTGTGAATAAACGGTCAACCAAGTGCCAACGTGTGTTTCCTTTGTCCCGGTTAATTAATACGGCTAGATATTTCTCACTTATTGTTAGTGCTTTGCAGAGACAGTTCTTCTTTTCTTTGGATTCGATATACGAGAACTCGTGTATTATGAAAGCGTGAAAGTGTCTTTAAAAGAATTATTATGATAATATTGGCTAATGAAAAAAGACGCTTTTAAGAATTGTATTCATGTATATTAAATCAAATAGGGTAATGTGGAGCTTAACAGTCGTTATACTCTCCCTTTCAGTGATACGATCTTTATTTATTTATACACATATAATAAAATGGCAAGAAAGTCAAAACTGTACATTGAATATTTTTTTTAAAGAATACTTGGAGTGTAATCTACAATCGATACCGAAGCCAAAAATATAATTTTTACAATTTTTGTGTTTGTCTGTTTTTCTGTTTGTCTGTATGTATGTCCGGGATAAACTTAAAAAGTACTGCATGGATTTACTTCAAATTTGGCACGAATATTATTAAGAAGTCGGGTCAACATATAGGCTACATATTATCACGCTATCATCTACGGGGAACGAGCAGTGAACCTTTATTTCTTTAACGTATTCTGTAACAACATGTAATCTAATAGCGTTCACACGGACGACGTCGCGGGCAGCAGCTAGTGAGCTATAAATTTCTAAGACATAACCGCACAATAGAGTCAGCTGCTACGTATAATCGGTAGTCAAAAAAGCAACTGCTTGTCGTAATGCAATATTTCATAGATATTTATAAATATCGTAGAATCACTGTTGCTATGTAATATATGCAATCCTCACATAAATTAACTGTTTTAATTTTTTTGGAAATATATGGAATAGATTTTTCTATAAGAATAGAGTTTACAATAAACGCAAAAAAAATGTGTTTTTTTATTTTATATATTTGACTTTAATCTATTAAATTCGTAATCGTCTTATTCAGTTTAATTAACGTAAAAAAACATAGTGATGTTTTTTTTAAAGTCAATGCATAATTGTATCAAACCTTTTAATATTTGATACAATTATTGCGTCAATTCAATGTAAATATATATAATGCATATTTTTAAGTGCGAAGAATGAAGAAAAAAATTTTTCACGCCATGTCATACATAGGTATTTCAGTAATGACATTTCACAAGAAATTCAGAAATGCAGAAATACTTATAAAGTAATTAAATAGCACTTGTCGTTCCCGCCTCTGTCACTGAACTGTTACTTAATAATACGATCTTTCCTTGGCGTTTCAACATTCAAATGCTTCTTTCACGTCTTTGAAAGTGCTGTATTACTCGGATTTAAAAAGATATATAGTAGCACTATTATCACAAAGATTAGCTACAGAGATGTTATGTATTATAATCATACTTTTTTTTTTCAGTAAAATCTGGACGGTTTTTAATCTTTTGCAAGCATTGGGCAAGTAAGAACAAGGCACTTTAAGATATTACAATGTTAAATTTTCGTCTATAATATATGACTATTGAAGTCATATATTATCGTTTGAATTAACAAAAAATCACTTAGTTTGCGGGGCACTGAGCACTTGTCTAGAGCTTTCTCCTCCAAGGAGGTTCCTCCTCTAAGAGGGGGTTGATAGAGGTATGACTTTTTATTTGGGGTGTTAAATCGGTGACCTCTTCGTGGTGTATCCTGGGCAACGTAGTCAGCCAAGTTGTTGCTGGCTGCAGCTAACGACCGACCGGAGCGCGCAAAAGCGCAGTAGGGGTGTAACTCGCTCTCCTCCTCCAAATTTATCCCCCAATTCGGTGACCGGAGCATGCGTCGTCGCTCGCCTGCTTCTTGCAGGGGGGGCATAATGCGCGGGCCGCCTGGGTTACCCCTCTGCCTCGCGCAGAGGAGACCGGTCGAGCGGCTCCTCATAGGGGCCGCAAGGCCAAGCGTCGGAGCGTCAAGTTTGTATGTAAAAGTGATTCCATGGGGCCCTACTACGGCACTGATGGTATCGATGGGTTTTAGTGGGTATTCGGGCTGCCAGACTGATGTGCAGTCCTGGCATCCGGCCGCGAGTCCTACATAACAGCCGCCTCACGGCGGGATGCCTAAATGCATTTCCCATCGTTAAAAAAAATAGGTATGACTTTTTTATAACTACAAAACGTTCAAAACTATTACCTACAAAGTTCTAATATTATATATCAATTTTATTTACTTACATATAGCGTGACTAACAAAATATAACTATTTACACTTAATACGTAATTATATTACACGAATAAACGTAATTTGTCAAAGAAGGTATATAAATAATAATAATGATTAAAAAAAAACAATCATATGAGGGAAAAATCATCAAACGAGTGCTAAAAACGTTTTTTACATTAATTGGAAGTTTGCACAGCTAGGTCAGGCGGACTTTACACAAGGGGCTTATTTGATGAAGGACAGTTTTTAGTGTGCACAAAGAAAAATTTTATCTAGATAAGTTACAGTGAAAAATGTCTATATATATATGAAAGTTTAAATTCACGTACATTTTAGTGTTACAATTCTTAAAGTTGAGAGCTTGAAATAATTTGCCTGTGTTTTGAACTGAATCGAGCCTATGATTGTAACAATAGTTGAAACTGAATGCAGGTAAATAGCACATGTAGCCTAGTATATTAGTAAAACTGCCGGAGGATAAAACATTTCATATAACTTAAAAATTTTAACAAATTTTCAGAAATAATGCGTTAAGAAGACAAAACAAAGCATTTCGCTTCCCACAAATACACCGAAACCGGTTGGCTGCTCGGAAGCGCAAAAAAACAAGTTTAAAGTAGTGTCTTCTGCTTTTAATCTTTCATTACATCCTTTCACCACAAAAGATTAAAACAAAAATAAATCTTCTTTAAGTGTCCCAATACTCTAAGTAATGTAAATATAACAATATTTTCTCTGCTCTCCAGGCGGAAACGTACCCTTAAGTTCCAACCCATACCAGATTCCTTTGCTGGGCAGTGCGACATATACGCCGAGTTGCACGAAACAAATTTTAAAATTTAAGTGTTTATTAAACTAATTTAATCACAAGAATCATGATTATCTGTTGCACGAAATCTACATCTGAATAAGTTAACAAAAAAATTTAGTTTAATTAAAGACCTATCTAACGGACGATTAATTCCAACAGCTTTAAATTAATCATAAGATCAACTAATTTTAAGATTAATTGCAACTTAACTAACGGAAACTTAGCGACGGTTTCGTGCAACTCGCCGTTAGTCTGTTAAAATACTTCGTGAAATAAAAATATTTGATGTTTGAGAGTTAGCTGGTGTGGCTACAACGATCGTATCTAACAATGGAGTCCTTACTCGCTTTATAACTCCATCGTATAACTTTCCTCATCTCTGAGAAGAATTGTATTATTATGCTTCAGTTTGCTACTGAATGTACGAAATACGTCTCTTTCATCCGCAAGTATACTTTCTACACTTAGATAGTTATATATATATCTATCTCATGGAATATAGGTAGTAAACAAGTTGAATTATCCTGAGACTTGTTACCTATGACATACTATATCGACAAAATTTAAATAAAAAATGAACTGCGTAAAAATAATTATTATCTATGATACATACTTACTACTGCTTTTGTAACTAAATAGTTTTTGTTCCTCCCTTCAGAAGCATTATTATGGTTGGGGAGACATTATTTGTCCATATAATGCTTTCATTCTATAAGAAACCTTTCTTTCGTACACAAATGTCGTAGTTATGTTTTTTTTTTAATTATGCATTTAATGATATAAAATAAAATTCAGTAAATAATAGTAATATAATAATATAATAGTAATAATTATATATTTATTTTATACGTAATAACTAATTGTTATTACGAGCTTAATGCGAGAGCGCATAGCTTATAAATATTTATGATAGCTACAACGAACATCGGTTATAATCTTTATCGGCGTGAAACGCTTTTAGATCAATTGGAAAAAAAAAATAGAATGACACTGTCATCTGAATGAAAGTAGATGTCAAATGCAGATAGATGCCTACACTTACACGGTTCTCGGTAATTTCATGACCAGATTGGACTGAAAACTCAATTCGAAACGTGATCTATCGTTGCATTTAATCAGGCTGCCTATCTCAGAGCTGTATTCTGACAGGTCAGAGTGTATCTGTCATAGTAATGACATATTTTCGAATGATACTAAAAGAAGTACCAAAGCTATGAACTACTACAATAATTAATTATTAACGATAATGTATATAATTATAATATTAATATAATATAACATTCAATAATAATGATATGTATATTATGTTTTTAATATCATAGTATAATGCAGAGAGACAATCTTCTTCAAACATGTTTTTATTAGGGTTCCGTAGCTAAATGGCGAAAAAAACGGAACCCTTATTAAAAAAAAAAAAACTTCTTTAATAATACTGATAGATCATCATACGATTTGTATTTTTAAATGAACAAATGTTTTATAATATTTTATAATATATAATTAAATATATCCGATGGTGTTGTCGATTGATTTAATTCGTATCAATAGCGTAATTATTTTACATTATAATTTAACAGCGTCTTCGTATAGGAAATCGTTATTCCCTGTATTGCCGTCATAGTGCTGGGGTTCCCCAGGATAGTGTACTCTCCCCGCTTTTGTTCTTCATATTTATCAATACTCTCACTGATCTTCTTACCCTTGCCTTTCATCTTTACGCTGATATTATTGTTATGGATTATCTGTCAATACCAACAGTAACTTTCCTGTTGTTATATTCGACGGTTCTGTTTTATGTTACTCAAAAGTCATCTAAAATTAGCTGAGATTAGTCGAAGAATTTTTGGAAACTTCGAATCGCTGAAAATGTGGAAAAATTTTCTACCGATCAAGATCAAGATATCGCCTTTCAATAGTATGATGATTCTAATGTCGGAATATGCTGATGCATGTTATCCAGATTTATCAATGAGCTGACTAATGAACTTGACCGTCTACAAAACCTCTGCATTTGATTTATATTTGTACTTAATCGCCGATTATAGATATAGAATATAATAATATAGAATATAATTATTATAAAGCATCGCCGTAACCATCATGTACTATCTCTACTTCAATAGTGTGTGCAAAAAAGTTATTATTATTACGCACAATCCCCCATTCTATGAATAGATATTTAATGCTTGTTGATGCTTGTGTATAGCCCTTTTTGCCTTTTCTTATGCAACTATATTAAGCAAAATAAAATAATTGAAATGATTTAAATATTTCTTTTAATTATTCTCAAATAGTGTACATAAATTACTAACAATATTTCATTATGTTTACAGTATTTTAAATATTTGCGTTGTTCTAAGTTAAGGGCTAACCATTAAACATCTACTTTTGTTCTACGGACTTCAAAATTTAATTAATTTTGTAGTCTCGATCGTATCGATTAATCTTCTCGTTTCTTTTCTTCATTCTACGTGACATTGCCGAAATCATCCGTGCTATTTTGGCACTATTGAAAGCTATTAAACTATTATAAATGAATAAATGTTTTTTTTTGTCACATAAAATTATTTTTTAGTCATATTGAATTTAATTAAAAGTCTACACCGGATTTTATCGCGTTGATTATATTGATTTCACGCGATAAAATCCGATGTAGAATTTTAATTAAATGAGTAACATTCGCGTAAATATAAGAGAACAGTAGTCATATCGAAGACTAGATAACCCGAAAGGATTCACACACGTTCGCTGTTATGGGTAGCCTCAATAAACAATTTTCCTGTTGCGAAAGGAGTTTATCAGATCAGTCCAGTAAATAGATAAGCCAACTCATGCGTCTTATTAATATTAGTATAGATTTATACATATTAACTTCTAGCTGTACCAGCGATTTCGTTCGCTATTGCTACCCCTTTCTTTCTTTATTTAATGTCGCACGGTTAAGGTATATTTAGACAAACAGATAGACAGACGAAAATGAAAAAAAAAATAGAGATTTGGTCTCAGTAGCGATTATTTATTTATTTATTTATTTATTTTATTTCTTAGGAAAACTTACAGCTAATTACAAGTTTCATAAGAGAAAAAATAATGTGAATACAAAAGGCCAATTACAAGTTTCCACATATAGAATGGTAAAAAGTGACATTCATGATAAATATAAACAATTTTAGTATACATAAGTAGGTATAGTAAAGGAGTACAAGAGATAGGCTTGATTAATATGAATATATATAAATGTAAAGGCTTATTAGAATTATAGAATGCTCTCCAAACATTTTTTTTCCAAAATATTATCAGTGTACGGACTTTGAACTGTTACAGTTTTATTTTAAGTATAGATTTTGTTTAATTCGAAAATAAAGAAAATAGGATACCTAGGTATATAATTTTCATTACGCCGAAACCTTTTGTTTGAATCGATACTTCGAATAGTAAAACTCGTCAGTCAGGTGGCCTGCGTGCGGAACAGTGCAGTCTCTATTGGATAAACAAAATGAAAAATTGAACTCAATTCTGCTACGCTGAACGTAGTTTTTTTGTGTAATGTAATATTCTTTTTCTGTGTACAGATTAAACTTTTTTTAGTTTTCAATTTGGTGTTCTGTTGGTATTAATGGATGATTGGAATCACGAGAAAACTTTAAAAATGTTCGTGTGATTTAAATAATCTGTTGTTTTTGAGTACCTCTACTATAATCACAACGGTCTTAAATTTATAATCAACAAAATTATAAAATCACAATATAACAGCGAATCCGATATTCTATAAAAATATTTGGGTACTCAAATCTGTACTCAAGTGATAGCGAAAAAAAATAGGGAGTAATTTTTATATTATTATATAGATTATATGAAACCTAAAGTTAAAAATCGATTTAATAAATGTATATTATAAAACAATAGGTGAATATTTATTATATATCACTTAGGGAACTTTAATGACGCCTTGTATTTTGCTGGTATTATGTTTCTTACAGCACGTGCAGGCTCTCACGCTATTCGAGTATTAATTCCTCGAAGTGAGGGTTGCCCGATTGCCGTTAATTATTAATGTGGTATCGGTTCACCTAATGTCTTTTCTAACATCTATCGATATTTTATCTTTTTAATATGCTTTATTGTGCATTAGCTCTCTGTGAATAAAAAATATAAGTCAGTATAAGACTTAACAGATTGGGAGTATTTTTAAATGTTTGTCCGTCTACGGTTTTTAGTCTAGGTTTTGTTTTTTTTAATCAAAAAATTGTCCAGAACATTTAGTCTGGACAATAATAATTTTGACAGAAGAATGTATTTTTATCTAGTACTCTAATATTGAAGATGTTTATAATAAGTTTAAAACGGCTGAATATCAGAGTTTATTTATTTACTAAATTACTCGTGAATAAAAGTTTATATAATTTTGAAATATTTCAGATTTAGCAGTTCTTTATTAATCTTATCGGGTACGTCTGCACATTAATACAAATATCAATGAATACTTGTGCCAATGTAATATGTTAGTGTTTCACTATATTTTTATTTGGCAATATACTTGATTACTAGTGACTAAATTTGAGAACGTAATGTAGGAAGCTGACACTGATAGAATCGTCCGGACGGCATATCTCACGCGGGTCAAACACACTGCTTTGTTCAGCTTCACCAAGCTTCATTTACGAGCGATATCTGTTGCACACGGGATATTACTACTTTGTGATACCAAATCAGTCGGTTCATTGTTTCACAACATTCTATTGCAACTAGATGGCTGGTTGATGGCTGCTAATTTGACTTACTAATAGATAATAATTTATTTTTAATAATAACTTGCTATACTGGAATTAAATTAGTTAGAAATGTTATAAATACAACTGATTTATATTGTACTTGGAATGTTTTACATTGGATTCAACAGACCGCGCTGCGCTGTGATCGCGGTGTAGAATATTCAAAAATACATATCGCCGATGAAGAGTCAATAAATAATAACTACAAAAATGCAACTTTTCAGGAGACGAAAAAAACGTTTCAAGTCCGTTCAAATGTTTTTTTACTATATTTTATTGTTTTAATGTTTTATGTAAACTGACTGCAATATTACGAAATTCAAAACTTTTTAAAAATATTACGGGTTTTTAAATAAATTGCAGATATAAGATATTGTTTCTTTGGTTGAAATATAATGTTGCAATTTGAAGATATTAGGTATTGCTTGTGGAGATAGAAGAACAATTGTTTCTAAATTTACACAAAAACATTAAAATAATTAAACAATAAAATATTTTAATGACATTTTTAAAATGAAATGATGATAGGCAGCACTTATGTGATAAAAGAGAGCTATAACTAGAAAAATATGTTGAGATAGATAAGGTTTTATAATTATATTAATGATGATTCAGATTCGTCACATTTTATAGGTAAATAATAAATATCATCAGCCGTAAAATTAAACAAAATTGAAGGACTATCACGATTACTCCGCCAAAATAATTAGTATCTGTCACCATAGGAGCAGTCTGAACCTTTCTAAGGCTTTTAATAATATCTATTAGTATCTTCTTTGAGATCCGAAAGCGACCAGGATCTGACGAGGCTGAACTGGTGAACATACGTATCAAGTTAATGTCATAATCTGAAGAAATTATACAAGATGTAAGTGGGAGCAAATAGATAGTCGGTTCACCTGGTGGTAAGTGTACGCGACATACATAGACACCCGCTAAATCAGAGGATTAGCAGGTGCGTTGCCAGCCTTTCAAATGGGTGTATGCTGTTTTCTTGAAGGTCCCTAATTTAAATCGGTTCGGAAATATCGTAGATGACAGCTGGTTCCATATACTGGTCGTGCGAGGCAGGAAATGCCGTAAAAATCGGGTTGTTGTAGATATCCGGACATTGAGGTGATGTTGGTAAAATTTGGAATTTTGACGCGATGTTCGGTAGTAGAATTCTGCTGCAGGTACTTATTAATCCGAACAATTCCTCAGAACACTCCCCTCTCTTAAGATGCAGAGTTATCCAAATCTCTACGCAGTACCAAAGAATCAACCCGATCGGAGAGAACCTTGTCGTCGACAATTCGAGCCGTCTGGCGTTGAACGCGGTCAAATGGAAGGAGCTAATATTGGGGCGCCTCAGCCCATTGGTGAGAGTAGTATTCCATGTGGGGCCGGCTGCGCTTAAAAACAATTGCAGGCGATAGGAAGGCATGAAATACTGCTTCGCCCTACTGAGCACACCAAGTTTCTTAGAGGCCAGTTTAGCCTTTCCCTCCAAATGACCACGAAATTGTACATTGCTAGATATGCCGACGCCAAGTATTCCAATACTGGTTGAGGCGGTTAGGGGAGTACCTTCAAATTGGAGAGGAACGACGAATGGAGATTTTAAGCGGTAAACGCGCAAACTTGTGTCTTGGTGGGGTTAAATTGGACTAGAATAAGTCGCCCCCATTGCGAGACTTTGACTAAAAGAGACTCGATTTCAGACACAAGTTTGTTCCGGCACTCATCGACTTGTGGTGCCTGATGGTGATTTGACTGTAGTATAGTAAGCGACAATTCGACATCGAGTTCATGGTGGCTAAGTTTAAAAGTATTAAATGTAGAAGCTGTAGGATCTAAATCACTTAGACACTTGACAGGTCATCTTCGTGGTCAAGGTAACTAGGACCAGACTCAATAAAGATAGTCTTATTGTGCATCTGACTACTCAAACTCGGCAAGCGGCAGTCTCACCAACCAGAACTATCGAGCTCGGCTGAGAGCTAGAACAACAAATAGAAAGTAACATCATGCCTTTCAATTGCTGGAACATGCAGTAAAGAATTAATGAAACACTGTGTGATCACTCTGAGGGTGATTGGTTTTAAAATAAAGCTAAGCAGATAAAATATGGAACGAAATTTCGAAACAAAACCCTATATGTCTGGCCAATATTGAAATAAAAGAACTTACAAGCTGATGATTGTTCCCAAAAATGTATTTATATTCATTTTCTGTGGGGTGTCTCAAATTGGTCACATTATTAATATTGAGATTTTCCAAAATCTTTTTTCCCCGCAAGCCTTGATACATACGGTTACTTCCTGACCGTCGAAACTCGCAACCTGTCAGTACGCTCGGTACAACGATCACAAATGGATGCGATTGAGTGTAGATAGTATCTATTGCCATTATAAATGACGTAAGAATACTTAGTATATATTGCAACAACTGTTTATCTTGGAAAATTAATAAGAAACGAACCCAAGATCTTTGTCATAATGTGTATTACTTTATTTTACAATGAATAATTCAATAAAACAAAAATGGCCAAAATGTCAGTTATTATATATTGACTCTTCGTCGGCGATATGTATGTAGCTTCTATATTCGACTTAGCTCATAATATACACACACTCACACCTAACCGATAGGTAGAATTGCGGTAATTGTACACGTGATGACGTCAAGTATTGTAATAACTTTTTTTATAAATAAATTATCAAAACGGTCTTGATCGTTACAATTTATTCAAAAAAGTTTGAAATTTTAAGATTTAAGACGTGTGTACACAACGTATGTCTGGTCCGCTAGCCTGAAACCCGCTAGCCGGTAACCTGAATTATAAACTTTTACGCCTCTCCCCTGACGAAAAATTAAAAGGCGCCTTATTATTTACAAATGAAAATAATGAAAAATGTTTATTAAATACAATGAAAAATATTTATTTATTACTACTGAAAATCCCAAAAATAAACTTAGGTAAATATTGTTATAGTCTCAAAAATATCAGAACTTGTATAGAAAGTGCTATCTCTCATTTCACCTCTTTAAAGACAGAATTTCCAATAACGCTAAAAGAAATATAATTAATTTCTTTTTAATCGGAGACATACCTAATGAAATTTTAATCTTATAACTACACAAATAACGAACTTTCATAAAAATTCATCCCCTTTTTCACAGTCTAAAAAGTAAAATTTTAAAATTTTTTAAGCTTATTTTTAGTAACAAAATTAACGATAACATTTATTAATGATATTTTGGAACAATATAATTATGTATTACTGTATTATTATTACACACGACTTACTACGCTTAGAATTAACTTCGTATATATATTATAATGTACATTTATTATGATTATTATTATATACAGGTAATAAAACTGCGAATGGAAGAGGTTGGAGGAGGTCTTTGCCGATTGGCAAACGGATCTTCAAAATATAAAGAAGAAACATAATATACTGGAATAAAATTAGATATATTAATATGTTTAATTATATATTTATGTATCGAGGAGATCAGAATAAAAGGCTTATTTATTTATTATTTATTTATAATAAAACTGTATGTCTAACATATAAATTATCGCGACAAATGTATGTATGAGAGTAAAGTAGGTATAGCTATATCAGAGCTTGTAAACCGCATCTGGTGGCACCCTCGTGGTTGATGAGATTTAATTTCAATTTGATCCTGCCTCCTCGGCGCTTAATGACATAATTTCCATTCACTTTTGTTTATGCTACCTTGTAATAAAATCTTAGAAATAAATATTAATTTCAAGATAATAATAAAATATTGTGTAAATGTTAGGCCAAATCCATACCGCACACATATAATATTAATATTATTTTTTGTAATATATTTAACATATAAATTAATAATGATAGAAATTAAATTACTTTTATATATTAATACGATTAATTATGACATCATATTAACCAATAAAAGTTATCACTAGGTTTTTGAAAGTTTTTTCATTTCTTGTGCCAAAACTTATAATAGTTAAGTATTCAACTTTATTGTTAAATTTTTGATTCTACAATAATAATACTTACTTTCTTTTTGCGATATGTAAACATATAAAAGAAGTGTTTATGTGAAAGTTCATGAAATATGTATTTCTCTATTCAGCGTCAGGGATCACCGGCGTTTTCCGTCAATTTACTGAGCTCGCTAGAGATATGGAGGCAATAACTTTCTGCTATCTATGAAAGGTTCTGAGATTGCAATATCATCTATCTAAATCAATTTGATTTATAAACAAAGTGAGGGCATACGAGTATACTTTGCTAGCTACAAATTGAAGATACCAAAAATTAATTGATAAATTATTACAATGTTAAAGAAACCTCGTTTTTCTTAGGGTAAAAATGTCGAGTATAGAATAACGAATGTCCATAAATATATCTCTTAGTATATTACTAAGCTGAAGAGTTTGTTTGTTTATTTGTTTGTTTGAACGTGCTAATCTCAGGAACTACTGGTTCATATTGAAAAATTATTTTGTGTTGAATATTCCATTTACCGAGGAAGGCTATAGGCTATATAACATTACGCTTCGACCAATAGGGGCTGAGTAATAATAAGAAACGTGAAAAAATAATCTTTTTTGAGAGCTTCTATTGCGCCTTTATTATTCCTCTTCCCGAGACATTTTTTACTGTAGTTCCACTTTTAAAGTAAACATAATCTCACGCTTTTTATTCCCTGAAGGGGTAGGCAGAGAGATATTAAAATGTGTTTTTTTTTTACATTTAATGTAACACTTATTTTTCGCCAGTTATGAGTCCCATGTAATAGAGGGCGAGCCTATTGCCATACACCGGGCACCATTCCACACTCCGTGCTATTTACTGAGAATTTTCGATAAATAAAAAACCCAATAATACGTTGACCGACCAGGAATCGAAACTGCAGACCCCTTGCTCGGCAGTAACGCTTGCGACCACTAGACCAACGAGGCGGGCACTCTTAAAAATATTTAAGTACGTTTTTTCCTCAAATTAACACGGATGAAACCGCGGATGAAAACTAGCTGTGCTAGTTTTAAAATATAATTGTGATCAATCATTTAAAATATTCTATTATATTCTATTATTTAAATATATTATATTATTTGTATTATTTTTTATTGTACACATACACACTGCACTTTCTTGCACATACTTACCAAAGTTGGCTGGTAGAGAATGCATTAGCGTTAAGCCCGTCTTTTGTACCTACACACTTGTATTAGTGTATTTATTGTACAATAGAGAATTAAAAATAATAATAATAATGTCCATTAAAGACGTTTTGACGGTGGCGAGTCTTTAACTTCATAAATTAATGCGATAAAACCTTTTTTTACTCTTAGTTCGAACTGTAATAAATTGTGCATTGTACATTCAAAGGTATGGTAAGGTTTTGGGTTTCGCAAGATAATTTGAATTTTTCATGGACTACACAGGCATACACTTCGCTTTAGAGAATACATCCCTCCGACTAGCAAAAAAACGTAATTTATATTTTCAAACCCAACCAACCAAGTTGCGTATAATCAAGAATTCCTGTAGGTGTAACGGAACCCCTAGACATTTTTAATAATGTAGGATTGCGAGCTTCAGGAAATAAACTAAAACAAATATATCTTGTGATGAAATTGTGGGTTGTTTATGTACAAACCTATTTTTATTTAACTTTGAAATTATTTTTCACCAATATGACAAACTAGCTTCCGCCCGCGGCCTCGCACGCGTCGTTGTATTGACAAAAGTAGCCTATGTCCTTGTCCAGGCTTCAGACTCTCCGTATCAAATTCTAACAACAGCTCGCTAAGAAAGACTCTCATACAAAAAACGTTCCTTCACGCTCGCAAAGTGCACAGTAATAATATTGTCTAATAAGCACTATGAAATAGGCTTCACTTACGCGTTTTCGCGTGATAATTTTTTAAACTATGTTATATTATGGCCAAATTACACAAAAATCTATATAAATTGTAGTCTATATGTTATTATGGTGTATAAGCTATATAAGTTTAGTTTCATATAATTCCGTTCAGTAGTTTTTGCGTACAAAAGTAACAAACATTCAGACAAACTTTTGCATTTATAATATTAAATAGAAATTAGTATTTCATTAATGAATTTTTCTCTATTAAAATTATTTATCGTAAAGTTACGTTTTAACAGAATCGTTGACGCGGTTTAAGCAGGTGTTTATTCAATTTAAAAAAGTGAGAAAGTCAATTATGAGATTTATTTGAGATGATTATGAGATGTATTTGTACAAAAATTTGTTACTGTCTGGGTGTATGTTCTTGTGGGTGATGTTCTATTAACGAATAATGGATATATTCGATAGCACGTTAAAGGTTGTTCAATCCAAAGTGATTCAAGACGGTTGCCTGCTTTTAAAATATCGAAATATTATGAACTCAGACTAGGTATTCAACATAGGCACTACATATAGGTAGAGTTTTTGAAATCGGTATTTCCAAAATTGATCTTGTCAAAAAGTATCACGGGATCGGGCTTACTCAGGCAAAACTGCGGTCCTAGGCTAGTAACAAATATGACAGAATCTTGTAATTTAATAAGTTTAGTAAAACGGAAGGTACTTGTAATACGGAGATAAATTGTGCATATTACGTTTCTAATTTCACAAATGAAGTGCAACTGACGCGAGTTGAACAAAGGGTTACCCCAGTTCGCATCAGACAGTGTCACGAGTTCGCACCGGGCTATCGCCAGGTCGCTTACCTCCGCATCTGACCTTTCTAGTCTGGAGCGTTACTCTCATCTCAAGTCTAGGATTTACTTGTATTTAATATTTTCCGAGATCGCGTTTTGAATTAAATGCAATCGCTACTATGGTAACTGTTGTATATTGATCGTCACATGTTTTTATGAATGAGAACACGAAACTTAAATATAATGAAAAAAGTTTGGAGATTAATCAAGTAATGAGTTTTCTTAATGATAAATTGCCTTGATACTTTATTACTGTTAATTTTAATATAAATTTATTCTAAAATATATTTACGGAGCAAAACCTATTATAGGTTTTTAGACAAAGATTTAAAAAAAACATTATAAGAATATTTATATTAATATTACATAATTATGTATAATCTATGGTTTTAGATTCTTACTTGTTCTCTTTATATACCTACTTAAATAAGTGGTTACGCGACGATAAAAATAACATCAAATTAACTTCTGTAATCTATTAAAAATCAAGTAAATTATTAATATTGCATATGTATATATATTATATGTACACTATTAATATTTCGCACTGAAAGACGTTACTATGTAAGACTTGAGGCTATTTTGAAACCGGGGTCAAGTGCTGCTACAGTCTTTGAAATTTTAATGCAATGTCTGCCACGTGTTAAGATCGAGTCATTTAGAAAATATATTCTGAATAGAGAGTAGTAAGAGCAGATGCGCATATAGTTATAAATTATCTACTGGTAATAATAAGTTATTTATAAAGTCTGATTCCATTAGCAATTCATAGACTAATATCTGTACCTATATGTATATCTTACTCGTAGCTATTATATAGACGCTATAGTAAATTGAATACAACCACTATCACAGAAAATCGTAAGAGAGATGAAGAGAACAGGAAGCCATCAACATTATCTCATTTTTTTTTTCATTTGTAATTCCATAATATGTTATTTTGTCCAGCAGATCCTTTGTTCACAATAGAAAAGATCTTTTATCTACATTGGGACATTACCGGTTACTGTTTCCAGTTAATGTTAACTACAGTTGTTTACCTACCGATTTGATATCGTTAAAATATCATTGGAACAAAATCACGTTTTAACGTTTATGATCTTAATATTTTTTGAACAAATATACAGTCAATAAGCTAAAAAAAAATGTGATTAAAGAGCCAATATAATTTTCAAACAAAATAATGTAATGTCATAAAAATATATTTAAATTTTTTTGTAATAAAAATGTTGTTTTCATTTAATTAAAGTAAGTACAGTATAGTAGTAGTATAAAAAATATAACAAGTAAGTAATATATATATATGATATTTTCCTAGTTTCTCTAAAAAATCAATAAAATATAAATGTTAGCAATTTTGTATACCTACTGAGTCACAAAAAAAAAAATTGAGAAAAATACTAAATAAATTAATACACAAGTACCTACCTACTTTTTTAGTTGCGCGTGAGACACGCAATTGTCTCGTATATTATTTTCTATTCAAACAGTTTAATATTATACGAGTACACTTTCTCAAAATCCATTAAATTTGGTTTTATATTAAAAATATTTTTATGCAGCTCCATCCTATTGCAGGGGCCATCTGTTCAGGGCCGGCCTAAGACTAAAATTGCAAGTGTGCAGGACTCGCATTTTATGCTCATACCGGGAAGTCTAGGGGGTATGAAATTTATTGAAATTTAAGGTCCCAAAACACATCAGACTATTTCAGAACTCATTAAGGTAGATCTTTGGTTTTACTTTGAAATTCAACTGTAATAGTTTTGAGATAAAGTTCCTTCTAGTTTAAATATTTCTACCCAACATTTAAATAAATTTCTAAAAAAAAATTTGAACCGAAATTTCCAATTATATGCTCCTCCAAAAGGCTCGAGTGTGCGGCTGCATACGTCGCACACGCTTCAGGCCGACCCTGCATCTGTTATACGTTCTCAATATTTGTATTGTCTGTTAGTACTTTGTATTTTTTTTAATCATATGAAAAATATCAGGCAGTGTAATTACTGGTACCGAGACTTAACATCATATGTCTCAGGATAGGCAACACATAAATGAGTTGGCTGGGCTAGTTCCAGGTAAACTAGTTTATGTTCATGGGCGACGTCGACCACTTACTATCAGGTGGCCAGTTTGCCTATCCAACTAACATTAAATTTTTTTTTAATGTAACACAGTTTATATGTATATACAGAGCAAAACGCTACAACTAAAAATAGGGAAAAAATAGCAATATGTCTAAATGTGATAAAATCTACGAGAGTCGTCTGTGTCATTGATAAAGCAATTTAACACGATACTTATTCGAAAAAAGTAAACTACGATGCAGTATCTAAGAAAAATAAATTTTGGAATATTTTTATAACTATAAAGATTATATCTTAATATTTTGTGCAACATCAATACAAATTTTAATAAAAAAATCCGTGGAGTTCTACTACAACACGTTTTCGTCATTCGCCTATCTGGTATTGATTTTGTTACGGTAGTATTATAAAAGGCTTCAATCTATACATATAATAAAATGGTAGGAAAGTCAAAACTGTACATTGAATATTTTTTTTAAATAATACTTGGGGTGTGATCTACAATCGATACCGAAGCCAAAAATATAGTTTTTAGAATTTTTGTCTGTTTGTCTGTATGTATGTCCGGGATTAACTCAAAAAGTACTGCATGGATTTACTTCAAATTTGGCACGAATATTATTAAGAAGTCGGGTCAACATATAGGCTACATAATATTATCATGCCATCACCTACGGGGAACGAGCAGTGAACCTTTATTTCTTCAACGCATTCTGTAACAACGTGTAATCTAAAGACGCATATTTGAATGTTGTTATTATGTTAATAACCATGCTATAAGCTATCTTCACACTATAAAAATCACGAAATATAAGTAACTTAGGCTGATAAACATAATGAATGTAAGAATGAATGTAATATAAGAAATAAATATCAGTAGTATCAAGACAATTTTATAGCAGCGCCATCTATAAGATTTCAAAAACATCAAGTCGAATTACATGTGCAAACCCTTTTTGGATATAAATAATTTAAATTTGATCATGTTGGCGAGGTTAATAGTTGTTTTTAAAAGTCATAGTAGGAGTTGTGCATTTTAATAAAAATTGTATCGTTAATTCGTTTCAGAGATGAGCAAGACAATTAAAAAAAATGTGTTTATGTAAGTTTTAAGCTGCTTCATCTATGTCTTATAAAATTCATCGAGTTTTACTGTATGTAATAACTAACAGAACTCAAAAAGAACTGCATAGATGTATAACAAAATTTAAACTTGAGAACGGCACGCTATTGCTGTAAGCAATTTGAGCTAAATAACGAAGAAAGAGGAAAATTAAGCATGCCATATATATAATAAAGATAAGAAATGCTTATGCTTCTTCGGAACCTATTTCCTACGAAGTTGTGTAACGGGACCCGCCTTAAAGTCATCTCGCTCCACAGACACACCATTGAGGCGGAATTTCTTACGAGTTGTGGCGTCAGCGAGGCAGTATTTATACCACGCATTCCCCTCATATCTCATAACTTGTTCAAGCGCTTACAGTTCCTCGTGAGTGTATGCTTCGCGATAACCATCAATAAGTCGCAGGGGCAGACACTGAGGGTAGCTGGTGTCGACCTCAGGACAAGCTGCTTCTCACACGGGCAGCTGTACGTCGCTTGCTCCCGCGTCACCAGCCCTGACTCTCTTTACATTTTGGCTGCGGAGAGCCAAACTACTAATGTTGTTTATCGAGAAGTCCTATAAATATGTATTTTTACCTTATTCTGTATTCCTTATTCATTATTTCCTCCATCTGTTTCAGTCACAACTTATGAGTTATGACTTAATTCAGCAGAATCACCATAAAGTCATTTATTCAAAGCAGGCTAAAAATAAGCACTTTTTGAAGGTCAATTTTACAAAAGACAGTCTCCCTCTGCACTTTCTGTATATATGAAATGTAAAGAAGAAACGGGTAAATGAATGTTATTTTAAAAGGTATAATCGTAGGTATTTTTGGTGCTGTATAGCGTTCACGCAGACGACGTCGCGGGAAGCAGCTAGTATTTAAATAATATTGCAATAACTACCTACAATAGTACCTACTATTAACTGTTTCAAAAATCTAAATTGAATAATAGCAAAAAAAAAAAAATTAATAATTCAATGGATATAAATTATTATTTCAGTGTAAGTAATATTAATTTTTTTTTTTAAATATTAGCATTTCTAATATAGTATAAATAAATGGTGTTTTATACAATCATTGTACCACAGAAAAGTCTGATTCATAATGAACATTTAATTATATTAATAAAATGTACAATATCTTATGCGATCGAAAATTGTAATATTAAACAGCGAGCGGTTATAATTTGTTGTATAATAATTTTATGTTAAGTGCCAAAATCATATTAAACTTTTCCTGACGACTGTTAATTTTTATTCCGAGGTAAGCATTTATCGTCTTTATCACATTTGTATAAAAGCGGTAATGCGCCACTGCCACTGTGTGTAGCGATGTAGCCGTCTAACAGACCGTACTGCGCCAAGCCGCCCCCCTCGCCTCTTCCGCCTAACTATCTTTCAGCATTTCATTTTCCGCTAAATACAACCGCTACGCTATTCTCGACGATCTCTCATTTTAATTTTCGCTGCAGCAAATTATTTTTTGGTCATTTTTGTAGTTTTTTTTTTTTTGTGTAGTCTGTGATTTATCATTGTTATCAAGGCCAAGTACATTAACCTATAATATAATATTATATAAACTATAATTTAATAATGAGTTATTTCTGTCAGCACATTCTGGCACTTATTTATTTGTAAGTGCTAAAATGAGTAAAATCAGCTACCAATAAGTTAACAATAAAATGCTTAAAACAATAGTCATATTATTGTTTAACATTGTAGTGGTAATTATTATTTTCATTATACCTATTACAAGTACTGGTTACAAAAGCTTTACTTCTTATGTTTCTTTGAAATATATTCACTAAGCTTTTTTTAATTAATACAGGAAAACCTCTTAAAACAGTGGTAATTATTTCTCGAGTTTAAGTTGCCTCTTAAAAGAAATACCGAGAGTTCTTTTTTTAGATCTTCTTATATTAAGCATAAGGATTATATTCAAAGTCACAAGAATTGAATACGCCGCGTAAGTACAAATTACCACGGTTTGAATTGTAATGTAAGTAGGTATAGCCACTACATTTCTACATTAAAAGAGATTAACCGTTCCATGGCGTTAAGTACAGAAAAAACGCTCATAAAAGTCTAAATTAAATAACAATTTCACGAGTCTGCATCATAATTACAAAATATATTTGGAAATATAAAATATTCAAACATAATGATCAAAATTTAAAAAATTAAAAACATAATGAAATGTTCGGTGTTGCTGCGTTGCTTTAAAGCCATTTTTCTCCAAAGAAAAACGCAGATTAAAGTAAAAGGTTTTGATAATAATAACTCCAAAATGATTGAATATACACGTACTACAAACTTATGTGTAATTTCATACGACAGACGCTCATATTCATAACAATTCTACAATTTTCCGGCAGACGGAAAAAGTTAGATGCTGTAAATATGCTTTTGAATGTAAACTTTTCAAGGAACATATCGAGTAAAGAAAATTGCAAATAAATTGTAAAATTCATTGAATTTCAGCTTCCTACACTAAAATCGATGGGTTGTAGTCTCTGGCAAAAGAACTGAGAATACAACTGAGCCTTTAAGTCACAACCACTTCAACTAAGACAGACTTTGCAAAGGGATTTCTCAACTTGATCGTGCATAGTTCAAGTAACAGGGAAAGAGGAAAATCTGGCAGAGAGCGAGTAATTGTCGCTCGGTGAATCTCATTTAATTCGTGCGGAAATAAATCCTCAGTTACCCATCTCTACGTTGTAATTGAGCCGTTCTGCATTCCAATTAATTTACGTTGTGAATACGGTAAATATATCCGGGAAATCCATGTTGTTGATTTCGCCGTCACCGCGGCAATGCACGGGTGAAAGAATAACCGACCGACGGAAATTGAAGTGCAATCGATATCCCGACTGCACAATATCGATATATACTCGACTTTTCAACTCAAATATAATTAGATTGTATATTACAAGCGTTTCGTAAATAGACAATAAAATTGTTGTTCAAAATGATGTAATTCTGTTCTCTTATATTGATATAATTCTTATTAATATATTGATGTAATTTAATATATTATTATTTTTAGTATTCGGATTTTTTTCAGTATCCGGAAGTGATAATAAAAATATTGTAACTGAAAAGAGAGTAGTCATAGCTCCGAATCTACTGGACCAATTTAGATTTTCGGTACACACTCGTACATTTCTGCGATCAAATGAAAGAAAACACACATCGTGTCTGAAATTACTGAGCTATAATAAAAAAATACACATACCTACAGATAATTATTTATTTATTCATACTTTATTGCACAGCACAATATTGAATTGTACAAAAGGAAAGGCTTACCTAATATCTACTAAAAGCATTCTCTACCAGCCAACCTGAGGACGTAACAGAGAAAATTTTATTTTGTTTGAAACGCAAAAAAAAGATAGTAAAATTCGTAAAAAATATTCAATCAAATACACGAGCAATATAATATCTACATAAACAGATACATACATACACATATAAACACATAAAAACTATTTAACATAATTTATAGTCTTAATTCACTTAATTAATCATAAAAACATTTATAAAATGAAAATAATAACAACTTATATTTTCAGTTGAAATCTATGGCAAAACATGTTTTTCAAAAACAATATTAAGTTTGTTATTCGGTTTAATAATGCTAATTTACGCGAAGTAATATCAAGGTAAAATTAACATCAAAACCTGAGATCAAAGATCTCTTGAAGGAAACAATACAGACATTTATAACGCCTATTCTGTATTCACATTGAATTTTTTACACAGAAATGTCCAATTCTTTTGCTGATGCATTACCATTTTCAGTTCTCTTTTTTTTCTATTTAAATTCAGATAACATACTTATATTTTAAAGAAAAAAACCATGTTTATTTTGTTTTGTTCTTTTATCAGAATCATACAAAAACCGATAACCCGATTGCTAAGGATTTTTATAACATAATTTAGTTTGCATAAAAAAATATGGTACATATTTTTTATTTCTCTCGATTTACTTTCACCGTACGATCTGTTCCAAAATTGACTTGCCGATAATGAGATTTAATTTACAATATTTTATGTAGATATAAAGCGTAATACCATAGAGAAATAATATAGATAATATTGTTATTGCTAAAGTATTGTCTACAGTGAGCTCTAGTAGTCTCTAGTTCTCTAGCAATTTCATTGCTAAACCGCAATTTAAGTGATATGTTCGACCAGCCTGTTAGCTAAAATTGTCTAATTGGGGTATCGTTCAAAGGTTATAGAGTAATTTTCCAAAAACATTTTAGCTAAAAGGTACCAATTGAAATCTCACTAATCGCTTCATCATCATCAGTAGCCTCCATCCAACGGCTTCCGTTTGATAATTATACATATAAGTAATCGCTTGCTAATCGTAACATTTTACGCTAGTTACTATACCAAGGTACTAGGTGTAGGTATTTAAGTATTGTAATTAGTGCCAAATAAAATAAAGAAATAATAATTTAAACCAATTTTAATTCCTCGACGATTCTCTAGAAGTACTTATGTACAAATGCATATTTTTTGCTTTCGCTCGGCTATTGCAATTAACATACTAGCCTAGCCGGTTTGAAGAAGGATACAGAGTCATTATTTATCAAATCGTATTGGTTCTAGAGATAATAATATTTTCGTAGGTAATATTATATATATCATATATTTAAAAAGAAAGTAACAAATATGTACTTCGATTTCTTCCAACAAATTGTTATCATAAGAGAAAGAGAAATATAAAATCTTATGTTACGTTGTTCTAATGTTATAATACGTTCATGAGAGTTATCATAGGGCATTACACAGAATAACAGAGTAAAATGGTTGGCACTTAGGTAGTAATCCGTTTGCACTTACCATATTCACCGCAACTATCCGCACATTTCCGCTCTGCAGACGAATACCATGCATCCATACTGAACCGCTAATACCCGTGAATTTATTAGAAGTTCAATGTCTTTTATATCGTGTAGAGTTTTCATTTACCGGTAATTACTGAAAAATTTTTGGAAATGTTAGAAGATGAATTATTTTTATTTTTTATAAGGCTATAATTTTTTAGAATTCATAAAATAAAAACAATTAAATACTTTCCTAATATAGTATGTATAAAAAACGAATTACAAATTTACGACTGTATTTACAGTGGTAAATTTTAATTGTAATTTATTTTTTATCAAAAAAATAATAATAAGAATAATTTATCGTAATTTAAATTCATAAATAGTCCATTGAAAAGTTACATTTGGGGTTGCGTTTTTTAGAGGACGCAATTTTTTTTTTTTGATGTGTAGGGAGGCTCAGTGTAAAGCTAAAACCAAGTTTGTGGGGTCGCCACCCTTGTCCCACGGCCGCCATCTTGAAAATAGGGGTTGAAATGGTTTTTACGATATATCTCTTAAACTATTTATCTGATAAAAAAAGTTCTTGACATTTTTTGTTGCAAATTAAATTATCTACAACTTTGGTCCAGTAACTTTTTGTCGTAGAACTATAAATAAAAAAGTTATAAGCGAAAATGTTCAGAAATTCGAGAAAAAAATTTAAATATTTCGATATAACTTTTTTTTAATCATTTTACGAAAATGATATCAGACCATTTTTGTAGATCGTTTTTTGAGGAACAACTTTTTAATAAAACATTTTTTCATTAAGTCAATAGCTAAGGTTTTACAGCGCTCCGAAGTGAGTATTATTTTTCTTAACTATACATATATTATACGTGTGTACTAACAATGTGTAGAGTCTGGAGGCGCGTTTTTGCTTTTACGTGGTATCCCCAATAGGCATAATTCCACGGTGATTTTCTATATTACAACTACTCCGTCCTCAGTCTTTTCGATGGACCAGGCTGCGGCTCAGCATCTGATCGGCTTTATGAATTGAATATCAGTGGGAGAACTGGAGAAGGAAGGGGTGTTAATGTCGGCGGTTCATCATCAAAGTCATCTTCATTTATTAATTCTGAGAGCCCCATTACGTTGCTGCAAGTCTCTCCAGAATAATGGAAGCACACTGCAGAACATTTCAGCCCTGCTTTTCGACATCCACACATCGCTCCATAGTTTCCTTTGCAGTTGCAAAATATCAATTTTAGAAGCTCAGGGGGTGCTGGAGGTTTAGAGTTCTGCACTGGCATCAATAATTTTCCACATTTTTTCCAGTCGCCAGTCTTCAGGATCAATATTATTACCAAGCCACGACTGGACCTGATGGTAGACTCGGCAAGTATGAAAGCGAGCTGTGTCTTGTGTTGGAGGAAGTGAAGATAAATTAAATGTACTTTTTGTCACTGACTTGGCGAATTGTTTGTATCTTAGGTTGTCAAGAAAATTATCATCTTTATTACCACCGTATACAGAGATAAAAAAACGTTCACCAATTACAGTGAGCAAAGCAGGGTCAACTCTCTTGTTGAGAAACAAGGCCGTTCTACTTGCAAACTCTAAGTGTTTTTCCAGGGTTTTCACAAATTTCATTTTACCGATATTGTAAGGAGCTGAAGTTGTGTCACATCCTGAAAAGGCATGAAGAAACAGCAAGTTATCCGTAATTACATCTCCGTACATAAAAACTGAAGCACTATATAATAGTTCTGCTGTTCGTCATTTTGATGGTTTTAAAAAAAATACATTTGCTTGTTTTCTACCAAGTGCTGTGAGCAATATCAGTATATCAATATCTTCAGCTACAATAGTAACGGTATTGAATAATGGAGATGCAGCAAGAGCAGAGCGAACGATAAGAGTGTCTGCATCTGATTCTGCTTGGTCAACAGTGAAACCTGCTTCCGAGAATACAGTTTTAAGAAGTATAAATAAAGTTAGATTTGTAATTGTATCGACTGGTGTTTTTTCGTGCGGCGCAAACGCTAATAATTATTAATAATTAATTATTAATAAAATTGCAAAATTAATAATTAAAAAAATTATAACAAAAAAAGAAAAAAAAAACAATAACTGATGACACATTGTTAGTAGGTACACACGTATAATATATGTATAGTTAAGACTACTGAAAAATAATACTCACTTCGGAGCGCTGTAAAACCTTAGCTATTGACTTAATGAAAAAATGTTTTATTAAAAAGTTGTTCCTCAAAAAACGATCTACAAAAATGGTCTGATATCATTTTCGTAAAATGATTAAAAAAAAGTTATATCGAAATATTTAAATTTTTTTCTCGAATTTCTGAACATTTTCGCTTATAACTTTTTTATTTATAGTTCTACGACAAAAAGTTACTGGACCAAAGTTGTAGATAATTTAATTTGCAACAAAAAATGTCAAGAACTTTTTTTATCAGATAAATAGTTTAAGAGATATATCGTAAAAACCATTTCAACCCCTATTTTCAAGATGGCGGCCGTGGGACAAGGGTGGCGACCCCACAAACTTGGTTTTAGCTTTACACTGAGCCTCCCTACACATCAAAAAAATAAAATTTCGTCCTCTAAAAAACGCAAGGTAAGGCCTAAAAAATGTAACATTTCAATGGACTAAAACCTTTTATATAATATTCTGACAAACGTTAAAAATAAATCATTTTAAAAATCGTGAAACGAATATGCCAAATCTCTCTGTGCAGTTTTTAAGAAAATGTTTACAGTGACGGCACAAATAGGTACATTTAATATCAGTATGACTATAAGATTATACTAATGTACAATATAATTTATATATAGGTAGTATATGAATATAGATTAGGTATTGTGATCTTACATTTAAAAAATGAAGAAATTTGTCATCTGTCTGATAATCTGCGAGCAGTAGACGATTATATTTCACGTCTGCAAGCACGGGAGTGGGGACTCAATCTCGTGAGAGGATAATCTCTTAGGCAGACTTCCTCATCGATATTCCGCAGGATATTATAAGATGTAGCTCCTCTACCGATTAATGTTCACAATGTTAGGTAAAATCTTTCAGTATACGTTAATAAAATAAAATTTCCTATCCATATAATAATTATGAGTTACACCGATATAATATAATATCATTACATAATATGGCTGAAGTTATATTTATCGAAATTGCGGCCTATACTTTTCTTTCCCTTTGTAAAAATAGTTGTAAATCCCTTTTAGGATATTAGGGGCTAATGTCATTTTTTATTTTATATAATAGCAAAGAATAATTATAACTTTTTAATTTAAGAAACAGATGAACAAATGTCATTTAAAAGAAACCGTAAATCGAATGTAATGTGAGATGTTTTCTTAATCCTGTAAAATTTACCGAGTGCGAAGACCTTCCGACGACGTTTTACCCGCCAATCCCGACGTTTGCAAGCTAAGTCCAAGCAGTTCTATAGCTTCACTGTAACACATACAATTCTACATTCTTGAAAATAACTATTCAAACGATGTTTTTCTACCCACTACATAATTTGTAAACAATGACCAATATGGATAACGTACAGCCTTTTCTTCGGTGTTAATTTAATGTACCTACGTATCTAAAAGATGTGAAGTATTTTGTCGTGAACGTAAATAGTTGTTTGTGGGTTGCAGTTTTACAAAGAAAATAAACGTGATAATAAATCTTTTGTTTCTTCATATCTACACACATCCTCGGTGCAGAGAGCTTGCGACGGTCGACTGCACAAATCAATGTAATGTGTTGAAATGCAATCTCAATAAGAATCCACGTCTAGACGGTCTAGACTACCTCTGTCGTGTCGGCCTGCTTCTCATTGATGTTTAATTAATATAATCAAATGAATTGCAATGAAGCTTCACTGCTGAATACCTTAAATGGAGATCTTGACCATTTAATTAACACACAATTTTTAATTTAATTTTTTTTGTTCGTTTTTAGTCTAGGCAATGACGGCGGGACTATTTTTAGGAAATGTCCTCTTCTTTTTGAATATATATATTTTTTTAATTTTAAAAATCTTAATTAGTCTTTGATATATTTACAAAAAAATAAACCTCTTTTTATTTTTTTAGTTATTTGTTAATAACTTTTGCAATTATTGCAAGCGAAACTTCGTTTTTTTTTTTCTCAAAAATTATCTGAAGCCATTCCGAATCGAATGACACATCAATCATAATTTTCGGAGACTGCTGAAAAAAGTTGACTAAAATGGCACATGTTGCCTAGACTTCTTTCGTTCGATTGCAACTTTTTAATCCTTTACTCAAAAAAATTGTACATACTTTTTACAGTTTTAACCACTAAACAGTTTTTTTTTCTTACTTTTGTTTTTGTAAATAAACAGTAAGCAATATTCACAAAAATTAGACACAATTTATTAAGTAGCCTTATAGATATTATAGAAAAAGTCGTGCAGTAAGTTCAAGAAAAATGTAAACCTATTATAGAATTATAGGTACCTATTTCATGCCTATGCCCAGCAGTGGGCAACGGGTAATGACGACGAATAAAAATTGTACTTTTGTTCATATTATAGTAAAATCGTAAACAGTGTAGGTATATTAAATCTTTTTGATTTCAGCAAAGTATTATTTTTCCTTCTCAACCTAACAGTCATGATAATTTTGAAGTAGGTATATTTGATTTGATATTCGTAATAAAATTGTGATGACTTAAAATTATTTTTCAACAAATTATATTATGAATGTACCATAAAATCGAAACAAATAACAAAAGATATTGTTATATCGGAAAAAAAAATTAAATATAAATTTTGAATTTTTCGTTATGGAATTAAAATGTGTAGATTGGAATCTTATTTTATAATATAAACTTAAAGCGACAGCTGTCGATAAAACTTAGAACTAAATGGTGTAAAAAAAGTATTTTAAATTGCAACATAGATGTCGCCATCAAAATAGGCAAATTATTTCGTTTATGATATCATTATAGGCGTTAAAATAAAAATGTTATCTTATAATATATTCTAAAGTTTATTTTTTTATGTAGAGTAAATATGTATGAAATTTTCTTTTATGTTTACATAACATTAAATGTGTTGTAGTTCTACAATATGTTAATAGATGGCGCTGCGCCTGAACTATATAGGTAATATCGGATTCTATTCATGGGACAATAATACCTATCCTTAGATTAATAATATGTCTAATTGATCTAAGTACCTATCATTATTTTTATTATTTTGTTGTAAGTAAATATATAAGAAAAAAAAAGCTATTATTAACGTAATTACTTATGTTCTATGTAAGTGTATTTCTCTGGTAGAGATTTACGTATGAAAATTTAGTTTTATTAAATATTAATTTTGTTACTTAAAATTTTAAAAAACAAATAGCTAAAGCACCTATGTGATAGGTAGGTATAAGGTTCAAAAAATTTTTTTACTTTTATAATATGAATAAATATATATGTTAAGATGAATCATTTAGAAGTTATCATAAAATTTGTCAAATATTGCATGCGACGAGGTGGCCGAGTGGTTAAGGCGTTGGACTGCTAATCCAATGTGCTCTGCACGCGTGGGTTCGAATCCCATCCTCGTCGATCGTTTTTATACTTCGTTCATAAAATTTTGTATTAATGTTAATATCTAAAATTCTTTGCGTTATTAATTTCATTTTATCATAATGTTCAAGGATATCCTGTTCATTCAATATGGTTGAATTGAAAAATCAAGTTTTTAGAGTCATGAATATACGATACACTCATTAACAATGGTAACATTTTTTAATTATAATTAAAGGTATTTAATTA